>JALGPY010000008.1:76316266-77530641 GCA_023055425.1 Linanthus parryae
ATATGCAAGTTGGACTAATCCATGTATAGACATGATTAGGATTTGCCAAGGTGGCCTAATTCATGTAGAGACATGATTAGGATTAATTTGAAAATAGAACTAATCCATGTATTGACATGATAAGGACTATTTTGCAAAAGGGACTAATCCGAACTTGAGTAGGATTATGAGGGGTTCTTTATGTAGTAGGACAAGGAGTTGTTGGACTATATAAAGAACACTCCTAGCTTATTTTTCTCTCTACACACATACACATCTATATGATAGAGTAGGAGAGAACAAAGCAAGGAGAGAGCAAGTCCCAAAAAGAGGGCCGAACCCCCTTTATGGGACCGCCCCCTACCCGTCGGCCAAAAGGAGCCGCCCCACCTCTTGGCACTCCATTGTTGCTTGATTCCTTCTTCCTCCTCCATTCTTCCTAGCTAGCACATGGATTTGGAGGATCTAGATCTCACCTCTAGGCGTGGATCAACCGTAGAGACGTGACATTATTCGCGTTTGAAGTCATCAAGGAGAACCCAAAGGTGTGTTTATGATTTCTAACTCTTACCATCGTTATGCATCTTGACATGTGATCCTTGGAGGGTTTTGCATGGTTTTATGTTTGATTATGCTTCCGTTGTGCGATCCATGAATCAAAACCCTACACATTACACCCAGAGTAAAAGAACGGAAGGTGTGCGTTCGGGATATGTTCGGATTGCGTGCAAAAGCATAAGTAAGTTGTGTTCGTGCTTGTTCCTAACCTAGGCTGACCGCGAGTTCTTCTGATCACTACAGTTTCAGAAGTTTAGGGGAATATGAGAGATTGATGATGTCCAGTTTGAGTTGAAGAGATTGCCCAGTCTCACCAAAAAGATATACTGTTTTTATAGTATTTGTTCTGTTTTAAAATAAATGCAGTTACAACGCTTTGGATTGATTCGGGATAGTGTGCAGTGGTAGTATGCAGCTGCAGTTTTCTCGGGACGAGCAAAACTCAGTGTCGGGGTATTTGAAAACTCTCAACTATGAGTTATCAGTGAGCTTATATTAGAATTTAATAAGTTGAGTTTCCATATGATTGAGCACATATTAGCCGACAAAGCCTCCGTAGTATGAAAAATATGAGTTTGAGCTTAATTGTGAAATCCGGGCGTTTTCGTGCATAATTTAATGTTATTTGGCAAATATAATCGCTTGGTATATTGATAACTCTCTTTTAGGAGTTATTTTTATACTTCCATATTACTTGTAATAGGCTTATTTCACATGATTTATATATATTTGCACAAATATGTGAATTTGATGATTTATAAGCCTACGAGTGAAAAGTTGTGTTTCTAGCCTATTTGTGCATGTTTTCTCTCATATTTGCTATGATAATTGCACGGGTTGTTTAGTGTTGTGTATATCAGGTAACATAGGTGCATTGGAGCTTATGAGATGCTTGGATATGCTTGGAATGGAGCTAGATGAAGATGAGAAAAGGAGACGCAAAAACGAAGCAAAGTTGGAAAAGTCACACAGGACCAGCCTGCACTCTTTTCGATGCTCAGGAAAATCTACAAAGAATTTTGGAGCAAGGCCTGCGTAATTGGAAAGTAGACATCCTTAGATTTCCAACGCTATATGGTAGGCCTGAAGCTGAGTACATATGAGGGAGATACAGGCCGCGCAAGATCAGCAAATAACTCTGTCCGGGAATTACAAACTGGAGGGGCTGAAGTGCAATTTCGGAAAAATTACATTAAAAATCGTGTCGAGCTCGTAAAAAATGCCAGATCAGACCTAAGAGAGGGGAATTCACGTCTTTTGGAGGGGCACGGACATTGAGGAGCACCGGGGAGCAAGAGAAGGTTGGGGACGAAGCTTGGAGCGCGAAGATCAACAATCTTTGAAGATTTTAGCGTTTGATATCATCTTCTTCATCTATTTTCTATGATTATGGATATTTTGACTGTCTTAAACTATTTCATGTCTAGATAAACTCTCTAAGCTAGGCAATTGATGGATAACTGGGGTCTTGATTAATATTTTTCCGGATTGATGACTTGATTCACGTTTATGCTTAAATCTAGTATATGTTCTAGTTAGCTCTTATGTTCTCGTGCTTTATTTTTAGTATTCTTGGCTTGATCACACGTAGGGTACTATTTGTTGAGATAGTTGCACGAAAGTGAACTAATAGAGACGTGTTAAAGAACATAGTGAGTAGTCTTGTAGTTCTTTGAGACTGAGAGGAGATAAGAACTTGATTAACCAAGTAAGGGTTGTTTCGGTTGGAATTGGCTAGGACTTAGTGAAAACAGTGGACCGACAGGACCCGGTGAGCGAGCCTAACGAGCCAACTAGAACGTGAAGGTAGACAGAGGTGGACCGAAAGGATCCAAAGTCAATCGAAACGCAAATTCACATGAGATCGACAGACGAGTGTGATGAGTGTAACCCGGTATAATTAGACATAAATAGATTGTTTCAAGCATAATCCAGAAATTGCTAAGAACCCTAGGGACCATCAATTGCCTAGTTCTCTTTATTAATCGTATTCCATCACAAGTATTCTCTTTAAAAGTGAAAATCATACAAAAACAATTAGCTTAGTCGTCATTTATTTTAAGCCGCTTGTCTGTGGGCGGCGAACTTGCAAATACAAACACTTTTTATCGGTTACCTAGATATCTCAGAATTAATCTTTAATTAGCTAATAATCGTAAAATTCCCTTGGGTTTGATACTCGGAGTCTTAAAATACTCCTATTACTACTTGACCGTATACTTGCGTCTAAGCGCTTTAAGAAATCGCGTCAAGTTTTTGGCGCCGTTGCCGGGGAATTAAACTGATTATTAGTTTAGTTAAAAATTAATTTAGGATACTTCTTTTAATTTCTTTTTATTACTATATATCTGGTTACCTCACGGGTGTGCTAGTGTTGTCTTCTCAGATAGCTATGGCAGAAGGTCAAGGGAAGATTAGCCTCACCACAGAGCAGCTACAAGCTTTTGTGGCTGAAGCTGTAGAGAAAGCATTGGCAGCAACATCTATACCGCGCCCGACCTCAATGCCATATAATCGATCAGGGAAAGTAATAATCCAGGCATTTGAGGCGGATCTTAAAGGAAGGGAGCCAGCAATTGTGGTGCCACCAATTCAGGCAGAAACCTTCTGTCTCAAGCTGGGCACAATTCAATTTGCTCAGGACCAGTGCATTTTTGCTGGGACAGACGAAGAAGACCCACATGCATTCATTGGGAGATTTCAGAGCCACTGTGGGCTAATTCGATAGAGTGGGGTCACATCTGAAGCTCTCAAAATGATGCTCTTTCCTCATTGTCTCAAGGGAGTTGCTATAGATTGGCTGGACTCTATGCCATCCTGTTCAATCAAAACGTGGGAAGAGTGTGTCGCACAGTTCATGAGTAAGTTCTATCATATCTAACGTGTAATTCAGCTTCAGAATGAGATCTGGATGTTCAGGCAAAAGCAGGATGAATCACTTGTCAAAGCATGGGAGAGATTCAATCATTTGCTACGTAGATGTCCCAACCATGGTATTGATAAGCGACAGTTAATCCATGTCTTCAATGATTCACTTGGACAAGATGGATATATGAGCTGGGGGGAACTTCTTATTTAACTGCGATCAGGAAGGGGCATATGTATTGATGAGATGCTTGGTTCATCAAGAAGAGAGCATGGATTACCAGTATAGGCAAAGGGAACTGGTAAGAGATGAAAAGATGGATTGTGACACTATTCAGGTGAACGCAATGGAGGTAGTGCACGATATAAATGGTCCAGAGATGCATCATCAGCAGCTACTACCACCTTGAGAGTTTTCCGAGAAGACAGGGATACTAAAGACGATGTATCAGCACATGATGTACATGTCCACACAGGTCAGCTCTGTTGCAGTTGCATTACTGGTGGCTCAAGCAGAAATCAAGGATCTTAGGAAACAACTTGAACGGAGAGAACTGGGAAAAATTGTTAACACATCTGAGGGACATGCTCTAGCCATTACTACTCGTAGCGGTATTGCACTTAAGGACCCTCCATACCCGAGTCATGCCAGAGCAGAAGCCTCAAAGGCAAAGGAACATGAAGTCTTCAATTCTTTGAAGACTCCTGTCATGGTCCCCCAATTAAAGGGCACGACTCCACCAGACGAGGCGGAGCATACTGAGGTACCGCTTTCATCTTCACCTTCTTCTTCCGAACTTCCATACCCATTACGTACTAGGAAGAAGAAGGATGATTTAGAAGAATACAGACGCTTTTTGAATGTCTTCTCTAAACTGCATATCAATATCCCATTGATTGAGGCACTTCAAAAGATGCATAAGTATGCTCGATTTATTAAGGATGCGGTCCTTGGAAAGAAATCAGTGGATGAGTTCCAGAGAGTGAACCTAAACGAACAGGTTAGTTCATGCGTTTTGCATGGTCTGCCTAAGAAGAAGAAGGATCCAGGTAGTTTCGTCATTGAAGCTACATTGGGTGACGCCTACACTGGAAGAGCTCTGTGTGATCTGGGAGCGAGCGTGAATTTGATGCCGGTGTCGGTATTCAAAAAGTTAAGTGTGGGGGAGCCTCCAAAAACCTGGATCACTCTCCAATTTTCAGATAAATCATCCAAGAGAGCATGTGGGATGATAAAAGATGTGCTTGTGAGAGTTGGGAGCCTGATAATTCCAGGTGAATTCGTCATACTAGACATGCCAGCGGGTGATGTGCCTATCATTCTGGGCAGGCCATTCTTGGCAACTGGTTGTACTCTCATTGACGTAGAGAATGGAGAACTGATTATGAGGGTACACGATGACATTGAGACTTTTCGGGTCTTCAAATTGTCACCCCAATGTTCATGGGAGTATCAACCAGGTGTGCCATTTGCTGTACAAGTGAAGCGCCAAATCTCAGAGTTGTCGCAAGGGAATCCACCTGACTACTGGGAAAGAAACAAGCCATCAGCTGTACACGCACATGAAGCAGTGCTTCAAATCCAACATAGGTAAGCTAAGCTGGAAGCGACACAATGTGTCAGACCACCCTCGTGAGGTGGCAGAGGTAACATGGTCGAGCCGTCGACCGTAAATTACAAGCGCTTGTTGGGAGGCAACCCAACGTATTTTTACGCTTTAGTATATATAGTGTGTTTTAAATACTGTCGTGTGTTTTTTTCTTACTTTTTTGCTATATGAGGGGTGAGAGAGTGAGAATCTTACATTTGAATTGAGTCATGGCAGGAATACATGTTGGAGACGCGGTCCAGACTCCCCTTCTTGATGCGTGAAAAGAGGAAACGCAGAAAAACCGAGAAAGCGACGTAATGATCACGAAAATTGAGGTTATGAATTTTGAAGTTTACTCCGGAATATTTGGAGTCACTTTTGTGAAATCAGTACGTGCATGAAACAAGCTTTCCGACGGTATAGAATATGCATGCATCGGAGTCCGGGGGCATAAACTAGAAGAAAAAGACAAAAAAAAATAAAAATAAATAAATAAAAGAGAAAAAGAGCTGAGTTGGTACTTAGAAAAAAATTGCAAGGAAAATTTTCTCCCAACTCACTGCAAGTACACGATCATAATAGTTGATCGCGTGACTATATTTCTGATCGCAAGATCAGCTTATTCCCCTCCCCACGCTGAGCTTCATTAAAGGGGGCAAATGAGTATTTTATCATTTTAAGTGAAAAAAAGAGAAAACCGCAGAAATCAGCATAGGGACGGGAGGCTTTGTTTTCCAGACCCACGCAGAGCTCTCAAGCCATCACCAAGAACACTACCGATCCTAAACCTCTACTGATCGAAAATTCGCCTGAAATTCGCCGGAAATCTGTGGGTTTTGCTCGGCTCAGCAGCTCCGGAGAAATAGGGCGGCTTCTTGTTCGGCAGAACCACGCAACAGAGCTTTCTCGGAACGCCAGTCGCGCCTCAAACACTGCCGACCGGAAAATTGCCGGATTTCGACGGTGGTTGGTGGGTTTCGCTGGGCGCAGCATCTCCTACGACCTCCGGCCTGAGATTTTTAAGAATCAGCGAGGATTTCGGGCATCCTGTCCCAATCTCTCCTCTCTGCTTCTTCTTAATTCTGATATGTTGCTGCTGGTGGGTTTATGCAGAACAGGTGGTTGTTTTAGGTCAGTGAATGGTGGTTCCGGTGACTGTTTTGTGATACGCAGAGAGTTGAGGAGGTTGTTTGGGTGGTCATCAATTGGAGTACAGGAGGTCTTGGGTTGAATTGGCAGTAGTTCGCCTGTGATGTGGGTCTAACAGAGAGAAGGAACAGGAGATAATGGAGGTAGCGTAGTTGCTGGCTTTTTGGTGTATGAGGGGGTGAAAGGTGTAGGCAGTGTAAAATCGAGGGTTTTTTCTCACACAAATCTGTGAGTTCATTCTCAAACGGTGTGAATTAGAGCAAGCCGTTTGCGGGATTATAAAGGGGACAATGAGGAGAAGCCGTTGAGCTAAAAATCTCACATCGCGAAAGTTATCGAAAAATTAGTCGACCGTACGGTTTTCTTGACTGATTTTGTCGATCAAGCCCCATCAGAATGGAACTCCACGGCTTCAGGTATCACATTCTCTATTTTAATTGAGTTTAGGCACTTGCATAGGATTTACTGGATTGATAGCTGAATTTGTCTGAAATCTCTATGTAATTGCTCGATTTTGTCTACACTCCTTGTCACGTGCACGTTGCAAATATAATCTCTACATTTGAACTGCTACTTTATGTGCAATGAAATTGTTTAGGATTAAGAGAAGTAAGGCGCCTGATTCTGACTGTAGGAAGAGACAGAAAGTAGTTGAGGCATAGGATGACGGGGTCCTGAGTAGATTCACCGCCCCTCGCACTACAATTGTCGAGTCCTCTTGATTGATCTCTAAAGTCGTTGAGGAAAACGACGCATTCTAGTGTGGGGGGATTTTTAGTCTTGACTAGCCAGTCTGTGTCTGCATTAACCTGTCAGCATGTAGATTGTTAATTATAGTGTCGTATTCGTGGTCCGTGTCGTGTTTAGTTATAGTGTCGTATGGTGATGTATTAGCGGTGTATATATGTGTTAGTCGTTTGATTTTTGCACGATTATTTAATTGAGTCCACCTACCGAATTGAGTCAGTTTTGAGTCTTCTTTCGTGTCTGGCCTTGCATGTAGAGTAGGAATTAGTGGAAAAAAATGAAAAATTCATAACAATTGAATTTTAATAGAAAGGGCAATCAAAATGAGTTGAACTTGGCGAGGGCTTAATGATAGAATTCCCTAGGAGTATGAAGATCCTAAGTGAGGCAGAGACGCGAGAATATGGAGTAGGAAGACTTATAGAGCTAATGCACACTAGAAATGCAAGTAACTGTCTCTCAGACTTAAATATCCTACTAGTACTACACCGCCGTCATTTAGGTAGTCGTCAACCCTCCTCGTAGTGGCAACAGAACAGTCGTGCGAGTGACTATTATGGGGACCTCACGTCCCGTCTCACGACCTAGGTCCACTAGTTACCCTCTTCGATCCATTTACCCCTTTTATTCACAACCTCTAGCCTAGGAAGCCTTTCATTGTGACTTTCATCACTTGTTAGAATGACCATTTCCTATGCGTCATGATAGAGGGAGTCGAATTAGGGAGGTTCGATGAGGGTGTGCTGATTTGATACATTCGTTGTGGATACTCTTACAGGTTTCGTCTTACGAGGGGAGGTGAGGGTGAGTTAGAGATGGTAGAACACTTCGGTGTGGCGGTGAATCGTGTTTTACACCACGATCACATGTGGAGTGTCGTAGTGCGTAACATTCTTTCCGCACGATATGGGGTGGGGTTGATTGATATTATAGGAGGACGTGCTAGTTTTTCATTTTATTCTCTATATCTAGGTGATGAGGAGGATCGGTTGGGAAAGCACGTATCACTTTGACTACCGGATTTTGGGAGTTGGTTTACATCGAGTGTGGGGGTGTCGACGATTATTATTATATCTCTTTGATTTGACACATTCCACCCCCATGTTATCTACATGATATATTTATCTCCTCGGGTTCATTCAGTATTACTTGTGCTCCATGTGATGATTATTTGTGGGTAAATGAAAAAAGAAAAGAGAGAGATAGAAGAAAAAAAATGAAAAAAAAGAGAATGAAAGGAAAGTGAAGGGAATAAAGGAGCGTGTTTTGGAAATTGCAAGGGAACCGAAGAGATTAGCTATGATTCTGTCTAACATTCTTTCACATTTGTGGCCGCGAGAACGGCGTTGCCCCGGGATTGAGGGAATGAGGGCCGGAGTAGGTGAGATTCGGTTGGGTTCCTTGGATTTCGGTGAGGGAGTGTGAGAAGCGGGTTAGGTGAGAATATCATGACGTCTAGGACTAAACTTCTAAATAGCCTATCCCACCCGTCCTAAGCCGTCAACAGTTTTAACCCGTGGATAAATAGCTCGGATGGTAAGTACTAGGGATATGTCTGATGAGTGTGTGAGTGCAAATTATTAAGTGCTCGTGCTTGTTCTGTCTAACAAAATTGGCCGCAAGTTCTGCCGATCGTGGAGGTTGTAGAGTTTCCAAAGGGGATATGAAAGCCTAATGACTTACCAGTTTGCTTATTGAGATTGCCCGTTCTTACCCCCCCCCCCCCCCCCCAAAAAAAAAAAGTGGTGTTTGTGTATAGTTGTGTTTATTTAGAATCGAGTCGTAGTATTGCATTGCATCATATCGTTGCATCGTTGAGTCATGTATTGAGTCTTTGTTTGTATTGCGTCGTCTAGTTAAGATTTTTATGCAACGGTGTTTCGAATAGTATGCAATTATCTTGGGTTATATCTTGTTGGTGGTGGGATGAAGTGAGAATGTGGTTGGATATTGATTTGTTGCTCGGGACGCGCAAAAGATAAGTGTGGGGGTATCTGATAACTCTATTTTAGGAGTTATTTTTATACTTCCATATTACTTGTAATAGGCTTATTTCACATGATTTATATGCTATATTTGCACAAATATGTGAATTTGACGATTTATAAGCCTAAGAGTGAAAAGTTGTGTTTCTAGCCTATTTGTGCATGTTTTCTCTCATATTTGCTATGATAAATGCAGGGGTTTTTAGTGTTTTGTATCTCAGGTAAAAGAGGTGCATTGGAGCTTATGAGATCCTTGGATATGCTTGGAATGGAGCTAGATGAAGATGAGAAAAGGAGACGCAAAAACGAAGCAAAGTTGGAAAAGTCACACAGGACCAGCCTGCACTCTTTTCGATGCTCAGGAAAATCTACAAAGAATTTTGGAGCAAGGCCTGCATAATTGGAAAGTAGACATCCGTAGATTTCCAACGATATATGGCAGGCCCAAAGACGAGTTCGTATGAGGGAGATACAGCCCGCGCAAGATCAGCAAATAATTCTGTCCGGGAATTCCAAACTGGAGGGGCTGAAGTGCAACTTCGGCAAAATTACATTAAAAATCGTGTCCAGCTGGTAAAAAACGCCAGAACAGACCTAAGAGAGGGGAATTCACGTCTTTTGGAGGGGCACCGGACATTGACGAGCACCGGGGAGCAAGAGAAGGTTGGGGACGAAGCCTGGAGCGCGAAGATCATCAATCTTTGAAGATTTTAGCGTTTGATATCATCTTCTTCATCTATTTTCTATGATTATGGATAATTTGACTTTGTTAAACTACTTCATGTCTAGCTAAACTCTCTAAGCTAGGCAATTGATGGAGAACTAGGGTTTTGATTAGTATTTTTCCGGATTGATGACTTGATTCACGTTTATGCTTAAATCTAGTATATGTTCTAGTTAGCTCTTATGACCTTGTGCTTTATTTTTAGTATTCTTGGCTTGATCACACGTAGGGTACTATTTGTTGAGATAGTTGCACGAAAGTGAACTAATCGAGACGCGTTAAAGAACATAGTGAGTAGTCTTGTAGTTATTTGAGACTGAGAGGAGATAAGAACTTGATTAACCAAGTGGGGTTGTTTCGGTTGGAATTGGCTAGGACTTAGTGAAAACGGTGGACCTACAGGACCCGGTGAGCGAGCCTAACGAGCCAAGTAGAACGTGAAGGTAGACGGAGTTAGACCGAAAGGACCCAAAGTCAATCGAAACGCAAATTCACATGAGATCGACAGAAGAGTGTGATGAGTGTAACCCGGTATAATTAGACATAAATAGAGTGTTTCAAGCGTAATCCAGAAATTGGTAAGAACCCTAGGGACCATCAATTGCCTAGTTCTCTCTATTAATCGTATTACATCACAAGTATTCTCGTTAAAAGTGAAAATCATACAAAAACAATTAGCTTAGTCGTCATTTATTTTAAGTCGCTTGTTTGTGGGCGGCGAACTTGCAAAATCAAACACTTTTTACCGGTTACCTAGATATCTCAGAATTAATCTTTAATTAGCTAATAACCGTAAATTCCCTTGGGTTCGATACTCGGAGTCTTAAAATACTCCTATTACTACTTGACCGCATACTTGCGTCTAAACGCATTAAGAAATTGCGTCATATATTTTTCCATGTTGTCTTGACAGGAATGGATGCTTAGCGGTTGATTTGAGGCAAGAAACGAACTTCAGAAACAAAGAAACGCTCAAGAAAAGTGAAGAGGCGCAAAGTTGGAGAAGCTAGGATGACTAGTCTCCACTATTTTGATAATATATTGAGTTCTGCAATGAGTTTTAGATTGATACCAGCGGCAAATGAAAGTAGGCTTCAAGAGCTTTCCAACGATTGACCACGGAGCTAAATCGGAGATTGGACGAAGAAGTTACGGCGTTTTTAAGTTGGAGTTGTTGCTGATGTGCGTTTGAACGCACATTATGCGTTCAAACGCAGCCCCGAAGTCCAAAATAACTTATGTCCGTACGCAAGATTGGTGGCCAAACGCAAAAACTTAGTCCGAGAGGCCGAAAAAGGGCGAAAATTGGCTAACCGCAAGAAAGTGCAAAAAAATGACTAAGTTTGTGCGTTCAGACGCACATTGTGAGTTCAGACGCAAAGTGCAGCTGCATCAGAAGATAGGGAAAACTTGCAAGAAAATGACTAAGTGTTGTGCGTTCAGACGCACATCGTGCGTTCAGACGATGAAACTTCAAATTTCAGAGAGGTCAAAAAATCAAGCAGAAATCAACCAGAAGACCGGAGACATGTGCGTTCAAATGCACATGTGCGTTCAAACGCATATCCAGAAAGTCAACGAAAGTCAAAGGCCAAAAAGTCAAAGTCAGCACATGTGCGTTCAGACGCAGGACAGGATTTCTAGAAACTTTCCAGGGCAGTTTAGACAGGGGCATAACATGAATTTCAACACAGGGATATGGAAACATCAGCAGTATATAAAGCAGCTTTGCCCAGCAGTTTCAGAACACAGCACATCCAAAAAAATACACAGACACAGAATTAGAGAGGAGACCATCACAGGAAAACAGGAGCATTAGAGCAGTCCCAGAAATTGCCAGATTTTCGTCACCTGTTTGATTCTCTTCTCTTCTTTATGTTAGTTTTCAGTAGCTAAACTTTTTACCTAGGTTCTCGGTGAACCTAGGGTTTATGATTTCAGTACTTCAGATTGTGATTTCAGATTCATGACTTGTGAAGTCTTAATACAGTAGAGGTTTTGTTTATTATTCTGTCTTTGGTTTTTTCTGTTTATGCATGAACGGAGTCGCGAACCTGGATTGCTACAGACAGGATCTGGTGCGCGAGAGTGGCCAGTGAGAGTTAGGAAGAGAAGACAGGATTTAGTACTCTGCCTTGATGGACCGAGAGGTGAAGAGAATCAGGGGACTAGCCCAGAAGCTTTAGACCAATTGCTAGAAGTTTAGAGGGAGACCGAGAGGATAACCTGTAACCCTAGCAGAATTATAACAAACCTGCAGATCTAAGTGGGCCGAGAGGACCCGAAAATCTGTAGGAGAGTGACAGGTGCATGAGACTGAGAGGAGATTGTACCACTGGTATGCGGGCATAAACAAAACTTCTGTGTGTTTCTGAATCGGAAGAACTGAAAAGTTGAATAGTAACCCTGGGGGATCCAAGAATCTAGGTACCCAAAACCCTAGTTTTTAAGTCAGACTTTATTACCAGAAAATTACCAAAAATACTGTTTAATTCTGTTTTTACTTTCAGTACTTAGTTTATTAGAATCCGACCCAAAATATTCCTCCTTTTAATTTTTACGTTTTTACTCCTTAAACCCAGTTTCTGATTACACAGTAACCATGTCCTCGTGGAATAGATAACTCGGGGTTGAATACCATCCCTATATTACTTGAACCGTGCACTTGCGGTAACACGTAAGAAATTGTGTCACCTATTACCCGACTTGATTAGGATTTAATTAACATGTTACTCAGAAAATTCGGCAATCGTCTACATCCCTAGGTGATCTAGAGATCGCGTGATTTCTCCTTGCTTCTTTATTAAAAATAAAAATAAAAAAATATTAGTTTAGTTATTTATTTTAATTTCAGTCACTTGTTTGTCGGTGACGAACTCATTATCACTCAATCTTCCTCCATGTTACCATACTCATAATTAATTGCTTAACTAAATAGTCTCGAGTATGTCTCAGGGTTGAAATAGCACCCCTATATTACTTGACCGTGCACTTGCGCATACGAGTTAAGAAATCACGTCAAGCTTATGGCGTCGTTCTCGGGGACAGCGGTAGATTATTTTGGTAGGAGTAAGAGTATTTTAGTTTTAGTTTTATTCTTTTATTCTCTATCTCTGTGCTTTACGGGTGTCTTGTGAGACAGTTTTCTCGGGAACGCATGAAGCAAGAGCTATTCTAAGCTTGTGGAACGAAGACTATTATTCGGGTACCCCCTACTATTTCTACTGCAGGGGTAACCATGAAGAAGAGGACGCATTTATAATTTGGTGCTACTGATGCGGCAGTTGGCACGATAATAGAGACCTGTGCCGATTCATGCGCCCCAGCTTCATCAGCACCACCAAGAGGATTCAAGGACAAGTTTGAATACTTGAGGAATATGGTAGATAGGAATACAAAGATATTAGAGGAACTAGCACTATCAGTGGAAAGGTTATCAGATATTCAAGAGGCACAAACGGAATCCCTGCCACATGACACTGAGACTCAAATTGGGCCTCAATCACCACCACCACAAGAGGATGATCCAGACGTCCCTGATTGGCTTCTATCTTTGTGAGAGATGCAGAAGAAATTTTGGGCTCAAACAGAGCAAGAACAAGAGTCTGCATTGCAAGCTACAACAGCGGAAGAAGAGATGCCTGAGCCGAGCGAAGAATGCAGTGTCCAGGAACCATTGGTGGACTCTGCCATTTATGAGGAGTCAGACTCTAATTTAGACTGCGGTGGACCTTTGTGCACAAGATGGGAGGACCTTCCGTATTGCAAGCCAAAACCACTGGCGCCCTCACATCCTTGGCATGAATGGGAAGACACCAACATTGGAGGTGAAAGTGTGTAATGTAGGTGTAAACAGGTATAATAATACTCAAGAAGAGGGGGGGGGGGGTTGAATAGAGTATGCTAGCTTTTTCCAAAACTCAAGTTTTTGAAACTTTAAGTAGAACAAACTGTTGATATCTCAAAGCTTTAAAAAGAACTTGTAAAGCTTAAAGATATAACAGCAGAGTATAGAGGCTTCAAAGCTTTGAGACTTGGAAAGCTCCAAAGCTTTGAAACTTCCAATTTCAACTGTAAGTAAATGCAGCAAAAGTAAATAGCAAGAACACATAGATTTTACAAAGTTCAGTCACAATTGGACCTAGTCTCTGCCTGAGGGATCTAATCCCTCCAGGATTCAAACACAACTTCTTATTAATCACCCATATTTAGCCCTATATCTCAAGCATTAGTGAGCTACCTTACACTTATACAGCTTGTGGTTCCCAACCTATCTAGTTACAGGCTACAACTTGTTGAAACAATAAGAACCTCTTATTTTTCACTTGAACAACGAAACTACTAAGTTTAGTGAGGTTTTAGAAATGAAGAATAAATGATACAATTAAGTACAGAGAGAAGAACTCAGAATGAGTAAGCTGTTTAAAGCCTGGAAGATTTCTTCTAGATTTGAATGATCTTCAGCCTGCTTGATTTGAATTCCTGAATGATTTGAAGAGCTGTATGTAATTGATCTTCCCAGATGAGTGCACTCTTCAAAATCACGACCTTTGTGTCTCTAATAAGTCTCTGCAATTCAAACTTGAGTAGCTGTACTCAGTCTGCAACTAATTTGAGAGATTTCAGGAAAAAAATTCCCAAAATATCTCCTATCTGATAAGCTCCTGTTAACAGCTCAATTTGAATGCATTGTTGATATGTTTCATGGACGTTGGAGAGTCCAACAAACCTTTATATACTTAGAAAAAAAGATCAAACAAATAACAATACAATCTAGCAAAAAGATCTGCTTGAACAACAGCTAACAACTCATGAGAAACCTATGCTAGAATTTTCTGCTTGTAGTTCTAAGTTAACAAGTATATACCACCTCATGGATATATCAAGTAATCAGTATAGAATCCACAATAATAGACAATAACAACATGTAACAAGATCCAAGTAACACTGAATCCATCTGCACACAGAAAGATGGTTAGTAGAACTTAGCAGCAAAGAGTAACTAGAATATCTCAAAGCTTTGAAGCTTTGCCTGCTAACTTCACCAGAATGCATATTGGATTTTTAATCCAACTTAGTCCTGCAGTGATCATCTTAGAACATAGATTGCTGAACATAATTATATAACTAAACCAATCATTATCAAAACATAACCAAAACCTGGACAAAATAGTTAGATAATACAACATACAGGAACCGCCACAGTAGCTCAAAACTTTGAAGCTTTGGTAGCAATTTATTATGCTTGTGTTTCTGGCTTTCATCATCAAGGAGTTAAGCTCTATGACTGTATTTTCATATCATAATATCCAGGAGCTTCAGATTTATCATGAGACATGTGGTTTGCTGATGATGAAGCTGGTGAAACACTTGTGCTCAGTGCTATTGAGGTAAAAGCCCCTACTTTGATTAATAATGAAATCTCCATATCCTATGTCATGCAAGTTTGCGACGAGATGGAGCAATTACTGTATGGAGATTCATAAGGGGAAGAACGTGATGAGCAACTTCCAATCTCCTGTTCTATGGGCGATTCTATTAATGATCCCAATGCAATGGTCAAGGAGTTGGAAATCAACAAGTGTCGGGGTGTGGATGAAGTGCATGGGTTGACAAAAGAGCATCAAGCACCAAATACGTACTACTGGGATGACTTTATTGAGAGAGATGCATTTGAGCCCAATGGTAATTTTTGGAAGTTGATTAAGAAGATAAATTGAAAAATCAAAAGAGTCACATTCTACAACTCTCCACGATCTGCACATCACAGGGGTGCACGTGAGGTTCTGGAAAAGAGATGGTCGAAGAAGAAGAAGAAGTGGAGCGATAAATCAACCTCCACTAGCCTAGTCGGTTGAGGTAATTGGGTCATGTTGTCGACGTTAATTATAAGCGCTTCTTGGGAGGCAACCCAATGTAGAGTATGATGTTATTTTGTTTTATTTATGTTTTTAGTTCTCCATGCCTGATTTTGAGAGGTGCGAGGGAGACTGGTGAGTTATCTAGTGGTTACAGGTGATGAATAGCAAAAATTCTACCCCAAAGTGCCAGGGCACATTGACCCACATGGGGACTCGTGATGGATTTGAGGATTTTTTTTGCGCATTGTTCGCATCATGGAGCAATCTACACCGGTGCGCGAGGCACACGCGACCTTAGGGGAGCTACATTATAGCATGATGTAGCTTGGGAATTGCTCAGGGAGCTTTATCAGCAGGAAACTGTCAACAGTCCACAACACCCCTTCTTGTTGCAGTTTCACGGACACGGTGCCCATGTAGGTCCAGGCACCAAGGTATCTCTAACTCTCTCTATGTTATACGTTCTAAGCGATAATTGTATAGATCCATTGCAAACAAATTTAAGTGAGTAAACCTCCTATATCATCTATACATTCGTTGAGGACAAAAAAATGCTAAGTGTGTGTTGGGGGGGGGGGTTGTGTACATGCTTGATAGCCATGTCTCGTATTGCATAGCCTTGTTACATTTAGTTGTGTAGTACAGTGTAGTAATGTTTTGTTAGTGTGTAGTGTTTTGATACATTGTGTATTGTGTTAGGTTATTGTATGCATTGTTATAACTTTTACGTTATTGAGTCCCCTACTCAATTGTTGTGATTAATCGAGTTGGCAAACTACATATAGAGTCTAGGAAAAAAGGAGAAAAGAAAAGAATAAAACAAAATAGAAAAAAAAAATCCATAAAAATTAAATTTTTTGAGTTGGGAAATTGATGAAGCTTGAAATCAGAGAGAGTTCAGATAAAGAGTCTCAATGAATAGGAAGCACCGTAGTAGGAAAAACCTTAATTTATAGTATCTTGCGCACCGGTTTCACGAAAGGAAGACCCGAGTATTCAGGAAAAGTGGAAAGTAGATTTTTGGGCATACCTTTAGTTCCTAATGTGCTAGGAGGATTTAGCTCTAAGGAGTCGAATAGTCTGTTTTCAGTAGAAACTTGTGGCCTCTTGAAATATGGGGTGGACCTTCGTGTAGAGTTTGTTCTATGTGGTACGCTGCTCTAGCCTAAGTGAAGTTAGGGAGTGTATACCACCATCCCTTACGCCGGCTTCAAGAGCTTACTGAAAAAGCCCACACTTAGTTGCTCTAACTGCACGACTGAAATAAAAGAGATAATGAAAAACAAAAGAAATCAAAATCTTCTCTTGGATTAGATACGGTGAACAGCCTAATGTTCCTCCGTTCGCACGGGAAATTTGGATTCAAACCAATTAGAGCATCTGGGGAAAATTAAAATCAAGTCGTATTAAACGGGGTGTTTCTCCCGTCACTGGGTCAATTTTCATTCAATGCAATAGCGGCTAAGAGGGTCTTAAGACCTCATATGACTTGGCGATGAAAGACTTCCATATGATTAAGGATGCCAAGACCCTCCGAGCTGAAGGACATGCCCTGGATCTTGGTTCGGTGGATATTTGGGGACCCCTTAGTGAGCTTGTGCGTAGGGTCATCATATTTTCAATTTCTTGTTGCGGTTGTGTGAATTTTAAAATAGACTTGTGAGAGCTTGATGATTTTGGTTGGTGATAGTGAGATTGCCCGTCTCTCAAAAAGAAATAATATTGTGTAGTTTTCAATTCTAGCATTGTTAAAAATCGAGTTGCATTGTTTATAGTCATGTGTGTGAGTTGTTTGTGTCACATGGGTAGTAAGGATTTATGCAATTGGTGGATTGAAATCATATTGTGAGGAAGTTTTGACTGAGATTTTTCTCGGGACACGCATAAAGGTAGTGTGGGGGACTTGATAACTCTGTGTTAGAATTATATTTCTTCTACGTTTTCATATCGTTTTTGGGTGCATTCTGGGTGAATATTATGAGATTTACGGTATGAATGTGAGGAATTCGGATGCTTAAGTGTAAATTTGGGTGTTTCTCGCACTATTTTACATTATTTTGTCACGTTTGATCACACATGTGTCCTTCGTGTTGTTTTTAGAGGAAACGATGCTTGGGAGATTAGGCTGAGAGGAGAAACGAACTTCGAAATTGATACAAAGCTCAAGAATTAGCTGGGAAGGATGAAGTAATAGGAGAGGAAGTTGCATCTTAATTCTTAAACCAACAGACCTCTAACCTGAACCTATGCCAATATTTGCGAACTCCAAATTACCTCTACTACCAAAACAACCAAAATTTAACCCAACAGAATACCATTTGACCACCATTAATCATCACCATCAACCTTCACAACAGAACAACTCCAAAACCTCCTACAATCCTCTAAAAACTCCATTAACCATCTCTTACCTCCATAACAAAAATAACTACTTCCATATCCTACCCTACAACCAGTATACCACCTCATCTCCATGAACCACGACCTGAACCCAGTCCAATCTCCACCTGCAATTAGCTCCCAACACCACAAATTACCAATCTCCTAAACACCAACAGCAGCTACCTAGCCTAACCTACTCCCCGTTCTCCACCTTAACAGATTTCACCATAACCTAAATCCAGTTCACCATTACCTTCATCACCAAAAACAGCATATGTCTTCATCCTATAACCTGTTAACACCACAACACCCTTCTACACCACCAGAACCCACCATTCTTCTCCACAACTACCTGCAAACCACGACCAAAATCAGCCCAGCAGCGCAACAAAACCAAGAAGAAGGGGCATAGAAGAGAAGAGAAAAAAGAATCCCAGAATCGCAACAGAGCAAAGAAAGCACAAAAGAAAAGAAAAAGAAACAGTTGAAGTGAGGAGAAGAGAAGCGCTGAATTGGAAAATACCCAGGTGATCGCACGATCACTCTCTCCCATGTCCTGCGATTAGAAGACAAGGCTTCGAAGATTTTTGCGAGCGACTCAATCTTGGAACTTTCTGATTTTTCAACGATCACATGGTATGATCGTGCGATCAGATGGAGACCATCACGATCTCCTGAAGGGAAACAAAAGCATAGAGAAGATAAGATGAAATCAAATGTAGTGATATTCTAATTTAATTGTTCATATTCTATGCGTAATTCCTAACAGGAATGGATTAATTAACCGGAACCATTATTTAGCTAGTGAAGTGTGCGATAGTGACTTTAACTATCTAGGATGAGATATGAGCATCAATCCCGAATCACCGAGACCAGTAGGAGAAGTGAGTAGGATTGTCTAGTGTGGGTAGATTTACAGGATTATTCAGCTGTTCCGTGAAACGGTGGACCGACATGGCCCGTTATCGTACCAGTAGATGACCTGCTAGAACGGACCGGTAGACAACATGAGACCGAGAGCAGAATGTAGTCAACCGAGACGTAAAATGACATGAGACCGACTGGAGATTTTTATAGCATATGAACCGGCTTGATTAGGCTAGAATTAGCTTGTTACTCAGAAAATGCGGAAATCGTCTACATCCCTAGGTGATCTAGAGATCTTCTGGTTTTGTCCTTGCTTCTTTATTAAAAATAAAAAAAATAAATATTAGTTTTGTTGTTTATTTGAATTTCGGTCACTTGTTTGTGTGTGACGAACTAAATTATCACTCAATTTTCCTCCCTGTTACCGTACTCTTAATTAATCACTTAACTAAATAGTCCCGTGTCTGTCCTCGTGGGATTGATAACTCGGGGTTGGAATACCACTCCTATATTACTTGACCGTGCGTTTGCGCATACGCGTTAAGAAATCGCGTCAAGTTTTTGGCACCGTTTCCAGGGACAGGGGTGGATTAGTTTGGTAGGAGTAAGTTTAGAGTATTTTTATTTTAGTTTTAGTTTTTTTTAATCTCTATATCGCTGCTTCACGGGTGTCTTATGAGTCTGCTTTCTCAGGAACGCATGAAGCAAGAGCTATTCTAAGCATGTGGAGCGAAGACTATTATTCGGGTACCCCCTACTGTTTCTACTGCAGGGGTAACCATGAAGAAGAGGACGCATGCATAATTTGGTTCTATCGATGCGGCAGTTGACACGATAATAGAGACTCGTGCTGAGTTCTTGGGCCCCAGCTTCATCATCACCACCAAGAGGATTCAGGGACATGTTTAGAATACTTGAGGGAGATGGTAGATACGATAGATAAGTATTATCGAGTATGTCCTCGTGGGATCGATAATTGTGCTATTTTTCATAAGCGTTAATAAACCGCGTCACTCTTAAATGCAAGATGAGTGATACGAGCTTTATTCCTAACCCGTAGTTAAAAATTCGAGACTCGAAATCAGGAAAGGAAGAGTAAAATGTAATAAAATAAGATGATCAGGGATGGGGATTTCATTAGAAGGTGGGGGCACAGTGGAAGTGGATTTGTACGCAGTTTGGGAGCGAGCAACAATGCTGGACTAAATTTGGGTAACATTGAAAGGAATAAGGTGGAAAAGGAAGTAGGGGAAAACGTGAAGGAAGACATGATTGATTAGGTTTTTGTTAAATGGATTCCTACACAGGAGGTGGGTTCCTTGAAGAACCCATAAATTGTTTTGGCATGGGGTGTGATTCAGCCAGGTCACCTACAATGAATATCCAAAGTTGGAACGTGCGGGATATTGGGAACCCTTGCAGCGTTATTTCTCTTTGCGATTTAGTGACGAGACAGAGAACGGAATATATTTTTTTAATGGAAACAAAAATGTATGTAAGGGATATGGAGAGGGTTAGTTAAAATAGCTTTCAAAATGGTTTTCATTGATTGTGTGGATAGTGGAAAACATTTGGCACTTTTTTTGGGGACGAGAAGACAAGTTTTACACTTTCTTCTTACTCCAAGTTTCATATTCGAGGAATGGTTTGTCTTGTTAATAATTATAAACAAGGAGTTCTCATGGGTTTCTATGCGGATCTGAATAGAGAAGAATGACACAATTCATGGAACTTTTTAAGCAAATCAATCCAAGAAATTAACCGTGGTGTGTAGTCAGACATTTTATGATCCTTGTCCATTTTAGAAAAGGAAGGGGGTAGATCAGACCCCTTCAGTCAGATAAAGGGTTTCATGAGAATTATTCAAAAACTACAATTATGGGATTTTGGTTTTCGAGGACCCCTTTTACGTAGACTAACAGTCAAGGAGATGGAGTATCTCTTAGGAAAGTCTTAACCGCTGTTGGTTAACAGATTTATGGAATGATTGATTTGGAAGAGGAAGAGTTCAATAACTAACTGCTAAATTTTCGAATCACGCACAACTTTGGGTTTGCTGGACAGGAACACAGTTGCGAAGGGAAAATGTGCACGTTGTTTTCAGTTTGAAGCGTTGTGGTTACAAAATAATATTTGCGCGCAAGTTATTCATGATAACTAAGAAGGTAACATAAGCTCTTTAAATGACAGGTAGAGAGGGTTGCATCGACTCTAAATGTTGGGACAAGAATAATTAAGATAATTTTCCGCATAAACCGAAACAGCTATAAAGTTAGCAGAGCTGGTAGAGGGAGATGCAATCGGAAGTATTTGATAAAATATTCTAAGTCTCATTTTTAAAGAAGAGGAAATGTGGATACTATTGGAGTATGTCGTAGAGGCAATCAATTTATCGTGACATTTATAAGGCTTTCTATTCATTGTATTTTCGATATGGAGATATGTTAATATAATGAAGTCCTTAGAGTATAAATGTTGTATTCTTAAATATCCCTAGTCAAAGTATTACAGTTAATTAGGACGAATATAATGCATGGAGATTAGTATGTGGGTAGATTGATATGGAGATATCAAGTCTAACTTATGGGTACGCATTAGGAGAAATGGCGTACTGGATTGACCATCTATGAGAAGGCTACATGGGAGTTATGTGAATGTCACAAGCACTTCGGATAGACACAATGGTGTTGTGATCCTTCGACTTGAAGTCACTACATTCTCTAGATGTGAATTATCATGTTTTGATATCGCAAAACGTCTCGCCGTAACAGGGTGATTATAAAGACGATAATTGGACATGCTATGAAACATGTGAGAGGTGTGAGTGAAGTATATAGGATTTGTCACTCCTACATAACATGATAAATATATACGGCCACTCGATGAGTGAGACTTACGGAAATGCAAAACCATGCTCAAATATGATATATTGATGTCATTTGTTTGTCTAAGTCTAATCATATAATCGAGAAACTATAGATTGGATATACAAGTGTGACACTCCATGTCTTGTGTCTAATCTGGAGAGAAGAGACAAAGGGATTATACAGCAGGATAACATTGGTCATAGAGGTTAGTCAGATCACTGACATTCTTATTAATTGGGTAGCATTGATGTATTGCTAGATGCCTCTCAATGCATGTAACTATTATTACACCCAACGTAATTAGGAGCCTACATGGTTACACACAAGAATAGATCAAACTCGAATTAATTTCTCATTAGTTGGACTAAAGATCAATAATGAATACTGAACTAACGTGTAAACTGTGCTCAGTAGTTGGACTAACGAGCAATTGCGGACTAAACTTCAAACTAATCATAATTGTTAGGATCAAAGGGAAAAGATGAATTGTCTAGACTATAAATAGGATTCATAGGCTATGAAATACAGTATTGATTCATTCATACTCCCACGCATACACTAGAGAGCTAGAACGAAAAGAGGAAAGGAGATTTTTCCTCCTAGGGTTCGGCCACCAAGAGGAAGCCGTCGTCCCCTCCTTCCTTCCCACCGGTTTGGTTGGACCCAGCCACCATGCGCATCCAGATTCATTTATTTTCTGTGAAAATATCCTCCTTCTTCCTACTCCGGCTAGCACCATTGGAAAAGAAGTCCAGTTCAGATTTATTCGTGTGGATACGGTAGAGGCGGCATTCTTCAGATATGCGCTTTTGATCAAAACCAATCAGTTTGACTGAGGTAAACCTCTAATCATCATATTATGCTCATTCACATGGGTACTTGGTGGATTTTGGAATTTTTTTTATTATTTTCACTGCGTTTGATTGTTCAAAACCCAACAGTTGTATCAGAGCCAGGTTGTGAAAACATAATCTAATTATTTGTTTTATTGATTTACGCGTAAACTGAATAAACTTTTACAATCGTATATAATATAATTAGGTTATGATTCGTATGTGATACAATCATAAATATTGTATATGATACAATATGGTGTATCTAAAACGTATATATGATATACGTAGTGTACGGTAAACTCGTATATATGATGTAGGTAGTTTACAGTAAAATCGTATATATGATATACGTAGTTCACAGTAAATATATGATACACATAGTATAATGTAAAATTGTATATATGATGATATACTTAGTGCACTGAAAATCGTATATACAATATACATACTGTGGCTGCTATGGTTTGGGCCAAGGAGAAGAAAAGTTGGATTATTCTCCTCCTAGAGAGGTTCAGCCACCATAGGGAGAAAGAAAAATTGGTTTCCTCTCTCCTAGGGTTCGGCCATGTTGTCCCCCCCCCTTGGTGCGCCGACCCCCTCTTGATCTGGTAGTCGCAGTTTGTGAATTACCTGTTTAATAAACAGCGCGCGATTAAAACTGAATTTCATTCCTATTATTTGATGTTTAGTCGCGTGGTGCGCGGACGTGGCCTATATGTATGATTGTATTGTTGTGGTTTGGTTTTGATGGTTCTTTTGGAATCATAATACAGCTTGTGTGTTGCACCTCTCTATTTAGTTTAGATGTTTTATCTTCTCATCTAAATCCTTCGTATGTGAGGATTCTACATTTATTTTAGATAGATAGATATGTAGAGGTGATTTATTCCATTTAATCAACAAAGAAGAAGGCGCCCTTGCTTGGGAAAAAGAAGATGGTTCACCTACACACAGGCTTGGACTAAAATAAAAAAAAAAAGTACTTGGAAAAGAACTTGGAGTTCCGATAGTCCTTTATATATTCTCATTGGCTTGTGAATATTGGTAATGCTTAGGGGGGCCATCCATGTCACGTTTATGTTATTTATGTCATGTGTATATTGAGGTATGTGATGCATGGTTGAATGTTAAACAATATAATAATAAAATATGGATCTTTCAATCGGAATTTCCCAATCCGTTTGAGTAGATCAACTGATGAGGTAAATTAAATACAAGCACATCCCTCAAACTTAAAATATTAAGTTGACCCTTCTCTTGATTGGCACTCGTCAAGACCTTGATCAATTAAGTGTGGGCTTTCTAAAGCAAGGTGCCTTCATTTATCAATGGTAAGGCGCGATGGAATAAGCTAGTAATATGCAACTGCTAAACGAAAGGTCTAACTTAACTAAGCTACTTCAATAGGATTGAAAGCTTAGATGGATGTTAATTTGGAACTAATCTATATGATAGATTATGAATAAAGAGTTATTCAACCAATTGAACCAAGAGTTACATTGGATGTAATTGAAAATTGTTTCCTACCTATATTACTGAATTTTGGGTGACCAACTAAAGTTGGCTCAAAAGGAGGTGAAGTATGGATCTTGGCCCGCTAGAATCATATGTATGATATTTCTCTGTTTTAATGGTGAGGGTCATTAATTTGATTAAAATAGTGGGAGATATATTTAATGAAAGTCCTTGTTAAATATATTATATTATTGTGATACTCGTACTTGCGCATTTTTTTCTGTATTAGATTCCAATGGCATCAAACTCACAAAACTTGACTTTATTTCTGTGATTTGTCCTTGATAAGGACAAGTTGTTTGGAAACAACTTTCTAGACTGGTTGAAATTTGAGAATTTTCCTCAAACAAGAGAAAAGGAAACACATTCTAGAGTAGGAAGTTCCTCCTCCATCACCTGATATTGTCCCTGGAACTCAAAGGAAGGAGCACCAAAAGATTCTACATGATTCTTTGGATGTGACTTACCTCATGTTAGCTATCGTGAACTCTGATCTTCAGAAGAAAAATGAGAACTTGAGGCTGAAAGTGTGTAAGGCAAGTATAAAACAGGATCTAATACTCAAGGGGGGGGGGTGAATAGAGTATGGAAACTTTTTCTAAAATTGTGATTTTAAAACTCTAACACAAGGAACTAAAGAAATCTCAAAGATTTGGAAAGGTTTGGAAAGAATTGAACCAGTTTAGAACTATCTGAAGCTTCAAGGCTTTGAGCTGGAAAATTCTCCAAAGCTTTGGAGCATCCTGTTTTAGTATTTGTCTAGTTTGTAGAATGAAAGAACAATGCAATAAAGTAAAGAACACAAGGATTTTAACAGAGTTCAGTCACATTTGGAACTACTCTCTACCTGAGGGGCTTGATCCCTCCAGGATTTGAACACACTTCTTATTAATCACCCTGATTTAGCCCTAGATCTCAAGCCTAAGTGAGCTACCTTACACTTATACAGCTTTTGGTTCAAAACCTATCTAGTTGCAGCTATAATATGATGAAACAATAAGAACCTCTTGTTATTCACTTGAAAAACTAAATTCTAAAGTTGAGAGGTTAAGAAATTCAAAATGAATAACACATATTAAGTACAGTTGAAGAACACATAAGTAGATAAGCAATAAAGCATGGAAGTGTTCTTCAGATTCTGGATGATTGATCTCCTTCTCCTGTAGTGTTGAATTCTTAAATGATTGAAGAGTTTTGCTTAATGGTCTTCCACGAATTATAAGACCCTTCAATTCACAGTTGATGAGCATCTCTTTCTGTCACTCCTTTTGAAATTCAAATTGCAACTTATAACGACTTCTGCAACTGTTGGAGAGATTTTAGGAACTGTTTTCATACAAATCCTCACCCCATGAGATGCTTCTTTCAACAGCTATGTTTGAATAGGGAGTAGAGTTTGTTAGGCACGTTTGAACGACCAAACAACCCTGCATAAACTCAGCAACAAAGATCAAACACAATCCAGGACCAATAGCACATAAAATCATATTTGTCTGACATATCAGTTTATCCAATAAACTTTAGCTATTTTCTGAGATAAAATCAATACATATAATCATATGCATATATATATATATATGAGATATGAAAAATAATACGATCAAGAGTCAGAATATCTCAAAATAAAGTCATTAACTCGGATAAATTCGCATGCATATAGAAAGGTGTTAGCCAATATAAACAGTTAAGAAACATAAGGCACTCTCCAAAGCTTTGGAGCTTTGATTGCCAGTTCACAGTTTTGGCCTACAAGCTGAATCCTGTACTCAATAAATTTGTACAACTATTAATCAAAACTTAAGCTCAATAATATTTGCAGGAGACAATATATGATGATAAGATCATCACTCAATTCAATGCACAAGCTTGCAACACAGAAACTGTTAAGCACAAGTATTAGTTTTACAAGCAATTACTGAATCTCAAAGCTTTGGAGCTTTGAGATTTATGTCTCTGAACTTGTGGCTTTCATCATCAAAGTGAAAACTCCCCTGATTTTGTACACATATTCAATTAATTGGAATTGAACTATCAATCTCTCCCTTGATGAAAGACAAAACAAATATTATTGCTTCCAAGATATCGTGCAACTCAAGCCATTATCAAACTAACAAGATAAAAATAAAAATTATTACAAATAACTTAGTGTTGGAATAGATGCCCTAGAGGCAATTATGTTTAGTATGAACATTACTTTTGGCTAGAATATTCATTGTATTATTTATGCAGATATTTAAATATAATGAAGTCCTTAGATTTCAAATATCTTGTTTATCTTAAATATCCCTAGTCGATTATATTGATTAAAAGTACGATCAACTATATATTAGTATGCGGGTAGATTGATATGCAGATATCAAGTCTAACACATGGGTATGCATTAGGGGTAATGGCATACTGGATTGACCCACAACGAGAAGGCTACATACAAGTTATGTAAAGTCACAAGTGTTTCTCGTAGCGAAAATGGTATTGTCATCCGACTTGAAGTCACTAGATCCTCTAGTTGTGGAATATTGTGTTTTGATATTGTCAAATGCTACACCGTAACTGGGTAGTAATAAAGGCACGTATCGGACACAATAGGAAGCAAGCTTAGAGATGGTAGTGATGTAGATAGAATTTGTCTCTCCCACATAACGAAAGCAAATATCTGAGGCCACTCGAGAGATGGTGCTTATAGAATGTCTGGCCAAACTCAGATAAATCAATATGGAATATTGATATTATCTGCATGGATAAGACAATTCCCAGGATCAATAAACTATGGATTGCGTACACGAGTGTGACTTTTATGTCCCGTGTCCAATCAGGATATAGAGACAAAGGGATGAGACAATATAGTCACAAGGTTTGCCGAATTACTGAATATTTATATTAGTTGGGTTGCATGGATGTGTTGATAGACACCGCTCCATGTTAGTAATTTTTAGTACCAACTAAGTAGGAATTTATGGTGTCACACGCCATGTGGATTAAACTAGACTTGGGAATTAATTAATTCGATTAATTAAATAGAATGATCAATACGCAACCACTTGCAAACCTAGTAGGACTAATTTGCAAGATGAACTAATCCATGTGCGGACATGATTAGGAGAGGGGATAATATGTAGTTAAGAAGGAGTTGTTAGACTATATAAAGAGCTATCCTAGCTTATTTTCTCACTAATTCTCATATCCTACATTGAGTAAGAGAGAAAAAAAGCAAGGAGAGATAGCAAGACAAGGCCGAACTCGACCCCGTCCGCCCGCGCTCCAAGCTGTCGACCATTGTGTGGCGCGGCCTTGGGGTTGCTCCGTTGCGTGATTCTTCTTCTTCCTCCTTCCATATATTGCTAGCACAAGACGGGTAAGGACTCTAGATCTTGATCCTAGGCGTGGACTATCCGTAGAGACGTGAATACTATTTCACGTGTTAAGTCATCCAGGGAGACAAACAAAGCATGGACTATCCTTTACTATCGTTATGATGTCTAGTCCTGTTATCCTTGGAGGGTCTTGTGCGGATCTTTATTTTATTTTATTCCGCTACGTAATCCATTACAAAACCCTGCAGGGGTCAAAGCTAGGTCATAGAGCATAACGTAGTTTATGTGTTAATTTTGTTAGTTTTATACCTTAATTGTGAATTGATCGCGTAAAACTTAATAATTGGCATATTGATGCAAGTGGAATTGGATTCAGTACATAACTGAAATTTTTTATCTCGAGAAACTAGGTTTTGGGCACAAATTTGGGAAGAAGAGATTTTTTCCTAAAATTTGGAAACAACTATGCTTGGGCAACAAGAAGCAAGAGGGAAGGAAACAACTAGGGCAAAAATCCCTAGCCGTCACCCCCCCCCCCCCCGCCGCCGCCTTCCTTATGCGGCAAGCAACGCCGGACTGGCCTAGGCAAACTGTTGGACCGTGCGACCTAGGGTTGTTCGGCCCAGTGGCTTGTGGCGGTCCATTGGGGTTCGACCAAGTGTTGGTGGGCCCTCTTGGACCCTTTTCACCCTAGTACATCCAAAATAACTAAAATTGACCGAGCACGTTAAAATTGGATTTTAACTGTTTATGTGCTATTCGCACGGTGGTTGGATATGGCCTTAGGTGTGGATGTTGTGATTGTTTTATTTTGTGGTTTGGTTTTATTGTAATAATTAATATAATAGTTAATTAGGTTTACGGCCTGCGAGCCGTTCTTCTTCTCAACTTGTGAGATCTCTCTATTTAGTATCGATGCTAGCTAGTGTTGGATAGAGTAGATGATATTTAAGACATGGAGAAGAAGCCTAAAGAATAGAAGAAACCACGAGATGGTGCATTCCACAAAGCTATGGAGCACAGACTAAAAGATGGAGGCGCATGGGGACGAGCTTGCTATTTTTAGGGTTCATAGATATTCTCATTGGCTTGAAAATATCTTAGTTTAGAGGCCATATCCATATAACATTTAATTTTTGTTTGTGGTTGTTTAATTTATTGGTTTGTGTATGGATGATACAAGCAAAATTGGTAACAAGATAATATAACACGGATATTTTATTGTGAGTTTGCCCAACTCAAATAAGTAGATCAGCTAATATGGATCAAAAAACAATTAAAATAGAAAGGAAAATCCCTCAAATTTAAGTATTGCGTTTTGCATTCTCGTTACTTAAACACTTATCATGATAATGATTCACCAATCTCGTGCGTGCCAAATCAAGGCGAATTGGTTCATCATGATGTGATGCGATGGCACAAGAAAGTAATGTGCAATTGTTGGAGTAAGAGGTTGGACGTAACTAGGTGATTTTAATAGGATTATAAGCCTAGAGGCAACCAATTGGGATTTTCTATGGGATAGATAAACAACTTATTTTCCAATTGAACCAAGAGTGGCATGGGGTTGCAATTGGAATAGTTCCAACCTAAATAACTAATTTTTGGGTGACTTGCCAAAGCAAGCTAAAAATGAAGTAAAATATTGATCTTGGCCCCGCTAAAAAATATAATGATATTTTCTGCATTAATATTGAGGGTTATTAATTCGAGAAAAATAGTGGGAGCAATGTTTAATAATCTAGCCATTATTAAATATAGTTATTTGTTCACAAAATACTAAAACTTGTATATTTCTCATTTTGTGGAACTCCAATGGCAGACAATTCATCGAATTCATCACACTCCCTACGTGCTGTCCTTGAGAACGACAAGATTTCTTGAACAAACTCTCTAGATTGGTACAGGAACTTCAGAATCATGCTCAAGCAAGAAAAGAAATTGTACACTCTAGAGGAGCATGTTCCTGAGGGTCCAGATAACAATTTTGCTGCAGCCATAAAGGCACATCAAAAGATCGTTGACGATGCTAATGATGCACCCTGTCTTATGATTTTCACCATGAGCTCTGAGCTTCAGAAGCAACATGAGAACATGACTGCGTTTGGTATGATCATACACTTGAAGCAGCTCTTCCAAGAGAAGGCAAGGGTTGAGCGGTATGAAGTTGTTAAGGCATTGTTCAAATTTCATCTGTCAGAGGGAAAACTTGCGAGGCCTCATGTACTCTTTATGATTGGGTACTTGGAGAGCCTCACGCGCCTAGGGATTCCAGTGGGTCAAGATTTGGCCACTGATCTCATTTTTCAATCGTTGCCTGATAGTTATGGACAATTCATCATGAACTATACATGAATGAGATCGTCAAGCCTCTGCCAGATTTACTCAATATGTTGAGGACAGCTTAACAAAGCATCAACAAGGGAAAGGGCAAGGCCATAATGATGGTGATAAAAGGAAAGAGCAAAATGTTTGCTTCTACCTCCAAGGGAAAAGGCAAGTCAGTTACTAAACCTAAGGAAGTTTCCCTTAAACGTGTTGGTAGCGTTTCTTAGGGCGTGACTAAGGGTGATTGTCACTACTGCAGTCATGCTGGACACTAGAAGAGGAACTGCCCAAAGTATCTGGAGGAAAAAAGACTTGGAATAGTGATTCCACCACCACCAGGTATTTTCGTTATAGATGTCAATTTAACTATCTCTTCATCATGGATATTGGATATTGGATGTGGATCTCACATTTGTCGAAACGTGCAGGACCTAAAGATAAGTAGAAGATTGGCTAAAGGGGAGATAGATATGCGCGTTGGGAATGGCCCAAAGGTTGCTGCATTGGTCGTGGGTGTGTACGAACTATCTTTGCCTTCAGGATTTGTTTTAGAATTAAATAATTGCTACTTTGTGCCTGCTATAAGCAAAAACATCATTTCTATTTCTTGTTTGGACAAGGAAGGTTTTACTATTTCAATAAAAAAAACAATCGTTGCTCCATTTATTTTGGTAGTATTCATTATTGTAGTGCGCAATTATATAATGGATTGTATATCCTTGATCTAAGCAATCATGTTTATAACATAAATACCAAGAGGATTAAATTGAATGATTTAAATCCTTCTTATCTATGGCACTGTCTTCTAGGCCATATAAACGAGTAACGTGTATCTAGACTTCATAAGGATTGATTTATAGACTCAATTGATTTTGAATCATATGAGACATGTGAAGCTTGTTTGTTGGGAAAGATGACAAAGTCCCTTTTCAATAAGAAAGGTGAGAGGACTATTGAGCAATTGGCGCTCGTGCATACTGATGTATGTGGGTCATTTTCCACGCCTTCCAGAGGTGGTTACGTCTATTTCATTACATTTACTGATGATTTCAGTAGCTATGGATTTGTATACCGTATGAAGGTCAAATCCGAATCCTTTGAAAAGTTCAGAGAATTCATGAATGAAGTAGATAAGCAACTTGGCAAAAGTATCAAGGCTCTACGATCAGATCGTGGTGAAGAATACCAAATCCAAGAGTTTGACGACTATCTTAGACAATGTGGGATGTTGTCCCAACTCACTTCACCCGGAACGCTGCAATGGAACGGCACGTCCGAGAGGAGAAATCGAACATTGTTGGACCTGTTTCGATCTATGATGTGTCAAACCGATCTTCCATTATCATTTTGGGGCCACGCTCTATTGTGTGCAGCTTTCACCATTAACCGTGTTCAATCTAAATCGGTCATGAAGACTCCATATGAGATGTGGAGTGAGAGGCGTCCCATAGTGTCCTTCATGACGATTTGGGGCTTCGATGTCTATGTAAAGAGTTTACAGACAGACAAGCTATGGCCAATTTGGATAAGTGTAGTTTGTGGGATACCCTAAGGAAACTAAGGGATATTACTTCTACAATCCAGCCGAGAACAAAGTGTTTGTTGCCTGGTCCGGCTTGTTTCTAGAAAGGGAGTTTATCTCTAAAGAAGCAAGTGGGAGGACCATAGAACTTGAAGAAGTTCAATATCCACAAACTACTGATCCTACTATGGAACATGAACAGGAACCACAAGACGTTGTGCAACTGCCTGTTCAAGTAACAAAAGAGCTTCGTAGATTGAGTAGAGTGTGCTTGAAGCCAGAGAGGTATGGACTTCTCGTGGCTGAGCCTGGGGACACGTTGCTCATGGATGATGAGCCTACTACCTATGGAGAGGTCATGGAAGAGCCAAAATCTCAGAAGTGGCTTAAATCCATAAGATCCAAGATGGAATCCATGTATATCAGCAAAGTATGGACTTTGGTAGATGTTCGTTCGAATCCCAAGTATAGGATATCGCTAAAAGGAGTAATTCGGTAAGACCGGATTCGAATCCACACGGATTGAGCAAGAGAGATCACTCTAGGCTAACAAACTACTAAGCAACTAACTAAAAATTAAACAGCGAGTTCTCATAGGCTTTAGAGCTAGCCAAGCTTCAAATCTACCAAGTAAGCTTGGTAGAGCAAGGATTTGTGTTAAACAATTTAAAGAAACTTTATAAACAACTAGGCAATTAAAAAGAGATTGCTAAAAGAGTTTGAAAAATTGATAAGAGAAGAGTTGGATCAATTGTTTCCTGTAGTGGTTCATGTGACTTGAATCCAACACCCAAATCATTTTGCTCAAGAGTTCAATTCATGAGTTCAAATGGAGAAATCCAAATCAATGTTGCCTCAAGCATTGAGTATGCCTATTTCACTTGAAATCCACATACTCAATCAAGCCACAATATAGATTCCTACTTCAACTCATAGAACCCATGAATTCAATCACTTAAACATCAAAACACGAAGCACATGTGCATTCACATGTCATGAACCAACTAGGATCAACAACTAATCCAACAACATATTTAGCTACTCATGTTCAAGAGTAGAACAAAGAAGAAATCAAGCATAATCAACAAATTCATGACTAGAAGTGAATAGAGGTAATGATATAGCTCAATGATTCTCCAATTCAACCCCAAACACAAGTAGTATTGAAAATTCAAGCTCTAAAACAAGAAATAAACAACCAACTATCCAACTATCAAGAACACTATGAAGAACACTATGAGAATCAATGAAGAACAATGAAACTTGGCTCAAATTCGTTCTCTCTTCCTCCTTGGTTGTTCTTGGCTCCTACCCAAGGCTTAGAGACTCAAGAACAACTCAAAAATCGGCCAAAACCGAGAGGGATAGAGAGAGAAAGTGAATTTCGGCCTCCTTCAAGAGGTGAGCCAAAAAAAGAGAGAGCCTCTTCAATCTTCAACTTGGCTTTTATAGGCAGTGGGTAAGGGTTTCTTGGTGTCCAAGGAGTGATCTCCACCCTCCAATTCATCCCAATCCATCTCTATCATTGATTTTTAGAACCTTCATGAACCCTAGGTCAAATTGGGCCTTTTTGATTTGTTGTGTCTTGGGCCGAATTGAGAGGATATATAGGTAGAGCTCGGTCTTGGGAGCGTTTTGGGAAAAATTTGAGCCAATTTGGTGAAGAATTGAGGCTAGGGTGGAGATTTGAAGAGCTTGGGTGAAGCAACAATGGAGGAGAACATGGGTCTTCTTGTTCTAGCGTCGGGGAGAGAAAAAGGGACGCTGCTCGTTGTTTCTTTGCTGTAAATTGCATATTTGCCCTCATAAGTTTGCTGGGGGCTTTAAAATGCCCCCATGCATGTAGTTTTAAGGCATAAGGACCCCCCAACCGCTAGGAATTCTTTAAAATAGCTCTTTTTAACTTTGCAAAGCTCCAGTTACGCCCCCAATTCCGTTAAAATGACTTCAAGCAAGCCTGATGCTGTAACTTTGGCCTTGTAACTTGGTTTCTCTTCAATCTTTGGCCTCTAACTTCATTTTTCTTCTCACTTGGACCTTCAAGTCTTCAATTTAGGCGCTTCTAATTCCTTCTTCATGTCTCTTAGGCCTCCAACTCTCTTTACTTCATCATTTAAGCTCTCCCAAGCTAGCTTCTAGTATTCCAAAGCATGTCTTTGCTTACAAAACAAGATAAAAACAACCAAAACTACGAAAACAAGCATAAGTGTAGAAAGAGAGATAAAATAGATATATTACACATGTTAGCAAATTAGGAAGAGTTCATTAACATACTAAAACATGCAATCTTATGTCGTTAACAGTAGAACCACCCCAAGGGGTGCGACCCATAGGGTGCAAGTGGGTCTTCAAGAAGCAAACCGACATAGATGGTAATGCAATTACCTATAAGGGCCGATTGGTGGCAAAAGGATTCAAACAGACTCATGGTATAGACTATGATGAAACCTTTTCACTAGCCGCGATGACGAAATCCACTCAAACCCTACTTGCTATTGCAGCTTACTACGCCTATGAGATTTGGCAGATCGATGTTAAAACAGCGTTTCTGTATGGAAGCCTCCTCGCGGATGTGTACATGACACAACCAGAGGGTTTTTTGGATCCAAAGCATGCAAATAAAGTTTGTAAGTTGCAACGATCCATTTATGGGTTGAAGTAAGCATCTAGGAGTTGGAATCGACGTTTTGATGAAGCGGTCAAAGAGTTTGACTTCATCAAGAACGAAGATGAATCTTGTGTCTACAAGAAGGTTAGTGGAAGCTCTGTTGTGTTTTTGGTCTTGTATGTGGATGACATACTACTCATTAGAAACGACATTCCTACCTTGCAATCTGTTAAAGATTGGCTAGGAAAGTGTTTCTCAATGAATGACTTAGGGGATGCAGCTTATATACTTTGTATCAAGATCTATAGAGATAGATCAAGGAAGTTGCTAGGCCTAAGTCAAATTACATATATAGACAAGGTGTTGAATCGATTCAACATGCAAGATTCCAAGAAGGGATTCTTGCCCATGTCGCAGGGAATCACCCTTTCGAAGGCTGATTGTCCTTCCAATGAGATCGAGAAGGATCGCATGAGTCGGATTCCCTATGCTTCGGCCATAGGGTCCATCATGTACGCCATGTTGTGTACTAGACCAGATGTTTCATAAGCATTGAGTATGACAAGCAGATACCAGTCTAATCCGGGTGAGAGTCACTGGATAGCGATCAAGAACATCCCTAAGTACTTGAGAAGAACTAAGGATGCATTCTTGATCTATGGAGGGGAGGAAGAGTTACGTGTAAGGGGTTACACGGATGCAAGATTCCAAACCGACAGAGATGACTTCAGATCGCAGTCGGGATTTGTGTATTGCCTGAATGGAAGAGCGGTGAGCTGGAAGAGTTCCAAGCAAGAGACGGTTGCTGATTCTACAACTGAGCCTGTGTACATTGATGCGAGTGGCGCAGCAAAGGAAGCTATTTGGATAAGGAAGTTCGTTACTGAGCTTGGTGTGGTTACTAGTATTGTGGATCCAATAGAGTTGTATTTGTGAAAACGCTGGAGCGATCTCACAATCAAATGAGCCCATGTCACACCAGAAATCCAAACACGTGCTCAAGAAGTTCCATCTTATTCGAGATATCATCGATAGAGAAGATGTGAAGATATGCAAGATTCCTACAGATGAGAATCTGTCAGATCCCCTCACAAAGCCGCTTGTTCAGCGCAAGCATGAAGGTCACACTAGATCTATTGGCATACGAGATGCACTAGATTGGCTCTAGTGCAAGTGGGAGAATGTTGGAATAGATGCCCTAGAGGCAATCTTGTTTAGTATGAACACTAATTTTGGCTATAATATTCATTGTATTATTTATGGAGATATTTAATATAGTGAAGTCCTTAGATTGCAAATGTGTTGTTTATCTTAAATATCCCTAGTCAATTATATTGATTAAAAGGACGATCAACTATAGACTAGTATGTGGGTAGATTGATATGGAGATATCAAGTCTAGCACATGGATATGAGTTAGGGGTAATGGCATACTGGATTGACCCACAACGAGAAGGCTACATACAAGTTATGTAAAGTCACAAGTGCTTCTCGTAGTGACAATGGTATTGTCATCCTTAGACTTGAACTATAACATTCTGCCTATCAACTCTAAACCAACATCAGACCTCAACCTGAAACTAACCAAGAAATAATGCTACTACTACCATGAAACCACCTGCAAATCAAAGACACAATCACCAACAAAGCATGACCTGCTACTTGACCTTCTAACCACCCAACACAATCAAAACACCACCTTGTAATTCCAAAAATCACCATCATATTCCTTGACCATCACCATTACAGTAGACCAAAACCAAACATAGCCATCCCATGATACCATAAACCCACCAGACTATCTCCATCACCAAAACACCTACAAACCACCATTTCAACCAACTAAATTACCAGCCCTTGCACCATTAAATCACCAGTTCAAAACCCAAAACCCACCTGAAATCCTGCGACCAAAACCCCATGAACACCCATAACTAACACCATCATACCTAAACCAAGTGACCTCTCTGTACACTAAATAAGCACCCATCATCAACATCCCTCAATTCCTAAACCTCCCTTACTCCAAAATGCCCAGCTCTCAATCCAATACACCACCTGAATTCACCTAAATCAACATGGCCTTAACTCAAAACCACCAGTAGACACCACTGCCACCTCCATAATACTCACACCAACACAAACCAAAACACTCCCTATACAATGCCTTCTCCTACACCATTACCAATCTCCTATAACAACCCCCTGACCTCACCATTACACAGCAGCTACTAACCAAGTTACAACCCACAAAATAACCAAAACAATTCACCTTCTCCAGTCCAATACAACCACCAATAACCACCACGAATCCAACTACCAGACCATTCACCCACTTCCTATAACCATATCTCCCACCTGCGAATCAGCCATCACCACCATTACTAGTTACAACCAAAACACTGTGCAACTTGCCTTAAAATCAAACCCATCATCACCACCGTCCAATTAACCTGCAAATCACCAATCAGCAGCAGCAAGAATCGAAGCAAGAAACCCAGAAAGAGGAAGAATCATGGCAATAAACAGAGGGCAGAGGCAAAGAAGAAGCAGCAATGACCGCAATAATCAAGAAGAAAGAAGGAGAAAGAAGAAGCCACAACACAGAATAAGAAGAAGAGAAGAAGAGTAGCGCAGAAGAAAGTTCTCAGGTGATCGCACGATCACCATCCCAGGTCGTGCGATCAGAGGAAATTACTTAGCAAAATTTCGGATGAAAAAGAGCTGCAACTCACTGCTTTTATGCGATCAGTTCACATGATCGTACGATCAGTGTTACGATCAGGACTGAGGAGAAGTTCCCACCATCTTGGAGGGGATAAAGTGCAATATATATATATATATATATATATATATTCTTTTACCTTTCCCTTTCGGGGAATCCGCCCTTGTTTCGAGTGCTGCGGAGAAGTATAGGAAAAGAAACCATTCTTCAACAAGAGAAGGCAAGGGTAACATCATCCTCAACTCGATAGAGCCAATTCGCTGATACCCTCCTTTCTCACCTAGCGAGATGGTGCCCACAAACCACATTCTTTGGTCAGGTTTACCACTTAAGAATTTTCTTACCTTAACTATCTCGTCGATCCGTGGAAGACGCACTTTATATGATGACGACCAGTCCACCGCACACTTCTTATATTTATTTGTTTATATATATATATATATATATATATATGTATATATATATATATAAAAGAGGAATGACTTATAGCAACCTACGGGTTTGATTTAGAAGAGGAAGGGAAGGGGCTGTTTTAAAAAGTCCAATCATCATTTATTCACGCCATTCTACATAATGCAGATAAAGAACACATAGAAGGACAGCGACGGGTGGAGCTTGGAGCGCGCCGGATCTCGGATGTTCGTTTGCTTTTCTCTAAACTCTTTCACTCTCTCAAGTTGATGTTTAAAATGAATTTATTTGTTGTAAACGTTAGTATGAGTAGCTAAATTCTCTTCTAGGTCCGTACGTTTGAACCTAGGTCATGAAATTTTTCCAGATTGTTAGCTTTGATTCATGAACTTGTCGTCTTAATATGATCTAGATTTCGTTCTTCTTTCATTCTTGTACTTTATTTTTATGAAATTGCAGTGTCGCGAACTGTAACTACTTGGTGAAAATTGATGGACTGACAGGTGAAAACGATTAGCCTAGAATAAAGAATGAAAGAAAACCTCGTATCGTGATAGACCGACATGAGAAGTGTTAGGGTTTGGGTCGTTACATAGAATTACTCGTAAAGCAAGCTACGTGACACAGTTTATGGATCGACAGATGACGACTGTGAAATTTTAGCGTAGTCCTACATGAGATCGAAAGAAGATTGTAGGAGCATATATTTGATCAGGAACGTAGTTTAGGTTATGTGTTTCTAAGTGCAATCCTGGAAAGTGAATTGATCTAGGGGATGCATAGAGAACCTAGTTCCTTCTTTATCAGTTGATAATTCACAATCAGTAAACAAAAATCACAAAAATATCAGTCTAGTTTATTTATTTAACTTCAGACACTTGATTGAGGGTGACAACATCTTAAATCAACCAATTCTTCCTCCAGTTAGTTTAAATTTAAACTAATCGTTTAGCTAAATAATTTCAAGACTCTCCCTGTGGGTTCGACAACCTGAGCTTAATAATCATCTTTATTACTTCGGTCGTGAACTTGCGTGTGACGACTCGTCACACTTATAAACAATAAAAATCGATTATCCGATAAAAATCATGATTTTCTGTTAACCCGTCTAACACTTTCAGACGTCCAAACCTCAACCAGGAGGACACACAGTTCACCAGACAACAGTTTTAACGTGACCGAATTTACTAAGAGGTTACACTAGCTCGTCAAAAATGATAATTGTTATAAAATATCACTATTCGACTAAAAGTTACAGCTCTCACTAAAAACAGCTAAAAACAATTATTTAGCTAAAAACATGGTATTTAGCATCTACTCCGCGATCCAGTCGCACTCCAGGTCAACCTGTAAAACAGAGGGGTGAGCCAAACAGCCTAGTAGGTACTACCTAACCACTGACGTAGAAATCTAAAATCTACTTAACGCAACAGCCATTTATTACTCGAAAGCATGGCACCAAATAAACAAACAGCGTGATTTATCAATCACCAGACAGTCTAACAGATAACTGGAAAACTGTAAAATTCACACCAACAATATTTATAGATATAGACTGTAACTGCAGAAACTTAGAAGTTAGATTTCTCCTACCTCTTACGAGAGTCGAAATTCGAAATAAAATGTGGAATGAAAACAGAAGACAATTCTTCACGTCCTTCTCCATCTCTCAATACTTGATGTCCTCATAGTTTATATAGAAACACAAACAATCTCTTTTCTCTATTTTCAGTCAATAGGGAGAGCCCTTGCCCGATCTTTCGTTCTCCGATACTATATTTTTTTTATACATCAAAACCAAATGATAATACTTTTATAGTTCTACAATAAAAATAAGCATAAAGCTAATTATTAGCTTATTAACATGCAAAAATATACACGTGCCATGACAAGGGCAAGAGAACTAGAAAAGCCTCATCAAATATTTTTTTAGCACTGGCCAAAAATGAAAGAATGAGATAAGCATCATCTCTAAAAAGTTTCTAGTCCACGTGGAGGTTACTAAGGTAGCATTACCTTACTAACATGAAGTTCAAATTAAGCCACCTCATGCTAATCTATACATGAATTATAAAACAAAATGAAACAAAATTCTCATGTGATACATATTGTTAGTTGCCATGCATGGATATCAACTTTTATGTAATACACTAGCCACAGTAAATATTTTGATGTTACTAGCCCACTGAATCTAAAAGAAAATGATTTACACAATAATTTTATACTAAAAATATTTAATAGTCTCATTGAACTTGGGATTTCACAATTCTAACAAGAAATTTTGTCCTGAAATTTGAATAAATTCTACTTTTCAGTTTAAAAATATCACTTACCACCAAGTCTCATCATCTCCACCCCTCAAGCATTACTAGACTGTGTACCCTTAGCTCGACAGTGCGGTGGCTCACAAGTGTGTACCACTCGTACAACACCCGCCACAGATACCCGTCAAAACACCCGCCCAGTCCCAGATACACTATCCGTACCTCAGGTCGGGTAAGGCTCTGATACCAGTTGTGACGACCCGTCACACTTATAAACAATAAAAATCGTTTAATTGATATAAATCATGATTTTCAGTCAACCCGTCTAACACTTTCATACGTCCAAACCTCAACTAGGAGGACACACAGTCCACCATACAACATTTTTAACGTGATCGAATTTACTAAGAGGTTACACTAGCTCGTCAAAAATGACAATTTTTATAAAATATCGCTATTCGACTAGAAGTTACAACTCTCACTAAAAACAGCTAAAAACAATCATTTAGCTAAAAACATGATATTTAGCATCTACTCCGCGATCCAGTCGCACTCCAGGTCAACCTGTAAAACAGAGGGGTGAGCCAAACAGCCCAGTATGTACTGCCTAACCACTGACGTAGAAATCTAAAATATACTTAACGCAACAGCCAGTTATTACATGACAGCATGCGGCACCAAATAAACAAACAACGTGATTTATCAATCACCAGACAGTTTAACAAATAACTGGAAAACTGTAAAATTCACACCAACAATATTTACAGATATAGACTGTAACTGCAGAAACTAAGAAGTTAGATTTCTCCTACCTCTTACGAGAGTCGAAATTCGAAATAAAATGTGGAATGAAAACAAAAGTAAATTCTTCACGTCCTTCTCCATCTCTCAATACTTGATGTCCTCATAGTTCATATAGAAATACAAGCAATCTCTTTTCTCTATTTTCAGTCAATAGGGAGAGCACTTTCCCGATCTCTCATTCTCTAATACTCTATTTTTTTATACATCCAAACCAAATGATAATGATTTATAGTTCTACAATAAAAATTAGCTTATTAACATGCAAAAATATATACGTGCCATGACAAGGGCAAGAGAACTAGAAAAGCCTCATCAAATATTTCTTAGCACTGGCCAAACATGAAAGCATGAGATAAGCTTCATCTCTAAAAAGTGTCTAGTCCACGTGGCGGTTACTAGGGTAGCATTACCTTACTAACATGAAGTTCAAATTAAGCCACCTCATGCTTATCTATACATGAATTATAAAACAAGGAAACAAAATTCTCATGTGAAACATACTGTTAGTTGCCATGCATGGATATCAACGTTTATGTAATAAACTAGCCACAATAAATATTTTGAATTTACTAGCCCACTGAATCTAAAATAAAATGATTTACACAATAATTTTATACTAAAAAATATTTAATAGTCTCATGGAACTCGGGGTTTCACATTGCGTATACGCGTAAGAAAACGTGTCAAAGGTTGAGCATCTTTCTTCTCTGGTTTATGCGTCTTGGGATTCCGTTCCTCTTCGTTTCTTCTTCAGCTTTAGTCTTATTTTATCTCCATTTCTTCTATGACTCAGACTGATCACCCTGGTCTCCTTTCTGTTGTCCCTGTTCTTGCCACTTCTTCTCCCTGTTCTTCCTGTTCCTCCTCTGATTATGACCTACATTCCTTCACCTCCTTCTCTTTCCCGATCTTCTTGGCTGGAGGAAATGCCGCTTTCATGCTATGGGACCTCTCTGAGTCAGAGAACTACCTTTCTGTTAGCTCTCATCTTCTTCTCCATTGTTGAAGTCTAAGCCTTTTGCTTGAGTCTGGCAGATTTGCGCTCCATTTGAGTTTAGGGTTTTGAGAAGAGATAGAGAGAATAGAGAGAGAGAAATAAAGACAAAGAGATTGAGAGTGAATATGAGAGAAAAGCCTTGAAGTCGAGCTTATAAGTTGGAAAGAAATAATGTTTTAAAATGACTCTTCAGATTTGCATGCAAAAACGTATCTACAAAGATAATTTTAGATATTTTGTGATATTTTGAGTAAATCTCTGAGTAAATCAAATATTCTACAATTATCTATTTAGATAATGCACAATTTTTGGTAATCAAAATTTTTGAACAAAACAGACAGTTTTTCTCCAATGCTTTGAAGAACAAGTCCAAAGCTTTGGGGAACAACACAGTTTCACAGAAACTTCAAAGCTTTGAACGTACTTCCAAGGCTAGGAAAGTATGATCTCAAGGCTTTGAGATTTCAACACATAAGCACATACATGATCCAATACCCCCCCCCCCCTAAACAAAGGTATCCTTATTTAGCATGCCCAATTCAAGCTTTAAAGATGCAAACCTCTCATCTGGAAAAGGTTTAGTGAAGATATCAGCAACTTGCTTAGCAGTAGATATGAAAGACAAAGGCACACCACCTTTCTCACCATGATCTCTTATGAAATGGTGTCTTACATCAATATTCTTAGTTCTTGAGTGTTGCACAGGATTCTTTGAGACGAATATGGCACTTTTATTGTCACAATCGATAGGCACATTTCTGAAATCATATCCAAGATCTCTTAATTGTTGAGCAATCCATAGTACTTGTGAACAGCAAGCACAAGCTGAAATATATTTAGCTTATGCTGTTGACAAGGCTATTGTGTTATGTTTCTTTGAATGCCAACTGATTAATGAAGAATCAAGAAATTGGCAACACCCTGAGATACTTTACCTATCCACCTTGTAGCCTGCAAAGTCTGCATCTGAATAACCACTCAACAAGAAGTTAGTTCTTCTTGGATACCAAAGCCCCGAGTCTTTGGTTCCATTCAAATATCTAAAGGTCCTCTTAACAACAACTAAATGACTTTCCTTAGGATCTTCTTGAAACCTTGCACACATACAGACACTAAATATAATATTTGGCCTACTAGCAGTTAAGTACAGTAGTGAACCAATCAAACCTCTGTACTTATTTTAATTCACACTCTTACCATCTGTATCATTGTCTAAAGAAAATGATGAGCTCATATGGGTCTTTACTACCTTGGACTGAGACATATTATACTTTTTTAGCAAGTCATTTGTATATTTCCCTTGATGCACAAAGATTCCTTTCTTCATTTGATGTACATGAAGTCCAAGAAAGAAATTAATCTCTCCCATCAAGCTGATTTCAAATTCTCTGCACATTAGACTTGAAAACTCTTTTGATATAGCATCATTAGTAGCACCAAATAACATATCATCAACATAGACATGTACTACTAAAATGTATTTCTCATGAATCTTAATAAAAAGAGTTTTGTCTACTAGGCATCTCTTAAAGTTATTGTCAAGTAAACACTTTGAAAGTCTATCATACCAAGCCCTTGGAGCTTGCTTAAGGCCATAGAGAGCTTTGCCTAATTTATAAACATGATCAGGAAAATTTTCATCTTCAAAACCAGGTGGTTAAGAAACATATACTTCTTCCTGTAAATAGCCATTTAAAAAAGCACACTTGACATCCATTTGAAAAATATTTATATGTTTATGGGATGCAAAAGCAAGAAATATTATGATAGCTTCTAACCTGGAAATAGGAGCAAATGTCTCTTCATAACCAATACCTTCTTATTGATTGTACCCCTGTGCCACAAGTCTGGCGTTTTTTCTCACAACCTTGCCATTTTCATTAAGTTTGTTTCTAAACAACCATTTGGTTCCAATCACTGATTGAGTCTTTGGCCTAGGAAACAGGTTCCAAACCGGGTTCCTTTCAAATTCATTCAGTTCATTCTGCATTGCAATGATCCAATCTGCATCTTCTAGTGCCTCCTTACTGAAGGCACACAGTTCCTTAAATGTCCTCTGGTATGTGTACCAGTTGTTGGATCTGAGATGATATTTTAAGTTGGATGAGCTAACAAATATTTGAACCTCTTCCCTTGTGTCCAGGGTTCTTATTCTCCTGTAATCTTTTCAATCCTTTGATAATTTGATGCACTAGCTGGAGCACTTTGTGTTTTGTCAATCTCAATCTCAAGGCTTTGAGATTTTGACTCAGAAGAATATCCAAATCTTTGAGATTCTTCTGGGTGTTCTTGCAAGTAAGTTTTGCTTTCTTTTTCCTTGCTCAAAGTCAGCATCTGTCTCATACTTATTCAGATTTAGATATGCAAAAATTTCACTCAAGGAATCATCAATACATTCATCAAAAATCACATGAATGCTCTCTTCTACAACTTTAGTTCTCTTATTGAAAACTCTATAAGCTTTTCTAGTTTGAGAATAACCAAGAAGTACACTTTCATCACTTCTAGCATTAAATTTACTAATATTATCATTGTCATTACTATGCACATAACAAATACAGCCAAAAGGCTTAAAGTAATAAACACTTGGCTTTCTTCCTTTGAAAAGTTCATATGGAGTTTTCTTCAAAATAGGTCTGATCAAAAATCTATTTAGCACATAGTTGGCAATGTTAAGAGCTTCTGCCCAAAGATATTTTGGCACATGACTTTCAAGTATCATGGTTCTAGACATATCTTCAAGTGTCCTCTTCTTCCTCTCAACTATTCCATTCTGCTGACGAGTTTTAGGTGTAGAAAAGCTATGTGAGATGCCATGCTTTTCACAAAATTAATCAAAATCAAGCTTATCAAATTCTCTGCCATGATCACTTCTAATAGATGCAACAAGTAAGTTTTTCAAAGTTTGAAACTCTTCACAAAGTTTTGAGAATTCAGGTAAGCTTTAAATTTATCTCTAATAAAAATAACCCAAGTAAATCTAGAATAATCATCTACCACAACAAGCATATACCTCATACCTTTTGGAGTTTGAGCTCTCATAGGACCACACAAGTCCATGTGCATCAATTCTAAAGGTCTAGTGGTACTTACAAAGTTATTTGACTTGAATGAACTCCTTGTCTGTTTACCTTGGGTACATGCCTTGCAAATATTATCATCTTTGAATTTCAGGGTTGGTAATCCTCTTACCAAGTTTTTTGAGATGATCTCGTTTATTGTATGCATGCTTATATGCCCAAGTTTTCTATGCCAAAGTTTTGAGTCTTCCTTCAAAGCTTTGAGGCACTTCAGACTTTCACCTGCAACTTTGTTAGTACTTAAAGTATATACATTGTATGAACTAGGAGCAGTGGGTATGCAATTTCCTGATTTCTCATCCTGCACTACACATTTCTCCTTGTAAAAACCAACTCTATTACCCTTATCACACAGTTGAGTAATACTGAGCAGATTATACTTTAAACCTTCAAATAAGTAAACATCAGAAATAGAAGTAGTAGATTTATTACCAATACTACATATGCCAATGATATTGCATTTGACTTCGTCACCAAGAGTGATTGTTCCTCTTGAATATTCTTTAAGTTATGTAAATAGAGACTTCTTTCCACTCATATGCCTGGAGCAACCACTATCCAAAAACCATTGTGATCATTCAAATATTTGGTGACAGCCTGCAAAGAATCAATCAATGCCTCAACAGACTATTAGACCAAGTGTAGAATTTGGATTCGTACTCAGAATCAACCAAGTTAGGTGGTCTGACTCCTTTAGGAACCCAAATCTGCCTCACTTGTCCCTTGAGCTGATAAGGATAAGTGTTCCTCATTATGTGAGGTTCTGTTTTTTTGAAGGGACAAAGTTAATTTCACATGACCAATATTTCCACAGTAATGACACTTGGGATAATGTCTGCTTCCTGACTTCACAAAGGGGGTTTGGCTTTTCTTTCGAAAGTTCTGATTAAAGCCAAATCCACTCTTCCGCATAAACTGCAGACTTCCTCCAAGCATGAGATTAAGATTATGTTCTGAGCCTGCAAACTTTGATAAAACCTTTCTGGATTCTTGAACTTTCTCAGTCAATGAAGTTATTTGTTGTTATAAATCATCTGAATGATGTTTTAGAACAACAAATTTATCAGTTAAAATATAGTTTTGATCAACAACTTTTTTGACTTGTTCCTTCAAAGCTTTGAACCTACTATCCAAGGCTTTGAAGTTACTGTCAATTTTTTGACTTAGATGCTTCAAGAGTTTTGTTGATAAAAACAAGATCTAAATTTTCTTTTGCATGCTCATGAACTTTAACCTTCAAGTAATCAATCTCATTTCTGTAACTTTCCTCATTCAACAACATACTTTTGAGGATTTCATGTACAACATCATAAATACTAGCAAGAAGATTCTTCACCATTTCTTCAATGTGCTTGTCTGAGCCTTTTTCTTCTTAATGCTCAGCCATTAAGCAAAGATTGGCTTGCTCTTCATCTGAATCTGAGTCTGTTAATGAATCAGAATCCCACCCTGATGCAACCATTGCTTTCTTCCTCCTATTGTCACTTTCCTTCTTTGAAAAATGATTGTTTTTCTTCTTTGAGGACAATCCATCACCAAGTGATCTGCATCTCCACATTCAAAGAAATTCATTACTTTAGGTTTATGTGAATGTGAAGAGGACTTACCTTTGTAATCCTTGATTCTTGAGGGCCTGGATTTTTCTCTGTTGTAATCCCTATTTCCAAAGTTTTTCTTCATCTTCAGTATTCTGGTCAAAGCTTTAGAGGCTAGGGCTAAGGCTTCCTCCTCAACATCATCTTCCTGTTAAAGGCTTTGAGATTTTCATTGTCATTTTCCTTGAGTTTCAGGTTATTGATGTTGTCACTCAAGTCACCATCCACTTCCTTCATGATCATCTCACGAGTGAGCAGCTTGCCTTGAAGATCTTCCAATTCAAGAAGACTCAAGTCCTGAGCTTCCTCAATAGCAGTTGTCTTTGGCTCCCACTTGGCTTTTGGCAAACTTCTCAAAATCTTTCTGACATTTCTTCATTTGATAAGACTTTTCCCAAGGATTCCAGATTATTCACAATGTCTGTGAATCTTTTGAACATCTCTTTAATGGATTCATCAAAATTCATCTTGAACAACTCATACTGCCTCAGAAGAATATTGATCTTTGTTTGTTTGACTTGATTGGTTCCTTCATATGTCACAACCAGCTTGTCCCAAAATTCCTTGGCACTTTTACAGTTTGAAACTCCGTTTAACTCATATGCACTAAGAGCACAATAAAAAAAATTCATAGCTTTATGGTTCTTTGATACCTTTTCCAGTTCTGTAACTGAAAGATCTTCCTCAGTTTTGACAGTCTCGATCCCATTTGTACTAGTGTAATACACATAAGGACCATTGAGAATGATTGACCATAGTGTCAAATCTTTTTCTATGATGAACATCTTCATCAGTGCCTTCCAATGCATTAAATTGTCACCACATAACAATGAAGGTTTGTTGGCTTCTCTTCCCTGTGAGAATCCTCCATCACCTACATTACTCATTGTTACAAGATTGTTAGATCTTATATTGTGACCCAAGTTCTGATACCAATTGAAAGTGTGTAATGCAAGTATAAAACATGATTCAATACTCTATAAAGGGGGGGGGTCGAATAGAGTATGGAAACTTTTGCTAAAATTGTGCTTTTACAACTCTAAAACAAGGAACTAAAGAAATCTCAAAGCTCTGGAAAGGTTTGGAAAGAGTTGAACCAGCTTAGAACTATCTGAAGCTTCAACGCTTTGAGATGGAAAATTCTCCAAAACTTTGGAGCAACCTGTTTTAGTATTTGTCTAGTTTGTAGAATGAAAGAACAATGCAGTAAAGTAAAGAAAAAAAGGATTTGTAATGCGTTCAGTCACAATTGGATTTACTCTCTGCCTGAGGGCTTGATCCCTCAAGGATTTGAACACACTTCTTATTAATCACCCTTATTTATCCATAGATATCAAGCCTAAGTGAACTACCTTACAGTCGTACAGCTTGTGGTTCCAAACCAATCTCGTCACAGCTACAATCTGATGAAACAATAAGAACCTCATGTAGTTCACTTGAAAAACAAACTTCTAATTGTGGAGCTAATAAATTCATAACGAATAACACAGATTAAGTACAGTTGAAGAACACAGAAGTAGATAAGCAATAAAGTTTGGAAGTGCTCTTCAGATTTTGGATGGTTTATCTCCTTCTCCTGTAGTGTTGAATTCTTGAATGATTGAAGAGTTTTGTGTAATGATCTTCCACGAATGATAAGATTCTTCAATTCACAGTTGATTAGCCTCTCTTTCTGTCACTCCGTTTGAAATTCAAATTGCAACTTATAACAACTTCTGCAACTGACTGAGAGATTTTAGGAACTATTTTCCTACAAATCCTCACCCCCTGAGATGCTTCTTTCAACAGCTATGTTTGAATAGCCAGTAGATTTTTTTAGGCACGTTTGAACGGCCAAACAACCCTGCATAAACTCAGCAACAAAGATCGAACACAATCCAGAAATAATAGCACATAAAATCTGATCTGTTTGACAGATCGGTTTGTCCAATAAACTTTAGCTATTTTCTGAGATAAAATCAATACATATAATCATATGCATATATATCTGAGATATGATAAATAATAAGATTGAGATTCAGAATATCTCAAAATCAAGTCATTAACTCAGATAAATTCATCTGCATACAGAAAGCAGCTAGCCAATATAAACAGTTAAAAGTATAAGGCAATCTCTAAAGCTTTGGAGCTTTGATTGTCAGTTCACAGTTTTGGCCTACAAGATGAATCATGTATTCAATAAAATTGTACAACTATTTAGTCAAAATCTAAGCTCAATAATATTTTCAGGAGACAATATATGATGAAAAGATCATCACTCAATCCAATGCACAAGTCTGCAACACAGAAACTGATGAGCAAAGGTATTCAGTTTTAAAAGCAATTACTGAATCTCAAAGCTTTGGAGCTTTGAGATTTATTTTCTCTGAAATTGTGGATTTCCTCATCAAAGTGAAAACTCCCCCTGAGTTTGTACACATATTCAATTCAGTGGAATTGAACTGTCAGATGCGTATGGTATGATCATACATTTAAAGCAGCTCTTTCAAGAGCATGCTAGGCATGAAAGGTTTGATTGTCAAAAGCTTTTTTCAAATGTAATATGCCAGAAGCAAACCCAAAGAGACCTCATGTACTTTGGTTGATTGGGTACCTGGAGAATCTCGAAAGGTTGGGGTTTCCGTTTGGCCAAGAGTTGGTCATGTTGGAGTAGATGCCCTCGAGGCAATCTTATTTTAGTATGAACAACGTTTTGGATATAATACTAATTTATTATTTATGGATATATTTAATATAATGAATTCCTTAGATAATTGTTGTTTATCTTAAATATACCTAGTCTAGTATATTGATTAATATGACGATCAGTATGCATGGAGACTAGTATGTGGGTAGATTGATATGGAGATACCAAGTCTAACACATGGGCATGCATTAGGAGTAATGGCATACTTGATTGACTCACCACGAGAAGGCTAAATATGAATTTTGAGAATGTCACGAGTGCTTCTCGTAGTTAAAATGCTGTTGTAGTCCTTAGACTTGAAGTCACTAGATACTCTAGTTGTGAAATATCATGTTTTGATATTATCAAACATTACACCGTAACTGGGTAAATACATATATGATAATCGGACATGATATGAATCAAGATGAGATATGGTAGTGATGTAGAGAGGATTCTTTCATCCCACATAATGGGAGAAAATATTCACGGGCCACTCGAGTGGTAGTGCTTATGGAATGTCTGGCCAGACTCAAATAAAACAATATGTGATACTGTTGTTATTTGTACAGATAAGCCTATTCCCAGGATCGAGAAACTAAAGATTGAATATACGAGTGTGACACTTATGTCTCGTGTCCAATACGGATATAGATACAAAGGAACATATAAAACACGGTGACATTGGGCACAGGTTTTGTCAAATCACTGACTATTTCTTTTAGTTGGGTGGCATTGATGTATTGCTAGACACCACTCAATGCTTGTAAATGTTACTACCAACTTAATAGAAACCTACAGGGTCACACACCAAAAGGATTAAACTGTATATAGATATTAATTAGTAGGAGTAATTAATAATTATATGGATCAAGGATCACAATACAACCACATGCAAAGTTAGTTGGGCTAAGTTGCAAAGTGGACTAATTCATGTATGAACATGATTATTATTGGGGCAAGTTTGTAGTCGATAAGGAGTTATTGACTATAAAAGGTGATTCCTAGCTCTTTATTTCATAAGATTTTTCATTGAGTGAAATAACAGAGCAAGGAGTGAGCACACAAATGAGGTCGGACCCCCCTTGTGGCCGACGACACTAGAAGGCCGAACCACCCTCCTCATTTTGCGTGATTGCTTGATTCCTTCTTCGAAATTTCTAGCACAAAGTTCTCAATCACCATGTGTGGATACCGTTGAGACAATGACGCTATTCCTCGTTGTGATATGACAAACACATAAGGTACACATTGTCTCCTTTATTACGTTATGACATCTTTTTGCAATTCATAGAGGGATTTGACCAATATATTATAGTTGTATTTCCGATGTGCATCATGCATTGAAACCCAACAGTGGTATCAGTGCCACATGTCGTAGCGCATAAAGTGATTTATGTGTTACATGCTCTAAAAGTTTTTATACTGTATAGTTAAGTTTCGCAAAAAAATGATATTCGTATAATGATACGATTTGAATATGATTCAATATGAAATAAGCTAATTTTACATATTGTATAAAAAATAGTGAATTTCGTATACATATGATATATGTTTTGGTGATTTGAAAAGATAGGGTTTGGGCACAATTGGGGAAAAATGTGTTTTATCCTATAATTGGGAATTTGCCCGTAAGGAAGAGAAAGAGTTTTGGAAGCTAGCCCTATGGTGGTTCGGCCAGCTTGCGCGTCCCCTTCCCTTGGCGCACGAATCGAGGCCGATGGGCCTACCGGCTTGGCAGCCCGCCGATTTGACCGCGCGGGCTGGTCCAACCGGTCTGGCCCGATTCGGCAAGTCCAAAGAAGTTCGACCAGTTGGATTGGCGCAACCGTTTAACCGTTTTGACCTTAGAAATCCCAAATCAATAAAAATTGACCAAGCACGATAAAATTTGATTTTAACTGTTTATGTGTTTTATCGCATGGTGGTTGGATGTGGCCTAGGTTGTGGATCTTTATTTTGTGGTTTGTTTTGGTTTTGGTTTTGATGTAATTAATGTTATTAGTTTTACGGCCTATGTCTTGTCTTCTCCCTCTCTTGTGAGGTCTCTCTATTTAGTTTGTAGATGCTAGCTAGAATTAGATAGATAGAATATAATCAACGAATGGAGAAGAAGATCAGAGACTAACGAAACTACGAGAAAATGAAGACCCACAAGGTAGGACAGATGGACTAAAGGTGGAGGCACATGGAGATGAGCTTGCTACTTTAGGGCTTATCTATATTCTCATTGTCTTGAGAATATCTTAGTTTTAGGGGCCACATTCATACCACGTTTATTTATTATTTATTGTCTTGTTATTTATTTTTGATGTATGGTGGATGCATGAAAACGTAACAAAGATAATGATTAAACAGTTGGATCTTTTATTTGGGATTTCCCAATATAAATAAGTAGATTAGTTTATATGATCAACAAATTAAAAAATTGACAAGGAAATTCCTTAACGATAAATATTGTGTTTTGCCTTCTCTTTCTTGGCACTCGTCACAATTATAATGTATAGAATTCGCGCTTGCCAAAGCAGGGGGATTCAGTTCATCATTATATGGCACGACGACACAAACTAGTAATGTGCGAATGTTGAAGTAAGAGGTTGAACGCAACTAAAATACTTCAATATGATTGAAAGCTTAGAGGTAAGTCAATTGGGAATAACTATGAGATAGATAATAAATAAGGAGTGATTTGCCCAATTGAACCAAGAGTTGCATATGATGCAGTTGGAATGTGTTCCCAACTAAATAACTAACTGTGGGTGACTTGTCAAAGCAAGCTCAAGAGGAGGTGAAATATGGATCTTACCCCACTAGAGAATATATGATATTTTCAGCGACATAAACTTTCTGCAGCGCTTCAAGACAGATTTTTTGTTAGGTTTTGATGCGGGTTACGCAGCGGAATAACAAACTTAAATTTGCTCAAATCCCAAGGATCACAGGAAGAGACTACATAACGATAGTAAAGGATTTTTAGTATCGACATACATTTGGGTTCTCCTGTGATGACTTCACACGTGAAATAGTATTCACGTCTCTATGGATAGTCCACTCCTAGGATTGAAACATGATCCTTCAAGCCTTTGTGATAGCTAGGATTGAAGGAGGGAGAGGAAGAAGATCACACAAGGAACACCAATAATAGGGGCTCGGTCCTCTTTGTGGCCGATCGGGTAGGGGCGGTCCCAAGGGGGTTCGGCCTCCTTGGGATTTGCTCTCTCTCCTTTGCTTTTCTCTCCCACGCAATGTGTTATGAACATTAGTCTGGGAAGGAAGCTAGGAGTGTCCTTATATAGTCCAATAACTACTTGTTGCCTGCATAAAAACCCTATCATAATCATGTCCAGACATAAATTAGTCCAACTTCCAAATTAGTCCTACTAAGTTTGCAAGTAGTCGCGTATTGATCCTTTAATCAGTTAATCATATTAATTATTTCCAAGTCCGGCCTAATCCATAGGGAGTGTGACCCCATAGGTTTCTACTTTGTTGGTAGTAATAAATACTAACATGGAGCGACCTCTAGCAAGACATCCACGCTACCCAACTAATAGAAATAGTCATCCGACAAACCTGGTGCCCAATTTTCATGTATTGTGTTTTCCCTTTGTCTCCATATTCGGATTGGACACGAGACATATTAGCCACACTCGTATATCCAATCCATAGTTCCTCGATCCTGGGAATATGCTTATCCGTGCAGATAACATCAATATTTCCATATTGATTTATCTGAGTCTGGCCAGACATTCTATAAGCACCATCCCTCGAGTGGCCCATTGATATTTACTCCCATTATGTGGGAGGGAAAACTCATGTCTACGTCACTAAGATCTCTTAGCTTGCTTCCTATGATGTCCGATAACTACCTTTATAGTTACCCGATTAAGGCGCAACGTTTGATAATATCAAAGCATGATATTTCACAACTAGAGTATCTAGTGACTTCAAGTCTAAGGATTACAATATCATTAGCACTAAGAGAAGCGCTTGTGACTTTAACATATTCTAATGTAGCCTTCTCGTCGTGGGTCAATCCAGTATGGCATTACTCTTAATGCATACCCATGTGTTGGATCGTGATATCTCCATATCAATCCAACCCCATACTAGTCTATAGTTGATTGTCCTGTTAATCAATATAATCGACTAGGGATATTTAAGAATATAATATTTATATTCGAAGGACTTCATTCATGTTAACATATCTCCATATAGACAACATAATGAATAGTAAATCCATATATATTTGTCATGATAAATTGATTGCCTCTATGGCACAATTCCAACAATTTTGTCTGTGGCGTCATCTTCTAGACAAGCGCCGATAGTCTCGCAATTGTTTTTTTGCGGACGACAACCTCTTGTTTACAAAAGCCACGACAGAATAAATAAATATTCTATTATCTATTTTACAGGACTACGAAGGCGCATCACGTCAAGCACTGAATCTCCAGCTTCTTTGGTTTTCTCCGAACATGTCTCCCCTCAGGAACAACTCGTTATGGCCCAAATTTATGGTGTTTCCCTGGTAGCGCAACACGGCAGCTATCTTGGTGTTACAATATCCATAGGAAGAAGCAATGTAGCATGTTTCGGTCATCTATGAGCTCAGAAACCAATATTGCGCTTCTCGCTAAGAAAAAATTGGTGTTTTTTTCAAATCCGAACAGTTTGGTTAGAAAGGTCTTCAAATAAAAGTATTTTCGGGAATCTTCCATTCTCTATTTTGAGCTCAAGCCTAATCAGCAGGTTTCCTACGCTTTTTGAAGTATTTAGTAGGAACATTTGATAAAACCAGAACTAATATGGAAGGCTGACATTGGGAAAATCAATTAAAGTTTTTGAAGATGGATGGCTTCCTCATCCAAATACTTGCAGAGTGATATCACCTCATATTAACGAAAACAAGAACTTATTGGTTTCTGAGCTCATATATGAAAATTTACGATGTTTGGATGAGGTTTGAGTTAGACATTTTCTCCTTCCAGTTGATTGTGAAGCACTCACATAAATTCCACTCCTAAACGAATTATTGGAATACTCATACTCTTGGATCCATTCTGAAGATGGGAAATACATACAGTGGCTACATGCTACAAGCTACAATTTCAAAGGTCAAACCCTCAACCTTCTACTTATATAGGAAATCTAAATCTGGATTCTTCGCAAGATTTGGAAAATGAAGGTGCCCAAAAAATATAACCTGTGTAGAGGATCTGGCTCAACTCCGTACCATTTTCTTGTAGATAACGTGAAAGACACAATGATGTCAATTGTGCAAAGAAGCTCCGGAGACAAATCCCATTTGTTCATGTTTCGCCAAACTGCAGTTAAAATTCGGGAGGAAGCTTTGGGATATGATTTTTTAGCAACAAACAGAGGGAAAATAAGAGACTGGATCGTGGAATTTTTCATTCACGATGCAGTGAAATTTACTAAACATTCACGGTTACAATTTGGTCTATTTTGAGAAACTGAAACAATGTCAGATTCAATGGAATTAAAAGGACATAGAAGAACGTAGCAAATGATGGATTAGATTTCGTGTATAGCTACAAAGAGAGTCTGAATAGGGGCTTTTCGATGAATTGGATCTGCAGCCGGATAGTGGGTTTAACAGATAGCGAAATCATTTGACGAGAAGATTGAAGGTGAATTGTGATGCTTCTTGGTTTGAATTCAGACCGACGACATGAATTGGAATTGTAATCAAAGACCCTGGCGGTCAATTTGTTGCATCAGCGCAGGCTACCCCAACAACAGAGTCCCCTTTTTTCCAAGATTATGGCTATAGAAGAGGGGCTTTCATTTGCGAAGGATATGAACCTTGAAGCGGTGATAGTCGAATCAGATTCTCTACAGTTCGTTCGTCTTCTTCGGCAGTCTCCGAATATGGCCGATGGGAGCTTGGAAATGTCACCAGTTATGAAATATGCTAGGAGATATGCAACAATCTTATTCACAACTTTCAAAGTGTCGACTTTTCTTATGTGGGTAGATTACTTAATATGGCTTCTCACTTTTTAGCTCAAAGAGGTGGTTTAGAGGAAGATATGTCTTTTTATTCTCAAAAGCCCCGTTGGGCTACTGGTGTAATACCCCGTATTTTTGCTAAGGGTTATTTTGTAATTTCAGTAAAACAAATACTTGAGTTTCAAAAAAAATGATAATTTTATTTCAAACTTACTCTTGACTTGTTTTCTTTAGTTTTCTAAAGGTTCATTTTTTAAAAGACATAATATTTACTTAGAGTTATTTGGTAATTTTATTTTAATGTGAAATTTATGTTTTATTTGCTAGATGGTAATCGGAATTGCATTTCTACCTCTTTCGTTTGTGTGATGTTGTACATACCATCAATTTTTAACATTTGCATATAAATCCTCATTTCCTTGATTTTCCAATTTTATACCCAACTAGCTAGTTGGGAGATTTATAATGCTCTCCAAGAAATTTTCCACTAACTTGGTCAACTCACACTACCCTTACTCACTCATTACACTAACCTTCCTTCTATCATCTCCATCACATCCCATATCTCTCTCTCTCTCTCTCAAATTTTCACATGGTTTTCTCCTTAAGAACACATAAAGAAGCTCTCTCCTCTCCCATCAAACTCCATTCCCGGATTTGGGGGTTGACCCTCACAAAACAACCCCAAAACTTCATTTTTCACCTTCAAAATGATGAAAAACTTGAGTCCAAGGCCATAGCTATCCTTTGGGAAGTTCTTTTCTTCATATTATTCAAGAATTAAAGATATCTAGACTCTAATGTAAGAATCAACTTCTTCTTTTATTCATCTAGTTCACTCATCATGTTGGTAGTTCATGTTCATGATAGGAATTACTTGATCTTTGCTTGCATGTGTGTTTTGGGTCTTGAATTGTTACTTTTTAGCATGAATTTCTCAAATCTCTCACTTGATTCTTCAAATCCTTTATGTGAATCTCTTATTTCATGTCTAATTGGTAGTATCTATGTATATATCAAGTTATTTTAAGTTGCATGTATCGTAGGATTGTTTTGATCATGTTTTGAGTGTTCTTGGCAAAATTGCATGTTGTTACAATTTGACCAGTTTGTCAAAAACGTAGTATAACTTCAACTTGTGTCTATGTAAAATTTTTAAATCTTACATTTTATAAAACAAGGCTCAGAGGGGGTCATTTTGAGGAAAAAATCAACTCCATAGCTATTTTGGTTAGGAAGATATGCTCATTTTAAGTTGCATGTTTTCTGAAAATATGTTTCTGGACCAATCTTTCCATTTTTATTTAAACCCTCTTTTCCAGTAACTTATAGCACCCAATATTTCTTGTGATGAAACTAGACACATAGGGGATTCATTCTGGAGAATATGGGTAGTTTTCCTATTCTCCAAGTAGTAGTAATTGTTCTTCAAAGTTGAAACTTTCTGCCAAACTTGTATCTGCACAACATTGTTTTTTTATTTTGTAACTTGAGTCTTATAATATCTATACATGATTTTCTTGATGTTTCTGAAATTAAACACATGTAGGTCCATCATAAATTAATTTCACGATTTTTATAAGATGTTTGATATATATAAATGTGGCTCTAAATTCAGAGCTACAATTCTGTCCAGAATTGTAGCTTCACATGTTTTAGAAAACTTGAAATTTTGAATTTATAAATGCTTTGTTGGACTTATTTTGATATGTGAGCATCATTATATGTGCATTAGTGACACTTAGAATGATATTAATGTTGATCTTGTATCCGACACATGAATACGCCACTTGAAACCGTTTTTTTAAGATAATTTGGGATGGACTTAGTACCCGACCTAGACAAACATCCATGCATTAGTTTACTTAGAAGTAGCATCATTGTGACTACATACTTGTAAATTGTAGGCGACGGATTCGTAGACATAGGCTACTTCAACTATCTGTGAAGATTGTGAATTGCTATCTCGACTTAAAGTGAGATTACATGCTTAGCCTCGTGTTCCTAGCTTCTTTCGTGTTGAAATTTGATTTTATTACTTGTCTCAAAATGTGTTTGTGATCACATGTTTTACTTGATTTTGTTTACGTTGCGGAATGGTTGCTTTGAAACTGTCACATGATAAATAATAAATCGTTAATAACGTGAAGTGGAAGAATTCGCCTGTACCGGAATCAGTTATGTTACTTATCACGGGTTTCGATCCCTTGAGTTTTAAACCCTAAAATGTGGGACTCCGTGTGCCCCCGACTCCTTTCGCCAAAGTCTGGAGTACTGCTTCTAGATATCACTCCTTTGATTGACGCTCTTAGGAGGGTGTTGCAACACTTAAGGTCTAGAATGTCTGATGTGGTCATGATTGCTAGCGGGATGCGATCCACAACGCTTGGTAGAGAGGTTTGGGTTCTTACACCTGTAATAACCCGAATTTTGACGTATGGGTATTTTAGTAATTTAGCATAGCATATTTATTACTTGAGACCGTGAGAATGTGTTTGTTTGATATCAGTGTTAGTCGTAATAAGACGATGTGATATTATGCGTGAATTCGTAGTGATTTACTATTCATTTTGTTTATAATTATTTCGACAAATTAGTTTATTGTTATAAATGACTTATAAACAAATCTATTTTATTTTAAATAATAAGTTGATTACAAGTTTCAAATAACCTTTTAGTAATGTTTATAAGTAAATGCTTATAAGTTTCTTCAAAATTAACATTCGAATTTTTTTCAAAATATCAGTCAGATTCACTTTTAAAAGTTATGTTTCGTTATATTTTTCAAATTTAATTTTATTCGTCAAAATGCGTTTTAACGTTCTAATTCTTTTTATCATTCAAATTTCGTGTTGTCTGCCAAACTTCGCTTTACCAGTCAAATTCTGTGCAATCGGTCAGGTTTCGTTGTAGTGATCAAATTTTGTGGAATATGTAAAATTTTATTTTGTCAGTCAAAGTTTAATTTTGTAAACGATATCGTTTTATTTATTCGTTCTCGTATTTATTTTCGTCATGCGTCAATTTATCGCCACATATTATTTTTATTTGTTGCGTTTTAATTTTTCTCGTCGCGTCTCAATTATCCCTCGCGTGTCGAATCACCTTTTTCACCGCGCTCCAAACACACCTTATAACCCCACATGTGACATCACATTTTTTCTCCATTACATCACTCTCTCTATCTTCATTTACCCTCCTGCCTTCACTTTTTATCTTCTTCTACTTCTTTGTCTTCTTTGGTCAGTAAACACAACAACGACACCAGCCACCTCCACCACTGCCAACCTTCACCACCACCGGACAGCCACCACCACAACCACCACTCCACCTTCTATCCCTTCATCCCTCTCTCCCTCTGTCTCACTCTCCCAGACGAGCAAGCAGCAGGAGCAGCGGCAAATGCCACCGCCGCTGCACTCGACGGAAAAACCACCACCACTAGCGCCGATCAACACCACAACCACCCCGACACCAACATCTTCTCCAACTCTTTCGGCCCTCCTTTTCCCACTCTCGGAGCTCGACTGAGCTCATAGCAGCAACCGAAGCAGCTAGCAGCAGCAACATCGACCGAACCCACGGCCGGTCGGCCATGGAAACCGGCGACAAGTTTCGGGCCGAGCAACCGACGATGCCCAGCCCCGTTGCTTCCTCCTTCTCACCCTCTCGAGGTCCAAGGAGCCTCGAGGAAGCCTCATCAGAAGCCAAAGACCGCCGGAGCAGTCCCGTTCAGCACCACCGCCGATCTCGCCGGCGACGAACTCGACCCGAACCGAATCTCCACCATTTCGACTCGTTTTCGGTGTGGGTAATCTCAAATCCTCCTCTTAATTCATTTCCCATTGTCAAAATCATCCATTTGCTAGCTTCAATGTTAATTCGAATCTTGTTGGGTTTGATTACATGTGTGTTCCTGATAGTGTTTGAATAGGGGGGGTTTAATTGTCATTTTCAGAAATGTTAGGGGCTGGGTTGCATGTTCAAAGACCTTAGGGGGAGCTAACTGTTATTATTACAAACTATTTTTATTTAACTATATTAGTTTCTAACTAATTGTTTATATGTTATTACCACTTTACAAATTTCATGCTAAATTGGTAGATAAACACAAAATCACTTTTTCGGAATGCAATACAAATTAGCATTTGTTTACATAATAAATATTTACACTTTGTTTTTGTGAAAAATAAGTTAATAAGAAAATATTATTTCTATACGTTTAATTACATAATGGATATAAAGTAGTGTTTTAATCATTAAATAAATGTTAGTTTTATTTATCCTACTACCTATATAAAAGAAGTTACGGCCAGTTTGCGTGGCAGTGGTGGTCCAATTACGTGCTGCCAATTCGGACCAAGTGCCAGCGAAATGCCTACGTAATTGTGACGTGTAGAAAAGGTCGGTTATGCCCTTGCTGACGTGGAACGGATAGGCTGTGGTTGAAGGGCGATATTGTCTTTTGAACTGTCTCTGGTTGGTTTGGGCTATGGAACATGAACTTCGTAGTCGGTGATCTTCTTGGTGGGACAGGTGGCGATGCTCCGCGTAGCTGTGGCTGGTTTCCGGCAATCGTTAGTGGGACAGGTGTCGACTTTTTGCCATTTATTCTTAAGTATGTGGGAGACGGCTCTTCTGATGTTGGTGCCATTTGCTGATTTATTGTCAGTAGGTTAGTTCTTTCGTCTCTCTTCGTCTCTGTGTTTTCTACGGATTGTGGGTTTTGTTTTCGCCGGCTGCCGGAAATTGGTATGGTGGGTTGTGCGTTATCCGGTACTTGGTGTGTGTATCGGTTTGTCAGGTTCTGTGGGGTTGTTGAATTGGGTTTTTTGACTTGGGTTTTACTTTTTTCTTTTTTCCGGGCAGTTGGTGGTTGGGGTGGGGGGGGTTTATTTGGTTGGTTGTGGATTGAATATTTACTCTGCCATGTGGGTTGTTGTAATACTTACTTGCATGTGTGTTTTTTATGATGATGATTAACAAATAGGTATTTCTATATGGTTTGATTGCTTGCATGTGTGTGTTCTGGGGTTTTTTTGTTGGCTAATGGTGTTATTACTGCATGTAGAAGTGTGCTATATATACGTATAGGCTCTGCATGTGGTGGTTGTAGCCAGTTGATAAGATGATGCTTGGTTAGTATGATTCACATTTGCTTACATTCAGTGTTGGTGTTTGCAGGTTGATCAGCTGTTGGTTGAGCAAGGAATTTGTTGTGATCGCTTATCTGGTATGGTCATATCTGTTAGAGTTGGCATTGTGTGTTTTGTTCATGCCTGTTGTTTGTTGCTGAGTTTCTGTTCTGGCTTGCTAGCGTGTGGGATTTGTGTCTTGCCATCCCTTTGGTTTTTTGTTTGTTTGTTTGGTTGAGTTAATTTTACCTGGTTTATTGTGTAATGCTGGCTCAGTGTCTTAAGCTGGTGCGTTTCTTTTAGTAATGAGGCATCTCGGTGACGTTGGAATCGGTATAAATCATGTGTAATCTGGATTGATGGTGCGACTGAGAATTTGCGGTGTAAATGTGGTTTGTCTACTGCTTGGTTATTTGGTGTAGTTTTTGTGTCTGCGATGTTGTTATCGTGGTTGAAGTTAATTGATGTTTGTGGATTTTTGTAGTGTTTGGCCTGTGGTTTCTAAATGCCTACAGGTAGTCTTGGGAAATGTACTCGCCGGGGTTTAGTGGGGGAGGAGCTAGCACGCGGTTCAGGATTATCTGCAGAAGTTAACAGTCCTGGCCCGGCTCTTCGGCCGACGAGTAGATCGCGGTTGGAAAATGCGGATGGTGGGCCTTCGTCTGATTGCTTATCTGGTATGTTCATATCTGTTAGAGTTGGTAGTGTGTGTTTAGTTTCATGCCTGTTGTTTGTTGCCGTGTTTCTGTTTTGGTTTGCCAGCGTGTGGGATTTGTGTCTTCCCATCCCTTTGGTTTTTAGTTTGTTTGTTTGGTTTAGTTACTTTTACCTGGTTTAATGTGTAATGCTGGCTCAGTGTCTTAAGCTGGTGCGTTTATTTTAATAATGAGGCATCTCGGTCAGGTTGGAATCGGTATAAATCCTGTGTAATCTGGATTGATGGTGCGACTGAGAATTTGCAGTGGAAATATGGTTTGTTTACTGCTTGGTTATTTGGTATAGATTTTGTGTCCGTGATGTTGTTACCGTGGTTGAAGTTAGTTGATGTTTGTGTCTTTATGTAGTGTGTGGCCTGTAGTTTCTAAATGCCTGCAGGTAGTCTTGGGAAACGTACTCGCCGGGGTTTAGTGGAGGAGGAGCTAGCACGTGGTTCAGGATTATCTGCAGGAGTTAACACTCCTGGCCCGGCTTTTCGGCCGCCGGGTAGACCGCGGTCGGAAAATGCGAATAGTAGGCCTTCATCTGCAGGAGGTAATACGTCTGCCATAGCTCCGCGGCCCTTGGGTAGACCGCGGGGGCGTATTGCGAATCCCAGCCTGTCTGTGCACAATGCAGATGTGAGGGGCTCTGTTACCGGTTCTGTTGACTATACCGCGATACCAGGTAGTAGTGTGCAAGCACCTAGGTATGCTTCCCCGTATCCCATGCCTGTTGGTTCCATGGCTATTAGGGGTTTTGGGCTGAACAGACCGTCTGTTGGTTTTGCGGCCGGATATGGTACTGCTTTGGATGCCTATAATGGTTTACCAAATACTGTGCTGTCCTATATGCCAGCCGTGTCATCTGGGTTGCTGAATATTGCTTCAGGCGCGTCGGGTTCTTCATCGCCAGGTTCATTACAGCATCCAGACACTGTCTATGCGCCTCCCGGGAATAGAGGGACCTCTGTCGTACCCCCTGCTGTATCTGTGGGTGAATGTAATAGTCGTGATGGCGGTGCTGCTCCAGTTCCCCGGCCACCCCGTTAGTCTTCTGTTCTCGATTATGGTTTCATTTGTATTTATATGTGTTTTCAGTTATGGTTTGATATCTGTTAACTGGTTTTGTATTTGGTTGTGTAGGGCAGAGACGTACGAAATAGTGGGAGAGGGGTGCTCCGCCCCCGCCTATGGAGCCAAGCATGCTGCCCTCTCCACGGAGATGTCCACATTGTGATGCTAAGTTATTTGCGTACGAACCAGATGGCTTTTGCTGCAGTGAGGGGTGTGTAGTCCTTGCCCCCCATGAGATCCCAAATTCGTTGGCGGAGTTGCTCCTGTCCGACAATGTGACTAGCGAAGATTTTCCGGAACAATATTCGTGCATACAATTGCCTGTTTTCCTTCACTTCGATGGGTGTGAAAGCTGATCCTCACTCGAAGAATGAAAGCAAAGGGATCTATACATTCCGTGTACAGGGCCAGATATAGCACTACATTAATGATATTGATCCTGGCCAACAACCTCCTAGATATCTACAGGTTTATTTCTATGATTCAGTCTTCCAGCTGCAGAGCCGAGTGAAGGCTTTTGAAAATCTTGATCCGGCTTTTATTTGATGCTTGACTGATATTCTAGAGGCCAATCCTTATAACCAGTCATTTCAGTCTATTAGTGCAAGCCCTGAATTTGCTGATTGTGATGTTTGGATTAAATGCGATCCCGGACTTGATCAGCGAACGCAAAATTTACCCACATCTAATCAGGTTGCAGCAATTTGGATTGACGATGAGTCGCGTGCTGGTAAATACGTCCATGATATTAGGGTAAGGCATAAGGGTGGTGAAGCAAAGAGTATTCAGTATCATCTGGGTTGTTTTGATCCGCTTCAGTATCCTATCATGTTACCTCGTGGGCAGCCTGGATGGCATCCTAGAATTTATAAAAAACCTCCGAAAAAGAAGCCACGAAAAGGTAGTTTGATGTTGTTACTTAGTAGGTGTGAGTTTATATTACCAGTGTTGTTGTGTGTGGTGTGTTGCTGAATAATGAGCCTCTGATTGCAGGTCCAAGTGATGCAGAGTCTGACAGTGCAACTGTTAGCTGTCGTCAGTATTACTGCTACCGGTTACAGATGCGAGATATACGCCGGTCATCGATGTTGTTCTTTGGGCGTCTGCTTCAGCAATACATGGTCGATATGTATGTGAAACGCGAGACAAGCAGGCTAGATTATGTGCGTCCACCCGAGTTCGTAGAATTCCATACATAATGTTCAGGAAACTCACTGTAGAGCCACTGCCTAGCTTCTGGATCCCGTTTATTTGTTTCAAAATATTCGGTTAACATCGTCTTCTTATATTTCTTATCCGTCGCGATATACGCAAGTTTCGTATATTTGTCGAATGCAATGTACTGCATTCCAGGTAGATGAAGCTGGAGGACAGTGACATCAGGATACATCTCATTCAAAGGAAACTTGAAGATACGCCAAGCAGCTTCAGGCGGGGAAATCCATCTAGCAGACTGAAAAAGCCTTTATTTCATCTATGCAACCCTTCTGTTCCGATATCACTTGGAACACAACCCTGTCGTGACCTTTGTGTATATATTTGTACAGATATTAAACAGCCTTTATGGTTGAGCATATTTCTACATTTATGTGGCAGTCATACTTAGCAAGCAAGTAAGGGTTATACGGCACAACCCACCTGTTGTCCAATGTTTGTCCTCTTACCCCAACAGTTCGGCCATTTCTTTGCCGGCGATAAACTGCGAATGCATCATCACCAGTCCTTGTAACATCTGAAAATTCCCGGGGATATTTGTTCTTGCAGCCAGTTTTAGGTCGCATGCAAGAGGTGATGCTATTGGTCGTACAGTGGCTGCTAATCCCGCGGAAGGTGAGCGTTTCTTCTTGCGTATACTGCTAATGCATGTCAGAGGTGCAGAATCATACAAGCATCTTCGGACCGTCGGTAGTCATGTGTGCGAACCATATTGTGATGCTTGCGAAAAACTTGGGCTGCTTGAGAAAGACACTGCATTGGAAGATTGTTTAGAAGAGGCTACAACATTCCAGATGCCACACACTTTAGGACGACTGTTTGCCACCATTCTGGTCTTCTGCCAGCCGAGTAATCGTCGGCAGCTGTGGGAACGATTTTATGCTAAGCTTTCTGAAGACTATCGTCGTGGAGAAGCCAATAGTGAAGGTCAGGTCCTTTCAAGGACTCTAAGACATGTAAACATGGTACTCGAGTCAATGGGAAGGCAGTTAAGAGATTATAACTTGCCAATGGATATTAATGGTTCCGATGAAGTTGCACCGCTAAATCGAGAGATCGATGAAGAGTTAGCAATTCCTATCCCTCCAGAAGACATTGCGGCATCGAAGCAACTGAATGCGGACCAGCAAACTGCATATGATGTAATCATTGATCATGTTTTGCGGAAGAAAGGTGCGTGTTTCTTTGTTGATGGGCCTGGTGGGACTGGGAAGACATTCCTTTACAGAGCTATCCTCGCTCGTATTCGTGGCATGGGTTATATTGCATTGGCTACTGCCAGCACAGGTATTGCAGCATCCAATTTACCTAGGGGTCGAACAGTGCATTCTCGCTTCAAGCTACCTCTGGACACAAAAGAGCAGAGTTGCTGCAACATTGGGAAGCGGACTGCCTTAGCAGAGTTGATTCGACAATCAAGTGTAATTACGTGGGATGAGGTCACAATGGCGAAGAAGCAGAATATCGAGGCTTTTGAATCTATGCTCCGCGATATATGCTTGAGCAACGAATTGTTTGGAGGGAAGGTTGTTGTTTTCGGTGGTGATTTTAGGCAAGTACTTCCTCTGACAGTGCGAGCAACGAAGGAGGAATGCATATGTAACAGCATTGTTGCTTCACACCTGTGGCCTCATATGCGCCTATTACGTCTAACGGTGAACATGAGGGCAATACATGATCCATCTTTTGCGGAGTTTCTATTATCAGTTGGGGATGGCCGCTTGCGAGAAAATGATGAATCCTTATTAAAGCTACCGCAATCTATGGTTGTGCCTTTTGTAAATGAAAGAGCATCGATTAATGCTTTCATTGATTACGTTCACCCTAACTTTGAAAGCGATTGCCTGAAGTCTGATTACCTTGTGTATCGGGCCATATTGACACCAAGAAATGATTGTGTTGATTTACTGAATCAAATTTTACTTGGTAGATTCCCTGGTAACACACATGTCTACACAAGTTTTGATCATTGTCTTCCTGGTAGCCGAGATAACCATTCTTTGGAGTTTTTACATACTCTTACACCTAATGAACTGCCTCCTCATGAGCCATGCTTAAAATGTGGTTGTCCTGTGATGTTGTTACGAAATTTAGATTCATCTGCCGGGCTGTCTAATGGTATTAAACTCATTTGTAAAAATCTCCTTCCTAATATCATACATGCTGAAATAGCTATAGGACACAATAAAGGGAAGGATGTCTTCATACCTAGGATACCACTCAGGCCATCTGAGACAGATAACTACCCAGTTGAGTTTGAAAGAAAACAATTCCCGGTCCGACTATGCTTTGCTATGACAATTAACAAGTCCCAAGGCCAAACTTTGCAGTATGTTGGTATTTATCTTCCTCAACCAGTATTCTCGCACGGTCAACTCTATGTTGCATTATCTCGAGCAACGTTGTCTGCGACAGTGAAAATTTTAATACATCCACTTGATAATATCCAAACTGTTGACAGTACCCAGAATGTTGTGTATAAACATCTGCTACGTCGAGCATCCGGGCAATTATAATATTGATTCACAATAGGAATAGCATATACTATATATATACACATATATATATAATATTTTTTTTTTTATTATTATTGTTATTATTATCATTTGTTTTTTTTTTTTTTTTTTTTTTGGTCATGCTTTCGTCCGTGTCACTGGAAATACGACACATGAAATTATGGCCCCGAATATGTGCTTGCTATAATCTTGCCTGGTTGCATTATTGTGGTTTATATTTGTTGTTCGCTTGATTTTCCTATATCAAATGTACTTGCTGCAAAGTTAAATGATTGCGTGATTATGCATCAAGTTTTTTTACGATCTGAAAAGCATGTAACTACAAATGTGGTGCTTATATATGCTGTTTGTGTGTTGCTGTTGTAAACTAGGGATGGAAAGTGATATGCTGAAGTTATCTGCCCTAACTGATCAATTGAAAGAATGGAAGATTAAACTTCGTGTTGTTGAGAAGTACCGTGCAACAACAGCTCGATTTGGCAACACTAAGTATCAGCGATATGTCCTTTGTGATAGCGAGGTTAGTTAGCGAGTAGTACACTGACCTCACCCAAAACCTGTGTCATAATCATCATTACCTGCTTTGTCCTGCGCAGGGTAAAAAGATACAAGCCACAGCTTTTGACGGTGAAATTGAAACGTTTGACAAACAGCTACATCCATATCATTCATACTGGTTCAGTGATGGAGCTGTACGCCGTGTTAACCCGCAACATCGCTACATTGATCACAATTATGTCCTTGTTCTGGATCCTCAGATGAAAATTGTACCAGTCGAAGATGCTGCAGATGAAAGAGGAGCTACTACGTTCAATTTCAAGAATCTGACTGACGCCCGCGACCTCATCGGGAAACCTGACAAATTTGGTAGCTTCCCCCAATATTTTAGCACTGCATCGCTTGCTGAGTTTTTTATGCGTTGCTCGTATTTAGTTGTGCTTGTTATTGCTGTGTTTGTCGTGGCTATCTTTCTTTGTTCCATCGAAATTTACATACTCACAATATATGTATCCATGTGCAGATGTTGCAGTGATAGTCATAGCTGTCATGTCGCCGAAAACAGTGCCATGGAAGGATTCGATTGCTCGTTCGAAGGTTCGAGATATAGTTGTTGTCGACGATACGTAAGTTCTTGGATGTGCCTTGCGTACTTCTAATATACTGTTCTGCGCCTATTCTTGTTAGTTAGGTATGATCACATTATAGGCAGTGGAAGTTCTTAAAACGATAGTATAGTTAAATATTGTTTCCTACACTGCAAATATCGCTTTGTTATGCTCTGTAAAGTAATAGAAGAACGAAAGCATACCAGATCAACATTAAGCTTGTACAATGTGACCTGTGAGGAATGAACCATCAGTGTATGCAATAAAGATATTCTTGATTTGCCTGATAAATTAATATGAGCATGTACAACAATTGTATGTTCCTTTGATCCATCAATTTTGTTTTGTTCATACTGGTATGGAATTCAGATATGAAATATACATGTTATATATATGTAAGATGTCTTTAGTTGTTTATGATGCTGAAAATTGTTGTGTAATCGATGATATCATGTGGTGTCTTTCCCCTTCCCCTTACTGAATCTTATCCACTCTATCTATTTGCTGTTTTCTCTAACTTCATTTGCCTTGCCAAACAGTTTGAGTCCAGTGTGCCTTTCAGCTTGGGATGAGATAGCAACCACTGATGCAGAAAAACTGGCTAAGTTAGCAAAGTCCCAGCCGGTGGTCATCGTCACTAATGTTGTGGCATCGAAATACTCGGGTATGAACATGCTGTCTTTTGCTGAAATGTTGACGTATGATATGTTATGTTCGTACCTACTGTTATGTTCATAAATGGTTTTGCCTGTGTCTCCCAGGATTCTCCTTGAAAACTACTATGTCTACAATGTTCTTGACTGATGTTCCTGATGCACGGGTCGATGAATTGTTGGATTGGTAAACTGCCTTCATTATCTACCTATATGTAGTGCATAGGTTGTCGTATGGTAGTTTATGTTAACAATCTAAAGATATTGCAGGCGTGATGCTAACTACGAGAAAATTGATGCTATTAGTGACCCTGAGATGTTACTGAAAAAGAAAGTTGTCAATACTTCTACATCTGAGTTCAAACTTGTGAGGATTGCAGACTTACCAAGTAGTCCGGTAACTTGTCCTGTCTAGCATTGTAATCGCGTGCAAATTTATCTATGATATTCCCGATTGAATTAATGTTATTTTGCATTGCAGCAGGCTGGTTTTGATGAAGTCTGGGTGAGAGTGTCTGTTGTTGTAGCACCATGTAGTCAGCGGCCGTGGTATACCGCATGCAACAAATGCAACCGGGCTACTAACCACGTGCTAGGCGAAGTATTTGCTTGCCCAGGCTGTGAAAAAAATGACTGCATTTCTACACCATGGTATGCCGCGTTCCATCTCACATAATTTTTTCAAAGTTATTGTTTATCAATTCAATAACTCATGTGATCTATGGCTGTATACACAATAGTCCATTTGTGAGCAACGGGGTCTTTCTCATGTAAGTATATGATTTCTAATTGCGATGTAAACAAATTGATATCGTGCAGGGGGCGCCTCGGAGTTCGAATTGGTGATGGCAGTGGTGAACTTGAGGTTGCTATATTTGGACATGCCGTTGAAACAGTGCTAAATAAGAGTGCGGTCATCCTGTCTGCAATGACTCCAGATGTAAGCTAACTACGCCCATATATCGCAGTTTTGAGTTGAAATGCGGTCGATTCCATGGGATGTTAATTAATATAGTCGTCTTGTATTGCTATGCAGGAACAGAGCGATGTGTTGTCCAAGGCGAATGATGCAGCGGTAGACAAACGATTCTATTTCCGCCTGGCTCCATCCAGCAGCAAGAATCCACGCTGGCTTAACAAGTGGAGTGTTCGCCAAGTTGAGATTGCATAAAATTAACTCTGTGATGAAGGCCTGTAAAACTATGTGATCAGATATGTATGTAGATACAAGGACTGCATTTAGCAGTGCATCCTGGAGACAGCAGTGCATAAAATTAACAACTTGTGCTTACACAGTTGTTATTTTTATGCTTTTTGCTAATATTTTTTTGTGCAGTTTCATAGCAAAACATGGCAGTCATTTTGTGCATATGAAGATGCCATACTATATAGGTCCTGTTCTGTTGTAGTGGAAGGGTAAAGTAATGTCTCCAATCATAGCAGAGACCTGGGTATTTTTTTGGGTACACTTTTGGGACAACATATGTGTAACATAACATATAATGTTTTGTTTGTTTAGTATCGGTGCTTTTCCTTCATACATTTTCCTACACCACATCTAATATTCATTCATTGCACATCCATCTCTTTAAGATATCCAGCTTCGCATTGTTTGCTGGCAATCCAATGTTGTCTGACGTCAGTAATTTTCTATGATTCATGTATTTGCATATATTATTCGAGTTAGTGTCTGATTATTGTTGTGTCATTGTAAAATGGACGTCTTTGATAGACATCTACACGAAACTTATTATGTACACATTGTTTTAATGCAATTAGCAGTTAGTTAAATATACCTGCGCACAAATCATGCCGGTGTTATAGATGACATAGCAATTTAAAGTTTGATGAATACAAGATTTTAATAAAACCAGTTATTAGTAAGAATGCAACCTTAATACAATGCAAGACTAAACTCCAATTTATACGTAATAATCTCTCGTATAATTTTTAAACGCCGATGCAGATATATTAATTTCTTAAACGAAGACTCAATTAGTTCCCAGCAAATAACTATTATGTATTGGTTCTCGATTAAACTCGGCCAATCATATGCATGATATTAAATATCCACAAATAGGAGGGCCTCCACTGCAATTTTAGTCGAGCATAATAAATTAATCGCGCAAAACTTCGTTGGGTATTCATGACCATCCACTGCTCCTCCCACCCAACCTTTCATATTGCAAGTCTTATGTATCGCCGCCAAGATTCACCTGCTTCAGGTACGTTTCGTTTAGGGTTTTCCTTCCAATCTGTAATATCGCATGAAAAAAAAAGGATTTGCACAAGTTCATAAGAATACCTGCTTATATATTTGTACACAACTCATTGAATTCAGCTATCACTTGTTTGTGTTATTGTATTCAACATTTTCAATCTGTAGTGTTTGCAATTGCGAGCCCATAGTGACAATCTGTTTTTCCCCCTTCGATATTGTTTCTGTGCTTTTGCTTGTATGTACTATTTCATCAAAGTATGCATGCTCAAGATGCCAAAGATTTGAATTGCGTAAATGAATAAATATATGAAACACGAGTTCTTGGGTAGTTTGAACCGCATTATGTTTGTGTCACTGTGAGAATGCATAACTATGTTATGATCCTTCTGGTTTGTCACTGTAATGTGTGTTTGTGTGTGTGTGTAATTCAATATGAACTTATTAAAGAACTGATGTGGTTGCCATTTGTATACACAGCCTACATTCTATAATCAAACATTAGCAGTTAAGGCCTCAGCATTGGAATCAGTATGAATTTCTTCAAAGTTATCGTGTCCAGTGATCGAAAAAATGACAAACTGGTAAGCTTATATATAAAGCTTCTAATACCAGTATATGCCTAGGTTCAAAAATAGTTAGTAAGTACATGTTCTGCATACAAGGAACTTAACAATATTATTTCAAGCGGGCAATCTAATCAGCTGTTGTTCCGCTTGCAGTCCTTGCCCCGTATCTTTGTTGATGTTTACAGGAAAGATGTTGGAAAGATTGTCCAGCTACGAACTCCCTCCGGTGCAATCTTTGACACGATGATTCTTGCAGGCAATAATGAACTGTATCTTGGCAATGGGTGGAAAACTGTGGCCAAGTTCAACTCAATCACTTTGGGATATTTCGTTTTCTTCAAATTTAGATCGAATCTGAGCTATGATATAAGGATAATGGATCGAACGTGCACCGAAATCACTTATCACAGTATTGTTAAGCAGGAAAGCAATTCTACTGCAGGCATTAAAGAAATAGCACCTCGCTTCTTCAAGCTTTACGATCCATTTAACAAGAAGATACCACCGTGGTAACAAATCATCAGAAATGCAACGTATCAAATTTATAGCTACATTCCGCGAAATTACAAGCATACTATGACTAATATTTCCTGTATTAATTTGAATATGTGGAAATTTATGGCTTGTATACAGAAAGTAAGAAACAGTTAGGAAAAATAGACATCCCTACTGCTATTGAAATGAATGCAGCACATTGTGATAGAAAATTCAAGGCAATGTGAGTAAGCCATTAGTATAGGCAACAGCACAGGTTGCATGCAGGCCAGACATGTGGCTGCTAGAATCTGCTTGACATTCATGACTCTCTAGGAACCAATGCATCAGCTCACCCATTACACCTATGCTGTTATCTGTATTCATAAACAGTGAAAGATTTGGTTGAAGACACTTGTCAACAGAATTCTGAAATTTCTTGGAGACCAAGTTGAAAGAACAGATATAAATTAGTATTCCACTATTTCAACTATCTGCCGAGCGACACTTCAAGGTAACCACTATATACTAGCATAAATTGAAAATATTGTTTCCACAAACAGAAATCTAACGAAGTTACTTTACAATGTGCAGATAAATAAGAGAAGTATAATCTGGATGCAAGAGTAGTATCCACTTCTGTATCGCCAGTTCAACGACGTGTGTTGTGTTCGTAATCCACGTTAGTAAGTTAGATACTGCAACAAATAACCATTAGAAATATATGCCTTATTTTGGTTTGTAATTATCGAAATTATGACAGATATATTTCAATGGAAAGCTGCCCTAACACTGCAACTGAGCCAACCGTAACCGAGGGAGCACGCAGTATTCCAAGAGGAAGGCCGAGGGAGCAGCTATCTGTCGCAAAATATTCAACAGTGGTAAAAATGTTGATGAAATGATCACAGATACTGAGAAGGAAATTCAACGAGTGGAGCGACAAATACAAATACTGGGAAAAGTAACCTTTCTCAAGCAACAGCAGCTCGAGATCCAGACGCAATTTCTCCTAAAAATGCAGCGAATGAGCATTGCCAGTAGGCGGTCGGTTACATCCAGCACGTCATCATCGGGATCCAAGCGAAAACGGTCTCCAACAACGGCAGCAGAGGATCAGTAGAAAATGAATCTGTTAAGATATTCTGGATGTTTGAGTCTAAATGTTGTTTTTACGGTACTTTTGCAATTTTACGTTGCACCCGTTTCGTAGTAACTTATGCCTCATAATTTTGGGATGTCAACAACTTGTAACATCTCTTTCGTTTTTTTTCCTTGCTTCTCTCCCCTCTTTTTCCACTCTTTTTTTTTATTATTATTATTTTCCTTTTTTTACACCCAAATATGATCTCCTAATTTGTCTGCACTGTCAAAGTCATAACTGGGCACATATTATATGTTATTATTACAATTTACTATATAAAATTCATTACTTCAGAACATTAAAAAGTAACGTCAGTAAGCAAAAACCTTTTATCAAGATTATTACAAATGAGAATCAATATAGTGATTATGGACACCCAATTTATAAAATACAATAAAAAATAACATTATAAAAATTTATCACTGATACCTAAAAAGCAGAGCTAACTTTAAGATTTGAAGAAACAATATCCACATCCTAAATTTACAACTACCCAGCTTCGTTGTGCTGGTAAGAAGACCTTTCAACTTCATCCTCTCAGTCAAATCTTCTCAGATTTCTAACTTTTCTCTAACAGGTATTCCAACTTATCTCGCAATCATAATTTCGAACAGGTACTCGATGTCATAACGTATCTGTCATAGCGATCTACTTATTCACAGTATTCGTATTCGTGATTGTTTAGGCAACGGATTCTCCAACTGGAGTCATCAGATCTCTGCGAGTCACAGGTTCTAATATCATCACTCTACAGGTACCTGATTCCAAATAGGATCTTCTTTGTCTGTATAATCGCTCACAGAAAGAAATCTACATTACTCATATTCATTTCCTCCTGTGAACAACTAATTGGCATTTATCGGGTGCTACTGCCTTCATATGTTATATTAGTGATTTCTATTCCAGATATGCTATCAATGTCTTGATCTATAAATAGTAAACTCCACGTAGCGACGAAATCTGTCTGATTGGTACCGAACGGAAATAAATATATTTGTTGATAAGAAGTTCATCTTCAGTTTCAATTTAAGGCACACATTGGTATATTTGGCTGGATAATGAGCAGAAAAAGAAACTAAAAAAAAAGGATCGAGGAAAAACATGCTGTGAAATTGTAAGTACTAGATTCATGAATTTACTGTAGTTAATCTCACTAATAGATTAAATTGCAGTCATATGGAACGTGCAGCTTCACAAGACAGCCTTTGCAGATATATACAATTAACCTTCTGCGTAAAATAGCAACCATACTTTATCCAATTATGGATATTATACTAATATATATAGGCCACCGAATACTCAAATACTGATTATTTATTACAAAAATACGGTAGTCCAGAAATTTCAATTTTTGTAAAATAGCACGTCACTAAACACAAAACTTATTGCTCTAACTCCTTAAACAAAAAGGGTGCAGATTCAATCACGCTAAGTACAATTAATTTCTACCAGATAGTTTCCACTGCATATTGTTATTTTACGTATGAAGAGTTATGAAGAAATAGCATCAGTCTGTGAATTCATTACGACGTATCTGAGCAAATACCTTGTGCAAATTAACTTGCACTGACATTAATCATTCATAGTTTCAGTAAATAATCATACATGTATTTCAATCCCCATATCGCAACTTCTGCCCAACCAATTGCTGATGTAGCATGAACAAAGAGAACGCATTAACATGCATATCTTTTAGATTGTCTCCTCTATACCACAATCAGTAATACATATCACTATATTCCTCTTGCAGCTATCTGGAAATGAAATTCTTCCGAGTTATCACGGATCGAGATGAAGATAACAACAACTTGGTAGGCTTTATGTCGCATATATATGTGTGTGTGTATATATATACATGTATATGTGTCCTTTTTAGAAAGAAATGACATTGAATAACACTAATATTAATTGTAATAAGAGGTAGATTTACTAAAGATGTCAAGCATCTATTCACTGCAGAGACTGCCAGATGACTTCGTGCAACGTCATCGATCCAATCTTGGGATTAATGCAGAGCTTGTACTCCCAGATGGCCGAGTGTGGGAGATTAAAATGAAAAGTAGAGGTAACGACATATATTTGACAACAGGGTGGAAGGAATTTGCAGCACATTATTCGCTGTCATATGGGCACATGCTGACTTTCAAGTACAAGGGACATTCGAAATTCAAAGTGAGAATCTATGGTCTCACTACATCGGAGCTAGATTATAGTGCTGGAGCTTCTATTCCGAATGCGAGTAAGCGTGAAGCTACTCGCGCATTGAAGAAGGCTGATTCTTACAAAGCTCACTGCAACAACCCATGTTTCGCTGTTGAAATACAGAAAACCCATTTGGAATCGTCTGGCGGACTGGTAAACTTTCAATATTAACTTTCATTTAGAACGGTATTACATTGAATTGCAATGATAGCGGTTGACAACCTTATGTTTGCATCACAGAATATACCAATTCAGTTCAGCAGGGCGTACTTGAAAGAGCGGCCAACGCTTGTGTACATTACAGGGACTTCCAGTAATACAACTTGGACCTGCCGTTGTAAATTCCCAGGTGGAGAGAACAGCGACAAGAGACGAGTTTCTTGGTATCAATTTGCCAGAAGCGCTAATGTACGTACTGGAGATGCATGTGCCGTGGAATTAGTTGATCCGAGCATGCCAAAATTTCGGGTGAAAGTGTTTCCAGCATAGCCTCAACGTATGAAAGTTCTGTGTACTAAGAATAACCAGACATCTCTTTTAATATTGTCATTCTGGCTACCTGTTCCAGTATTGTTCTATGTTATTATCTTTGCAAAAACATAACAACCTAATGTCGCGATATAACTATTATTTTAATGACATGCATCATGTATCGTGTAATTCAAAGCTCTGTCTATGGTTTGCTTAATATCTAATGCATTAAGTTACATTATGTTTCATATATATTGTGACATATCAAAGTAACTATCTCTGTTCTTTTTATTTGAATTGAACTTGGCATCTTCAGACACAACCTAACTTAACAATTCCAGCTGCAGTAATAATAAAGCCGAATCCTGCACACAAGTAACAACAGTATTTCAATTGTCGAATCCGATTGAATAATATCAAACTATAACACTCACATGCTGTTGTACAATTCAATGCCTTGAGATTCCACACATGCAAACTTCAAATAATGGATTTGTTGCAATATATACCCGATGACGAAGCAGAAATACACCTGCCTACATACTGAATCTGCACACAGAAAGTCACAGATATTGAACGGTTGGCAGAGGTCTCTACAGAGCATATCTTTTCAATTTCGGATGCAATTAGGTGACAAGCTTCCAAATAGCTCATTGATATATGAACCCTCTTGGGAAGCACTCGCTGATCAGATAGTGCAGAAGTAATTGTGATCATGTGACCATCTCTGCAAATTGCACAAGAAATTAACTACGAATATGAACTGTCAATTCAAGACATGATCAACACATATGAAATAACGGGATGAAAATTCAACTTGCAGTGGTTACCTCGAATTTAGAAATTACATTGATTATATATTGCAGAATATGCGAGCACAGGTAGGGAAGAACTCACTATATAAGAACTGCTTCCCATGTTTAAAATCAATATCAAATTGCAAGCAATACAATTGAGATTCAGAAATTGTATCAGTATACAACTAACAAATCCATTGTATTCTGAAGATGATGCCGTCCAAGATTGCAGATATTCGTGCGTCACTGGTAAAGTTAGAAAACCTCAAATTATTGTTATCACAGAATGTGTGAAATTACAGGATATCCAACTGTGTCATACTATTTTTGATCTGCGTATACTTTTGGCTTCTCAATTTACAATAAGTATTTTCTACGCACAATCTTTCACGGAATTCTTCTTCTCGCATATATCTTCCCTTTGCTTTTCAATCTCTCCTCTTAATCATAATTTAACTTCATTCAAACATGTTTATTTCATAATGCATCGTTCTGATTTCTGTTTCTCCGGCTTCATCCAACGCTGAGAAGCCTATGTATGAAGAAGCCTGGCTTAGGGTATCAACACGTATCTTTCCGACCAGTCAAACCACTTGGTTCAATGCATGTAACCGTTGCAATCGTGAACGTCGACGTCCATACTGTCCCGTATGTAATGACATACAATGCAACACAAGCCCCAGGTTGATTATTTCATACCTGATGAATACATTAAAATTTACGAAGTCCATTGGCTATAATTGAACACTACCAGTTCACACATCACAGGTACATTCGTGTATAATATGATTACATACCATTTTCACAGATGCCGAGTTATGGTGGAACTGCGAGATGACACTGGAATAATGGATGTGATGATTTTCGGCCAGGCTGCGCAGACCCTCCTCCGAAACACAGCTGAAAATCTGGCAGCAATGACACCACAGGTATTACCTAACTTGCTCCGAACAGCTACAACCACAGTGCGGTACTTATTCATATGAAATATGCAGCTGCTCATAGTTATGTAGTACACAAATAACGGCATTATTTTCTCAGGAACAAGAAGCTCTACTGGTTGGCTTGAACATGGAAAATGCAAATGAAAATGTGTATGTTCGCGTGTTCAAACGCACGCAACCAAACAACCACAGGGTAACTAAATGGGTTGTGAAGGAAGTTCAGTATGCATGGTAAACAAATTGATATTCCATGCACAGTCGAAGACAATGCTGCTCAACATCTGAAGAGAAAGACCACCGAATGTTTGCCTCATTGCTGCTACACTGCATTGCACTATTCACAATGATGTTTCCTCTTTGTTGTGTTATGTTAGAAATTGTATCACTTTCTGCCTCTACCGCAACTAATAATAAAGCAACTACTAATGGTTCTTACATTATCGACTTCTTTTATTTAAATATACAAAAAACAATACATTCACAAGTATGTCACAGCATCGTCCGTAAATACGAAGAAATCATTTCTGCCATTATAAAGTTAGAACGTCCTCGGTCAATTCAATATTTACACAATTTCTTTCGTCCGTAACCGAATATAATCTGCACATCTAATATAGTATACCTGTTAATGAAAAACTTCAGCAACTTCAGTGTTCTGGATATGGCATCAGTTCGCACATATTAGAAAACCTTGAATTGCAACGTATATATTCAGGATAGCGTTTACACAGAGTGTCAGCATCCTATATACACATATTCATACCACTTATAATAAAAACCCTCTGTCATACATGTGAACAATGACAACGTAGTTCACGGAACTCTTGTCGTTCATACACACATTCATGCCACGTATGAATCCAGTGACAGTAAGTGAGTGCTGAATGTGTAAACAGTCAAATAAAAAGAAACAAATTGCCTGACAAAGTCACGGACCAATTGTCCAGTTTTATCTGGCATTATCTACCATGCATTTCAACTCACCTCTTCTATAAGAAAGCTATAGATCCATTATTCAGCTGAACAAGGATCATAAACTATCTATTCATAGAATAAGCCGTTACAATGTCAAAACACAGAAGAGCAGTCTCCGAGGAAGAAGTAACCAGCAATGAAACTATTGCAAGTTCCTCATCTTCAAGTCCATCACTCACGATGTTTGTTACTGCAGCAACTCGATTTCAGGAAACACCTCCGCCTCCCATTTTGACTCCTCGCAGTAAGTTTCCTACCATGTTTTTGTATATACAGTACTTTCAAAATGTAATGCGGCCACAACATTCTACGATATTAGTTAGCCGGTGACATATCTTATTTCCTGCTACATTAATCGAAATATGAACCTGATATATATCTTGATATTTATTTCTCTACCTTCAAGGAGTGATAAGGATAAGTGTGCATGGTTTTACCTCACCGATAACCAATACCGGTGGAATCGGTGGTGTCTGCCGCGACGACAATGAAAACTGGCAGCTTGGTTTCATAGGAAGAATTGATGGGGTCACTCAATTGGAAAGTGAGCTGTGGGCAATTTATCAACGTATTCATTCGGCTTATGAAAATGACTGGAAAGAAATCAAGATTGAGACCTCCAACTATGAGGCCAGCAAAATCTTTCATCTGCAGACTATTGCTCCACTCTCGATGAGGCGCGAGATCCATGATGGATATGCATTACTCAGACGAATGAAGATAGCCTTGATCCCTATCGAAAAACTGGACAATAGCGTTGCAGAGCAGCTTGCATCTATGGGATCTCAACAAACTGATCGTTACAAAATATTATATGATGCTCCAGATATTATTCAAGATCTAATTGTTGAGGACAAATTAGAAAGTTGTAAGCGTTACACCTCCTCAACTGACACAGACTAATGCAATCTCATCTGTATGGCAATTATGTCGCTTTGCCCATGCTATTCTGTAATTTTCATCTTTAAATAAATAATGGTTATGTCAACAGTTTATATTTCACTTACTGAAGAGTTGTTAGTTCACTTCATTTATTTATATTATAACGCTGATATGAATCTAATAATGCCCGCTATAGTGTCAATATGCGCTTTAGCCCGCACCAAAACCCGCAATGCAAGGTACTGCACATTGACCCGCACCCGAACAAAGGGGGCCAAATTCAGCCCACACACACTTGGCTCACTTAGGCCTGCTTTTATCTTTGCAAGGTACTACACATTAAGTTTAAATATTTTAAAAATTTGAATTTACAATTTTAAAAAATTGTAACTTTTGGGTGAACTGGAATAGCAAAGTTTTATTAGACCCACATATGCAAAGTTTTATTCGTAATAAAGATTGGCCCAAAGCAACCAAAGCCCATTATTATTTATTTTTAAATAATAAGTCCCATTATATTAAAAATGAGGTCCCCATGAAATTGTTGTAGTAATTGACGGTGCATTGCTTGCACCATCCGTCATATATCTGATGTGTAAAACGTCAACTAATATACATTGTAGCACCCGTGGTATGAACTGATGACAAACAACGAATATCAGTGAGCTCCATTTAACATCGTCAAAGATGTAACTTATCGATGAAGGGGATGTTAAAAACAAGAAAGAGCGAAAAGAACAAAACCAACTAACACAGACTAATGCAATCTCATTTCCCAACAATATTCAGTCATGACAAAGTGATTGTTACATAATATTATTTGATGCTCCAGATATTATTCAAGATCTAATCGTCGAGGACAATTTAGAAAGTTGTAAGCGTTATACCTCCTCTCCAGACACAGACTAATGCAATCTCATCTGTATGGCAATTACGTCCCTCCATGCATGTTATTCTGTGATTTTGATGTTCAAATAAATAATAGCTATGTCAACAGTTTATATTTCACTTACTTAAGAGCTGTTATTTCACTTCATTTATCTATATTAGAAGACTGCTAGCCAGTGGTATGTTCAAGTTCTCTGGCACTGAACTCACATCGAATGATGAATACCGGTGAGCTTCGTTAAACATGATTAAATGGATAACTTATCGACAAAGAGAATGTTAAAAAAAAAACAAAAAGGGTCAGCAAAGCTATAAATATAATCTTGCGAATACATCGTACTGTATATCTAAGCTTGCCTCCGAACATAATAATTAACACATCAAATTTACGATCACTAAATCTATTGAAGATATCCAGTAAATGACAAATAGCAGTGACACAACCAGAGGTTATCAGAAACTATTTCTTTCATTTACTGGTTGTTCTTCAATGGATTTAGTGGTTGTAATTTTGGTACAGTAAAACTGCTATGGTTCCATATTCTGATTTGTGATTCATCTAATATGCTATGATCCCATATTGTGATGTGTGACTCATATAATATTATCATTAATCCAATACAATAAATTGGTTGATGCCATATACAAACTTCCAAATGATGCGTGCTTCGGATTGGACAACAAACCAATGTGAACAAACATTAAATTAACTCAAATTAAAAACTGCATTAATAGACAAAATATATTCCATGATTGCATAGTTTTGCATAACTAATTCAAACTAAACATAACCCAACTCCATGACACTCATCATAAAACCTAACATCAAACTACACTTCACTGGAACAGAATACCAGAAGATGCAAGACCCTCTACACCTTCCGTTTCTTCTGGGACGAATCCACAACGCCATCATCTCTGTTCTTCCTCTTCCCGCCCTGATCTTGTGTACCATCCGGTGGACAATTTGCTTTTTCCCTCCGCAAACCTTCACTGCTTTTGCCTTTAACTTTGTTCTTCTTACTTGTGCCGGGATGGTAAGTACAGGTCCAATTATTTGGAAAAGAGGAAGCTGTGTCAACCCGCCAGAATTCATCTTTCTCCGATGCATCTGAATATATAGTTGACTCCGACCCCTTCCCAAGCACATACGAGTGATCATGCCAACTCTCCCACGAAGACATACTCAACTCACTCTCATACCTCTGATTTTTCTTAACCTTCTTCTTCATCTTCTTCTTGGCACCCTTCCTCACCTTACCATCACTACTTTCTTTACTATAGTCCATTGCTGTACTCTATGTTATGCCCACAGCAAATTGGTTGTGCTTATATACAGTATATGAATATGAATGTGAGAAGACCGTTGCAACTGTTCACATCCATTCAGAGAACTTATTACCATGCATCTTCTAAGAGACACGTCTGTACTAAATGCACGCTTTCAATCAATTAGAAGATATTGCAAACCCCACTAAATCTACCGCAGAAATCTTCAACACACACGAAACGATAGATCTTAATGATGAAACGTAAATCAAAAGGACTCAGAGTGTGACTGATTGGAGAGGAAACTAGGCGTTGACAATAGATTAGGGTTTCAGGTTATAATTGTGCTTGCCTGGTGGTAGCGGAGCAATTAAGGCGTCTGTGAGAGCATCAGGGTATAATTACGAAAATCAATTTTAAGTAAGTATGATTTTGTATGATATCTATTTGAAATCCAAGAAAATAAGGTGCGAAGTTATTATATCACAAGCACACGGTTGTAAACATAATTATTTTTTCTTTTAAGGAAAATATGTGAGATGAAAAACACGTCCACTGACATTAGTAAATGTCAATATCAATTTACTTCCGTTTGATTACTACACGCAATACCAATTTGTTGCATCAAATCATAGATTTCGACGTCCTCCTCTTAGAAAAAGTCAACAACAATTTGTACTATACTGTTTATGTGACACATGAATTCCAATTGCACGTACAGTGAGACAATTGTGAACTTCCAAGCCGAACGACAACGCCCGGTGCAATGGCACGCCGATCTCCGCCCATCAGACAAGCAAACATGCCAAGGCCACACCGCGCGCAACGCGCGCGGGGTGGAACCTAGTTTATATAAAATTATGAGTTTGTCAAATAATTGTAAATAGGATTCTACCCTTTTTATCAGCAACTAATTTTTTTTTAATTAAATATTGTTTTTTTATTGCAAAATAAACTTGTTAGAAAATGGATTGTAATTATGAAATCTTACAAAATAATTCCTTTAGAAAAAATAACTCTTTTACAATTATGACAATTATTCTTTTACGTTATTTAATTAGAATTCTGTATTTTTCTTTCAATTTATTTTAATCGTAATTAGAGTATTAAATAGATTTACAGTCTCAAAATTATTACGTAATTTCCTAAAATTGTTTTAAACATTTCTGACACGCTAGCAATCGAGACTTCAATTATCTAAAAATAAATTGGGTGTTATATTTACTTAAAGCTGTCATTTGCATATCACGTAGTAGGTATTGCGATTGGTTGTGATTAGGAATTTATGTATATGGTTGTAGAGTCTGCCTTCGACGAGCTAGTAGACCCGGACGTCATTTACCCATAGTGGACTAGCTAGCACTCTTTTGGCTCTCACGGTGAGTATTCATGCTTAGCGTTGCGTGCTTATCTTCTTTCGTGTCATAACGTGACTTATTACTTGTCTCAAAATTATACCTGTGAGTTTACATACTTAACTTTATGTGCCAAGTTCTTTAATGTGATCTACTTGCTTATTTGAAAATAACTGTCGTACTTCATTCTCTATTTGATATACTTGCTCTACTTGACTTAAAATTTGCTCTCTACTACTCGTATTCGAAATCCAAAATCTCATTGTTCAAATGTCACTAAGTCAGAATTCATTAACAACGTAAAGTGAAAGATCGCACATACCAGAACCAGTTGGTTGTTATTTGATTGCCCTTATTTGGCACGACTCTTTGCCTAGCATGGCTTATTATTATAGTGGGGGCGGGAAAGGTTTTCCATAACGCCAGGCACGGAGGAAAGGTTTTCTCTCTCGTTGTCGTCCTACGCTGGGAAGGTTTCCCCGGGAAAAGTTTTTCCTAATTCTTGATCTAGATATCCGATATGAGATGCTATACTTCACCCTTGTCTCTTGGTTACTGCGACTTAATAATATGACTTATTTCATTCCACGTTTGGGAACTTATCTTGGTAAACGAATCGGCTACTTGTAATAACTTTCAGTTTGGAAATAACAACTTTCGAGAACACTGATAATTGTCACTTCTACTCGTACTTATATTTCTGAAAATTGCTCAAAGTCTTTTCTCTGACGTTTATACTTATACTCTGTTACTGTTTAAACTCTTTTAAATATAAAACCCCGTAGCCTGTCTCAGCCACTCTGTTTTACATGCTAAGTTGTTTATTCACTCAGATTTTACTGATACTCGAAAACTGCGTCCTTGTATTTTTAATTCCCCGCAGGTTTATGATTGATTGCTTGGGGTAACGCGCTAGGATCACGACTCGTTCTCACTTGCAAGCAGTAACACTTAGTAATTAACCGGAGTGTTCTCTTGTTGTAAAATGTATTCTGTTAGGCTTTGTTCCCAGTTTGGAACTAGTCACCGATGTTGTAAACTTTTATCGTAATTAATCAGTAGTTGGATGTTTCTTTTCACTTGCTTATCGTTACTACTCCTTGTACGAAAGGGTAAAATCCCCTGTACGGAGGGCACCATCCCGATCTCCAGCTCCTTCTGGAAATCGGGGGTGTTACAGTTGGTATTAGAGCGGTGACATCCAGTAGGACTGTAGGGAGAAAGCGCTTAAAACTGAGATTTTTGAAAAGTAATTAAAGATAAGCTTGAACTTGAACTTTAAATCAATAGGGCAAGATACACTGGAAAGTAAAATCTGAATAAGCCGGGGATTGTGGGTTATGTCTCTAGGTTATCCTCGCATGCCTAACTGATATGTGTTACTTGTCTTTACCTTCTTTCCAAACTCAAGCCTCAGTGCTTATTACATGTTCGAATGACCAATGACTGACTAGGGGTCTATCCCACCCTCTTCCTTGTTTTAGATGCTATATATTATACTTTTATGCTTCTTGCATCCATGACTTAGGAGTATCTTGCCCTCGCATTGTGATAATGTATAGTTGTGCACTATATGCTCTTTACTTGTGAGAAATCTATTTCTCCGATTGCGCGTATCTCGATAAGATAATTTAAGTGTATACTTTCATTGCATGCGTGTTTATATGACGTTGTAGGTTATTAGAACCGTAGAGACTCTTAGAAATTCTTTCGAGCTTCGAGGACGAAGCTCATCCCTAAGTGGAGGAGGATGTAACAACCATAGTCTATCTTTGCAATTCATTTGCTAGCTAACTGTTCCTTCTCCGAATGTCACTCCAGTGGAGACATGTAAGCCTAGAAACTCTTTCAAGCTTCGAGGACGAAGCTTAGTCCAAGGGGGGAAGGATGTAATAACCCGAATTTTGACGTATGGGTATTTTAGTAATTTAGCATAGCATATTTATTACTTGAGACCGTGAGAATGTGTTTGTTTGATATCAGTGTTAGTCGTAATAAGACGATGTGCTATTATGCGTGAATTCGTAGTGATTTACTATTCATTTCGTTTATAATTATTTCGACAAATTAGTTTATTGTTATAAATGACTTATAAACAAATCTATTTTATTTTAAATAATAAGTTGATAACAAGTTTCAAATAACCTTTTAGTAATGTTTATAAGTAAATGCTTATAAGTTTCTTCAAAATTAACATTCGAATTTATTTTCAAAATATCAGTCAGATTCACTTTTAAAAGTTATGTTTCGTTATATTTTTCAAATTTAATTTTATTCGTCAAAATGCGTTTTAACGTTCTAATTCTTTTTATCAGTCAAATTTCGTGTTGTCTGCCAAACTTCGCTTTACCAGTTAAATTCTGTGCAATCGGTCAGGTTTCGTTGTAGTGATCAAATTTTGTGGAATATGTAAAATTTTATTTTGTCAGTCAAAGTTTAATTTTGTAAACGATATCATTTTATTTATTCGTTCTCGTATTTATTTTCGTCATGCGTCAATTTATCGCCACATATTATTTTTATTTGTTGCGTTTTAATTTTTCTCGTCGCGTCTCAATTATCCCTCGCGTGTCGAATCACCTTTTTCACCGCGCTCCAAACACACCTTATAACCCCACATGTGACATCACATTTTTTCTCCATTACATCACTCTCTCTATCTTCATTTACCCTCCTGCCTTCACTTTTTATCTTCTTCTACTTCTTTGTCTTCTTTTGTCAGTAAACACAACAACGACACCAGCCACCTCCACCACTGCCAACCTTCACCACCACCGGACAGCCACCACCACAACCACCACTCCACCTTCTCTCCCTTCATCCCTCTCTCCCTCTGTCTCACTCTCCCAGACGAGCAAGCAGCAGGAGCAGCGGCAAATGCCACCGCCGCTGCACTCGACAAAAAAACCACCACCACTAGCGCCGATCAACACCACAACCACCCCGACAACAACATCTTCTCCAACTCTCTTGGCCCTCCTTTTCCCACTCTCGGAGCTCGCCTGAGCTCATAGCAGCAACTGAAGCAGCTAGCAGCAGCAACATCGACCGAACCCACGGCCGGTCGGCCATGGAAACCGGCGACAGGTTTCGGGCCGAGCAACCGACGATGCCCAGCCCCGTTGCTTACTCCCTCTCACCCTATGGAGGTCCAAGGAGCCTCGAGGAAGCCTCATCAGAAGCCAAAGACCGCCGGAGCAGTCCCGTTCAGCACCACCGCCGATCTCGCCGGCGACGAACTCGACCCGAACCGAATCTCCACCATTTCGACTCGTTTTCGGTGTGGGTAATCTCCAATCCTCCTCTTAATTCATTTCCCATTGTCAAAATCATCCATTTGCTAGCTTCAATGTTAATTCGAATCTTGTTGGGTTTGATTACATGTGTGTTCCTGATAGTTTTTGAATAGGGGGGTTTAATTGTCATTTTCAGAAATGTTAGGGGCTGGATTGCATGTTCAAAGACCATAGGGGGAGCTAACTGTTATTATTACAAACTATTTTTATTTAACTATATTAGTTTCTAACTAATTGTTTATATGTTATTACCACTTTACAAATTTCATGCTAAATTAGTAGATAAACACAAAATCACTTTTTCGGAGTGCAATACAAATTAGCATTTGTTACATAATAAATATTTACACTTTGTTTTTGTGAAAAATAAGTTAATAAGAAAATATTATTTCTATACGTTTAATTACATAATGGATATAAAGTAGTGTTTTAATCATTAAATAAATGTTAGTTTTATTTATTTATATAAAATTATGAGTTTGTCAAATAATTGTAAATAGGAATTCTACCCTTTTTATCAGCAACTATTTTTTTTAATTAAATATTGTTTTTTTTTATTGCAAAATAAACTTGTTAGAAAATGGATAGTAATTATGAAATCTTACAAAATAATTCCTTTAGAAAAAATAACTCTTTTACAATTATGAAAATTATTCTTTTACGTTATTTAATTAGAATTCTATATTTTTCTTTCAATTTATTTTAATCGTAATTAGAGTATTAAATAGATTTACAGTCTCAAAATTATTACGTAATTTCCTAAAATTGTTTTAAACATTTCCGACACGCTAGCAATCGAGACTTCAATTATCTAAAAATAAATTGGGTGTTATATTTACTTAAAGCTGTCATTTGCATATCACGTAGTAGGTATTGCGATTGGTTGTGATTAGGAATTTATGTATATGATTGTAGAGCCTGCCTTCGACGAGCTAGTAGACCCGGACGTCATTTACCCATAGTGGACTAGCTAGCACTCTTTTGGCTCTCGCGGTGAGTATTCATGCTTAGCATTGCGTGCTTATCTTCTTTCGTGTCATAACGTGACTTATTTCTTGTCTCAAAATTATACCTGTGAGTTTACATACTTAACTTTATGTGCCAAGTTCTTTAATGTGATCTACTTGCTTATTTGAAAATAACCGTCGTACTTCATTCTCTATTTGCTATACTTGCTCTACTTGACTTAAAATCTGCTCTCTACTACTCGTATTCGAAATCCAAAATCTCATTGTTCAAATGTCACTAAGTTAGAATTCATTAACAACGTAAAGTGAAAGATCGCACATACCGGAACCAGTTGGTTGTTATTTGATTGCCCTTAGTTGGCACGACTCTTTGCCTAGCATGGCTTATTATTATAGTGGGGGCGGGAAAGGTTTTCCATAACGCCAGGCACGGAGGAAAGGTTTTCTCTCTCGTTGTCGTCCTACGCTGGGAAGGTTTCTCTGGGAAAAGTTTTTCCCAATTCTTGATCTAGATATCCGATATGAGATGCTATACTTCACCCTTGTCTCTTGGTTACTGTGACTTAATAATATGAATTATTTCATTCCACGTTTGGGAACTTATTTTGGTAAACGAATCGGCTACTTGTAATAACTTTCAGTTTGGAAATAACAACTTTCGAGAACACTGATAATTGTCACTTCTACTCGTACTTATATTTCTGAAAATTGCTCAAAGTCTTTTCTCTGACGTTTATACTTATACTCTGTTACTGTTTAAACTCTTTTAAATACAAAACCCCGTAGCCTGTCTCAGCCACTCTGTTTTACATGATAAGTTGTTTATTCACTCAGATTTTACTGATACTCGAAAAATGCGTCCTTGTATTTTTAATTCCCCGCAGGTTTATGATTGATTGCTTGGGGTAACGCGCTGGGATCACGACTCGTTCTCACTTGCAAGCAGTAACACTTAGTAATTAACCGGAGAGCTCTCTTGTTGTAAAATGTATTCTGTTAGGCTTTGTTCCCAGTTTGGAACTAGTCACCAATGTTGTAAACTTTTATCGTAATTAATCAGTAATTGGATGTTTCTTTTCACTTGCTTATCGTTACTACTCCTTGTACGAAAGGGTAAAATCTCTGTACGGAGGGCACCATCCCGGTCTCCAGCTCCTTCTGGAAATCGGGGGTGTTACAGTTGGTATCAGAGCGGTGACATCCAGTAGGACTGTAGGGAGAAAGCGCTTAAAACTAAGATTTTTGAAAAGTAATTAAAGATAAGCTTGAACTTGAACTTTAAATCAATAGGGCAAGATACACTGGAAAGTAAAATCTGAATAAGCCGGGGATTGTGGGTTGTGTCTCTAGGTTATCCTCGCATGCCTAACTGATATGTGTTACTTGTCTTTACCTTCTTTCCAAACTCAAGCCTCAGTGCTTATTACATGTTCGAATGACCAATGACTGACTAGGGGTCTATCCCACCCTCTTCCTTGTTTTAGATGCTATATCTTATACTTTTATGCTTCTTGCATCCATGACTTAGGAGTATCTTGCCCTCGCATTGTGATAATGTATAGTTGTGCACTATATGCTCTTTACTTGTGAGAAATCTATTTCTCCGATTGCACGTATCTCGATGAGATAATTTAAGTGTATACTTTCATTGCATGCGTGTTTATATGACGTTGTAGGTTATTAGAACCGTAGAGACTCTTAGAAATTCTTTCGAGCTTCGAGGACGAAGCTCATCCCTAAGTGGGGGAGGATGTAACAACCCTAGTCTATCTTTGCACTTCATTTGCTAGCTAACTGTTCCTTCTCCGAATGTGACTCAAGTAGAGACATGTAAGCCTAGAAACTCTTTCAAGCTTCGAGGACGAAGCTTAGTCCAAGGGGGGAAGGATGTAATAACCCGAATTTTGACGTATGGGTATTTTAGTAATTTAGCATAGCATATTTATTACTTGAGACCGTGAGAATGTGTTTGATTGATATCTGTGTTAGTCGTAATAAGACGATGTGATATTATGCGTGAATTCGTAGTGATTTACTATTCATTTCGTTTATAATTATTTCGACAAATTAGTTTATTGTTATAAATGACTTATAAACAAATATATTTTATTTTAAATAATAAGTTGATTACAAGTTTCAAATAACCTTTTAGTAATGTTTATAAGTAAATGCTTATAAGTTTCTTCAAAATTAACATTCGAATTTATTTTCAAAATATCAGTCAGATTCACTTTTAAAAGTTATGTTTCGTTATATTTTTCAAATTTAATTTTATTCGTCAAAATGCGTTTTAACGTTCTAATTCTTTTTATCAGTCAAATTTCGTGTTGTCTGCCAAACTTCGCTTTACCAGTCAAATTCTGTGCAATCGGTCAGGTTTCGTTGTAGTGATCAAATTTTGTGGAATATGTAAAATTTTATTTTGTCAGTCAAAGTTTAATTTTGTAAACGATATCGTTTTATTTATTCGTTCTCGTATTTATTTTCGTCATGCGTCAATTTATCGCCACATATTATTTTTATTTGTTGCGTTTTAATTTTTCTCGTCGCGTCTCAATTATCCCTCGCGTGTCGAATCACCTTTTTCACCGCGCTCCAAACACACCTTATAACCCCACATGTGACATCACATTTTTTCTCCATTACATCACTCTCTCTATCTTCATTTACCCTCCTGCCTTCACTTTTTATCTTCTTCTACTTCTTTGTCTTCTTTTGTCAGTAAACACAACAACGACACCAGCCACCTCCACCACTGCCAACCTTCACCACCACCGGACAGCCACCACCACAACCACCACTCCACCTTCTCTCCCTTCATCCCTCTCTCCCTCTGTCTCACTCTCCCAGACGAGCAAGCAGCAGGAGCAGCGGCAAATGCCACCGCCGCTGCACTCGACAAAAAAACCACCACCACTAGCGCCGATCAACACCACAACCACCCCGACAACAACATCTTCTCCAACTCTCTTGGCCCTCCTTTTCCCACTCTCGGAGCTCGCCTGAGCTCATAGCAGCAACTGAAGCAGCTAGCAGCAGCAACATCGACCGAACCCACGGCCGGTCGGCCATGGAAACCGGCGACAGGTTTCGGGCCGAGCAACCGACGATGCCCAGCCCCGTTGCTTACTCCCTCTCACCCTATGGAGGTCCAAGGAGCCTCGAGGAAGCCTCATCAGAAGCCAAAGACCGCCGGAGCAGTCCCGTTCAGCACCACCGCCGATCTCGCCGGCGACGAACTCGACCCGAACCGAATCTCCACCATTTCGACTCGTTTTCGGTGTGGGTAATCTCCAATCCTCCTCTTAATTCATTTCCCATTGTCAAAATCATCCATTTGCTAGCTTCAATGTTAATTCGAATCTTGTTGGGTTTGATTACATGTGTGTTCCTGATAGTTTTTGAATAGGGGGGTTTAATTGTCATTTTCAGAAATGTTAGGGGCTGGATTGCATGTTCAAAGACCATAGGGGGAGCTAACTGTTATTATTACAAACTATTTTTATTTAACTATATTAGTTTCTAACTAATTGTTTATATGTTATTACCACTTTACAAATTTCATGCTAAATTAGTAGATAAACACAAAATCACTTTTTCGGAGTGCAATACAAATTAGCATTTGTTACATAATAAATATTTACACTTTGTTTTTGTGAAAAATAAGTTAATAAGAAAATATTATTTCTATACGTTTAATTACATAATGGATATAAAGTAGTGTTTTAATCATTAAATAAATGTTAGTTTTATTTATTTATATAAAATTATGAGTTTGTCAAATAATTGTAAATAGGAATTCTACCCTTTTTATCAGCAACTATTTTTTTTAATTAAATATTGTTTTTTTTTATTGCAAAATAAACTTGTTAGAAAATGGATAGTAATTATGAAATCTTACAAAATAATTCCTTTAGAAAAAATAACTCTTTTACAATTATGAAAATTATTCTTTTACGTTATTTAATTAGAATTCTATATTTTTCTTTCAATTTATTTTAATCGTAATTAGAGTATTAAATAGATTTACAGTCTCAAAATTATTACGTAATTTCCTAAAATTGTTTTAAACATTTCCGACACGCTAGCAATCGAGACTTCAATTATCTAAAAATAAATTGGGTGTTATATTTACTTAAAGCTGTCATTTGCATATCACGTAGTAGGTATTGCGATTGGTTGTGATTAGGAATTTATGTATATGATTGTAGAGCCTGCCTTCGACGAGCTAGTAGACCCGGACGTCATTTACCCATAGTGGACTAGCTAGCACTCTTTTGGCTCTCGCGGTGAGTATTCATGCTTAGCATTGCGTGCTTATCTTCTTTCGTGTCATAACGTGACTTATTTCTTGTCTCAAAATTATACCTGTGAGTTTACATACTTAACTTTATGTGCCAAGTTCTTTAATGTGATCTACTTGCTTATTTGAAAATAACCGTCGTACTTCATTCTCTATTTGCTATACTTGCTCTACTTGACTTAAAATCTGCTCTCTACTACTCGTATTCGAAATCCAAAATCTCATTGTTCAAATGTCACTAAGTTAGAATTCATTAACAACGTAAAGTGAAAGATCGCACATACCGGAACCAGTTGGTTGTTATTTGATTGCCCTTAGTTGGCACGACTCTTTGCCTAGCATGGCTTATTATTATAGTGGGGGCGGGAAAGGTTTTCCATAACGCCAGGCACGGAGGAAAGGTTTTCTCTCTCGTTGTCGTCCTACGCTGGGAAGGTTTCTCTGGGAAAAGTTTTTCCCAATTCTTGATCTAGATATCCGATATGAGATGCTATACTTCACCCTTGTCTCTTGGTTACTGTGACTTAATAATATGAATTATTTCATTCCACGTTTGGGAACTTATTTTGGTAAACGAATCGGCTACTTGTAATAACTTTCAGTTTGGAAATAACAACTTTCGAGAACACTGATAATTGTCACTTCTACTCGTACTTATATTTCTGAAAATTGCTCAAAGTCTTTTCTCTGACGTTTATACTTATACTCTGTTACTGTTTAAACTCTTTTAAATACAAAACCCCGTAGCCTGTCTCAGCCACTCTGTTTTACATGATAAGTTGTTTATTCACTCAGATTTTACTGATACTCGAAAAATGCGTCCTTGTATTTTTAATTCCCCGCAGGTTTATGATTGATTGCTTGGGGTAACGCGCTGGGATCACGACTCGTTCTCACTTGCAAGCAGTAACACTTAGTAATTAACCGGAGAGCTCTCTTGTTGTAAAATGTATTCTGTTAGGCTTTGTTCCCAGTTTGGAACTAGTCACCAATGTTGTAAACTTTTATCGTAATTAATCAGTAATTGGATGTTTCTTTTCACTTGCTTATCGTTACTACTCCTTGTACGAAAGGGTAAAATCTCTGTACGGAGGGCACCATCCCGGTCTCCAGCTCCTTCTGGAAATCGGGGGTGTTACAGTTGGTATCAGAGCGGTGACATCCAGTAGGACTGTAGGGAGAAAGCGCTTAAAACTAAGATTTTTGAAAAGTAATTAAAGATAAGCTTGAACTTGAACTTTAAATCAATAGGGCAAGATACACTGGAAAGTAAAATCTGAATAAGCCGGGGATTGTGGGTTGTGTCTCTAGGTTATCCTCGCATGCCTAACTGATATGTGTTACTTGTCTTTACCTTCTTTCCAAACTCAAGCCTCAGTGCTTATTACATGTTCGAATGACCAATGACTGACTAGGGGTCTATCCCACCCTCTTCCTTGTTTTAGATGCTATATCTTATACTTTTATGCTTCTTGCATCCATGACTTAGGAGTATCTTGCCCTCGCATTGTGATAATGTATAGTTGTGCACTATATGCTCTTTACTTGTGAGAAATCTATTTCTCCGATTGCACGTATCTCGATGAGATAATTTAAGTGTATACTTTCATTGCATGCGTGTTTATATGACGTTGTAGGTTATTAGAACCGTAGAGACTCTTAGAAATTCTTTCGAGCTTCGAGGACGAAGCTCATCCCTAAGTGGGGGAGGATGTAACAACCCTAGTCTATCTTTGCACTTCATTTGCTAGCTAACTGTTCCTTCTCCGAATGTGACTCAAGTAGAGACATGTAAGCCTAGAAACTCTTTCAAGCTTCGAGGACGAAGCTTAGTCCAAGGGGGGAAGGATGTAATAACCCGAATTTTGACGTATGGGTATTTTAGTAATTTAGCATAGCATATTTATTACTTGAGACCGTGAGAATGTGTTTGATTGATATCTGTGTTAGTCGTAATAAGACGATGTGATATTATGCGTGAATTCGTAGTGATTTACTATTCATTTCGTTTATAATTATTTCGACAAATTAGTTTATTGTTATAAATGACTTATAAACAAATATATTTTATTTTAAATAATAAGTTGATTACAAGTTTCAAATAACCTTTTAGTAATGTTTATAAGTAAATGCTTATAAGTTTCTTCAAAATTAACATTCGAATTTATTTTCAAAATATCAGTCAGATTCACTTTTAAAAGTTATGTTTCGTTATATTTTTCAAATTTAATTTTATTCGTCAAAATGCGTTTTAACGTTCTAATTCTTTTTATCAGTCAAATTTCGTGTTGTCTGCCAAACTTCGCTTTACCAGTCAAATTCTGTGCAATCGGTCAGGTTTCGTTGTAGTGATCAAATTTTGTGGAATATGTAAAATTTTATTTTGTCAGTCAAAGTTTAATTTTGTAAACGATATCGTTTTATTTATTCGTTCTCGTATTTATTTTCGTCATGCGTCAATTTATCGCCACATATTATTTTTATTTGTTGCGTTTTAATTTTTCTCGTCGCGTCTCAATTATCCCTCGCGTGTCGAATCACCTTTTTCACCGCGCTCCAAACACACCTTATAACCCCACATGTGACATCACATTTTTTCTCCATTACATCACTCTCTCTATCTTCCTTTACCCTCCTGCCTTCACTTTTTATCTTCTTCTACTTCTTTGTCTTCTTTGGTCAGTAAACACAACAACGACACCAGCCACCTCCACCACTGCCAACCTTCACCACCACCGGACAGCCACCACCACAACCACCACTCCACCTTCTCTCCCTTCATCCCTCTCTCCCTCTGTCTCACTCTCCCAGACGAGCAAGCAGCAGGAGCAGCGGCAAATGCCACCGCCGCTGCACTCGACGGAAAAACCACCACCACTAGCGCCGATCAACACCACAACCACCCCGACACCAACATCTTCTCCAACTCTCTCGGCCCTTCTTTTTGTAGGGTTTTGATTCATGGATCGCGCAAACGGAAGCATAATCAAATAAACAACCATGCAAAACCCTCCAAGGATCACAAGTCTAGATGCATAACGATAGTGAAAGTAAGAAATCATAAACACACCTTTGGGTTCTCCTTGATGACTTCAAACGCGAATAGTGTCACGTTCTCTATAGTTGATCCACGCCTAGAGTTGATCCTAGATCTCCAATCTCCTTGGTGCTAGCCCGGAATGAAAGGAGGGTGAAGGAATCACGCAAAACGAGGCACAAAAGGGGGTTCGGCCCCTTTGTGGCGTCGGGGACGAGTGGGCGGCGGCAAGGGGCGGCGTCCCTCTTGTTGCTTGCTCTCTCTCTCCTTTGTTCTCTCCTACTCTTGTTATGTTCTCTTTAGAGCATAAGTTGTGTAGGGAAGGAAGGAGGAGGGTCCTTTATATAGTCCAACAACTCCTTGTTAACTACCTAAAGGACTTATTCTAGTCCTACTAGAATTCAATTTAGTCCCTTCCTTGCAAATTAGTCCCTACTAAGTTTGCAAGGGTTTGCAAAGTGATCCTTCTAATTAATTAATCCTATTAATTAATTCCCAAATCTAGTACAACTCTATATAGCGTGTGACCCCATAGGTTCTATCTAGTTGGTAGCAACTCTTTGCTAATATGGAGCGGTTTCTAGCAAAACATCCATTCTAGCCAACTAATAGAATAGTCATCTAGACAACCTTGTACAAGTAATTGTCTCATCCCTTTGCCTCCATATCCGGATTGGACACGAGACATACAAGTCACACTCGTATATCCAATCCCTAGTTTCTCGATCCATGGAATAGCCTTATTCGTGCAAATAACATCAATATCTCATATATTGATTTATTTGAGTCTGGCCAGACATTCTATAAGCACTATCCTCGAGTGGCCTTGGACATTTGCTCCCGTTATGTGGGAGGGGCAAATCCTCTCTACGTCCACTACGATCCCTAAGCTTGCTTCTCATTGTATCCAGTACACGCCTTTATAACTACCCAGTTACGGTGTAGCGTTTAACGCTACCAAGATCACAATGATCCACAACTAGAATATCTAGTGACTTCAAGTCTAAGGATGACAATACCATTGTACCCGAGAAGCACTTGTGACTCAACATAACGTGTATGTAGCCTTCTCGGTGATGGGTCAATCCAGTGCAACATTCCGTAATGCACACCTATGTGTTGGATCGTGATATCTCCATATCAATCCAACCCCATACTAGTCTATAGATGATTGTCCCATTTAATCATTATAATCGACTAGGGATATTTAAGATAAACAACACGATTGTAAATCTAAGGACTTCATTATATTAAATATCCAATAAATAATAAATGAATTTCTAGCCAATTAAAAATTCATACTAAACTAGATTGCCTCTAGGGCATCTATTCCAACAGTCTCCCACTTGCACTAGAGTCAATCTGGCGCATCTCGTATGCCCATACTCCTAGTGTGCCCTTCATGCTTCCACTGCGTGAGAGGCTTTGTAAGCGGGTCTGACAGATTATCATCTGTAGGAATCTTGCATATCCGAACGTCTCCTCTATCGATAATATCTCGAATCAGATGAAACTTCCTGAGCACGTGCTTGGACTTCTGGTGCGATCTTGGTTCCTTTGATTGCGCGATCGCCCCAGTGTTGTCACAGAACAACTCCACTGGATCCGCAATGCTAGGGACCACACCAAGTTCAGAAACAAACTTTCTGATCCAAACAGCCTCCTTTGCTGCGCCATTTGCAGCAATGTACTCAGCCTCTGTTGTAGAATCAGCTACCGTCTCTTGCTTGGAACTCTTCCAGCTCACCGCTGCTCCATTCAGGCAAAACACATATCCCGACTGTGATCTGAAGTCATCTCTATCGGTTTGGAAGCTTGCATCAGTGTAACCCCTTACACGCAACTCTTCCTCACCGCCAAACATCAAGAAAGCATCCTTAGTTCTTCTCAAGTACTTTAGGATGTTCTTGACAGCAATCCAGTGACTCTCACCCGGATTGGATTGGTATCTGCTTGTCATACTCAAGGCATATGACACATCTGGTCTAGTACATAACATGGCGTACATGATAGATCCTATGGCCGAGGCATAGGGAATCCTACTCATGCGTTCCTTCTCAATCTCATTGGAAGGACATCCACTCTTCGAAAGAGTGATTCCATGTGACATGGGCAAGAATCCCTTCTTGGAATCTTGCATGTTGAACCGTTTCAACACCTTGTCAATATATGTACTTTGACTTAGGCCTAGCAACCTCTTAGATCTATCTCTATAGATCTTTATACCGAGTATATAGGCTGCTTCCCCTAAGTCCTTCATTGAGAAACACTTTCCTAGCCAATCTTTCACAGATTGTAGCATGGGAATGTCGTTTCCAATGAGTAGTATGTCATCCACATACAAGACCAGAAAAGCTACAGAGCTCCCACTAACCTTCTTGTAAACACAAGACTCATCTTCGTTTCTGATGAAGCCAAACTCTTTGACCACTTCATCAAAACGTCGATTCCGACTCCTAGAAGCTTGCTTCAATCCATAAATGGATCGTTGCAGCTTACAGACCTTGTTGGCTTGCTTTGGATCCTCAAAACCCTCCGGCTGTATCATATACACGTCCTCGAGGAGATTCCCATAAAGGAATGTTGTTTTGACATCCATCTGCCAAATCTCATAGTCGTAGTATGCTGCAATCGCAAGTAGGATTCGGATGGATTTGGTCATAGCGACTGGTGAAAAGGTTTCATCATAGTCAATACCATGAATCTGTCTGAATGCTTTAGCCACCAATCGGCCCTTATAGGTAATCACATTACCATCCATGTCGATCTTCTTCTTGAAGACCCACTTGCACCCTATGGGCCGCGCCCCATCAGGTGGTTCCACCAAAGTCCATACTTTGTTGGTATACATGGATTCCATCTCGGATCTCATGGCTTCAAGCCACTTCTGCGAGTCTGGGCCATTCATGGCCTCCTCATAGGTAGTAGGCTCATCATCTATGAGCATCGTGTCACCGGAATCAGTTACGAGAAGTCCGTACCTCTCGGGTTCCTGGCGCACTCTACTAGATCTACGAAGCTCTTGTGTTACCTGAACAGGTGGATCCACAACTGCTTGTGATTCCTGTTCTTGTTCCATAATCGGTTCAGTAATTTGTGGTTCTTGAACTTCTTCAAGTTCTACATTCCTCCCACTTGCTTCTTTAGAGACAAACTCTCTTTCTAGAAACACGCCGGTCCGAGCAACAAACACTTTGTTCTCGGTTGGATTGTAGAAGTAGTATCCCTTAGTTTCCTTAGGGTACCCCACAAATTTACACTTATCCGATTTAGGCCCTAGCTTGTCTGATTGTAAACGTTTTACATAGACATCGCAGCCCCAAATCCTCATGAACGACAGTGTGGGACGCCTCCCACTCCACATCTCATATGGTGTCTTCATGACTGATTTAGATGGAACACGGTTAATGGTGAAAGCTGCACTTAATAGAGCGTAGCCCCAAAACGATAATGGAAGATCGGTTTGACACATCATAGACCGAACCATATCCAATAGGGTTCGATTCCTCCTCTCGGACACGCCATTCCATTGTGGCGTTCCGGGTTGAGTGAGTTGGGACACGATCCCACACTCTCTAAGATAGTCGTCAAACTCTTGACTCAAGTATTCTCCTCCACGATCCGATCGTAGAGCCTTGATACTTTTGCCAAGTTGCTTCTCTACTTCATTCTTGAATTCCTTGAACACTTCAAAGGATTCAGATTTTGCCCTTATAAGGTACACAAATCCATATCTACTGTAATCATCAGTAAACGTAATGAAGTAGACATAACCACCCCTGGCAGGCGTGGCAAATGGCCCACACACATCGGTATGTATGAGCGCCAATTGCTCACTAGTCCTCTCACCTTTCTTATTGAAAGGGGACTTTGTCATTTTTCCCAATAAACAAAACTCACATGTCTCATATGATTCAAAATCAAATGAGTCTAGTAATCCATCCTTATGGAGTCTAGATACACGTTTCTCATTTATGTGGCCTAAACGACAATGCCATAAATAAGCAGGATTTAAATCATTTATTTTAATCCGCTTGGTATTAATGTTGTAGACAGGATTACTTAGATCAAGGACATAAAGTCCATTAAATAATTGCGCACTAAAATAGTGAATATTATTCAAATAAAAGGAACAACAATTGTTCTTTATTGAAATAATAAAACCTTCCTTGTCCAAACAAGAAATAGAAATAATGTTTCTGCTCATAGCAGGCACAAAATAGCAATTATTTAATTCTAAAACTAATCCTGAAGGCAGAGATAGCTCGCACACGCCTATGGCCAATGCAGCAACCTTTGCTCCATTCCCAACGCGCAGATCTACCTCCCCTTTAGCCAATCTTTTACTTCTCTTTAGATCCTGCATATTTCGACAAATATGAGATCCACATCCAGTATCTAATACCCATGATGTAGAGACAGTTAAATTGACATCTACAACAAAAATACCTGGTGGTGGTGGAATCACTATTCCAAGCCTCTTGTCCTCCAGATATTTTGGGCAGTTCCTCCTCCAGTGTCCAGGTTGACTACAGTAGTGACATTCACCCTTAGTCACGACCTTGGCAATGCCACCAACAGGCTTAAGGGCTTGTTCCTTGGACTTAGCAACTGACTTGCCTTTGCCCTTGGAGGAAGAGGCAAGCTTTTTACCCTTTCCTTTATGCACCATCATTATGGCCTTGCCCTTACCCTTGTTGATGCTCTGTTCAGCCGTCCTCAACATGTTGAGCAAATCTGGCAGTGGTTTAACGATCTCGTTCATGTTATAGTTCATAATGAACTGTCCATAACTCTCGGGCAACGATTGCAACACGAGATCGGTTGCCAACTCTTGGCCGACCGGGAACCCAAGCCGGGCGAGATTCTCCAAGTACCCGATCATTCGGAGTACATGGGGTCCCACCGGGTTCCCTTCTGCCAGATGACATTTGAACAGTGCCTTTGAGACCTCATACCTCTCTACCCTCGCCTGCTCTTGGAAGAGCTGCTTTAGATGTTCGATCATATCGACAGCATTCATGTTCTCATGTTGCTTCTGAAGCTCAGAGGTCATGGTGCAAAGCATTAGGCAGGCCGCATCATTAGCGTCATCAACACGCTTTTGATACGCCTTTAAGGCAGCAGGTGTCTGATTCTCTGGACCTTCTGGAACTTGCTCCTCTATTGCGTACAGCTTCTTCTCTTGCTTGAGAACAATTCTCAAGTTTCTGTACCAATCAAGGAAGTTGGTTCCAGAGAGCTTGTCCTTCTCAAGGACAGATCGTAGGGAATGTTGTGAACTCGATGAGTTGTTTGCCATTTGGAATTCTACAAAAAGGAAAATACGCAAGTTTTAGTATTTGTGAATTTTTGACTATATTTAATAATGGCTAGTTTATTAAATATAGCTCCCACTATTTTTCTACGGATTAATAACCCTCAAGATATTAATGCGGAAAATATCCTTATATTTTCTAGTGGGCCAAGATCCATCTTTTTCATCTCCTTATGAGCTTGCTTTGGCAAGTCACCCATAATTCGATTACTTCTTAGGTAGGAACGATTCCAATTGCATCCCATATGCAACTCTTGGTTCAATCGGGCAAATAACTCCTTATTTATCCATCCTTATGGATAATCCCAATTGATTGCCTCTAGGTTTCTTAATCAAATTAATAGCCTAGTTGTGTTCAACCTCTTATCTAAACAATTGCACATTGTTACGTGCCATCGCATTCCATCATTATGAACCAAGTCGCCATGCTTTGGCACGCACGAACTTGATAAATAATGATGATAATGAGTGTTTAAATAACGAGAAGGCAAGAACACAATATTTTAAAATTTGAGGGATTTTTCAATTTTAATTATTTTGTTGATCAATATCAACTAATCTATCTATTTGAGTTTGGGCACAACTCCAAATAATAGATCCGGGTTGTCTAATTATCTTATTATCCTAATTGCATGCATCATCCATACACCAACCACACAAATAATAAGACAATAAATAAACAACCACAAAACAGAAATTAAACGTGATGTGGATATGGCCTTTTCTAGACTAAGATAATTCCAAGCCAATGGAATTATCTATGAACCCTAAACAAACACATCTCCATGCGTCTTGATCTTTTGGTCCATCCTTCATAGTCATGTGGAATGCTCCATGCTCCATGCTCCATCTTTTGTGGCTTCTTTGGCTTTGGGCTTCTTTTCTCCAATCTTGGCTAACAATCTACTTTATCTAGCACTAGCTAATATCTATACTAAATAAAATAAATCTCACAAGTTGAGAAAAAAATGGCACGCAGGCCATAAAAACCCTAATTAATTATTACAATTAATTGATCAGCTCGCAGGCCGTAAAACCAAACCACAAAATTAAACATCCACATCAAACCACATCCTAAGGCCATATCCAATCACCATGCGATTTGCACATAAACAGTTAAAATCCAATTTTAACGCGCTTGGTCAATTTTAATTGATTTTAGGATTTCTAGGGTTAAAACGGTCCATGGGCCCAACAATCCAATTGCCCGGGCCCAAATAAGTGAACCATAAAGCCCTAGGGCCGGCCCGGCCCAAAACCCGCAAGCTAGGCCCGCGGGTTAGGGCCGCCCGGCCCCATAGGGCGCCAAGCTTGGGCGGCAAGCAAGGGGGCGGTCCCCTAGGGGGCCGAACCTCCTTGTGGAGGTTGTTTCCAAAACAACCTCCTTGCTTGGAGCCCAAGTTTGGTTGTTTCCTTGTTGTGGGAGAACTCCTTCTTCCCCAAGGATGCCCAAACCCTAGATCTAAGATCCTAAAATTTCTCAAACTCACCAATTCATGCATCCAATGCAATAATTGGGTCTTGTTATGATTAATTCTTTGACAAATTGCATCCAATGCTTGATTTGTCTTGTTTTACGCGATAAACAACAAATTAAGGTGTAAAACAACAAGAATGTAACACATAAACTACGTTTATGCTCTATGACCTGTGGCTCTGATACCACTGTAGGGTTTTGATTCATGGATCGCGCAAACGGAAGCATAATCAAATAAACAACCATGCAAAACCCTCCAAGGATCACAAGTCTAGATGCATAACGATAGTGAAAGTAAGAAATCATAAACACACCTTTGGGTTCTCCTTGATGACTTCAAACGCGAATAGTGTCACGTTCTCTATAGTTGATCCACGCCTAGAGTTGATCCTAGATCTCCAATCTCCTTGGTGCTAGCCCGGAATGAAAGGAGGGTGAAGGAATCACGCAAAACGAGGCACAAAAGGGGGTTCGGCCCCTTTGTGGCGTCGGGGACGAGTGGGCGGCGGCAAGGGGCGGCGTCCCTCTTGTTGCTTGCTCTCTCTCTCTCCTTTGTTCTCTCCTACTCTTGTTATGTTCTCTTTAGAGCATAAGTTGTGTAGGGAAGGAAGGAGGAGGGTCCTTTATATAGTCCAACAACTCCTTGTTAACTACCTAAAGGACTTATTCTAGTCCTACTAGAATTCAATTTAGTCCCTTCCTTGCAAATTAGTCCCTACTAAGTTTGCAAGGGTTTGCAAAGTGATCCTTCTAATTAATTAATCCTATTAATTAATTCCCAAATCTAGTACAACTCTATATAGCGTGTGACCCCATAGGTTCTATCTAGTTGGTAGCAACTCTTTGCTAATATGGAGCGGTTTCTAGCAAAACATCCATTCTAGCCAACTAATAGAATAGTCATCTAGACAACCTTGTACAAGTAATTGTCTCATCCCTTTGCCTCCATATCCGGATTGGACACGAGACATACAAGTCACACTCGTATATCCAATCCCTAGTTTCTCGATCCATGGAATAGCCTTATTCGTGCAAATAACATCAATATCTCATATATTGATTTATTTGAGTCTGGCCAGACATTCTATAAGCACTATCCTCGAGTGGCCTTGGACATTTGCTCCCGTTATGTGGGAGGGGCAAATCCTCTCTACGTCCACTACGATCCCTAAGCTTGCTTCTCATTGTATCCAGTACACGCCTTTATAACTACCCAGTTACGGTGTAGCGTTTAACGCTACCAAGATCACAATGATCCACAACTAGAATATCTAGTGACTTCAAGTCTAAGGATGACAATACCATTGTACCCGAGAAGCACTTGTGACTCAACATAACGTGTATGTAGCCTTCTCGGTGATGGGTCAATCCAGTGCAACATTCCGTAATGCACACCTATGTGTTGGATCGTGATATCTCCATATCAATCCAACCCCATACTAGTCTATAGATGATTGTCCCATTTAATCATTATAATCGACTAGGGATATTTAAGATAAACAACACGATTGTAAATCTAAGGACTTCATTATATTAAATATCCAATAAATAATAAATGAATTTCTAGCCAATTACAAATTCATACTAAACTAGATTGCCTCTAGGGCATCTATTCCAACACTTTTCCCACTCTCGGAGCTCGCCTGAGCTCATAGCAGCAACCGAAGCAGCTAGCAGCAGCAACATCGACCGAACCCACGGTCGGTCGGCCATGGAAACCGGCGACAAGTTTCGGGCCGAGCAACCGACGATGCCCAGCCCCGTTGCTTCCTCCCTCTCACCCTCTGGAGGTCCAAGGAGCCTCGAGGAAGCCTCGTCAGAAGCCAAAGACCGCCGGAGCAGTCCCGTTCAGCACCACCGCCGATCTCGCCGGCGACGAACTCGACCCGAACCGAATCTCCACCATTTCTACTCGTTTTCGGTGTGGGTAATCTCCAATCCTCCTCTTATTTCATTTCCCATTGTCAAAATCATCCATTTGCTAGCTTCAATGTTAATTCGAATCTTGTTGGGTTTGATTACATGTGTGTTCCTGATAGTGTTTGAATAGGGGGGTTTAATTGTCATTTTCAGAAATGTTAGGGGCTGGATTGCACGTTCAAAGGCCTTAGGGGGAGCTAACTGTTATTATTACAAACTATTTTTATTTAACTATATTAGTTTCTAACTAATTGTTTATATGTTATACCACTTTACAAATTTCATGCTAAATTAGTAGATAAACACAAAATCACTTTTTCGGAATGCAATACAAATTAGCATTTGTTACATAATAAATATTTACACTTTGTTTTTGTGAAAAATAAGTTAATAAAAAAATATTATTTCTATACGTTTAATTACATAATGGATATAAAGTAGTGTTTTAATCATTAAATAAATGTTAGTTTTATTTATTTATATAAAATTATGAGTTTGTCAAATAATTGTAAATAGGAATTCTACCCTTTTTATCAGCAACTAATTTTTTTAAATTAAATATTGTTTTTTTTATTGCAAAATAATTCCTTTAAAAAAAATAACTCTTTTACAATTATGAAAATTATTCTTTTATGTTATTTAATTAGAATTCTATATTTTTCTTTCAATTTATTTTAATCGTAATTAGAGTATTAAATAGATTTACAGTCTCAAAATTATTACGTAATTTCCTAAAATTGTTTTAAACATTTCTGACACGCTAGCAATCGAGACTTCAATTATCTAAAAATAAATTGAGTGATATATTTACTTAAAGCTGTCATTTGCATATCACGTTGTAGGTATTGCGATTGGTTGTGATTAGGAATTTATGTATATGATTGTAGAGCCTGCCTTCGACGAGCTAGTAGACCCGGACGTCATTTACCCATAGTGGACTAGCTAGCACTCTTTTGGCTCTCACGGTGAGTATTCATGCTTAGCGTTGCGTGCTTATCTTCTTTCGTGTCATAACGTGACTTATTTCTTGTCTCAAAATTATACCTGTGAGTTTACATACTTAACTTTATGTGCCAAGTTCTTTAATGTGATCTACTTGCTTATTTGAAAATAACCGTCGTACTTCATTCTCTATTTGCTATACTTGCTCTACTTGACTTAAAATCTGCTCTCTACTACTCGTATTCGAAATCCAAAATCTCATTGTTCAAATGTCACTAAGTTAGAATTCATTAACAACGTAAAGTGAAAGATCGCACATACCGGAACCAGTTGGTTGTTATTTGATTGCCCTTATTTGGCACGACTCTTTGCCTAGCATGGCTTATTATTATAGTGGGGGCGGGAAATGTTTTCCATAACGCCAGGCACGGAGGAAAGGTTTTCTCTCTCGTTGTCGTCCTACGCTGGGAAGGTTTCCCCGGGAATTTTTTTTCCCAATTCTTGATCTAGATATCCGATATGAGATGCTATACTTCACCCTTGTCTCTTGGTTACTGCGACTTAATAATATGACTTATTTCATTCCACGTTTGGGAACTTATCTTGGTAAACGAATCGGAAACTTGTAATAACTTTCAGTTTGGAAATAACAACTTTCGAGAACACTGATAATTGTCACTTCTACTCGTACTTATATTTCTGAAAATTGCTCAAAGTCTTTTCTCTGACGTTTATACTTATACTCTGTTACTGTTTAAACTCTTTTAAATACAAAACCCCGTAGCCTGTCTCAGCCACTATGTTTTACATGCTAAGTTGTTTATTCACTCAGATTTTACTGATACTCGAAAAATGCGTCCTTGTATTTTTAATTCCCCGCAGGTTTATGATTGATTGCTTGGGGTAACGCGCTGGGATCACGACTCGTTCTCACTTGCAAGCAGTAACACTTAGTAATTAACCGGAGAGTTCTCTTGTTGTAAAATGTATTCTGTTAGGCTTTGTTCCCAGTTTGGAACTAGTCACCAATGTTGTAAACTTTTATCGTAATTAATCAGTAGTTGGATGTTTCTTTTCACTTGCTTATCGTTACTACTCCTTGTACGAAAGGGTAAAATCCCCTGTACGGAGGGCACCATCCCGGTCTCCAGCTCCTTCTGGAAATCAGGGGTGTTACAACACCCCCTATACACCAATACCATCTGTTACTTTGTGTCTGGTCTACCCGGGTTACAGCGCAATATAATGAACTTCTTTCCCCAAGGTTGGAAACGTGCGACGGATCGTAATATAAATAAGTTGATTTACTCTTGCGACTTTCATAATTGGTTATCACCAGTGCAAACTATTATTTTGTTTTACTTATACTCTGAAACTGTTTTCACTCATACTCTGTCACTTTTACTTTATTTAACTTGTGTCCTAGATGTTTATATTCTCTTTCCTGTTTTACATGCTATGGTGTATCTCACTCAGTATTTATTGCTGACTTTGAAGATTGCGGTTCTTCTTGTTTTCTTCCCACCGCAAGTCTAGGAGCTGGGGAATTATAGAATAGAAGGGGCGCGAGACTCACTTAGAATATGGACGCCGCCATTAGTTGATATAGAAATGTTAGTTAAATAGTGTGTAATAGTAATCAGCTAGTGTGTAAGGCTTAAAGTTTAATATAGTTGTTTAATGCTATAAATATGTGTTGTGGATTATATTGTTTTTGATCTCCGCCGATTCTATTAAACATCGCCCTCCCGGTCTCGTCCCGAGCCGGATAAAGGGGGTTGTTGCAACTAGTGTTTTGGATGCTGATTATTTGGGCATGACTACCCAAAATTAATACAAGCTCTTTTTCTCTAAAATAAAGTTAGTTAGGAGGTCAATAACTTTCCCTCTAATTACTCCTTGTCATCTTTCCCTCATAAATCTCTTACTAGTTCTCTCATAATTACTCTCGCTATCTCCTAATTATCTTCCCGACATTAAGAAATCCTAACTTATCTCCTACTTATCCTCCCAATTATATCCCTAACTTCAAACGTTTCAGTGAACAACCCGTATTTTCTTCATTTCAATTGATCTTTTCTCATAATTATTTCTACTATGTTAGTTCCGCAACGTTCTTCCTAGTGCGCTATTCGCCGGATCACTTTGACTCGGTGATTTGGTTGGAAAAATGATGTAAGAATTTGGAAACATGGTGTTGTAGAGTAAATTTTAGTCTACAATAAAAAAAATTACCCAAAATTTTTATCGTTTTGCTAACCAAATCACCGGATCAAATTGATCATGTTAACAGTGCACTAGAAAGAACCTGGCGGAACGGAGTAGTAGTATCTACGAAAATGTAGGTCTTTCCCAATTTGAGGCCTTAGGCAGTCGTCTAACTTGCCTAGGAGATGAACCAGGAAAAAGAGCACAAGAATTAAGAAAATAGCCTTTTGACTATTTTGCCCCTACCTTCTTTTGTAACCCCAAATTATGTCTCACATGTCTCTTGCATTTTCCACATCTCTCTTTTGCAATAACATCAAAGTTAAACTAGCAACTGAATGAAAAATGAAACAACGACAACATCAATTCTTGTCCTAATTAACGGATCTAAACCCAACTCAACAACATCACCACCATCGCCGCCTATCTCCTCCGGCTAGAAGCACAACAGCATCACCACCACCACCTCTGCCTCTTTCTACGAAAGAAGAAGAAGAAGAAGAAGAAGAAGAAGAAAAAGAAGAAGAAGAAGAAGAAGAGGAAGAGGAACCGAGAGAGAGTGAGATCTAACTTGCAAATAGATCGAGAAGAGAGGCAACTAGATCTAGCAACCGACTTCATCATCTTCGCCGACCACGCCATAGTTCTCTCTGACCTTCCTCTACCAGATCGGAGGAAAACGTTGTTCTCTTCGGCGATCTGGCCATCGCTCTCCAATCCTAATCCTCTGCATCAATCTCGCCATTGATTTCCTCCTAGTCGTCCTTCATCACTCCCGGTCCCCGTCTCTTTCTTATCTATTGTGTCATGGTTTCTTATTCTCTCTCTCATATAAAGTATGTCCCAATTTCTATCTCTCTTATCTATTCCGTGTCGTGTGAGGGGATAAGGGTTGAGTGAGAGGATACAGAGAGAAATTGGGTAGGGTTGGGAAGGGAGAAAAGTAAAGCGGGGTATTATTTGTGAGGGCAATTTTGTCAATTCAACTCTTCAAGGTTTACCAAAAAATTAGGTGGGACATCCCAATATGAAAATTGGTAATAGGTGGGACACTGAACTACACCTTTTGCCTGAATAAGGACTCAGCTCGGCCGGGTTGACCGAGTATTTGCTGAACACTCTATGGGAGGAGAAATATTTTAGTGCTCCAAAAGAGCTGGGAGGGTGATGCTCTTACAAGTCACCACCACCTTTAATCCAAGGGCAGTTTGGTCCACTGGATATGGGACTACGGAAAATCCTTCAGGGTTGGGGGTCCCATTTTTTTCTCTCTCTTCCTGTCGCCTTCCCTTTCTTTACTGTATTTGCCTTTACTGTTATCTACTCAGTCAGAGTCCAGTCTTGTTTTAGAGCACAAATGCTCTGTATGCTCTGATCAGTACCCACTCTCTCCTCGCTGTGTCCATCGCCTTCCACCTCCACCTTCCCCCAAAAATCGCCTCCAATTTCAACCCCAAATCATCAAATTCTTCATCACTTCTTTAATCTCAGTATTTAATTCCCGCCAAATCTGAACTGTCTATCTCAAACATCCTTCAGATTCAGCTGAAACAAGAACAAATTTAGCAAACTTGACCACAGATTTGATCCACCCAGAATGAATATAGCGAGAAAATGCTTATGGGTATCGCTAATTTCACTTCTCCAGCTCCACTCACTCTGTTCCCCGTCCCCTACCCCATTGAACTGTACCGACACCTCCCGTGTCTGCACATCGTTCTTAGCCTTCAAGCCCAGCGAAACCCAAACCCTAGATGTGATCCAGAGCATGTTCGATGTGTTGCCCCATGACGTGACCGTCGAAGGAAACGGCAGGGACTACGTATTCATCCGCAAGAACTGTTCGTGTTCGGCGAAGCTGAGCAAGTACTTGACCCAAACAACCTACACCGTGAGAGAAAACGGCGGATCTGTTCATGATTTGGTGAGTGACGCCTATGAAGGGTTGGCCTTCTTGCCCAACGGTTTCAATCGATCGGCGAGAGCCAGAGCGGTGGTGTCGTTGCAGCTGTTGTGTGGGTGTTCGAGTGGGCTGTGGAATTACTTGATGAGTTATGTGATGACTGAAGGGGATAGCATCGAATCCTTGGCGAGCAGGTTTGGGGTTAGTATGGATAGCATTGAGAGCATCAATGGGATTGAGAATCCTGATAATGTCACCATTGGGGCCTTGTACTTTATACCGCTCAATTCAGGTACACTTGTTCTCTTCTTTTGGTAATTTTGTCGAACACCATCTCTGTAAATTTTAAAATGATTGATCTGTAAAGTAGACTTTGTTGACTCCTGGGCTGAAAGCATGACTGTGATATGAAAGTGAAGTTATATTTAACAATCATTTGACTAAAGTAACATTTTAATTAGTCAATCCAGGGGAATTGTGTTCTAATTGTTGTTTGCGATAATGTGGATACAAACAAATGTTTGTGCTTTTGCAACTCAAAACGTAATGGTATCAATGGGTGTGGCACTTAAGGAAGATTCTGAGGAAACCGGTAATCTTGGACTAAATTTGTTGACATCAACTCCATAGGAGTAAAAAGCAATATCTCTACTGTGATTCGTAATAGGAACTTTCAGCTTCTCGGGAGTCATAGAGCCTGGAAACTGGCAAGCATGACCAAGGACATGGGGTTTCCTCATGGAAACTTCTAGTACTTCACTTATTTTCCACTCATGTTTGTCCTAATACGTTAGGAAACACGGAAGCAATTTTGATATCTCGTAGTTTAGTGATTTGGACTAGACTTTGAAGAAAGAAATGCAATGGTGGACAACGTCGTAAACTGGATAAAGAACATCTGGAGATCAAAGTACTGAAACTCTAATGAGGCTTGGTTGCATTATACTACAATAAGAAACTAAATTTGAGCTTGTCAGTGAGATATTAGGATCTAATGCTGTCCCCAAACAGCCTACATTGCCTAATTTAAGCTGATTGTCTTTTACACCTCAAGTCTCACTGGCTTCTGCTCAATCATAAAAGCAAGGAAATATCTAATGGAGAGTGTATGCATGATATTAACTTTTGTAGCACATTTGACATTACAGTCAAAACACCAGATGCAGTAGATAAGAGAACTGGTTACAAGTTTTGTTTTTCTTTTTTTCTTGAGAATAGATCTGGTTACAAGTTGGCTATATACAATACCTCTTTTAGATGTCAAAACAAAAGAGAGATTGGCTGTTTGTTCATTACTGGATCTTATTATTGCAGTCCCTGGTGAGCCATATCCTATGAAGACTCACATCTCTCCTGCTCCTGTACCTGCACCAGCTGCTGACAGTGCTGTAGGTATGTAATTTTATGTACTAGTCAGTTCCCTCTCTTCCTCCCCACTTGGACTTTTTTACCCGTAAATTTGGATCGCAAAACGATGCAATTGTTTTGTAATTTTTTCGTAGTGTTGTAAAATAAAGTTTACTCTACAATACCTCGAAAAGATTATCAAATTCTAGCACCATTTTGTTAATCAAATCATCGGGTCAAAGTGACCCAGTGAATAGTGGTAAAAGTAAAAATGGGGAGGAAGAGAGGGAACAGAGGTGGTATACTATTGTCCAATTTGTCAGCTTTTGATGACCGGGAACCATAACACTCTTTACTTTATGAGTTCTCTTTTTCGTTTTGGACTAGAAGGCTGGCTACTTTTTGTCTTTGGTTGAATGGTAGAGCTGGTTATGTTGAGGTTTCCATGATAATATAGTTTGTTCAATGTTCTAATTAAAAAGGCATTCACATAAAGAGGTGTTTCTTTGTGTACCAGCTTGTTATTATGGAGACAATGAACAATGTGTTTCTAGTATCATGTTTGGGAAAAAAAAAAAATCACTTTGTATCTGTTCATTTTATATCTTGAAAGCTGATGGACCTTTTTCCCTGTTGTATAGATGGAAATATCAAACATAAGTTACCAGAATGAAAATCTTGAAGCTACTATTTCTCAGACACCACTTTTTAAGTAATATCAAATAAGTAACCACTGCAGCTGATTCATGGTTTCAATTTTCAATGGTCCTTCAAGGGAACAACGATAGTTAGAGTTAGATGGTTAATTTCATTTGGCATTTCAGCCTCTATAATATTTTGGTTCTTTTATTTTTTTTCCTTTCTTTCCTAAGACTTCTCCTGTTTTATATTTTTCATTTGAAGCCTTGGCCTTCGAGGCATATAGCTCTTATACCCCTGGGATCTTGTTCCTCTTTTGTGATGTTCTGAACCTTTTGTCGCTTTCCTGTGAATATCCATTTCATGCCTCATGGGTTTTTACAACTATGCTCTTGTCCACCTTGTGTGGACTGTTTATCCTCTTCTTTTGGAATTTCCCGCGTGCTGAACACTGCTTCAGCTCCTATTCTGGACTGTTCATGTTCTGTAGGGCCCACTGGCCCAGGCATAGTGGATGCCAAGATAAGTTCGGTTGAGTGGCTACTTGATTACAGATATCATGATATTGACATATATTGGAGTCTAGTTCAAGTTTGTTAAGTTCTCTACTTGGACAAAATGAATGTTTATTTGCTGATGGAATCAATTTTGTTATAGTAATTCAGACGAATCATAAGACGCATGTGCCATATGGGTGGATCATTGGGAGTTCGGGGATTGGTCTTGCCTTGATCATCCTATTTGTTCTTATGTTTGTATGTTTGAGGTCATCAAACTGCTGGGATAAAGCTCTAACAAGCCATGAGAAGGACCGAAGTGAGAAAAGCTCTCACAAATTCCATATTCTTCGAAACACAGCCCTTTGTTGTACTTCTGGGAGATATTTGTGCTGCAAATCTGGCGAGCTAAAGAAAATCAATGGAGAATCTAGTGACCGCCAGATAAACATCCCGAAAGGTTTCTCTCTTGATTCCCAATTTAAACTCCTTTTTTTGTCAATTACCACCAATTTGAGTTTGAAGCCTATTTTGTGACATGGTACTACTAAGAAAAGTGCCATGGACATTTTGAAACTCTTTCAGTAGTCAGTTTTCTTTAGCTGTAGGTTCTGATGTTTATGATGTGGAGAAGCCCGTGGTTTTCACGTACGATGAAATTCTATCCTCCACTGATGGTTTCTCTGATGCTAATCTCCTTGGACACGGATCATATGGTTCTGTGTATTATGGCCTCCTTCGTGACCAGGTTAGCAACTATTAACTCCAGTTTCATTAATAATGCCAGAATATGGGAACTGATTTTTGTGGTTACATCTTCGTTATGTTATGGTGAATCTTTCTAGGAAGTTACGGTCAAAAGAATGACTGCTACAAAAACTAAAGAGTTCATATCTGAAATGAAAGTTCTCTGCAAGGTTCATCATACAAACTTGGTAATTCTTGTTATACTTATAACAGAAGCTTAAACTTCAATTGAGAAATCCAGCATGGTCTTCTAAGCTTTGACTCAGGTTTTGCTTTGATTTTATCAAGGTAGAATTGATTGGTTACACGGCATGCGAAGATGAGCTTTTTCTCGTATATGAATTTGCACAGAAGGGTTCACTTAAGGTCCACTTGCATGATCCTCAAAACAAAGGTATGGTAAAGTATGTAGTCTGTACTGCAGCTAACTAGTTTCTCACAGTAATATGTGATGGGCAGGAATGTGGCTATTTTATTTTCTTTATTTGATATGGTGGTTTCATCTTAATTCAGGCATTGCTAGTTTTATGAAGATCCTTCAACAAGAATTTCAAATCTTTAGTATCCAACTGTGTAATTAATAGAAAACAGGGAGAAGCAACATACTTTGTTACCTTGTCAGTTCCTGCAACAGCTGTGCTCATTTCCTCGCATATCCTTAGTTTTGTATATAACCTGAACTCAGGCCCTAGGCATTTTGTAGGCTCCACGGTGGTAGTTAAATACTTGATTCATTTACACATATAGACTCAAACCTGAGTCACCTCAATGCTCACAAGTCATAACACATTCCTAATTCCAGGCATTAAGTGTTGGTCATATCCCTACTGTGACTTTCATTCCAGAAAGTAAGTTAAGTCATCTTGAATGAACATCTAATCTCTAATTTTCAACATTTCAAGCATTATGAACTCTTAATATGTTTCAGTATTCATCAAGTTTTCAGCGTAGATTAGCTTCCCTGGAATTCCAAGGCCTATAAAGAAGCTTTATTGGTAGTTATTTGGTATGTCTATTCAGACCTGTTCTTCACATGGGTTTTACTGACAAAATACCATAACCTCCAGAGCCTTACCGCAACATGGCACCACATGCCGTGCTGCTGGTTCGTCCCATCAGGCGCTCACCTAATTGGATTTCTTGGTCTCAGTGGTTGATATGAGCGAGACTCTCTAAGTTGTTCACATATATGTAGGACTGATAAGTAGCAAGTAGCCCATCTGCCTAACCTCACATCTGTAGGCATAGCAGGTGTGACGGCAGTACATCAGGTTTTGAGACAGAATTGTGACGACGGTGTCATGTATAAGTGGCTGTACAATGTACATGCATTGGTCGAATCTCAGGTATCTAGTTTAATAGCTCAAGCGCATCTTTATAGAACATCCAATTGTATGCTGCCACAGCTGAGTCACGTGAGAGAGAGGCTTAGATGCCTATCCAGGCAAAAGAGTAACAAATTTTCCCTTCCGTGCATCACTACAATAGTTGGTTATATGGTTGTTGTTGTTCTATGTAAACCAAGGTGCTCTGCTGCTGGATGTCACTCTTTCATCTACAATGGTACTGCACGAAGTTTGAGTATCCATGCCCCCCATCTAACTTGATACTGTAGTTACTTCCAGTTTTTATGCCATTCTCCTAGCTGTTAAGGTTTCTCATCGTCCTCATACCTCGTCCCAAAACATCTAGAGCTGGATAATATCAATATGTAAATGGCAGACATGTCCATGCCCTTGCTCAAGTTTCCTGTTGTAGACTCACATATAGGTCTGACATAAGAGATGTAGCTTCTAGTATTTGGTTGGAACAAATGCTCGGTCACCTGTCAAGCTGCACCTGTTCAAGATCTCTTGAGAGGTTTCGTTAAACTTTTGCGGTTCCATGTTTTATGCTAGATCAATTCAAAACTAGAGATACGAACGTCATTGAAACATTGCTGTACTGCCTGGCTTTTGTACCAACTAATCATTTCTGAACACAAGCTTTACCTGTTTTCCAATTGTAATAGGAATTTAATGAACTATGTTCATAATTACAGTTTCATTGATTTATATACAGGTCATACATCACTTTCTTGGATCATGAGAGTCCAGATTGCACTTGATGCTGCTAGAGGGCTGGAGTACATTCATGAGCACACTAAACCTCATTATGTGCACCGGGATATCAAGCCTAGTAATATCTTACTTGATGGTGCCTTTAGAGCAAAGGTTTTTGCCTGTTCTGTCGTGTTGGCTATTTTCTGTTTTAATCCTATCCTAACTTGATGAATTTGTCTGATCATAATTCTCATCCAGATTTCTGATTTTGGGCTGGCGAAACTAATAGGCAAGGCTAATGAGGGAGAGGCTTCAGCTACAAGAGTTGTTGGAACATTTGGTTATCTCGCCCCGGAGTAAGTGAACAAAAATCTATCCACTCAGACGCTAAATTTCCATGCTTACCCAAAAAAAAGTCTGCTGAATTTTTGGTTCTTGAATTACATGTCTTCTGCAGATACTTGAGGGATGGTCTGGCCACAAGGAAAAGTGATGTCTATGCATATGGTGTTGTGCTCTTCGAGTTGATAACAGGAAAAGAGGCCATCACCAGAACAGAAGGGGTTACAATGAAAAATCCTGAAAGACGTTCTTTGGTGTCCGTTGTAAGTGACATAGAATTTTCGACCATTTTGCTTGATGTAGTTTTAAATAGTAGAAGTAGAAGTATGAGAAAGCTATTGATTCCTTGCTATCAGAAACTTCTAGATGCTAGTTTAGGGTGAAAGACACTGACCACCCCTGAGTTTAGGATTAATTTCACCCCGCTACCCTGTGTTTTGGAAAAAGACACTCCGCACCCATTTAACGGAATATTCCGTGGACACTTAGCACCCTTCAGTTATGTTCTGTTAGAAAAGTGCTTGATTGAATTATTTCGGACAACATTACCCCTGTGTATTTTTTGGACTATATTACCCATCGTTTATCATAAAAAAATACCAAGAACACCAAGAACATACACATAAAATTTCTAAAAAAATTTAGCTGCAACAACAAATCAAACCACAAGTTCAAGATCCAAACTCAATTACAAAATATAATACATAGAGCAAAAACCCGATCAAGTATTTAGACGAGCTAAAACCCAGATCTACTTTTTTTAAGAAACTGTAGAATTTTCATTGAAAGAAGGCAACAGCCAGACCCAGTTACAAGCAACAAGAGAGTGAATTACAACTAGAGAGCTTCACTCTCATTAATAAGCAAATCATCCTTAACTCTAAAATGAGCATCAAAGTTGCTACCAATAAAAGAAAAAGAGCAAACATCAAAGAATTTAGAAATGGCCACACAATCATTGACGAACACATCAATATCAACAGGCCAAGAAGAACTCAAAGCATTGCTAATGTTGAAAAGTGGAATTTTAAAACTACCCAAAGCAGTTCCATCTTGCTTTTTGAAAACAACTCCCAAACCACCTTTCTACTGAGTATACTCTTTATCAAAGTAGAATTTGGGTCAAAAAAGCTAGGTGAACCACTCTTGTATTCAAGACTGTAGCTAAACAAATGCTCCTACTTCAATTCACCCTCACCCTCAACCTCACCCGAAACCCCACTTCCCCACCCTCCACTGCCTTAATCAACTGTCGATCGTTAACTCGGAATTTGGGAGGAATGGATCAGAACGAAATCTAGGTACTATCAATCCCAATTCCTTGATTACCCAGATCTGAAATTTCACAGAGAGAGACCCACCTTCAGCATATCGAGAAGGCGAACTACGTTGGGGTGGTTGAGGGTGGACAAGAAGTTAATTTCACAGTCCAGATAGTTTCTAAGGTTGCGAGTGAGTTTGGAGAGATGGACCTGCTTGAGCGCCAGTACTTGGCCGGTGGTTGTGTGCTCGGCCTTCCAAACCGCCGAAACCCCACCTCCTCCTAGCATTCCGGTCAATTTGTAGTCGCCGACGGAGAGAATCCGGCCGGCAGCTTCCGTTGTGGAACAATCCATGGCTCGAATATCTCGGAATTTCGGAGGGAGAGACAAGCATTTCGACTTCGAAGTGTGTTGGTGTTGATGAAGAAGATGAAGGAGGGGGCGATGATTTTTGTTGTTTCTGGTGTCGAAGGGCTTGGTCAAGCAGGAGGAGAAGAAAGAGGGAGGGAGGCGGCTGTGAGAGAAAGAGGGGGAGAGAGAAGGGGATTAGGGTTAGAATGTGGAGGTGAAGAATCGAGACTATATATAGATGTAATTTTGTTCCAACGTTAAGGGAAAAATTGTATTTTCCATACAACCGTTAGCGTCTGTCAGTTACAGGGGTGCGGAGTGTCTTTTTCCAAAACACAGGGTAGCGGAGTGGAATTAGTCCTAAATTCAGGGGTGCTCACTGCTCAGTGTCTTTTACCCGCTAGTTTATGTTGTACCACAGTTCCACAGCAAGCAAACTCCTGTGATCAAACCTCACCATGCACCTATCACTAAGAAGGAAATGAAAGAACTCGTGTTTGGGTCACTAAAGAAAATGTGCCACTTACGAGTAATAGCATATATCAAGTTATACAAGATTGATATTTACATATAACTCCCTATACATTTCTACATTGATATATTGCTGTTAACGAGTTGGCGTGTCGAATAAAATCATAATAAATAAAGTTATCACTTTCCTCTCCATGATTTTGAGGCTTTAAGCCTTGTGGAATCAAGTATTGAACCAACATTATCATGACTATCCTTTTAATCCCAGTCTTCCATTTGACAAGTTATTAACTGTCCACAACAGTGCTGTTATTGAGATTATGGAAGGTCAACTCTACTTAGCCATGTAATCGACGTTATCATGGAGGAAGTTAGCCCATCTAGGTTGACATTGTAAGCAAGATCAGGTTGCCTTAGATGGGAACTCGGAACTTTGCAGGAGAAAAGGCTAAGTACTTTTGCATCAAGACATGTACTTTCATAGCAACACTCAATTCTGTTGTGAAGCATCTGTGTGCTGTTTCTTTTACTTTACCGGTCAATTTCAGAGCGGCAGCTCGGCCGTATTCCGCTTAGACCGCCAAACTTTAGGGCTTAAAGATTGCATCATAATTCTCGCACACTTGTCCATCAACGGAAGCAACTATTTTTATACAGTTGATTAATGTAGCAGCAGCTGTATACTTGTATTTTTTTTTTTTTTGAGGGAATGTATACTTGTATTTTTATTAATATTACGATAAATGAAATTCCGTAAATCTGCACCTATTCACCAGAAACAAGAAATCGCCATCCTCTAAGAACATAATTATTCACAAATTGTATCTTCTATGCTTTACAGAAAACTTAATCTCTTAGTATTTGGTTATTATTTACAGTCTTCTTATGCTCTCTGACCTGATGTGCCATACTACCTTTTAGGTATCTGCTTGCTTTTAACTGCTGTTAATGTTGTATGACAACAAACAACTTTTGATAAGAGCCGCATCCCGTAGTGACCTCAGACTGAACGAGAGTAATATTCTATTCACATTTATTGGGGAGTGTAAAATCATGAGTAGATATTTTTTAAACAAATAAATTTTCACTTATCCTGTAATTAAATGTTGAGTGTTCCTGGTTCCGATACGACGGACCTGCTGCTCTTGCTTCTGTTTAGACGTTGAGTTTTTATGAAGCGTGGTTTGTATACCAATCAAGTTCAACTAAGGTATAACCAAAATAGTCAACATTCATCAATCTTAAAATGGTTAAAACAATATTAGCCTCTGGCCTTGAAGCTATGGAATTATCCTTGCGAATCTACAACTGGGTTATGCCTCAGTGTTCCCTACCCGTGACTTCTCGGCCTAACCCTACTCTTCTTTTAGTGATCTCCGCTGTTTCATTACCATCCTTGAGGAGGATGAAGCCACTATTTTTTACAGGCGCATGAAAATCTATTATTACATGATTAGGCCCTTATAACTTGGTATTTCATGGTCTTGCTCCCTAAAGGTGCTTATAAGTTCTTTTGTTTTATTCTTGTCACACATTGGTTTGCAAAATATTTTGATTTTGTAGTTTGTTGACAGACATGACAAGAATTATGTTATCCAAAATCATGCATGTGTATTGTTATCATTTAAAGCTCATCATTATCGTTCGCATGTTGCAAGAATCTTCCATTTCCCTTCTTCTGCTTGCTCAGGTTTGTGCAATTGCAGATGTTGTCAGCTCTCCGGAATTCTCCTGACTGCATGAACATGTCAAGTATCAAAGATCACGTTGACTCAAATTTTATGGATTTGTATCCACATGATTGTCTTTTCAAGGTAAACATATCTGCTTTGCTTCTAGAGGCTGATTCCTGTTTACAAGAACATTATATTTTAACAAGTTGTTCCGTTATACACCTATTTTCCATGTAACTTTAAATGTTTTTATGTGGTAATTAAGACAAAGGTTTTCCAATGTTCCAGGAAACCTGAAATATTAACCTTTTTTTTTTAATAACTTAATCCAGAAGAAACCTTGTTCAAAAAAAATACCATAATTTCCTCAAAAAAAAAAAAAGTACCATAATTTCGTTAAAAAATAAAAACAAATACCACAAGCTTCTTTGTTTGGGTAGTTGGTTTCCTCTAATAGACACAGTTGCATTAACTCAATTTTGTTGTGAATAACGAGGTTAAAATTATCTACGCATCAGTAGGAACAATTTGAGGTCAAAGTGCATTGGCTTCTTGTTCGCCCCAAATTGCTAGTTTTTCCAGCTGCTTTTAACAATCTAAAAGAAAGGTTAAACCTTCGGGGATTTGTTTGTCCTGTTTGCCATCTTTTAACATCACAACAGGCTTCCAATGATACTGATTATCTGTTGGATTTGCTTGAACTTCGGGGATTTGTGTAGGAAATATGAAAACAATTATACAATTATACTTGAATCTTTCATTTGCCTGGGTATGGACAAGCTCTTTTCTTCACTTTTTACTACTTGTTTCCTTAGCAATGTTATGGTTCCCATCCAGCAATAGGGTAAACCTTCTGCAATCATGGTTGGTACAAGTTATCATATCTGACCATCTTATTTTGTCCATTGACATAGATGGCCATGCTGGCGAAGCAGTGTGTAGACGACGACCCTATTTTACGGCCGGATATGAAGCAAATCGTGATTGCCATGTCACAAATACTCTTGTCTTCTGTTGAGTGGGAAGCAACTCTTGCTGGGAATAGCCAAGTCTTCAGTGGTCTTGTCCAAGGAAGATAGGTTATAGTCCCCAGCTAGTCGTGACTACTGTTTCCATTCCCCTTGTTTGTTGTTTTCATTCTCCTTGTTTGTAGCATCTCTTGTACTACTACGGTTGAGTGTATAGTTTGCATAAAGGCTAATAACTACTACAATGGAGAATATATAGTGGTGTTCATAGATAAGATTGTATTTATTCTTTTATTTTGTAATGAGTTGTCTTTTCTGAGACTTGCCTCGTGGGAATATTTTCTTGCTTCTGCATCCGTTTTGCTATGTAGGTATGGGAGCTTCAAGTTTAGGTAGCAATCACGCCATGTTTATATACACTACGGGTGGACTTGTTTTTCCTCTCCTGAGCTTGTGATAGGATTCACTATCTCAAATGTTACAAGTTTGGTGTTTGGCGGGTGCAGGCCTGTCAATGGGGAGGGACAAACCCAAACGGACCCATTAAAAACGAAGCCCATCTTAGGACCCCCTTAGACACTAATCTTTCAAACCCGATGGCAAATGGGTCGGGTTGGGTCCACCCCCGCCAGACTCCACAGACCATGGCCCATTTACGCAAAAGGATAGTCAAACTCAAAACAGAATTAATAGGAGAGGGGTAATTGGTAAATAATAAGAGAGTTAGTGAGAGAGAGATGGAGGGAGGGAGTTCGACCGGGGCGAGAGAGATTTGGAGGGTTAATAAGAGAGACTGAAAGTAAAATAGCAGAGATGATTGTGAGTCAGATTTGGGCGTGTGAGAGAAAATCATATACTCTGTCCGTTCTATTTTGTTTGTCCTGTTTGTCATCTTGCCTTGTCCCAAAATGTTTGTCTTCTTTGAAATCACACACTTTTTCCCACTACCTTTCTACTATTACCCTTAATTAATTACATGATTGTAGTTTTTTTATACAGAACCACTCATCCACATGTACTATCACCATTAAATATGTAAGAGTAATTTTGATAGTGCATGACCTTTTTGAAATCTTTTTCCACTGTGTGAAACCCTAAACCCTAAACCCTAAACCCTAAACCCTAAACCAACGATTCCCTTCTCCTTTCAGTCGAGAGCGAAAGCCCTTCTCCAAGTCATAGTCTTTCTTCATTTTATAGAGAAAGAAGCAGGTATTCAATGAAAAGTCTTTCTTCTTATGCTTCACGCTAACAAGACAAACAAAATGGGACGGGGGGGGGGGTGTATTAAATTGGAGAGAAACCAATTACACACAGAGAGCGATTTAGACAGGGAGAAAGTGAGAGAGACAAAGGTTAACGAGAGAGGGATTTGAGAACATATTAAGGAGTGATGGAGAATTAGAGAGTTAGTGGGAGAGAATAAAGGGTGGAAGCATATTAAGGGAATGAGCAATTTTTTAGTGCTCCAAAAGAGCACCACGTGATGCTCTACCGCCAATGAGTGTCTGTCAATTACTGACAGTTTGTTTAAATGTTGCGCTTTCATTGGCTATAGAGCACCACGTGGTGCTCTTTTAGAGCACTGAAAAATTGCTCTAAGGGAAGAGAATGAAAGTGGAGATAGAGGCATGTGGACAGTATAACTCACACGCTACGAGTGTGTGTCCACCAATTTATACCAACAATTTGCACGTGAAATACTACGAACATGTGGAGCAAACATGCCGGTCTTGCTTTTTTGATAGCATAGATAATTTACAAGAATAAAGGATCTAAACTATACCAAGCAAGAACTACGTAAAGATACTTCAAAATGCTACCAATATAATTGTTAAGTAAAACGTTAAACAGAAACGTAAACAGTACAAAACAGTTAAACATAATGAGACATGAGACATCGGACATTTATCCAGGGGAAACCTTCTGTTGTGAACCACCGCAATGTGATACTCAGTGAATGATGAAAATCTCACATGCTAGCACCAACTACTGCTAGACGCTATATTACTAGAAACTTCTGATACCAGATATAAAAGCAATTTTTCGGATCTCAACTAACTATACATTTATGCACATGGCTTTTAGAAATATCCTTGATAGCACCCAACGCTGGTAATCCAGGAGCTTCCTGAATTTAATTTGGCAGCACCAAACTCCGCACACAGCGGTCACGCAAAACATATGGAATAAACTCGACACAGAGTGGTCACACTAGCAGACGCATTCGAACTATCGTGGAATCAACAACACCAAACTAATAAGACGAAACCGAATAACTTACTAGAATGAATAAGAACTCTAAAACAACGCTAAAGAATCATATACCTACAAGTTAAAATATCACAACCTAGACAAAGCTAACAGGTTATAAAACAACTCCCTGCGAGGGTACAAAACTCAGATCTGAAGCTATAGATCAATAAACATATTAAACAAACCCAGCTTCACGGATGTGTACAAATTGACTCTAAGATAAATCAGATGCATAGCTTAATGAATTAAACGCAACTAGAATGAAACCTAAGAGGTTCTACTAATTCGATTACTCCATAACGTTAGAGTCAAAGATCTGAAAAGACGTGTGAACGGAGAGAACATCTAAGAAACATATCTTAACACAAATCAAATCTAAAAGTAACATCAAGAATCATCGGCGAGCTGAGATCTGAACAAACCTAGCATGAATCCCTATGGGATACCTCTCTATGGACGCCGACTTCTAGGGGAGGCTCTCTCCTTGGCCGAACCCCTTTGGATGGGAAGAAGTCTCTCTCCCTCTCCCTTCTCATGTGTTTGTGGGAGACTCTCACAACTTCAGCGATTTCTAATGAACCCAAGGCTTTATAGAGTGAGATACTTGATCTCCAAGTAAACAAGTTCTATAGAAAATAAATTATGAATCCAGTTCTTCGAAATTTTAATCAAACTCAATCTCTTATTAAAGAATGATTATCAAGAAAAAAAGAGTAATTCTTTAAATAAAATATCATATTCCCTAAATACAAAATTCATTATCCAACACTCCTAATTAAAATTATATCATAAAGATATGATTTAGGGAATTGATTCTTACACCGCCCATTCTTTATGGTTACACCATATTTTAGTGATTGCGATTATATTACCCTTGTTTAATAATTAGCCTCATTTAATTTTGTGAGCATTTATTTTTAAGAAAGTTTACATTTCAATAATGTTTCACATTATTGTTGGAATAAGTGCCATAGGGGCAATCTATATTTAGTACGAACATTGTTTGGCTAGAATATTCATTTATTATTTATTGAGATATTTAATATAATGAAGTCCTTAGATACAATGTTTTGTTTATATTAAATATCCCTAGTCCATTATATTGGTTAACAGGACGATCAACTATAGACTAGTATGTTGGTAGATTGATATGGAGATATCAAGTCTAACACATGGGTATGCATTAGGAGTAATGTCATACTGGATTGACCCACAACGAGAAGGCTACATTAGATTATGTTAAAGTCACAAGTGCTTCTCGTAGTGGTAATGGTATTGTAATCCTTAGACTTGAAGTCACTAAATACTCTAGTTATGTAATATAATGCTTTGATATTATCAAGTGTTGCGCCTTAATCGGGTAACTATAAACGTAGTTATCGGACATGATAGGAAGCAAGCTTAGAGACCGTAGTGACGTAGATAGGATTTGTCCCTCCCACATAATAGGAGTAAATATCCATGGGCCATTCGAGGGATGGTGCTTATAGAATGTCTGGCCAGAATTAGATAAATCAATATGGAGATATTGATGTTATCTGTACGGATAAGCATATTCCCAGGATCAAGGAACTATGGATTGGATATACGAGTGTGACTAATATGTCTCGTGTCCAATCCGGATACAGAGACAAAATCATAACACAATACATGAACATTGGGCACAAGGTTTGTCGGGATCACTAACTGTTTCAATTAGTTGGGTGGCATGGATGTGTTGCTAGACACCGCTCCATGTTAGTAAAGAGTTACTATCAACTAAGTAGAAACCTATGGGGTCACACACCGGATGGATTAAATTGGATACTGGTATTAATAAGTTGGACTAATTAATAAAAGGATCATAACGCAACCAAAAGCAAAGTTAGTGGGACTAATTTGCAAGTGGACTAATCCATGTAAGGACATGATTAGTATTGGGGCTTTTGTGTAGTTAATAAAGTGTTATTACTATATAAAGAAACTCTACCTTTTTTATTTTCTCAAGACAAGCCATTACTCAGAGAACATAACGAAGCAAGAGAGAGAGCAACAATAGAGGCCGACACCCCTATTGTCGTCCCTCACCCGTCGGCCACCAAAGGAGGACCGCCCCTCCTTTGCCTTATTTTGTGTGATCTTTCCTCCTTCTTCCGTTGCTAGCACATTGCGGTGAGAAGGAATCCAATCAAATATACAAGGTGTGGATACTCGTAGAGTCAAAGACACTATTCTTCGTGTGATCTCTCAAACTAAGTTACACATATTCTACCACTATCATGTTATGACTTCTTTCCTGTGGTCCTTGGAGGGATTTGAGCAAGATTAATTTTGTTATTCCGCTGCGTTACCTGCATCAAAACCTTACAGTCGTATCAAAATCCAAGTAAGCCTTAAAACCTACTGGGGGCGTGGCTAAGGGTGAGTGTCACTACTGTAGCCATTTGGGTCACTAGAGGAGGAATTGCCCTAAATATCTGGAGAATAAAAAGCTTGAAATAGTGATTCCACCGCCATCAGGTATTTTTATTGTAGACATCAATCTTTCCATTTCTTCATCTTGGATATTGGATACAGGATGTGGATCTCACATTTTTTGAAATGTGCAGGATTTGAAAAGAAGTAGAAGATTTGCTAAAGGAAAGATAGACTTGCGCGTTGGGAATGGAGCAAGAGTTGTTGAACTAGCTATAGGCGTGTATGAGTTATCTGCCTTCAGGGCTTATTTTAGAAATAGAAAATTGCTATTATGTGCCTGATAAATCCACATTAGGAGTTATATTGTTTACGATTCACGACCGTTTTGCTAGCGTTTCGGTGCATTTGTGAGAGAAATTGGCCAAATCCTAGTTGTTTTGAGCATACGTGAGTTATTGAGCTTTATTTCCTAATTCGGGCGTTTTTCGTATGATTTATGCATTGTTTATCGCATGTGATCTTCCGGTATGTTTTCGTGTTGTGTATTTCAGGAACTGGGGGCTTGGAGCGATGATTTTGGAGCGGAAACGAACTTCGGAACAAGAGGATAGCTCAAAGATATGCTCGGGATTGGAGACGAGAGAGGAGGAATGAAGAAAAGAGGCAAGAAATTGAAGTTTGAAGAAGTGTTCGTAAGGCTGTGTTCGCACGAACACAATGCCTTAGAAGGATTTTTGAAGGTCAAGAATGAAGAAAAATGGACTGCTGAAAATTACGAACAGGTTTCCTGTTCGCACGAACACTGAGTAAAGGACTGTTCGCACGAACAGTCTGGTGTTCGTGCAAACAGAGTGGCCAAACGCATCTTTTTGGGGGTTTTTTGGTGATTTCTTGAAAGTTTAAAGACTCCAATCTTATTCTAACGTATTGGGATGATCATGAGGAGGTATTCACACAATTTTGGAGTCTAGAGAGCTGGAGCAGACGAGAGAAAACGCTTGGAGCTTGGAGGATCATCAATAGTGAAGATTTTCGCATTTGATTATCGTTTCTTCATCTTTTCTTGATGATTCTTAGTATTTTGATTATGTTGAACTTTATTATGTCTAGCTAAACACTTTAAGCTAGGTGATTGACGGAAAACTAGGGTTTGTTGATGTTTTTCCGGATTTTGGACTTGATGCATGTTTTGGAATTAATTCTATGAACGTTCTTGTTAGCTTATCTATTCTTGTACTTATTTATTAATGTTCTTGGCTTGATCACCCGTAGAATATTACTTGTTGATAGGGTTGCACGAAAGTGAGCTCGTTGAGACGTGTTAAAGAATAGTTTAGGTGATCTTGTAGTTTCTTGAGACCGAGAGGAGATAGAAACTTGATTAACCGTGTGAGGGTAGTTTCGGTTGGTTTTGTTAGAACTTAGTGAATTCGGTGGACCGACAAGACCCGGTGAACGAGCCTAACAAATCAACTAGATTGTAGTGATAGACGGAGGTGGACCAAGAGGACCCGAAGGCTATTTATTACACAAATTCACGTGAGATTGAGAGAAGATCGTGATGAGCATTACCCGATATAACTAGAACGTGCGTAGAGTGTTTCAAGCATAATCCGGAAATCGTTAACAACCCTAGGGACCATCAATTGCCTAGTTCTTCTTTATTAATTGAATTTCATCACAAGTTATTTCCGTTAAAAGTAAAAATTCCACAAAAAATATTTAGTTAGCAGTCATTTAATTTTACTCGCTTGTTTGTGGGCGACGACTTTTTAAAATCAAAACCCTTCTTACCGGTTACGTAGATATCTCATAATTACTTTCTAGTCAACTAATAATCGTAAATTCCCTTGGGTTCGATTCTCGGAGTCGTAAAATACTCCTAATACTACTTGATCGTATACGTGGGTCTAAGCGCGTTAAGAATTCGCGTCAAGTTTTTGGCGCCGTTGCCGGGGACTTTAACGGTTTATTAGTTTAGTAGAAATTGATTTAGGAGATCTCTTTTACTTTGTGTTTAATTAGCTACTTGTTTTCTCACTTGTATTTGATTCTGCATTTCAGGTCATCAGTGTATGCCCAGGATCCCTAGAGAACTTGTGCCCCCACTTGAAGACCCGGGACAGTTATTCAGATATCAGAGGAGAAGACAGAAACAGAGCACGATGGGTGAACAATTGACAAATGAACAGCTCAATCAGCGGATGGAGGAGCTGTCAAGGTTGTTGAATGATCGCAACACCCAGACACCGTACAACAAGTCTGGGCAAGTGATTGTGGAGAAATTCCAAGCGTCCACGTATGGACATAATCCGACAATTGTAGTGCCAGACATACAGGCTGAACATTTTGATCTCAAGCCAGCTACGATCCAGACAGTTACCAATCAGTTCCAGTTTTATGGGAACAAGGATGAAGACCCCAATGATTTATTGGGAAGTTCAACGCATACATCAAGACTGTTAAGTATAAGAACGTGACTCCAGAGGCGTTGAAGCTTATTCTACTCCCCTATTGTCTGAAGGGTGCAGCTGAGAAGTGGCTTGAGTCGATAGCACTTGATTCGATTACAACTTGGGATCAGTGTGTAGAGGAGTTTATGGCAAAGTTTTACCCAGTTCAGCGGGTGATTCAGCTACAAGGTGATATTCTTGGCTTTTAGCAGCAGACCCGTGGTAGAGGCGTGGGACAGATTTATGCATTTGATTAGGAAGTTCCCAAATCACGATTTTGGGGACTACAAAATTTTGCAGGTCTTCTACCATGGCTTAGAACGCCATAACCAGGAGTTGGTTAACTGGGAAGCTGGAGGAAATTTTATGTATTAGTTGATAGAGAGGGAGCCTATGCACTTATGAAACAGCTGGCCAAGCAGGATACGTAGTTTTATGATTCTAGGAGACTATCGGCGTTGCCTGAAGCGAAATATAATGAGTGGAAGGATGGGATCATCAAGATGGTGTCAGACTTGGCCAAGCATGTTTATAAGGACAAGAAGACAGTAGCAAGTGTTGAGGAGCCAGAATATGATGCAGCAATGGCACACATGGCAAACGAGGATGTGAACTATGTGGGGGCACACGGATAGAGGCAAAACTGGAATCAAGGGAATTATAGACCAGGCACGAGAGACCATCCAGGCTTTAGGTATGGGGATCTGTCTGGAGCGACATATTCACCGGGGTTCCAACATAGGCCACCAGTTTCGTAGGCTCCACCAGCACCTGCTGTAGCACCAAATTCAGACATCTCTGAGCTGACGAAGGCATTGGCAAAACTGAGTGACAATATGAATACTATGACCACCAATGTGAACAATATGTCTACGCAGGTTACTGCTGTGTCTGCGGATTTACAGGCTACGAAGACTTCTCTTCGTTCTCTTGAGGTACAGGTGGGCCAGATTGCTACTCAGCTCTCATCTAGAGCTCCAGGTTCTTTGCCATCATCCAACACGGAAGACAATGCTCGTCAAGTCAATGCGATCACTACTCGAAGCGGGGTTGCATTAAAAGATCCGCCATATCCGAATCATGCTAGAGCCGATGCTTCTAAGGCTAGAGAGCATGAGATTTTTTATGATGATACTGATGTCGTGATCCCCCAATCAAAGGGCGCGACGGATGAGGAGGCGGTGAAAGACAAGGATGAGGTACGTATTGATACTACTGTTTCTAAGGCAGTTCCATATCCATTGAGGACGAGAAAGAGGGATGACTCTAGATATTTTCAGAGATTTCTTGACATATTCAAGAAAGTGGAGATTAACATTTCTTTTGCAGAGGCTATCTCTAAAATGCCTACATATGCCAAGTTTCTCAAGGATATTCTTTCAGGAAAGAGACGCATGAGTGATTTTGCACAGGTGAATTTGACGGCTGAGACTTCTGAATGCGTCAGGAATGGATTTCCTAAGAAGAAGAAAGACCCTGGGAGCTTTGTGATACCAGTGACTCTCGGTGATTCTCTTACTATGAGTGCACTGTGTGATTTGGGGGCAAGCATAAATTTGATGCCCTTGTCCGTATTCAGGAAACTAGGTGTAAGGGAGCCTCGTCCCACCCGAGTTACTTTGCAGATGGCTGACAGATCGATTCGTAGAGCATATGGGGTGATTGAAGACATCTTGGTCAAAGTTGGTACTCTTATCTTTCCTGCTGATTTTGTCATCCTAGACACAGAGGTTGGCGAAGTACCTCTCATTCTTGGAAGACCCTTCCTAGCTACAGGGGAGGCGATTATACATGTGAAGAGTGGAAATCTATCTATGCAGTGAAAAAGTAGTCTTCGATGTGTTCAAGGCAATGAAAATGCCTTCATGCTACAATTATGAAGATTGCTTTAGCGTAGATATTTTTGATGATGACATGGGAGATGAGGAAGCTGAATTGATGTGGGAGGAAATTGATGGAATGTACAAGGATGAAGATCAAAGTCCTCCCATGGATTTGTGTCACATGAGCAGCTAGACCAAGCTGGACTTATATGAGCAAGGGGAGAAAAAGTTAATTAGCTCTTGTTCCTTTACTCAAGTCACCACCTGTGCTTGAGTTGAAGCCATTGCCTAGCCATCTCAGGTATGCTTTTCTTGGTGTTGATAACACGTTGCCCGTAATTGTTTCCTCTGTTTTATCTCAGGCACAGGAGGAGCAGCTTTTGGATGTGCTAAGGAAGCATAAGGCAGCAATTGGATGGGCTATTGCAGATATTAAGGGGATCAGCCCCGTATATTGCCAGCACAAGATCCGGGTGGAAGAAGGCAAGAAGCCAGTGATTCAGGCACAGCAGAGATTGAATCCGCACATGAAAGAAGTGGTGAGAAAAGAGGTCATGAAGTGGCTAGAGGCTGGTATTATTTTTCCGATCTCAGACAGCACTTGGACTAGCCCGGTCCAGTGTGTGCCTAAGAAAGGAGGGATGACTGTGGTGGAGAACGACAAGCATGAGCAGATTGCTCAACGGACAGTTACTGGTTGGCGTGTGTGCATGGATTACAGGAAGCTGAATGAAGCCACGCTAAAGGATCACTTTCCGTTGCCGTTTATTGATCAGATGCTTGATCGTTTGGCTCACCACGAGTACTACTGCTTTCTGGATGGTTATTCAGGTTACAATCAGATCGCCATAGCTCCAGAAGACCAAGAGAAGACCACTTTTACATGTCCCTATGGCACATTTGCGTTCCGCCGCATGCCATTTGGATTATGTAATGCACCGGCTACTTTTCCAGCGGTGTATGATGGCTATCTTCTCGGATATGATTGAGAAGCATTTAGAGGTCTTCATGGATGATTTCTCCTTGTTTGGTGACAGTTTTGAGGATTGTCTACATCATCTTGGCTGTGTCTTGGTTCGTTGTGAAGACACTAATCTTGTGCTGAATTGGGAGAAGTGCCACTTCATGGTCACAGAGGGGATAGTTCTTGGCCACAAGATTTCACGCAGAGGTTTGGAGGTTGATCAAGAAAAGGTAGAGACGATCAAGCAGCTCCCTTATCCGACTTCAGTGAAGGGGGTCAGAAGCTTCTTGGGACATGCAGGTTTCTATCGCAGGTTTATCAAGGACTTCTCAAAGATCTGCAATCCTATATGTGAGTTGCTTGGGAAAGATGTCCCATTTGTGTTTGATGAAGCGTGCAAGAAAGCCTTCGACTTTTTGAAGGATCAGCTCACCTCAGATCCTATCATCACCACTCCGGATTGGAGTTTGCCATTTGAGCTCATGTGCGATGCCAGTGATTTCGCCATTGGAGCAGTATTGGGGCAGCGCAAGGAAAAGGTATGCCATGTTATTTACTATGCTAGTAGAGTTCTTAATGAAGCTCAATTAAACTATGGCACTACTGAGAAGGAGTTATTTGCTGTGATTTTTGCTCTTGACAAATTCCGGCCTTATCTTGTGGGATCGAAAGTGATTGTCTTTACAGATCATTCGGCGCTTAAATATCCGCTAGATAAGAAGGATTCCAAACCGAGGTTGTTGCGGTGGGTCCTTTTGATGCAGGAATTCGATGTAGAGATCCGTGACAAGAAGGGTGTTGAGAATGTAATAGCGGACCACCACTCAAGACTTGAGAATGGAGTGGAAGAGAGAAGGTGCCGATTCAAGAGAACTTCCCGGATGAGAGCTTGATGTCTTTGGGGGATACTAAGCCATGGTATTGGGCGATTTCCAATTATCTGACAAATGGGAAGATTCCTGACGAGTGGACAGTGCAGCAAAAGAAACGGTTCTTGTATGTGGTGAAGCAATATTTTTGGGAGGATCCGTATCTATTCAAGATGGGCGCCGATAACATCATTAGGAAGTGTGTTCCTACTCATGAGATCTATGATGTGATCAAGCAGTGTCACGCAGCACCTAGTGGAGGCCATTTTAGTGGTCCGCGCACCGCCATGAAGGTACTACAATCTGGTTTCTTTTGGCCAACTATTTTTAATTATTGTCATGACTGGGTTGCAGGGTGTGATAGCTTCCAGAGAACAGGTAACATCTCCAAGCGAGATGAGATGCCAATGTCTGAATGGCTTGAGGTGGAGCCTTTCGATGTTTGGGGCATAGACTTCATGGGACCGTTTCCACCTTCTTATGGTAATCTCTACATCCTACTTGCTGTTGATTATGTGACGAAATGGGTTGAAGCAATTGCGTGCCCCAAGAATGATGCAGCAACGGTAGAGAAGTTCCTAAAGAAGCATATCTTTACTCGGTTTGGCACACCAAGGGCAATGGTGAGCGATGAAGGGTCGCACTTCATAAACCGAGTGTTTGCCAGAGTCTTGAAGTCGTACGGGGTGTCTATCCATAAGGTTTCCCTACCTTATCACCCCCAAACCAATGGGCAAGCGGAAGTTTCTAATAGGGAGATTAAAGGGATTCTTCAGAAAACTGTCAATGTCGGACGCAAGGATTGGGCTGTGAAATTGGATGATGCATTGTGGGCATACCGTACCGCATGGAAGACGCCATTTAACATGTCACCATTTCAGCTCGTCTTCGTTAAGGCATGTCATCTCCCTGTTGAGATAGAGCACAAAGTATACTGGGAAATCAAGCGGTTGAACATGGATCCCGAGTTAGCATGGCAAGCACGGAAGATGAAGCTGCTTGAACTTGAGGAATGGAGATTACAGGCTTAAGATAGTTCCCGGATATACAAAGAGAAGATAAAAATATGGCAAGACAGTCATCTCAAGCCAGAGGAACTTCGTGTGGGACAGAAAGTGTTGTTATTCAACTCTCGCATGAAGCTCTTTCCGGGAAAGCTTCGTTCGAGATGGTCCGGGCCGTTCCAGATCAATCAAATTTATCCGTGGGGTGCGGTTGAGTTAGAAGATCCTCATACGAAGGAATGCTTCTGAGTCAATGGAAGCAGAGTTAATCCGTACCTGGAATCCGTGCCAACACCGGCCAAAGTGGATGCTATCTACTTTGACGAGCCGTGATCGTTATGAGGTAACTGGGTCGGGCCGTCGACTGTAAACTACAATGCGCTTGTTGGGAGGCAACCCAACGTATTTTATGCATTAGCTTAGAGAGCGTGTTTTTAATACTGTCGTGTGCGTTTTTAATACCTCTTTGTTATCTGAGGGGTGAGAGAGCGAGAATTTGACATCTGAATTGAGTCTCCGCAGGATTACATGTGAATACGCGATTCGGACTCCCCTTCTTAATGTGCGTAGACTCGCATTGAAAGGCGCACATCGGATTCCGGACGTAAAAGCAAGGCGGAAGTTGAGCGAGGAAATTATTGATGGATCAAGAGCACATAGGGACACATTAAATTCAAGCTAAGGAACCTCGAAGATCAAGCAAAGGAAGCGGATCGAAAAAAAATTGAACTGAAGTTAGACTTGTTCGCACGAACAAGAGAAGACCAAAAACTCTCTGCTGAGAAACACGAACAAGAATTGGTGTTCCTGCGAATAGTGTTCGTGCGAACACCTATCTTGTTCGCACGAACAGAAGACCAAGGAGGTTTTTTCGGGTCAGCAGGGGTAGAATCGGGAGTTTGGTAGTGATTTTGGTTTAACCATCGGACATCAGAGGTCTTCTTCCTCATCTTTCATTCACCAACACTCTCAACCTCCCCTCTTTCTCTGCAAATCCGTCCGAATCTCCGGCGATTTGTCCAAGTCTCCGACGTGTTCTTCAGGTCTCTCACTCCGGCGACCTCTCTCTCTCTCTCCAGCGACCACAGCAGAAGCAATCTCTCTTCTCTCCCGACGGCTTCACCCCAACGACCACCAACACCACCACCTCCTAAAATCCGGCAGTTTGGGTGGACTTCCGGCGGCCTAATCAAGTCTCCAACACCACTCTTTGGTGTTGAGGTCAATTGAAGGAGAAATTTCTAATTTGAAGAATACAAAACCCACCTAGGGTTTTTCGGGGAAGAATTGAAATTGAAGAACAAGGAGTTCAATTTAGCTCTCGGTGAAGAATAAATAATTGACGGGTAAAACAAGTAGAAGCTAGGAGCATCATTCAATCATAGAAAGCTAAGAAAAATTTTGGCGACCAATTCGGTCTCTCTTGCCGGAATTTTCTGCAAATTCGGTACTCCTACTTCCTTCTCTATATTTACGTACTTTCTTTGCTTAGTTTTTGAATTGAATTGCTTGCTATAATGTCGAAACGAAAAGCCGCCACGCTTGACGACCCCGTCTTCCACCCCGTTAGGAGAGTAGGGCCGTCCAACGTGGACGAGATGGTAGTTGAGGACCCCCCTGTCATACCCACCGAGGAGCCCGAGTATGTGGTGCGGAATCTCCGCCACACCCCATACTCCAAAAACTCATGACCCCTAGGCCTCGTTTGAGAAAGGGTAGGTCGGACAAAAGGCTTAAGATAGCCAATGCTAATGTGTCACCGACCAATTATTGTACGTATCGGTTCGTGAGTTTTCATGCTCACGTTGCGTCCTTTCGCGACCGATACCTCAAGCAAAGAGGTGCGGCTGAGAAATCCTACCCCATAGACAAATTGAAACTCATGCCTACCGAACTCGTAGCTGTTCATGAACGCGAGCGGTTGCATAAGTGGTTATAGTTGTGTGGACCGTCTAGTTCTCAATTTGCGAGGGAGATTTACGTTAATCTCAGGTTCGGGGACGAGGGGGAGAGAAAGGATGATAGGGTGGTGTATTTTCGGGGAAATTGGGTGCGGATAACACCGGAGATAATTAGCAAAGCCCTCAAGTTTCGAGAGTTGGACCCCAACACCCCGTGTGTGTACCATGACATGATTAGGCGACCCGATGTAGTGCCTATGGTCAATGCCTTTTGTTTTCCGGGTGAGGGGGCGGATCCTTAGGATAAGTCGAAAGCCGAGGTGACGGGGTGGACAGTGCTTAAGAAATGCCTACTCCCACATGCTAGGTGGGTTTGCGAGATGCTTGGGAATTGGGTCTTGGGCATCACGCCTAACCCCCGATTCACATTCCGCCATTGTTGCATGTCCATGTGTGTTCGGCTAGGACAGAGGATTGACATTCCCCGCATGATTTGGATAAACATCATGGCACGCAAATTGGAGGGAAATAGGATGTCCCCAAGTCACACTTGTTTGTTGACCAAATTGGCTATAGAGGCAGGGGTAGAGGTTACGGATTTGGATATCTTGCCACCAACCGAGCGCGAGTGGTCGAAATATTTAAAACGCCCTAGGGTGTCTAGGTCTAGGAAGGGAAAGGAAAAGGAAGGTGAGTCTTTGAGCGCTGACACTCTTTTGCAGAGCATGCATAAGATGATATTAGAGTCTAAGGCGGAGAATGAGAGGCGGTTTTCTCATGACCGAAGCAGCAGAAAGAAGTTAGGAGATTCCGTGAAGACTCTAGGGAAGTGGGTAGCTCAGTTGGCTCATAAGAGCAATGTGGACCTAGACCCTAGCCCTGACAGTGAGCACTTGTGGTATGAGTCGAGTGATTTTGAGGAGGTCGGTTCAGCAGACGAGGAACCTGATTCAGCAGACGAGGAGTCTCAGGACCAGGGTTCCGAGTCCGAGTAGATCCACCGCCCCTCACATTAGAGATGCTGAGTCCTCGGTTTTACTTCTAAATTCGTTGAGGACAACGACGTATTTTAGTGTGGGGGGAGTTTTATTCTTGACTAGCCAGTCAGTGTCTGCATCACCTAGTCTGCATATAGTTTATTATGTCGTATTGTGTCTGTTTATGTGGTCCGTGTCGTTTTTATGATATTATGTCGTATTGTGATGTGTTAATCATGTATATGTGTTTATGTTTGTGTTTAATATTGCACGTTTTCTTATTTGAGTCTACCTATCCTGTCGAGTCAATTGTGTAGTTTCGTTCGTGTCGGCTTGCATGTAGTGTAGGAACTATATGAAAACAAAATTGAAAAAAAAATTGAAAAATCCAAAAAAAAAAAATAATAAAAAGAGAAAATTTTGAGAAAAGGGCAATCAAAAGAGGCTAAAATTTGATAAATCGCAAAGTGTGAGGGTTTTAGGCATAGGGCATGATTTGCGACCGAGAGTGACGACGTGAGTCTCCCCTAGTAGGTATAGAGAGACTTTCTTTACGGGAGTGCCTACCTATCTTTACGAGATTTTCAAAGCTAAAGTTTGTGCCTATTTTCTTACAAGAGCTGAGCTAGGTGTGAGCTAAACAAGCCGAACATCCATGCGTACATCTTAGGTAGTCGCCAACCCGCCTTGTAGTGGCACACGAAACAGCTGTGCGAGGTCGTGTATTAGGGCACTCACTTCTTTTAGAACTCACCTTGTAGGACCATTAGACGCCCCGATTTGAACCTTGGATTCTTTGCTAGCCTTCGGACCTAGGGTGACGATTCTCGGCCGTCATCACAAATTGCTTAAAATCACCATTTTAGTGCGTCACGAGGGAGTTGTAGTTAAGGGGGTTCGATGAGGGAGTGATTATACATTTATTTGAGTTCTACATTTCGTTGAGTTCTACATCTCTCTTGCAAGTTATTAATTATCTACGAGGGGTTGCGAGGGTGAGTGAGTAGGCTTGCGCACTTCGGTGTGGCGGTGTTCCATGCCATTACATCATGGAAACAGTTGTGGAGAGCCGTGAGTGCGTGACATCTAATCCGCACGAAATTGGGTTGGGTGAACTTAATTGGTGGATCGTGCTAGGTACCGGTTTCGATTACTTTGGTGTAGGAGGATCGGTTGGATTAGGCACGAGTCATTCATCTTCGGGACTACTTGAGAGGGGACGTGGTGACATTCGAGTGTGGGGGTGTCGACTTTTGACTCCGGACATTGAGTGTGAGCTTGCGACGACTCCACTCCCACACATGTGCTTCATTGATTTTTGCGGCTTGGATTTGATATGGGTTTTGATTGAGTTAGGAGAAGATGATTTTTGTTTGTGATACTTATTCATCGATTTACGTGCTTCCTTCTCCTAACGTATTTGATTATTATTTGAAGACCACTCGGATATTTGTGATGGATTGTCGGTATTTTGAGAGATTGTATTATATATAGTTAAAAAAAAGAGAGAGAAAAAGAAAAAGGAGAGATGAAATAAAGTGTTGAGTTGAATTTGAATTGGAATGAGTGTAGAGCACCTTTGACGACGACGGTTCACGTTTCATGCACGACGAACGACGATGGCCACGGAGATCACTGGTGTACCGGGGTTTGAGGGAATTGAGGTTCAGAGGTGGTGAGCTTCGGGTTTCGGTTTCTATCATCGTGGTGAGGGTGTGTGAGACGTGGGATTTTATGTGAGAATGTGACGCTTAGGACTTGATTTCGACAAACTTATCCTTATGTCCCTAAGCCTCATCATTTGAAAACTGTTAGCGGATTAGGAGCTCGGACCTTGGATGTGGCTTTGCCTAGCGTAGTCTCTTATTTCGTGGCACACGCGAAGAGGTAGCGTACTCTTGTACTTAGTAAAGTTAGGCTTCTATACTAACTAGGGGAGAGTCTCGTTGTCGAATTTAGTTTGAACTCATGCTTTGTTCCTAGAATTTTCATCACTTCATGATATTCGATTAAAGCCAATGGAGATTGCCCGATCTCAACCAAAACGATGAAAAGTTCGTTTTGTGTATACATGTGTTTGTGTAGGATCGAGTCGTAGTTTGCATTTGCATCGTATTGTTGCATTGTTGAGTCGTGTGTCGTTATTGATTCGGCTAAATAGGATTGGTATGCAACGGTGTTTCTAGTAAGTATGCAATTCTAGACTCGTATCACATGTGGGGATGTTGTTTCTTTGAGGATATCTTGGTTGGATTTTGGTCGGACTTTGATTGGAATTTGATTGGATTGCTCGGGACGCGCAATAGGTTAATGTGGGGGTGTTTGATAACTACACATTAGGAGTTATATTGTTTATGATTCACGAACATTTTGCGAGCGTTTCGGTGCATTTGTGAGAGAAATTGGCCAAATCCTAGTTGTTTTGAGCATACGTGCGTTATTGAGCTTTATTTCGTAATCCGGGCATTTTTCGTATGATTTATGCATTGTTTATCGCATGTGATATTCCAGTATGTTTTCTTGTTGTGTATTTCAGGAACCGGGGGCTTGGAGCGATGATTTTGGAGCGGAAACGAACTTCGGAACAAGAGGATAGCTCAAAGATATGCTCGGGATTGGAGACGAGAGAGGAGGAATGAAGAAAAGAGGCAAGAAATTGAAGTTTGAAGAAGTGTTCGTGCGAACAAGGTTGTGTTCGCACGAACACAATGCCTTAGAAGGATTTTTGAAGGCCAAGAATGAAGAAAAATGAACTGCTGAAAATTACGAACAGGTTTCCTGTTCGCACGAGCACTGAGTAAAGGACTGTTCGCACAAACAGTCGGGTGTTAGTGCGAACAGAGTGGCCAGACCCATCTTTTTGGGGGGTTTTTTTGGTCATTTCTTGAAAGTTTAAAGACTCCAATCTTATTCTAACGTATTGGGACGATCATGAGGAGGTATTCACACACTTTTGGAGTCTAGAGAGTTGGAGAAAACGAGAGAAAACGCTTGGAGCTTGGAGGATCATCAATAGTGAAGATTTTCGCGTTTGATTATCGTTTCTTAATATTTTCTTCATGATTCTTAGCATTTTGATTATGTTGAACGTTATTATGTCTAGCTACACACTTTAAGCTAGGTGATTGATGGAAAACTAGGGTTTGTTGATGTTTTTTCGGATTTTGGACTTGATACATGTTTTGGACTTAATTCTATGAACGTTCTTGTTAGCTTATCTATTCTTGTAATTATTTATTAATGTTCTTGGCTTGATCACCCGTAGAATATTACTTGTTGATAGGGTTGCACGAATGTGAGCTCGTTGAGACGTGTTAAAGAATAGTTTAGGTGATCTTGTAGTTTCTTGAGACCGAGAGGAGATAGAAACTTGATTAACCGTGTGAGGGTAGTTTCGGTTGGTTTTGTTAGAACTTAGTGAATTCGGTGGACCGAAAGGACCCGGTGAACGAGCCTAACAAATCAACTAGATTGTAGTGATATACGGAGGTGGACCGAGAGGACCCGAAGGCTATTTATTACACAAATTCATGTGAGATTGAGAGAAGATCATGATGAGCATTACCCGGTATAACTAGAACGTGCGTAGAGTGTTTCAAGCATAATCTGAAAATCGTTAACAACTCTAGGGACCATCAATTGCCTAGTTCTTCTTTATTAATTGTATTTCATCACAAGTTATTTCCGTTAAAAGTGAAAATTCCACAAAAATATTTGGTTAGCAGTCATTTAATTTTAGTCGCTTGTTTGTGGGCGACGACTTTAAAAAACAAAACCCTTCTTACCGGTTACGTAGATATCTCATAATTACTTTCTAGTCAACTAATAATCGTAAATTCCCTTGGGTTCGATACTCGGAGTCGTAAAATACTTCTTATACTACTAGACCGTATAATTGCGTCTAAGATCGTTAAGAATTCGCGTCAGTGCCTGCTATGAGCAGAAACATTATTTCTATGTCTTGTTTGGACAAGAAAGGTTTTTCTATTTCAATAAAGGACAAGTGTTGCTCCATTTATTTTGATAGTATGCACTATTGTAGTGCGCATTTTTCTAATGAATTCGATATCCTTGATCTAAATAATGTCGTCTATAACATCAATACCAAGAGGATTAAAACTAATGATTTAAATTCTACTTATCTATGGCATTGCCGTTTAGGTCATATAAATGAGAAACGCATATCTAGACTCCATAAGGATGGATTCCTAGACTCATTTGATTCGGGATCATATGAGACATGTGAGTCTTGTTTATTGGAAAAAATGACAAAGTCCCCTTTCAATAAGAAATGTGAGAGGACTAGTGAGTTATTAGCACTCATACATACTGATGTATGTGGACCATTTCCCACGCCATTCAGGGGCGGTTACACCTACTTCATTACGTTTACAGATGACTTCAGTAGATATGGATTTGTGTTCCTTATGAAGGCCAAATCTGAGTCTTTTGAATTGTTCAAGGAATTCAAGAATGAAGTAGAGAAGCAGCTTGACACAATTATTAAGGCTCTACGATTGGATCGTGGAGGGGAATACTTGAGCCAAGAGTTTGAGGAGTATCTTAGAGAGTGTAGGATAGTATCCCAACTCACTCCACCTGGAATGCCACAATGGAATGGCGTGTCCGAGAGGAGGAATCAAACCCTACACGATATGGTTCGATCTATGATGTGTCAAACGAATCTGACGATATCATTTTGGGGACATGCTCTATTGACTGCAGCTTTCACCGTTAACTGTGTTCTATCCAAGTCAGTCATAAAGACACCATATGAGATATGGACTGGGAAGCGTCCCATAGTATCGTTTATGAAGATTTGGGGTTGTGATGTCTATGTAAAGCGTTTACAAACAGACAAACTCGGTCCCAAAGAAGATAAGTGTAAGTTTGTGGGGGTTATCCTAAGGAAACGAAAGGATACTATTTCTATAATCCAACCGAAAACAAAGTGTTTGTAGCTCGGACCGGCGTGTTTCTAGAAAGAGAGTTCGTCTCTAAAGTAGCAAGTGGGAGGACTGTAGAATTTGAAGAAATTTAATAACCAAAAAACACTAATCCGATGATGGAACATGAGCAGGAACCACAAAAGGTTGTGGAGGAACCTGTTCAGGTAACACAGGAACTCCGTGGGTCGGGTAGGGTGCGTCATGAGCCAGATAGGTACGGAGTTCTCGTGACGGAGCCCAATGACGTGCCACTCATGGATGACGAGCCCACAACCTATGGGGAGGCCGTGAAAGGGCCAGACTCAAAGAAGTGGCTTGAAGCCATGAGATCCAAAATGGAATCCATGTATACCAACCAAGTATGGACTTTGGTGGAACCACCCGATGGGGTTCGACCCATAGGGGCAAGTGGGTATTCAAGAAGAAGACCGGCATCGATGGCAAAGTAGTTGCCTACAAAGGGAAATTGGTGGCTAATGTTTATATACAGATTCATGGTATTGATTATGATGAGACCTTTTCACCAATCGCTATGACTAAATCCATTTGAATCCTACTTGCTACTGCAGCTTACTATGACTATGAGATTTGGCAAACTGATATTAAAACCGCGTTTCCGTATGGAAACCTCCTCGAGGATGTGTACATGACACAACCGGAGGGTTTTGAGGATCCAAAGAATGCCAATAAAGTCTGTAATCTACAACGATCCATTTATGGATTAAAGCAAGCTTCTACGAGTTAGAATCGACATTTTGATGACGCGGTCAAAGAGTTTGGCTTCATCAAGAACGAAGATGATCCCTGTGTTTACAAGAACGTTAGTGGGAAGTCTGTTTTCTTTCTGTTCTTGTATGTGGATGACATACTGCTCATTGGAAACAACATTCCTATCTTGCAATCTGTTAAGGACTAGTTAGGGAAGTGTTTCCCAATGAAGGACTTAGGGGATGCAGCTTATATACTTGGTATCAAGATCTATAGTGATAGATCTAGAAGGCTGCTCGGCCTAAGCCAAAGTACATATATAGACAAGGTGTTGAAACGGTTCAACATGCAAGATTCCAAGAAGGGATACTTGCCCATGTCGCATGGATTCACCCTCTCGAAGGCTGACTGTCTCTCCAATGAGATTGAGAAGGACCGCATGAGTAGGATTCCCTATGCATCGGCCATAGGATCTATCATGTACGCCATGTTATGTACTAGACCAGACGTGTCATACGCGTTGAGTATGGCAAGCAGATATCAGTCTAATCCTGGTAAGAGTCACTGGATTGTTGTCAAGAACATCCTCAAGTACTTGAGAAGAACTAAGGATGCGTTCTTGATATTTGGAGGAGAGGAAGAGCTAAGTGTAATTGGTTACACTAACTCAAGCTTCCAAACTGACAAAGATGACTACAGATCGCAATCGGGGTATGTGTTTTGCCTGAATGGAGGAGCTGTGAGCTGGAAGAGTTCCAAGCAAGAGACTGTTGATGATTCTACAACTGAAGCTGAGTACATTGCTGCTACAGGCGCAGCAAAAGGAGGCTGTTTGGATAAAGAATTTTATCACTGATCTTGGTGTGGTTCCTAATATTGTGGATCCCATAGCGTTGTACCATGAAAACTCTGGGGCGATTGCACAAGCCAAGGAGCCTAGATCACACCAGAAATCAAAGCATGTACTTAGGGGATTCCATCTCATCCGTGAAATGATCGATAGAGGAGATGTGAAGATATGCAAGATCCCGACGGATGACAGTCTTTCAGATCAACTAACAAAGCCACTCGTTCAGCGAAAGCATGAAGGGCCCACTAGATCTATAGGCATAAGAGATGCACCAGAATGGCTCTAGTGCAAGTGAGAGACTATTGGAATAGGTGCCCTAGAGGCAATCTATATTTAGTACGAACATTGTTTGGCTAGAATATCCATTTATTATTTATTGAGTTATTTAATATAATGAAGTCCTTAGATACAGTGTTGTTTATCTTAAATATCCCTAGTCCATTATATTGGTTAACAGGACGATCAACTATAGGCTAGTATGTGGGTAGATTGATATGGAGATATCAAGTCTAACACATGGGTATGCATTAGGTGTAATGTCATACTGAATTGACCCACGACGAGAAGGCTACATTAGATTATGTTTAAGTCACAAGCGCTTCTCGTAGTGCTAATGGTATTCTAATCATTAGACTTGAAGTCACTAGATCCTCTAGTTGTGTAATATCATGCTTTGATATTATCAAACGTTACGCCTTAACCGGGTAAATATATAAAGGTAGTTATCGGGCATGATAGGAAGCAAGCTTAGAGATCGTAGTGACGTAGATAGGATTTGTCCCAACCACATAATGGGAGTAAATATTCGTGGACCACTCGAGGGATGGTGCTTATAGAATTTCTGGCCAGACTCAGATAAATCAATATAGAAATATTGATGTTATCTGTACGGATAAGCATATTCCCAGGATCGAGAAACTATGGATTGGATATACAAGTGTGACTAATATGTCTCGTGTCCAATCCGGATACGGAGAAAAAGGGATAACACAATACATGAACATTGGGAAAAAAGTTTGTTGGGATCACTGACTATTTCTATTAGTTGGGTGGCATGGATGTGTTGCTAGACACCGCTCCATGTTAGTAAAGAGTTACTACCAACTAAGTAGAAACCTATGGGGTCACACACCGGATGGATTAAATTGGATATTGGTATTAATTTGTTGGACTAATTAATAAAAGGACTATAACGCAACCTCAAGCAAAGTTAGTGGGACTAATTTTCAAGTGGACTAATCCATGTAATGACATGATTAGTATGGGGGCTTATGTGTAGTTAATAAAGAGTTATTACTATATAAAGGAACTCTAGCTTGTTATTTTCTCAAGACAAGTCATTATTCAGAGAACATAACAAAGCAAGAGAGAGATAGCAACAATAGAGGCCGAAGCCCCTATTGCCGTCCCTCGCCCGTCGGCCACCAAATGAGGACCGCCCCTCTTTGCCTCGTTTTGCGTAATCTTTCATCCTTCTTCTGTCGCTAGCACATCGCGGTGAGCAGGAATCCAATCAAATATCCAAGGTGTGGATACTCGTAGAGTCGAAGACACTATTCTTCGTGTGATCTCTCAAACTAAGGTACACTCATATTCTACCCTTATCATGTTATGATTGCTTGCCTGTGATCCTTAGTGGGATTTGAGCAGGATTAATTTTGTTATTTCGATGCGTTACCTGCATCAAAACCCTACAAATATTCTCAAAATGTTTCGACCCTTTCAACTATTTTGCCTTCAACTTTAACTCTCACGTTAAAGAAAGCGAACAAATAAACAAGAAAAGAAACAAAAAATGAACAAAATAAAAGTTTATTCTGTATATATTTTTACATCCATGTGCTTACTTTAGAATCATGCAAGAATCTTTTCTTTTGACACACATATACCTATAAGGTACCGTTTATGTATCAATTCAACCCCAAACTCAATTTATTCATTAAAGTTCGTTTTACTTGATATTATAATTATTGTTAATGGAGATTGGCGTTGTAGAGGATGAAGTAAAATGGGAATCTTGAATTTTTATTTTGTCAAAAAGGAATGTCAAAGTTAATTGAAACAAAGTACAAATTGAAAATATAGACATACCTAAGATAAATGATTACAAATTACTGGCTTAAAATGATAAATAATAAGTGAGGGCAATAAAGTTGTGACAATTAAAATCCGATGTAACCATAAAAAATGGGTGGGATAAGAATCAATTCCCTATGATTTAAAATCAATAATACTCTTATTCAATATTTGGTATTAATCTTCCAAAATATCTCTTTATCAATTAAGAAAAAATATAATTAATAAAATATTTTCAATCAATATAAATCATAATATTAATAATATAAAATCAACGTTTATTATTATAAACATATTACTATATAATTGATTTGCATTGAAAATACTTTCAATTACTTCAAATAGAAAATTAATTATAGAAGTAAATGAAGTTTAATAAGAAAATACATATTAATAAAATAATAGACAACTTTCAGAAAAAATAATCTTATCAAAATAAGTATTTCAGTCCGAATTAAACTTTTGGGAGATTAAGGTTCAAAATCTTTGGAATTCTGGAAAGTAGAATTTCTGACTGACTGAACTCCAAGACGGACAAGAGAGGAAGTCCATAAGAGGGAGGAGGCTAACCCTAGTCGTCCCATGCTGGCAGGCGGCCCTAGGGAGGCGCGCCAAGCTGTGTGGGCTTGCTAGGGTTGCCGACCCACTTTCTGACACTGCTTCTCTTTGCAATTTAGTCCCTGAACTTCTTGATTGACACTACGGGAATACTCCTACAGTTAAGAATAAAGCATTACACTATGACAAGTACCTAGAAACCCTTAGAAAGATTATATGATCTTCAACTTGCTTCACTAAATTAAAGACGCTTGAATTACTAGCAAGAATATTGTTAACATTACAGAAATATCTAAATAAGAGTCCTCGTATCGTTGATATAATTCCTTTGTATCAATCTACATAATCTGAGATTTTTGACCCATAATTGACAAAGGAAACAGTTAAACTAACACTTCCTGTTGCAGACAAATTGTCAGAAGCAGTCAGATTAGTATAACCTAACACTTCCTGTTTCAATCCCTCATTTGTCAATAATGTGACAAAAACTCTTGTGAATTTATAAAGAGAAACAATAAAGTCTTCAATCTTCTTTCTCCTTCATGAGATCTATAAACATTTTTCAACCAGGAAACACAAAAACTTAGTCTTCAATGTTAGCTTCCTTCAATCATACTTTTATGATCCTGCTAAACTAAAATCATACCAAAGATCAAGTGTAGTTGCACTAAATCACATGAGACGATTCATAAGGACATATAAGAGCAATATAAGTGTCAAATATGCACACATTGTTTCTTTTACTCAATTTGAAAAAGGAGGAGAGAGCACATGTGCAGACTGTAATACACACGAGTACGAGCTTCTCCTATACACCCTCAATTCGCAACATTGCGCGACACAGTGGAAGACTATAATCGTAGAGACAATTGGAACGGTTCATGTATGACAATTCAATAGATCGAATGATATATAAATCTAAAAGATAAGATCTAATATAATTACATGAACTTCGTAAAGATAAAACAGATGCAGCACTATAACTGAAACATAGAACTAATCTAACAATTATAGCAGTTACTGAAAAAGTAAAAAACAAGACACACAATTTTTTTACCGTGGGGATATCTTCATCGTGTTCTCCGCCTAAGAATGACAGTTAGGAGTAAAATCCCACATGCTAGCATCAACTAGTTATAGACAACTATATTGACCAAAACTCAGATACAAGATATATCACGAGTTCTCACACATGATGAACTACTAACACTATATCTATATGTCCCTAGTCCCTACAATACCTTGTGTAGCACCACACTCCCTGAAAATCCAAGCCTTGCTTGAATATAGTCAGCAGTAGCACAATATCTCATTGCGTTACTAAACTAAATACATTGTGCACCTTGTACATGTGTGCACCTCGGACCTTTCCTCTGATAATTCGTCAAGTGAATAACTCTATCTCCGTATAGTTTCTTGAGTAAACAACTATTTAAGAAAGATAAGATATGCACTTGCAGGATAGGATATTATAAACAACGCTAAACCGAACCAAGACCTAACAAATACAAGAGAAAACACTTTGGTTGACTTTTAACGCCCCAAAAGAGGGGAAACATCTTCAGATGTGACAATATCAATATATAATAGTTCCAGATCTGTAAACAATATAGACTGTAGGATAGTTTTGAGACATAAATCCTATTGTTCAGATTCTATGAGACATATATAAAGAAGATGCAGTCTAAAACGCAAATCTGGCGCAAAACCAAAATAAGAAGTAAATCAAAGAACTTCGTTCAGTCAAAATAAACAATAACTCGATTCCTGACACATGTGAATTGACAGAAGATTGTTCTAGATCAATTGAAGATGATTGATCTAGGGAATAAAAAACAAAATCAGAAATATCGGGATTGATAATAGAAGAGTGTACAACAACTTCTGATAAACAATCAATGCTGAGGGAAGCTGAATCGTTGTTGCAGGAGTCTAGAAGTCGAACTGTCGCTCAGAGGGAGCTGAATGTAACACCCCGATTTCCAAGGAGCCTCCGTACAGGGGATTTTACCCTTTCATAGAAGGGTGGTAACAACAAACAAGTGAAAATAACCATCAAAATACTAATTCATAAAGATAAATATTACAACATTCGTGACTGGTTCCAAACTGGATACCTAGTCTAAGAAAATATATCTTACAAAAAGAACTGGTTCTCCGTTTAATTACTAAGCTATACTTGTTTGCATGAGAGAACAAGTTTGTGATCACAGCGTGTTACCACAAGCAACCAATCATACAATTGAAGGGGAATTAAAAGGAACACAAGACCACAATTTTGAGAGTATCAATAAAAAACTGACTGAATGAACAACTTAGCCGGTACAACAAAATGGCTAGTCAGATAATGGGGTTCCACGTTCAAAAGGGTTTGAATAGTAACAGAAGATGAATATAACCAGCGTAAAAACTTCGAACTCCAAAAAAAAAATAACTATGAATATAAGTGTACGATCATCAAATTTTTCTTATCAACAGAGTTTCCCAAAATTTATTTGATCATTAGAGTTTCCATTACACAAATAGCCAATTTGTTTACCGAGATAGTCATTAGTTTACGAACGTGGAATGTATTCATAATAAAGATATTTCACAACTAGTATGCGCATCATAACAAGACTTATAAATAATTGATTCCAGATTTAGAGACAAAGAAATCAGATTATTAATTCTCAATAACCAAGGGAGACCAGGGTAAATAGTAGGAGATGATAGTGGCGTATAGGGGGTTCTGATAATCCAACTTCTCTGCCAAGGGTTATGGATCTGATCCCCAGTCTCGCTAGTCATCATACAAATAGCCAACTAGACTTCAATTGTCAACACCCTCTTAAGATTGTAAGTCAAAAGAGTAGTATTAGATGTTAAACACCAGCCTACGACGAAAGGAGTCGGGGCACACGGAATCCCAAATATTTAGAGACCAAAGCCCAGGGAATCATCACTAGAAATAATTATAGGGACCGGAACCCATGGGATTAAACCCGATATTTCTGTAGGGAACTTCCCTAGGGAATCATCACCCAAAAATAATTTTAGGGGCCGGAGCATAGGGGATTAAACCCGATATCTCTTAAGGAACATGTCCCAGGGAATCATCGCCCGATATAATTTTATGGATTGGAGACCAAGGGATTAAAATCGATATCTCTTTAGAGACCCGACCCAGGGAATCATCACCCGAAATAAAAATAACACGACGTAGGGATATAGTATTGTCGCAGACCCAAGTAGTATCGGTACTCGTTGTTCTTTCACTTCATATTATTAATAAATTCTGATTTTGTGAAATTTTGAACAATTAGTCTGTCGATATGAATACGAGTAGTAAAGTGAGGATTTTAAATCAAGTAAAGTATGTTTAACAATTTTATAATAAAGTACGACAGTTATTTGCATAGGAAACAATATATTGCATGAAGGAACTTGGCACGCAAAACTAAGCATGTAAACTCACCAATAGATAAAAAGATACTCTACACTACAAATAGTTCTCCGAAGTCAGACCCTACCAAGAAACACATATGGTTGTTGGTGCATGCCCTAGACGCAATCTATTTATATAGTTGTTGGTTCATGCCCTAGACGCAATCTATTTATCGTGACACTAATATGGAATTACAATTCATTGCGTTATCGATACGGAGATATGTTAACATGAACGAAGTCCTTAGAATATAAATGTTATATTCTTAAATATCCCTAGTCGAGTACTACAGTTAATTAGGACATCTATATTGCATCGAGACTAGTATTGTACGGTTTTGGAACGGATTGCGCAGAGTAATTAAGCAATAAAAGGATCTGCACAAGACCCTCCAATGATCATAGCAAGAGAATTCATAACGATAGTAAATGATTCATAACAAGTACCTTGTGCTTCTCCTGTGATGATTTCAAACACAAATAATGTTGTGTCTCTACGGTTGATCAACACTTGGGATTGAGATCTAGATCCTCCAACTCCTTGTGATATCTAGGAACGATGGAAGAGGAACCAGAAATCACGCAACGGGGAACCAAGAGGAAGTTCAGCCTCCTCTTTGTGGCTGACGGGTAGGGCCGGACCAAGGGGGCTTTCGGCCTCTTTGGTCTTGATCTCTCTCCTTTCTTTCTCTCCTACTCAAGTAAAGTTATGAGCATTAGTATGTAGGAAGGAAGCTAGAAGCATCCTTTATAAATTCCAACAACTCCTTGTTTACTACATACAGGCCCTCTCCTAATCCTACTCAATTTCGGATTTTTCCCTCTTGCATATTAGTCCTACTTAGTTAGCAAGTTGTTGCACTTTGATCCTTATAATTAATTTATTATATTATTCCCAAGTCTAGTTCAATCCATGTGGCGTGTGACCCCATAGGTTTCTACTTAGTTGGTAGTAACTGTTTACTAACATGGAGCGGTGTCTAGCAGCACATCCATTCCACAAAACTAATATAAATAGTCATCCGACAAACCTTGTGCAAGTATTGTCTTATCCCTTTGTCTCTATATCCGAATTGGGCACGAGACATACAATTCACACGCGTATATCCAATCCTTAGTTTCTCGATCCTGAGAAATAACCTTATTCGTGCAGATAACATCAATATCCCATATTGATTTATCTGAGTTTGGCCAGACATTCCATCCCTCGTTTTTGGCCAGACTACGATCTCTAAGCTGGCTTCATAGTGGGTCCGATACATGCCTTTATGGCTACCCAGTCACGGTGTAGCGTTTGACGCCACCAAAACACAATATTCCACAACTATATGATCTAGTGACTTCAAGTCTAAGGATGACAATACCGTTGTCACCGCGAGAAGCATTTGTGACTTTACATAACTTGTATGGAGTCTTCTCGGAGATTGGTCAATCCAGTATGCCATTACCCCTAATGCATACCCATGTGTTGGATCGTGATATCTCTATATCAATCCAACCCTGTACTAGTATATAGATGATTGTCCTGTTAATCAGTATAATTGACTAGGAATATTTAAGATAGACAACACAATTGTAAATATAAGGACTTCATTATATTAAATATCTCCATAAATAATACAATAAATATTCTAGTGTATCTTATATAATGAAGTCCTTATATTTACAATTGTGTATTCCAATCTGGTGCACTAGAGCCAATCTGGTGCATCTTATATGCCAATGCTCCTAGTGTTCCCTTCATGCTTGCGATGAACAAGCGGCTTTGTAAGTGGATTCGACAGATTCTCATCTGTTGGAATCTTTCATATCCAAACATCTCCTCTATCGATAATATTTCGAATAAGATGGATCTTCCTGAGTACGTGCTTGGATTTCTGGTGTGACCTGGGTTCCTTTGATTGGGCGATCGCCCCCGTGTTATCACAGTACAACTCTATTGGATCCACAATGCTACGAACCACACCAAGCTCAGTGATAAACTTCCTAATCAAAACAGCCTCCTTTTCAGCGCCATTCAGAGCAATGTACTCAGGCTCAGTTGTAGAATCAGCCACCGTCTCTTGCTTGGAAATCTTCCAGCTCACCGCTGCTCCATTCAAGCAAAACACAAATTCCGACTGTGATCCAAAATCATCTATGTTGGTTTGGAAGCTTCCATCCGTGTAACCCCTTACACGTAACTCTTCCTCACCTTCAAATATAAAGAACGCATACTTAGTTCTTCTCAAGTACTTTAGGACATTTTTAATGCAATCCAGTTACTCTCACATGGATTGGACTGATATCTGCTTGTCATACTCAACGCGTATGACACATCTGGTCTTGTACATAACATGGCGTACATGATGGATCCTATGTCCGAGGCATAGGAAACCGTACTCATGCGTTCCTTCTCAATCTCATGGAAGGACAATCACTCTTCGATAGAGTGATTCCATGCGACATGGGCGAGAATCCCTTTTTGGAATCTTGCATGTTGAACCGCTTCAAAACCTTGTCTATATATGTACTTTGAATTAGGTCGAGCAACTTCCTAGATCTATCTCTATAGATCTTGATACCGAGTAGATAAACTGCTTCACCTGAGTCTTTCATTGAGAAACACTTTCCTAGCCATTCTTTAACTGATTGCAACGTAGGAATGTCGTTTCCAATGAGTAGTATGTCATCCACATACAAGACCAGAAAAAAAACCTAGCTCCCACTAACCTTCTTGTAGACACAAGATTCATCTTCGTTTCTGATGAAGCCAAACTCTTTGAATTATTCATCAAAACGTCTATTTCAACTCCTACAAGCTTGCTTCAATCCATAAATGGATCGCTGCAAATTACAGACTTTGTTGGCTTGCTTTGGATCCTCAAAACCCTCAGGTTGCGTCTTGTAAACGTCCTCGAGGAGATTCCCATACAGGAATGTTGTTTTGACATCCATCTGCCAAATCTCATTGTCATAGTAAGCTGAAATAGAAAGTAATATTCGAATGGATTTGGTCATTGCGACTAGTGAAAAGGTTTCATCATGTATATACCATGAATTTGTCTGAATCCTTCAGCCACCAATCGGCCCTTATAGGTAATCACATTACCATCCATGTCGATCTTCTTCTTGAAGACCCACTTGCACCCTATGGGTCGAGCCCCTTCGTGTGGTTCCACCAAAGTCCATACTTTGTTGGTATACATGGATTCCATCTCGGATCTCATGGCTTCAAGCCACTTATGAGAGTCCGGCCCTTTTATGGCCTCTCCATAGGTAGTACGGTCATCATCTATGAGCAACGTGTCACCAGAATCAGTCACGAGAAGTCCATACCTCTCTGGCTCCAGGCGCACTCTAATCGACCTACGAAGTTCTTGTGTTACTTGAACAGGTTCCTCCACAACCTCTTGTGGTTCCTGTTCACGTTCTATAGTAAGATCAAAGCTTTGTGTTTCTTGAACTTCTTCAAGTTCTACAGTCCTCCCACTTTCTTATTTAGAGACATACTCTCTTTATAGAAACACGTCGGACCGAGCAACAAACACTTTGTTCTCAGTTGGATTGTAGAAATAACATCCCTTAGTTTCCTTAGGGTATCCCATAAACTTGCATTTATCCGACTTAGGCCCTAGCTTGTCTGATTGTAAACGTTTTACATAGACATCGCAGCCCCAAATCTTCATGAACGACACTGTGGGACGACTCCCACTTCACATCTCATGTGGTGTCTTCATGACTAATTTAGATGGACCACGGTTAATGGTGAAAGCTTCACACAAAAGAGCGTAGCCCCAAAATGATAATGGAAGATTGGTTTGACACATCATAGATCGAACCATATCCAATAGAGTTCGATTCCTCCTCTCGGACAAGCCATTCCACTGTGGCGTTCCGGTTGAGTGAGTTGGGACAATATCCCACACCCTCTAAGATAGCCTTCAAACTCTTAAGTATTCTCCTCCACGATCCGATCGTAGAGCCTTGATACTTTTGCCAAGCTGCTTCTCTACTTCATTCTTGAATTCTTTGAACTTCTTAAATGACTCGGATTTGGACTTCATAAGGTATACAAATCCATATCTACTGAAATCATCAGTAAACGTGATGAAGTAGAGTAACCACCCCTGGAAGGCGTGGAAAATGGCCCTCATACATCAGTATGCACGAGTGCCAATTGCTCCTAGTCCTCTTACCTTTCTTATTGAAAGGGGACTTTGTCATTTTTCCCAATAAACAAGCCTCACATGTCTCATATGATTCAAAATCAAATGAGTCTAGGAATCCATCCTTATGGAGTCTAGATACATGTTTCTCGTTTATATGGCCTAAAAGAAAGTGCCATAGATAAGCAGGATTTAAATTATTCATTTTAATCCTCTTGGTATTAATGTTATATACATGATTTCTTATATCAAGGATATATAATCCATTAAATAATTGCCCGCTACAATAGTGAATACTATCAAAATATATGGAACAACAATTGTTCTTTATTGAAATAGTAAAACCATCCTTGTCCAAACAAGAAATAAAAATAATGTTTCTGCTCATAGCAGGCACAAAATAGCAATTATTTAATTCTAAAACTAATCGTGAAGGCAGAGAAAGCTCGTACACGCCCACGACCAATGCAACAACTCTTGCTCCATTCCCAACACGCAGGTCTATCTCTCCTCTAGCCAATCTTCTACTTCTCTTTAGATCCTACACATTTCGACAAATGTGAGATCCACATCCAGTATCCAATACCCCTGGTGAAGAGACAGTTAAGTTTACATCTATAACAAAAAAAATACCTGGTGGTGGTGGAATCACTATTCCAAGCCTCTTATCCTCCAGATATTTTGGGAAGTTCCTCCTCCACTATCCAGGCTGACTGTAGTAGTGACACTCACCTTTAGTCACACCTTTGGCAGTGCCACCAACAGGCTTAAGGGCAAGTTCCTTGGGTTTGGAAAATGCCTTGCCCTTTCCCTTGGAGGTAGAGGCAAACCTTTTGCCCTTTCCTTTATGCACCATCATTATGGATTTTACCTTACCCTTGTTGATGCTTTGCTCAGCTGTCCTCAACATATTGAGTAAATATGGCAGTGGTTTCACGATCTCGTTCATGTTATAGTTCATGATGAATTGTCCATAACTCTCAGGCAACGATTGCAGCACGAGATTTGTGGCCAACTCTTGACTAGCCGGAAACCCAAAATGTGCGATATTCTCCAAGTACCCAATCATACAGAGTACATGAGGTCCCACATGTCTTCCTTATGCTAGATGAAATTTGAACAATGCCTTGGAAACTTCATCCTCTCAACCCTAGCCTGCTCTTGGAAGAGCTGCTTCAAGTGCTCGATCATATCGACTGCATTTATGTTCTCATGTTGCTTCTGAAGCTCAGAGGTCATGGTGCAAAGCATTAGGCAGGCTGCATCATTAGCGTCATCTACACGCTTTTGATATGCCTTTAGGGCTGAAGGAGTATTGTTTTCCGGGCCTTCAGAAACTTGCTCCTCTAGGGCGTACAATTTCTTTTCTTGCTTGAGAACGATTCACAAGTTTATGTACCAGTCTAGAAAGTTGGTTCCAGAAAGCTTGTCCTTCTCAAGGAAAGAGCAGAGGGAGTGTGTTGAACTCGATGAGTCGTTTGCCATTGGAATTCTACAAAAGAAAATACGCAAGTTTTTAGTATTTGTGAGCGATTAACTATATTTAATAATGGCTAGATTATTAAATATAGCTCCCACTATTTTTTCTACGGATTAATAACCCTCAAGATATTAACTAGGAAAATATCATTATATTTTCTAGTGGGCCAAGATCCATATTTCACTTCCTTTTGAGCTTGCTTTGGCAAGTCACCCAAAAGTTAGTTACTTAGGTAGAAACAATTCTAATTGCATCCCATGCAATTCTTGGTACAATTGAGAAAATAACTCCTTATTTATCTATCATATAGATAATCACAATTGGTGCCTCTAGGCTTTTAATCCTTATTAAAAATACCTAGTTACGTCCAACCTCTTACTCCAACAATTTCACATTACATGTGTCATCGCACCACATAATGATGAATCAAGTCGCCTTGCTTTGGCACGCATGAACTTGATTAATCGATTTGTGATGAGTGCTTAAGTAACGATAGGGAAAGCGTAATATTTTAATTTTAAGGGATTTTTCTTTTCAATTACTTTTAATTATTTTGTTGATCCATAACAACTGATCTACTTATTTGAGTTGGGCAAAACTCTAAATAAAATATCCGGGTTGTTTAATTATCTTATTATCAAATTACATGCATCATCCATACACCAATAACAATAATAATACAATAAAGTAAACATCCACAAAATAGAAATTAACGTGATGTGAATATGGCCTCCTAGACTAACATATTACCAAGCCAATGAGAATATCTATGAACTTTAAAATAGCAATCTCATCTCCATGTGCCTCCATCTTTTGGTTCATCCTTCATAGCCTTGTGGAATGCTCCATGCTCCATGTTGTGGATCCTTTAATTCTTTGAGCTTCTTTTCTTCAATCTTGGCTATCATCTATTTTATCTGATACTACCTAGCATCTATACTAAATAAAATAAACCTCACAAGTTGAGAAAAATACCGGCTCGAAGACCGTAAACCTGATTAATTATTACATCAAATTGATCAGCTCGCAGGCCGTAAACAAACAAAAAATTTGTTGACTCAAAGGCCCTTGAATGTGTTTTGGATGGTAATTGTTTTGAGTTATGAAAGACAAATACAAAGACATAGGCAGCAAAGCATTTCAAATACTCCAAGGCCTTGAGATACTGACAGAGCTTCAAAGCTTGAGAGTTATTCTTATTCTGCTGAATTTTCTAACAAGTTTGTGTTGCAGATTGGATATCTGATTATGCATATCAGGTTTTTGCTGAATATATTCTTGTTTTACATTATCTACATATCTAATACAATTGCAGATGATCAGAACAGGGAGAATCAAGGTTTTCTGCACTTAACTTTGAAAATATGTGAAGCAGGTTCAGAGCTTCAAGGCCCTTGAGATGTGCCTTGAGAGCTGCTGACAGTTTTTACAGAATTAAGTTGATTCTTTCTTGAAGGGTGTGCTTCTTATTAGTGTTTGTATTTATTGATATCTAAGAGTCTTAAACTTGTTTATCATGATTTATATGTGTCAGGAGTTAATCAGATTACTGTTCTAATTTTTTAACCAGTTTTTACTAGAAACTGGAAAACCAAACAGTCATAGTACTGTTATCTTTCTGGATTTTGTTGTTGATGTGTTTTAATGTTGTTGCAGGTTTGTTAAACTTGCAAGAGCAATCTCAACAAACTCCAACGGATATCCACTTAGAGTTGTTTCAATTTCAGTTGAAAACAGAAGGAGGATTTGTAGGAACTGAGATCCTAAAATCTCTCATTCAGTTGCAGCTGGTGGATAAAAGAAACTGGTTTGAATTTTGAAAATAGAGGCTTAGAGAATTACTCAGAGAAGTGTTACAAATTCTTGGGAAATCATTCATTCAAACACACAGGGATTCAAGCTTCAATTCTAGATTTCAGAAGATCAAGTCATTCCCGTTTCCAGAAAAACACATCCAGGCTTTACTAGCTTATTTCTTCTACTGTGTTCTTCACTTGTTTTGTAATATGTGTATCTTTTAAATATCTTAAACCTCACTAAACCTAGTGGTTGGTTGTTCAAGTGAACAACAAGAGGTTCTTGTTAGCTCAAAGTTATTAGCTGGAACTAGATAGGTTTGGAACCACAAGCTGTATAGGTGTAATGAAAATCACTTAGGCTTGAAGATCTAGGGTTGTTTCTGTGTGAGTAATAAGAAGTGTTTGCCAATCCTGGTGGGATTAGATCCCTCAGGCAGAGATTAGGTCTATTGGGACTGAACTCAGTAAATTGCTTTGTGTTCTTTACTTTACAGTTTTATTATTTTCTTCTGCACACAACTCAAATCAAACTAGGGTTTATAAGCTGATTAGAAGTGGTAATAGTTCAAGGCCTTGAAGCTTTCTATTTTTGCCTTTGAAAGTTTCAGACATTTTTCTAAAATCTCAAGGCCATGAGATTTGAGTTTCACACAAAGCTAATATGTTAGAATCTAAGTTTTGCAAAAAGTTTCCATACTCTATTCAGCCCCCCCCCCCCTTCTAGAGTATTTAGGTCATGTATTTAGTCTACATTACATACTTTCAATTGGTATCAGAGATGGTGTCACTGATATAGATCTAACAATCTGGTGGCTATGAGTAATGTAGGAGATGGTGGATTCTCACAAGGAAGGGCAGCCAACTAACCTCCATTGTTCTGTGGTGATAACTTCATCCACTGGAAGGCATTGATGAAAATGTTCATCATAGATCAAGACATGGAACTGTGGTCAATAGTTCAGAATGGTCTTCATGAGTACTATACTACAATTGATGGAGTCAGATGTATCAAGTCTGAGGAAAATCTTTCAGTTACTGAACTGGAAAAGGTATCAAAAAATTACAAGGCTATGAATCTGTTATACTGTGCTCTTAATGCAGATGAGTTCAACAGAGTGTCAAATTGCAAGAGTGCCAAAGAAGTATGTGATAAACTGGTGGTGACATATGAAGGAACTAGCCAGGTTAAGTAGACCAAAATCAACATACTTCTGAGGCAATATGAGTTGTTCAAGATGAATTCAGATGAGACCATCAAGGAGATGTTCAGAAGATTCACTGATGTGGTGAATAATCTGGAGTCATTGGGAAAGAAGTTCTCAAATGAAGAGAAGGTCAGGAAAATTCTGAGAAGCTTGCCAAAAGCCAAGTGGGAGCCAAAGACAACAGCCATTGAGGAAGCTCAGGATTTAAGTCTTCTTCAGCTAGATGATCTATAAGGAAAGCTGCTCACTCATGAAATGTCTATGAAGGATGTGGAAGGATATTTGCGTGAAAACATCAAGAACTTAGCACTTAAGGCCAAAGACAATGAAAAGTCTCATAGCCTTGAGACTGAAGATGAGCATGATGATGAAGAGGCTTTAGCATTGATCTCCAAGGCCTTGGCCAGGATTCTCAAGAAGAAAAGAAACTCTGGAAACAGGGATTACAACAGAGAGAGATCAAGACCTTCAGGCAGCAAGGACTAAAAAGATAAACCTTCATCACAGTCACATAAAACTAAAGTAATGAATTGTTTTGAGTGTGGTGATGCAGATCATTTAGTAAGGGACTGTCCACAAAAGAAGAAGAACATGAACTTTCAGAAGAAAGATAGTGACAACATAAGGAAGAATGCCATGATGGCTTCCTGGAGTGATTCTGATTCATCAAGTGACTCAGACACAAAATAAGATCAAGCAAACTTATGCTTCATGGCAAAGCATGATGAGGAAAAATCATCAGACAGACATATTGAAGATATGGTAAAAAATCTACTTGCTAGTCCTTCTGATGTGCTTCCTGAAATTCTCAAGAGTATGTTTTTAAATGAGGAAAGTTATAGAAATGATATTTCTAATTTAAAGATTAAGATTCATGAGCAGGTAAAAGAAAACCTGGACCTAGTTTTTACAAACAAAACTATTGAAGTTTCTAACACAAATCTTGGAAAGGACTTCAAGGCCTTGGACAGCAGGTTCAAAGCCTTGAAGGCACAGATAAAAGAGGTTGTTGATCAAAACACTCTTTTGACTGAAAGAGATGCTGATCTAAAGACTCATTCTGAGAATTTAGAACAACAAATCTGTTCTTTGACTGAGAAACTTCAAGAGTCTAAGAAGGTCCTAGCTAGTTTTACAGGCTCAGAACATAATCTGAATCTCATTCTTGGAGGAAGTCTGAAATCAATGCATAAAAGTGGGATTGGCTATAATCCAAATTTTTCAAAGAAAAGCCAAACTGCTTTTGTAAAATCTGGTAGCAGACATTCTCCAAAATGTCATTACTGTGGAAAAATTGGTCATGTCAGATTAACTTGTCCCTTCAGAAGATCAGAACCTCACATTATGAGGAATACTTATCCTTATCATCTTAAGGGACAGGTTAGGCAGATTTGGGTTCCAAAAGGAATTAGACCACCAAACGTGGCTGATTTTGAGTATGACTCAAATTTCTGCACTTGGTCTAACAGCCTGTTGAGGCAATGATTTATTTTTGCAGGATGTCACCAAGGCCTTGAAAGATCAGAAATGGATATTAGACAGTTGGTGTTCCAGACATATGAGTGGAAAGAAGTCTCTCTTTACTGAGCTTACAGAAAAATCTGGAGGAACAATCACACTTGGTGACAAAGCAAAATTCAATATCATTGGTATAGGTAGTATTGGTAATGGTTCTACTAATTCTATCTCTGATGTTTATCTGGTAGATGGAAAGTATAATCTCCTTAGCATCTCTCAGTTATGTGATAAAGGTTATAAAGCTATATTTGACAAGGAGAAATGTGTGGTGCAAGATGATAAATCTGGTGATTGCATACTCACTGCTCCTAGATCATATAATCTATATGCTATGAGTACTAACAGTGTTGCAGGTGACAAGCTAAAATGCCTCAAGGCCTTGAAGGAAGATTTAAAACTTTGGCACAGAAAGCTTGGGCATATTGATATACATACCTTGAATAAACTCATCTCAAAGGATTTGGTAAGAGGTTTACCATCACAAAAAATTTCAGATTATGAGGTTTGCAAGGCAGGTGTACAAGGTAAGCAAACCAGAAGCTCATTTAAGCCAAAGAACTTTGTAAGTACTTCTAGACCCTTAGAACTGCTGCATATGGACTTGTGTGGTCCTATGAGAGTTCTGACCCCAAAAGGTAAGAGGTATATTCTTGTTATAATAGATGATTATTCTAGATTTACTTGGGTGATGTTTATTAGAGACAAAACTGAAGCTTTATCTGAATTTTCTAGATTGTGCAAAGAGCTTCAAACTTTGAAAAATTTACCTGTTGCATCTATTAGAAGTGATCATGGTAGGGAGTTTGATCAACTTGACTTTGATTTTTTGTGTGCAAAGCATGGCATATCACACAAATTTTTTGCACCTAGAACTCCACAGCAAAATGGAGTAGTTGAAAGGAAAAATAGGACACTTGAGGATATGTCTAGAACCATGCTTCTTGAAAGTAATTTGCCAAAGTTCTTACGGGCAGAAGCTGTTAATACAGCCAATTATGTGCTGAATAGATGCTTGATTAGACCTATTTTGAAAAAGACCCCTTATGAACTATTTAAAGGTAGAAAGCCTACTGTTTCTTATTTTATACCTTTTGGTTGTATTTGTTTTGTGCATAGTAATGGTAGAGACAATCTTGGTAAGTTTAATGCTAGAAGTGATGAAAGTGTATTTGTTGGACATTCTCAAACTAGCAAAGCTTATAGAGTTTACAATAGAAAAACCAAAATTGTGGAAGAGAGTATTCATGTAATTTTTGATGAAAGTACTAAGGATTCTCTGAGTGAAAGTTTTGCAGATCTAGATTTGAACAAGCATGAATCAGATGATGATGATGTGAAAGAAGACAGAGGCAAAACTAATGTGCAGAATCAATCAGCAGAATCTCAAGGCCTCGAACCTCCTGCAGAACCAAAATCTCAAAGCCTTGAGACAGAAGCTGAAACTTTCTATGATGCTCCCTCTACTGTTTCAAGAACTCAAATTCTTGAAGGAGAATATTTCTGAATACCAAGAAAGAAGTTTAAGTACCAAGCAGATCATCCAGCTGATAACATCATATCTGATCCATCAACTGGAACTCAGACAAGAGGACAGTTGAAGAACTTGTGTGCTTTTAGTGCATTTGTATCTTTGATTGAGCCTAAAAATACCAAGGAAGCACTAGAAGATGCAGACTGGATCATTGCAATGCAGAGTGAGCTGAATGAATTTGAAAGAAACAAGGTATGAAATCTGATTCCCGGACCAAAAGAGAAATCAGTTATTGGAACTAGATGGGTATTCAGAAACAAGCTTGATGAAAATGGCAAAGTGGTAAGAAATAAAGCCAGATTGGTGGCACAAGGATATAATAAGGAAGAAGGTATGGATTATGAGGAGACTTTTTCCCCTGTTTCCAGGTTAGAAGCTATTAGAATACTTCTTGTATTTGCATCTCATAATCACATAAAGCTTTATCAAATGGATGTCAAATGTGCTTTTCTGAATGGCTATTTACAAGAAGATGTTTTTGTAGCACAACCACCTGGTTTTGAAGATGAAAACTTTCCTGATCATGTTTATAAACTAGACAAAGCTCTTTATGGATTAAAACAAGCTCCAAGGGCTTGGTATGATAGACTTTCAAAATTTCTACTTGAAAATAATTTCAAAAGAGGCCTAGTTGATAAAACTCTTTTCATTAAACATCATCAAGTGATTTGTTAGTAGTTCAGATCTATGTAGATGATATTCTATTTGGTGCTACTAATGATGCTTTTTCAAAAGAGTTTTCTAGTCTGATGTGAAGGGAGTTTGAGATGAGCTTAATGGGTGAACTGAATTTCTTTCTTGGACTTCATATCTTACAAATGAAGAAAGGAATTTTTGTACATCAAGGAAAGTATACCAAGTACTTATTGTACATGTACAATATGTCACATTCCAAGGTGCTTAAAACCCCTATGAGTTCATCACTCTCTTTAGACAAGGATTCAAATGGTAAGAGTGTGAATCAAAAGGAATACAGAGGTATGGTTGGATCACTTTTTTATTTAACTGCTAGTAGACCTGATATTATGTTCAGTGTCTGTATGTGTGCTAGATTCCAAGCAGATCCTAAGGAAAGTCATTTAACTGCAGTCAAAAGAATTTTTAGATATTTGAATGGAACCAGAGACTTGGGGCTTTGGTATCCAAGAAGATCTAATTTTATGTTGAGTGGCTATTCAGATGCAGATTTGCAGGATATAAAGTAGACATGAAAAGTACTTCTGGATGCTGCCAGTTTCGTGGATCTTCATTGATCAGTTGGCATTCCAAAAAGCAAAATTCTGTAGCACTATCAACTGCAGAAGCTGAATACATTGCAGTTGGAGCTTGCTGTTCACAAGTGTTACGGATTGCTCAGCAACTTAGAGATCTCGGCTAAAATTTCAGAAATGTGCCTATTCATTGTGACAACACAAGTGCTATCTCAATCTCTAATAATCCAGTCCAGCAGTCAAGAACCAAGCACATAGATGTGAGACAACATTTCCTTAGAGATCATGCAGAACAGGGTGATGTTGTTTTAACTTTTATTTCTACCTCTATGCAGATTGCTGATATTTTCACTAAACCTTTGCCAGATGATAGGTTTTCATCTCTAAGACTTGAATTGGGGATGTTAAACAAGGATGCATTGGTTTAGGGGGAGTATTAGTACTTATATGTGATTATGTGTTGAAATCTCAAAGCCTTGAGATTAAACTTTCCAAATCCTTGAAAGTATAGCTCAAAGCTTTGAAGTTTCTCAAACTGCAGAAAATCTCAAGGCCTTGAGATTGTTCTCCAGGTCTTGAAAGCATCTGTGTTTTTTTAAAAAAAATGGGTCATCAAATATTATATCTTATCTTTTTAGATAACTGTATAATATTTTAATTACTCAGAGAATTTTCTAAAATATCCAAAAATATTTTTTTTCAAGATTCTTTTTGCATGTTGATATAGCAGAGTCCTTTTATGACTCATCTCTTTCAACCTACTTAAGTTGAAAGTCAGGACTTATTCCTCTTCATTCTCTCTCAATTCTCTACGACTCTCCTCTCTCTCTCTCTCTCAATTTCTCTCAATCACATTCCCTTCTCAAAACCCTAAACCCAAAAATGGAGCGCAAATCAGCCAGAATTCAGCAACAGGGGAAGCCTTCTGGCAGGTCCAAGAAGAGAGCAAATAATAAGGAGAAGATTGTGATTTCTGATTCAGATTTAGAAGACACTCAGAGTTTGCATGATGATACTCCTCCAGCAAAGAAGTCCAGAACAGAAAAGGGAGATGAAGGCTCAAGCATTGATCCACAGAAGGAGACAGATACTCAGGGTGGTGATCAACCTAGGTCAGACAATAAGAAAGGGGGAGAGAAGAAAAAGACTGGAGAAGAGGAAAAGGGTAAATCTGCTCAAGAAAGCAAGAAGAAACCAACTGAAGGAGAACAAGAGAAGAGCAAACCCACAGAGAAGAAAACTAAGGTTAAGCAGGTTGCTGCTGCAACAAAAAAGGGCTATCAAGGTAAGAATGCACTTCCTTCAGATTGGTTTGTTAGTTCTGAGGTTAGAACTGTGTGGATGCAAGGTTATGCTTCATCTAAGGTAGCTTTCTGTAGTATGGTTTCTGAGGAGTTGTTGGACAAATTGGATATTGATTGTATGAGAAAATTAAGAGAAACTGCATTGTGGAAGGTGTTAAATCCTAGTTCAAAATCCTATCCTAGGTTAACTAGGTTGTTTTATCTGAATTCGGTTTCTGAAGGTGATGACAAGATGGTATTAACTTCAAAAGTGGCTGGGATAGATTTGAGGTTAGATCATAGGACTTTTGCCAAAGTCTTGGGCATTCCTAGGAAGTATAATTTTGGAGATTACCCTGATAGGAAGGAGTGTCTGGAAAAGGCAAGAGAGATGTTTTTCATTGATGGTGTACCCTCTGGTCCAAAGCAGTTGACACACTCTGTCCTCAACTGTGAAGCTAAAATCCTGTTTACAATTCTGATGAGAAGTGTAGTTCCTAAGGAGAACTCAAGGGAGTTGGTTACTGATAAGGTTCTTATTTTGATGTATCTGATATCTCAAGGGTTTGAGATAGACTTGCCAAAAGTTGTCATGGAGCATATGATTTATTGTGCAACCAGAACTAGAAACCATCCTCTTCCATATGCCAACCTGTTACCTCTTTTCTTTGATTATTATGATGTACCTGTGAAAGGAGAGAAAAAGATTACTGGAGGTTTTGGGTTGATAGATGAGACTGCATTACAGAGGATTGGGGTAGTCCAGACTGGAAAAGGACATTGGAAGTTCTATTCACATTTGTCAAAGGAGGAACTTGGAGAGAAGGAGTTTGTGAAGCCAAAGGTGGCTACATCAGGGAAGGACAAGCCAATGAGGATTATTCTTTGTTGGTTGAGAAGTTTAAAGATCAGCAGGTCGAGATTGAAGATCTCAGACAAAGGTTAATTAATCTGTCAGCTGAATTTAACCAGTTCAAGGGCTTGATGAATTTTATGAATGGAAAGCTGGATGTTGTCATCAAGGGTTTGAACTTGGAGAAGATACCTTCTGCTACTAGTCATGAAACCAGTGTGGATTCAGATGAAACGATGGGAGATTTCTTGAAAAATAAAAAGAAGCCAATACCAGTGGTGCTTACTTCAAAAGATCTGCATGAACAAACTGATGAAGAAGATGCTGGTGAAGACACAGGTGTTGATGCAGCTACAGAGGGGGATTCAGTGCAGGTTAAGAAGAAGGTGGATGAAATAATTCAAGAAGTTGTTGCATAAGTGGAAGCTGAACAAGAAGTAAATCAGTCTGCTGAAGATGCAGGAAGTGAGGAAGAAGTTGGAGAAGGCTCAGAGAAAGGCCAGACATCAAAGAAGAATTGAAGATCAGAGAAGACCAAAGCCTTGACCTTCTATCTCTTTCTCTTCTTCTTTTCTGTTCTCAAGGCCTTGACTTTCTAGTAATAAATTTTGTTTAAGTTTTTTTTTAGACTCTGAGTAATGATCCAACATTTCTTCATCCTTATTTGATGAAAGTAAAAAAGGGGGAGAAAATATGTGTTTTGTGTTACTTGCAATAATAATAATAATAATCAGTTGTTTTTGGTTAAATCAGTTGTATTATTATATTACTGTGATTATATGTAAATTTTGCTGATTATCTGTGGTTAACTGGTTATCTGTAGTATTATTGTCTTTTGTATCTGCAATATGTGGTTATATAACTTTTTAAGGAGTGACAGGAATGTCTACACAAGGCTGTAGGTTTTGTCTTTCATCAAGGGGGAGATTGTTGACTCAAAGACCCTTGAATGTGTTTTGGATGGTAATTGTTTTGAGTGATGAAAGAAAAAGACAAAGACAAATAAAAAGACATAGGAAGCAAAGCATTTAAAATACTTCAAGGCCTTGAGATACTGACAGAGCTTCAAAGCCTTGAGAGTTATTCTTATTCTGCTGAATTTTCTAACAAGTTTGTGTTGCAGATTGGATATCTGATTATGCAGATCAGGGTTTTGCTGAAAATATTCTTGTTTCACATTATCTACATATCTAACACAATTGCAGATGATTAGAAAAGGGAGAATCAAGGTTTCTGGACTTAACTTTGAAAATCTGTGAAGCAGGTTCAGAGCTTCAAGGCCTTGAGATGTGCCTTGAGCTGCTGACAGTTTTTACAGAATTAAGTTGATTCTTTCTTGCAGGGTGTGATTCTTATTAGTGTAATTATTTATTGATTTATAAGAGTCTTAAACTTATTTATCATGATTTATATTTGTCAGGAGTTAATCAGATTACTAATCTAATTTTTTAACCAGTTTTTATCAGAAACTGGAATACCAAACATTCATAGTACTGTTCTCTTTCTGGATTTTGTTGTTGTTGTGTTTTAATGTTGTTGCAGGTTTGCTAAACGTGCAAGAGAAATCTCAACAAACTCCAACGAATATCCACTTAGAGTTGTTTGAATTTCAGTTGAAAACAGAAGGAGGATTTGTAGGAACTGAGATCCTAAAATCTCTCATTCAGTTGCAACTGGTGGATAAAAGAAACTGGTTTGAATTTTGAAAATAGAGGCTTGCAGAATTACTCAGATAAGTGTGACAAATTCGTGGGAGATCATTCATTCAAACACACAGGGATTCAATCTTCAATTCCATATTTCAGAAGATCAAGTCATTCCAGTTTCCAGAAGAACACATCCAGGCTTTACTAGCTTATTTCTTCTACTGTGTTCTTCACTTGTTTTGTAATCTGTGTATCTTTTAAAATCTTAAACCTCACTAAACCTAGTGGTTGTTGTTCAAGTGAACAACAAGAGGTTCTTGTTAGCTCAACAGTTAGTAGCTGGAACTAGATAGGTTTGGAACCACAAGCTGTATAGGTGTAAGGAAAATTACTTAGGCTTGAAGATCTAGGGTTGTTTCTGTGTGAGTAATAAGAAGTGTTTGCCCAATCCTGGTGGGATTAGATCCCTCAGGCAGAGATTAGGTCCATTGGGACGGGACTCTGTAAATTGCTTTGTGTTCTTTACTTTACAGTTTTTGTTATTTTCTGCTGCACACAACTCAAATCAAACTAGGGTTTATAAGCTGATTAGAACTGGTAATAGTTCAAGGCCTTGAAGCTTTCTATTTTTGCCTTTGAAAGTTTCAGACAGTTTTCTAAAATCTCAAGGCCTTGAGATTTGAGTTTCACACAAAGCTAATCTGTTAGAATCTGAGTTTTGCAAAAAGTTTCCATTCTCTATTCAAACCCCGCCCCTCTAGAGTATTTAGGTCTCGTATTTAGTCTACATTACATACTTTCAAAATTAAACATCCACAACAAACCACACCTAAGGCCATATCCAATCACCATACGAATTGCACATAAATAGTTAAAATCCAATTTTGACGCGCTTGGTCAATTTTAATTGATTTTAGGGGTCGGGCGAACCGCCTAGGCCTTCGGCCTCGGTGGCTTGGGTGGCATGGAAGCAAGGGGGCGGTCTCTTAGGGGGGCGGTCCTCTTGGTAGTTGTTTCCAAAACAACTTCTTCCTTTTTCCCCAAGTCCAAAACGTTTCCAAATTGAAAACTCATTTCCAATGTGTGCTCAAACCCTAGATCTAAGATCCTAAAATTTCTCAAACTCACTAATTCCTACATCCCATGTAAAATTAGTTATTGTTTGGTTGAATCACATTCAACATGCATATAATATGCTTAATTTATCCGTTTTACGCGATAAACTAACAATTAAGGTGTAAAAGACATAAATCGTAACACATAAACTGTGTTATGCTTTACAACATGTGGATATGATACCACTGTAGGGTTTTGTAACGGATTGTGCAGCGGAATTAAACAATAAAAGGATCCGTACAAGATCCTCCAAGGATCACAGGATAACAATTCATAGCGATAGTAAATGATTCATAACAAGTACCTTGTGGTTCTCCTGTGATGGCTTCAAACACAAATAATGTTGTGTCTCTACGGTTGATCCACGCCTAGGATTGAGATATAAATCCTCCAACTCCTTGTGCTAGCTAGGAACGATGGAAGAGGAAGAAGAATTCACGCAAAGGGGAACCAAGAAGAGGTTCGGCCTCCTCTTTGTGGCCGACGGGTAGGGGCGGACCAAGGGGGCGGTCAGCTTCTCCTTGCTTTCTCTCCTACTCAAGTAATGTCATGAGCATTAGTATGTAGGAAGGAAGATTGGAGCATCATTTATATAGTCCAACAACTCCTTGTTTACTACATACAGGCCCTCTCCTAATCCTACTGAAGTTCGGATTAGTCCCTCTTGCTTATTAGTCTTACTAAGTTAGCAAGCCGTTGCACTTGATCCTTCTAATTAATTAATCATAATAATTATTTCCCAAGTCTAGTTCAATCCATGTGGCGTGTGATCCCATAGGTTTCTACTTAGTTGGTAGTAACTATTTACTAACATGGAGCGGTGTCTAGCAACACATCCATTCCAACCAACTAAAAGAAATAGTCATCCGACAAACCTTGTGCAAGTATTGTCTCATCCCTTTGTCTCTATATCCGAATTGGACACGAGACACACAAATCACACTCCTATATCCAAATCCATAGTTTCTCGATCCTGGGAAATAGCCTTATTCGTGCATATAACATCAATATCCCATATTGATGTATTCGAGTCTGGCCAGACATTCCATAAGCACTATCCCTCGAGTGGCCGCAGATTTTTTCTCCCGTTATGTGGTAGGGAAAAAATTTATCTAAATCACTATGATCTCTAAGCTTGCTTCATATTGGTTCTGATACACGCCTTTATGGCTACTCAGTCACGGTGTAGCATTTGAGGCTACCAAAACACAATATTCCACAACTAGATGATCTAGTGACTTCAAGTTTAAGGAGGATAATACAGTTCTCACCGCGAGAAGCACTTGTGACTTTACATAACTTGTATGTAGCCTTCTCGGAGATGGGTCAATCCAGTATGCCATTACCCCTAATTCATACCCATGTGTTGGATTGTGATATCTCTATATCAATCCAACCCCATACTAGTCTATAGATGATTGTCCTGTTAATCAGTATAATTGACTAAGGATATTTAAGATAACCAACAAAATTGTAAATCTAATGACTTCATTATATTAAATATCTCCATAAATAATACAATGAGTATTCTAGCCAATTATTGTTCATACTAAACTAGATTGCCTCTAGTTTAGTATGGTTCGTGTGGATACCAGAGAGACGCCGTGTGGCTACCATAGAGACGATTAGAAAATAAGTCCAGTTGAGGTATGTTCATGTGGATAGCATAGAGACGCCGTTCTTTTGATCTGTGCATGTGATCGTCACAAGTCAGTATGACTGAGGTAACATTTATCCTTCATCATGTTATGATGCTTCACCTGCGATTCATGGAGGGTTTTGAGCAGAATTTTTTTTGTAGTTCTGTTGCGCAAAATGCAACAAACCCCTACAGTGGTATCAGAGCCACATGTCAATAGCGATTAATATGATTTATGTCGCTATATGTTTTATCAGTTTACAATGTGCTGTCAATTTTTGGATACAACTGATATTAGTATAATTATACGATTTGAATATGATTTCAATATAGAATTAGCTAATTTAAATATGATGTGAAAATTATTGATTTTTTTATAATATGAAAACTGGTGATGAAAACCTAGGTTTTGGACACAATTGGGGACAAAAAGGAGATTTCTGTCTCACAATTGGAGATCGGCCCTAACAAGGAAAGATTTTTTTTTGAATTTTTCCTTGTGCAGTTCGAAAAAGAGACATGTCCCCCTCCTTGCGCGCGCCGACCAGTCTGACAGGGTGGGCTGGTCCGACCGGGTTGGCCCGGTTTGGTAGGTCCAAATTGGTTCGGCCAGCAAGACTAGCGCGACCGTTTTCACCGTTCTGACTCTAGTGTCCCAATTTAATTAAAATTAACCCATCGCGTTAAAAATTGGATTTTAACTGTATTATGTGATTTATCGCATGGTGGTTGGATGTGTCCTTAGATTGTGTTGTCGTTTATTTTATGTGGTTTGGTTTTGTTTTGATGTAGTTAATGTACCTTTATTTACAGCCTCCCTGTCGTCTTCCCCCTCGCCTGTGAGGTTCCTCTATTTAGTTTATAGATTCTAGATATAATTAAACAGATATAATATAGTCAAGGCACGAAGAAGAAGATCAAAAGCAAAAGGACCACAAAATAATGAAGACCCACATGCTAGGACGCATGGACAAAAACGGAGGCACATGGAGATGAGCTTGTTGTTTTAGGACTTATATATATTCTCATTGTCTTGGGAATATCATAGTCTTAGGGGTCACATCCATACCACGTTTATTTATTGTTTATTTATCTTGTTTATTTTGATGTATGGTTGATGCATGCAAAACGATAAGAAGATAATTAGAAGACGGTATGATACTTTATTTGGACTTGTCCAATCGAATAATTAGATCTGTTGATATGATCAACAAATAAAATAACAATAAAATATATCAATAAAATATTGTGTTTTGCCTTCTCTTGCTTAAAACTCGTCATGATCAGGACGTATAAATTTCGGGCTTGCCAAAGCAAGGCGACCTGATTCTTCAAGATGTGGTGCGACGGCACAAACTAGTAATGTGAGATTTTTCAAGTAAGAGGTTAAACGCAACTGAGCTACTTCAATATGATTGAAAGCTTATAGGCAACTCAATTGGGATTAAATATGAGATAGATAAAGAACAAGGAGTTATTTTCCTAATTAAACAAAGATATGCATAGGATGGAATTGGAAGGAGTTCCGACCTAAATAAATAACTTTGGGGTGACTTGCCAAAGCAAGCTCAAGAGGGGGTGAATATGGATCTTGGCCCACTAGAAAATATATGATATATTCCGCGTTAATAGTGAGGGTTATTAATCCGAGAAAAATAGTGTGATCTATGTTTAATAATTTAAGTCCTTGTTAAATAGAGTACAACGTCACAATATCTACATAATCATTTCTTTGTTGAATACCAATAGCATCAAACAAAAAAAACTTGACTTTATCAATACGATATGTCCTTGAGAAGGACAAGCTGTCTGGAATCAGTTTTCTAGACTGGTATAAAATTGATAATTTTTCTCAAACGAAAAGGAAAATGTTGTATATCCTAGAACATAAAGTTTCTTTCCACCAACTACCAAAAACACAATAAATCCTAGTGGAAGGAACATCAAAGAATGGTTACTTGGATGTGACTTGCCTCATGTTAGTTGTAATGAACTCTGAGCTATGGAAGCAAGATGAGAACATGGAGATGTATGATATGATAATACATTTACAGAATCCATTTTCAAGAGTAGGCTAGACATGAAAGGTTTGAAATGTTGAAAGTTTTGTTCAAAGGCGATTAACTCAATGTGATTGAGAACCGCTGAACAAGCCACCAATAAGGGAAAATGTAAAACCATACTGATGGTTAAACTGAATGGGAGAGGAAAAAAGGTTTGCCCGGAACCCCAAGGGTATAATCAAGTTTGTTGCTAAAGAAAGCCCAAAAAGATGGTAAAGTGGAAGAGGGACTGCCCAAAGTACCTTGAAGAAAACAAAGGAATTGTGAATTCATATTTATGTATCTTTGGTATAGAAGTCAATGTGTCTATCTCATCATCATAGTTATTTGATACTAGATAAGGATCTCACATTTATGGAAATGTGGAGGATCTCAAGAGATGTAGACAATTGGATAAGGGAGAGATACACATAAACGTGGGAAATGAAGTAAGAGTTGCGAAATTAGTCGTAGGAACTTATCTCTACCGTATGGAATTGTCCATGAATTAGACAAATGCGATTATATACTTGCTATGAGGAGGAACATTATCTCAGTTTCATGTATGGACAAGAAAAGTGTTTTTTTTTCCTATAAGAAAAAAACAAATGTTGTTCCATTATTTTGGTGATATGCATTATTGTAATGCACTTTTATCTTATGTATTGTATATCCTTGATCATAATAATTCTTTCTATAACATTAATACCAAGAGGGTTAATTATAATGATATGAACCTCACTTATCTTTGGCATTGTGGTTTAGACCACATAAATAAGAACACATTTCTAGACTTCATAATGATGGATTTCTGGACTCATTTGATTATGAATCATCTGAGAGATGTGAGGCTTGTTTATTGGGTAAGATGTGATCTTACGGGACTCATACATACTGATGTGTGTGGACCACTAAGCATAACTGCTAGCGGAGGTTTTCAGTACTTCATCACATTACTGATGACCTCAGTAGATGTGGATTTGTGTATCTCAAGAAGAAAGAAATCGGAATCCTTTGAAAAGTTCAAGGAATTCCAGAATGAAGTGAAAAAATAACTTGGCAAAAGTATCAAAGCTCTACGATTTGACCGTGGAGGAGAGTACTTAATCAAAGAGTTTGACAAGCATCTAAAGGAGTATGAGATATGATCCCAACTCGCTCCACCTAGAACGCCACATTGGAATGGCGTCTCTGAGAAGAGAAATCAGACCTTATTGGACATGGTTAGATCCCTGATACATCTTTCAGAACTTCCAGTTTATTTTTGGAGCCATGCTCTACTTACAACAATTTCGCCCTTAACCGCGTTCCATCAAAATCGGTTATGAAAAACACCATATGAGATATGGACTAGGAGGTGTCCTAGTATGTCATTAATAAATATTTGGGATTTTAAAGTTTATGTAAAGTGTTTACATTCAGTTAAGCTTGAATCCAAGTCGGATAAATGTGTTTTGTGGGATATCCTGAAGAAAAGAAATGATATTATTTGTACAATCCAATCGAGAACGACGTGTTTGTTGCTCGAACCGCAATGTTTCTATAAAGAGAATGTATCTAAAATAAATATTGGGATAAAAATAGAACTTGAAGGAGTTCAAGAACCACTACAGAACATTGATCCTTTTATAGAACATGATCAGGATCACAAGATGTTATGGAGCAACCTGCCCAGGTAACACAAGAACACCATAGGTTATGTAGGATATGTTAAAGGGCTAAAGAAATATGTATTTCTCATAACATAACCCGGTGATGTATTGCTCATGGATATGAGCCTACAACCTATGAGGTGGCCACAAGTGGGCTAGACTCTCAGAAATGGCTAGGAGTCATGAGATCCGAAATGGAATCCATGTCTACCAACAAAGTATAGACTTTGGTACAACAAACTGAAAGGGTAAGACCCATAGGGTGCGAGTGGATTTTAAGAAAACTAACATGGATACCAATGTGATTAATTTTAAGGGACGATTGGTGGCTAAAGGTTTCTTGCGAATTCATAGTATAGACTATGACGAAACCTTTTCCCCGATTGTGATGCTTAAATCCATTCGCATCTTGCTTGCAATCGTAGCCTACATGATTTGGCAGATGGATGTCAAAATAGCGTTTCTTTATGGAAACCTCCTCGAGGATGTGAATGACACACCTTAAGGGTTTTGTCGTTCTAGAGCATGCCGAAAAGTGTTGGAATAGATGCCCTAGAGGCAATCTAGTTTAGTATGAATTATTTGTGGCTAGAAATTCATTTATTATTTATTAGATATTTAATATAATAAAGTCCTTAGATTTACAATTGTGTTGTTTATCTTAAATATCCCTAGTCTAGTATAATGATTAATGGGACAATCATCTATAGACTAGTATGGGGTTAGATTGATATGGAGATATCATGATCCAACACATAGGTGTGCATTATGGAATGTTGCACTGGATTGACCCATCTCCGAGAAGGCTACATACACGTTATGTTGAGTCACAAGCGCTTCTCGCGGTACAATGGTATTGTCATCCTTAGACTTGAAGTCACTAGATATTCTAGTTGTGGATTATTGTGATTTTGGTAGCGTTAAACGCTACACCGTAACTGGGTAGTTATAAAGGCGTGTACTGGATACAATAAGAAGCAAGCTTAGAGATCGTAGTGGACGTAGATATAATTTGTCCCTCCCACATAACAGGAGCAAATATCCTAGGCCACTCGAGGGATAGTGCTTATAGAATGTCTGGCCAGACTCAAATAAATCAATATGGGATATTGTTGTTATTTGTAGGAATAAGGCTATTCTCATGGATCGAGAAACTATGGATTGGATATACGAGTGTGAATTGTATGTCTCGTGTCCAATCCGGATATAGAGACAAAGGGATGAGACAGTTACTTGTACAAAGGTTGTCAAGATGACTATTCTATTAGTTGGCTAGAATGGATGTTTTGCTAGAAACCGCTCCATATTAGCAAATAGTTGCTACCAACGAGATAGAACCTATGGGGTCACACGCTATATAGAGTTGAACCAGATTTGGGAATTAATTAATTGGATTAATTAATTAGAAGGATCACTTTGCAAAACCTTGCAAACTTAGTAGGGACTAATTTGCAAGGAAGGGACTAAATTGAATTCTAGTAGGACTAGAATAAGTCCTTTAGGTAGTTGGCAAGGAGTTGTTGGACTATATAAAGGACCTTCCTTCCTTCCTTCCTTCACACAACTTATGCTCATTATTGAAAATAACAAAGAGTGGGAGAGAACAAAAGGAGAGAGAGCAAGCAACAAGAGGAGCCGACCGCCCCTCTTGCCGCCGCCCATCCCGTCGGCCACAAAGGAGGCCGAGACCCTCCTTTTGGGTCTCGTTTTGCGTGATTCTTCTTCCTCTTCCTCTTCCGGGCTAGCACCAAGGACTTGGGAGATTCTAGGATCAACTCTATGCGGGGATCAACCATAGAGAACGTGACACAATTCGCGTTTGAAGTCATCAAAGGAGAACCCTAAGGTTTGTTATTGATTTCTTCCTTTACCATCGTTATGTCTCTTGACTTGTGATCCTTGGAGGGTTTTGCATGGTTTTATGATTGTTTGTGTTTCCGTTGCGCATCCATGAATCAAAACCCTACAGTGGTATCAGAGCCACAGGTCGTAGAGCATAAACGTGGTTTATGTGTTACGTTTTAGTTGTTTCACACCTTAATTTGATTGTTTATCGCGTAAAACAAGACAAATCAAGCATGGGATGCAATTTGTCAATAATTTATCATAACAAGATCTAATTTTTGCATTGGATGCATGAATTGGTGAGTTTGAGAAATTTTAGGATCTTAGATCTAGGGTTTGGGCATCCTTGGGGAAGAAGGAGTTCTTCCAAAACAAGGAAACAACTAATCTTGGGCACCAAGCAAGGGAGTTGTTTTGGAAACAACTCCCTCAAGGAGGTTCGGCCCCCCTAGGGGACCGCCCCCTCTTTCTTGCCGCCCAAGCTTGGCCGCCCTAGGGGCCGGGCGGCCCTAACCCGCGGCCTAGGCTTGTGGGTTTTGGGCCGGCCCGGCCCTAGGGCCTTGTGGTTCATCTTTTTGGGCCCGGGCAATTTGATTGTTGGGACCATGGACCGTTTTAACCCTAGAAATCCTAAAATCAATTAAAATTGACCAACGCGTTAAAATTGGATTTTAACTGTTTATGTGCAAATCGCATGGTGATTGGATATGGCCTTAGGATGTGGTTTGATGTGGATGTTTAATTTTGTGGTTTTGTTTTACGGCCTGCGAGTTGATCAATTAATTGTAATAATTAATTAGGGTTTTATGGCCTGCGTGCCATTTTTTTTCTCAACTTGTGAGATTTATTTTATTTAGTATAGAAGTTAGCTAGTGCTAGATAAAGTAGATTGTTAGCCAAGATTGAAGAAAAGAAGCCCAAAGCCAAAGAAGCCACAAAAGATGGAGCATGGAGCATTCCACATGACTATGAAGGATGGACCAAAAGATCAAGACGCATGGAGATGTGTTTGTTTTAGGGTTCATAGATAATTCCATTGGCTTGGAATTATCTTAGTCTAGAAAAGGCCATATCCACATCACGTTTAATTTCTGTTTTGTGGTTGTTTATTTTATTGTCTTATTATTATGTGGTTGGTGTATGGATGATGCATGCAATTATGATAATAAGATAATTAGACAACCCGGATCTATTATTTGGAGTTGTGCCCAAACTCAAATAGATAGATTAGTTGATATTGATCAACAAAAACAATTAAAATTGAATTTAAAATCCCTCAAAATTAAAATATTGTGTTCTTGCCTTCTCGTTATTTAAACACTCATTATCATCATTATTTATCAAGTTCGTGCGTGCCAAAGCATGGCGACTTGGTTCATAATGATGGAATGCGATGGCACGTAACAATGTGCAATTGTTTAGATAAGAGGTTGAACACAACTGGGCTATTAATTTGATTAAGAAACCTAGAGGCAATCAATTGGAATTATCCATAAGAATGGATAAATAAGGATTTATTTGCCCAATTGAACCAACAGGTGCATATGGGATGCAATTGGAATTGTTCCTACCTAGAGTAGTCAAATTATGGGTGACTTGCCAAAGCAAGCTCATAAGGAGATGAAAGATGGATCTTGGCCCACTAGAAAATATAAGGATATTTTCAGCATTAATATCTTGAGGGTTATTAATCCGTAGAAAATAGTGGGAGCTATATTTGATAAACTAGCCATTATTGAATATAGTCAAAAATTCACAAATACTAAAACTTGCGTATTTTCCTTTTTGTAGAATTCCAAATGGCAAACAACTCATCGATTTCAAAACATTCCCTACGATCTGTCTTTGAGAAGGACAAGCTCTCTGGAACCAACTTTCTTGATTGGTACAGAAACTTGAGAATTGTTCTCAAGCAAGAGAAGAAATTGTACGCAATAGAGGAGCATGTTCCAGAAGGTCCAGAAACCAAACACATGCTGCCCTAAAGGCGTATCAAAAGCGTGTTGATGACACTAATGATGCGGCCTGCCTTATGCTATGCACCATGACTTCTGAGCTTCAGAAGCAACACGAAAACATGAATGCTGTCGATATGATCGAGCATCTGAAGCAGCTCTTCCAAGAGCAGGCAAGGGTAGAGAGGTATGAGGTCTCTAAGGCACTGTTCAAGTGTCATCTGGCAGAAGGGAACCCGGTGGGACCCCATGTACTCCGTATGATCGAGTACTTGGAGAATCTCGCCCGACTAGGGTTCCCGGTCGGCCAAGAGTTCGCAACCGATCTCGTGTTGCAATCGTTGCCCGAGAGTTATGGACAGTTCATCATGAATTATAACATGAACAAGACCGTGAAACCACTGCCAGATTTACTCAATATGTTGAGGACGGCTGAACAAAGCATCAACGAGGGTAAGGGCAAAGCCATTATGATGGTACAGAAAGGAAAGGGCAAAAGGTTTGCCTCATCCTCCAAGGGAAAAGGCAAGTCAGTTGCCAAGTCCAAGGAACCTGCCCTTAAGCCTGTTGGTGGCATTGCCAAAGGTGTGACTAAAGGTGAGAGTCACTACTGCAGTCAGCCTGGACACTGGAGGAGGAACTGCCCAAAATATCAGGAGGACAAGAGGCTTGGAATAGTGATTCCACCACCACCAGGTATTTTTGCTGTAGATGTCAATTTAACTGTCTCTACATCATGGGTATTAGATACTGGATGTGGATCTCATATTTGTCGAAATATGCAGGATCTAAAGAGAAGTAGAAGATTGGCTAAAGGAGAGGTAGATCTGCGCGTTGGGAATGGAGCAAAGGTTGCTGCGTTGGCCATAGGCGTGTGCGAGCTATCTCTGCCTTCAGGATTAGTTTTAGAATTAAATAATTGCTATTTTGTGCCTGCTATGAGCAGAAACATTATTTCTATTTCTTGTTTGGACAAGGATGGTTTTATTATTTCAATAAAGAACAATTGTTGTTCCTTTTATTTAAATAATATTCACTATTTTAGTGCGCAATTATTTAATGGACTTTATGTCCTTGATCTAAGCAATCCTGTCTACAACATTAATACCAAGCGGATTAAAATAAATGATTTAAATCCTGCTTATTTATGGCACTGTCGTTTAGGCCACATAAATGAGAAACGTGTATCTAGACTCCATAAGGATGGATTACTAGACTCATTTGATTTTGAATCATATGAGACATGTGAGGCTTGTTTATTGGGAAAAATGACTAAGTCCCCTTTCAATAAGAAAGGTGAGAGGACTAGTGAGCAATTGGCGCTCATACATACTGATGTGTGTAGGCCATTTGCCACGCCTGCCAGGGGTGGTTATGTCTACTTCATTACATTTACTGATGATTACAGTAGATATGGATTTGTGTACCTTATGAGGGCAAAATCCGAATCCTTTGAAGTGTTCAAAGAATTCAAGAATGAAGTAGAGAAGCAACTTGGCAAAAGTATCAAGGCTCTACGATCGGATCGTGGAGGAGAATACTTAAGCCAAGAGTTTGACGACTATCTTAGAGAGTGTGGGATCGTGTCCCAACTCACTCCACCCGGAACGCCACAATGGAATGGCGTGTCCGAGAGGAGGAATCGAGCCCTATTGGATATGGTTCGATCTATGATGTGTCAAACCGATCTTCCATTATCATTTTGGGGCTACGCTCTATTAAGTGCAGCTTTCACCATTAACCGTGCTCCATCGAAATCAGTCATGAAGACACCATATGAGATGTGGAGTGGGAGGCGTCCCACACTATCGTTCATGCGGATTTGGGGATGCGATGTCTATGTAAAACGTTTACAATCAGACAAGCTAGGGCCTAAATCGGATAAGTGTAAATTTGTGGGGTACCCTAAGGAAACTAAGGGATATTACTTCTACAATCCAAACCGAGAACAAAGTGTTTGTTGCTCGGACCGGCGTGTTTCTAGAAAGAGAGTTTGTCTCTAAAGAAGCAAGTGGGAGGAATGTATAACTTGAAGAGGTTCAAGAACCACAAATCACTGAACCGATTATGGAACATGAACAGGAACCACAAGCAGTTGTGGAGCAACCTGTTCAGGTAACACAAGAGCTTCGTAGATCTAGTAGAGTGCGCCAGGAACCCGAGAGGTATGGACTTCTCGTGATCGATTCCAGTGACACGATGCTCATAGATGATGAGCCTATTACCTATGAGGAGGCCATGAATGGCCCAGACTCTCAGAAGTGGCTAGAAGGCATGAGATCCGAGATGGAATCCATGTACACCAACAAAGTATGGACTTTGGTGGAACCACCCGATGGGGCGCGGCCTATAGGGTGCAAGTGGGTCTTCAAGAAGAAGATCGACATGGATAGTAATATGATTACCTATAAGGGCTGATTGGTGGCTAAAGGATTCAGACAGATTCATGGTATTGACTATGATGAAACCTTTTCACCAGTCGCTATGACCAAATCCATCTGAATCCTACTTGCAATTGCAGCATACCACGACTATGAGATTTGGCAGATGGATGTCAAAACAGCATTCCTTTATGGGAATCTCCTCGAGGACGTGTATATGATACAACCGGAGGGTTTTGAGGATCCAAAGCAAGCCAACAAAGTCTGTAAGTTGCAACGATCCATTATGGATTAAAGCAAGCTTCTAGGAGTTGGAATCGACGTTTTGATGAAGTGGTCAAAGAGTTTGGCTTCACCAGAAACGAAGATGAGTCTTGTGTCTACAAGAAGGTTAGTGGGAGCTCTGTAGCTTTTCTAGTCTTGTATGTGGATGAAATACTACTCATTGGAAACGACGTTCCCATGCTACAATCTGTTAAAGATTGGCTAGGGAAGTGTTTCTCAATGAAGGACTTAGGGGAAGCAGCCTATATACTCGGTATAAAGATCTATAGGGATAGATCTAAGAGGTTGCTAGGCCTAAGTCAAAGTACATATATTGACAAGGTTTTGAAACGGTTCAACATGCAAGATTCCGAGAAGGGATTCTTGCCCATGTCACATGGAGTCACTCTTTCGAAGAGTGGTTGTCCTTCCAATGAGATTGAGAAGGAACGCATAAGTAGAATTCCCTATGCCTCGGCCATAGGATCTATTATGTACGCCATGTTATGTACTAGACCAGATGTGTCATATGCCTTGAGTATGACAAGCAGATACCAATCCAATCCGGGTGAGAGTCACTGGATTGCAGTCAAGAACATCCTGAAGTACTTGAGAAGAACTAGGGATGCTTTTTTGATATTTGGCGGTAAGGAAGAGTTGCGTGTAAGGGGTTACACTGATGCAAGCTTCCAAACCGACAGAGATGACTTTAGATCACAGTCAGGATATGTGTTTTGCCTAAATGGAGCAGCGGTGAGCTGGAAGAGTTCCAAGCAAGAGACGGTGGCTGATTCTACAACAGAGGCTGAGTACATTGCTGAAAATGGCGCAGCAAAGGAAGCTGTTTGGATCAGGTAGTTTGTTTCAGAACTTGGTGTGGTCCCTAGCATTGCGGATCCAGTCGAGTTGTTTTGTGACAACACTGGGGCGATCGCGCAATCAAAGGAAACAAGATCGCACCAGAAGTCCAAGCACGTGCTCAGGAAGTTTCATATGATTCGAGATATTATCGATAGAGGAGACGTTCGGATATGCAAGATTCCTACAGATGAGAATCTGTCAGACCCGCTTACAAAGCCGCTCACGCAGTGGAAGCATGAAGGGCACACTAGGAGTATGGGCATACGAGATGCGCCAGATTGGCTCTAGTGCAAGTGGGAGACTGTTGGAATAGATGCCCTAGAGGCAATCTAGTTTAGTATGAATTATTTGTGGCTAGAAATTCATTTATTATTTATTGGATATTTAATATAATGAAGTCCTTAGATTTAGAATTGTGTTGTTTATCTTAAATATCCCTAGTCCAGTAATAATGATTAATGGGACAATCATCTATAAACTAGTATGGGGTTGGATTGATATGGAGATATCATGATCCAACACATAGGTGTGCATTATGGAATGTTGCACTGGATTGACCCATCTCCGATAAGGCTACATACACGTTATGTTGAGTCACAAGCGCTTCTCGCGGTACAATGGTATTGTCATCCTTAGACTTGAAGTCACTAGATATTCTAGTTGTGGATTATTGTGATTTTGGTAGCGTTAAACGCTACACCGTAACTGGGTAGTTATAAAGGCGTGTATTGGATACAATAAGAAGCAAGCTTAGAGATCGTAGTGGACGTAGATAGAATTTGTCCCTCCCACATAAAGGGAGCAAATATCCTAGGCCACTCGAGGGATAGTGCTTATAGAATGTCTGGCCAGACTCAAATAAATCAATATGAGATAGTGATGTTATTTGTACGAATAAGACTATTCCCATGGATCGAGAAACTATGGATTGGATATACGAGTGTGACTTGTATGTATCGTGTCCAATCCGGATATAGAGACAAAGGGATGAGACAATTACTTGTACAAAGGTTGTCAAGATGACTATTCTATTAGTTGGCTAGAATGGATGCTTTCTAGAAACCGCTCCATATTAGCAAATAGTTGCTACCAACGAGATAGAACCTATGGGGTCACACGCTATATAGAGTTGAACTAGATTTGGTAATTAATTAATTGGATTAATTAATTAGAAGGATCACTTTGCAAAACCTTGCAAACTTAGTAGGGACTAATTTGCAAGGAAGGGACTAAATTGAATTCTAGTATGACTAGAATAAGTCCTTTAGGTAGTTGGCAAGGAGTTGTTAGACTATATAAAGGACCTTCCTTCCTTCCTTCCTTCACACAACTTATGCTCATTATTGAACATAACAAGGAGTGGGAGAGAACAAAAGGAGAGAGAGAAAGCAACAAGAGGAGCCGACCGCCCCTCTTGCCGCCGCCCATCCCGTCGGCCACAAAGGAGGCCGAGACCCTCCTTTTGGGTCTCGTTTTGCGTGATTATTCTTCCTCTTCCTCTTCCGGGCTAGCACCAAGGACTTGGGAGATTCTAGGATCAACTCTAGGCGTGGATCAACCATAGAGAACGTGACACGATTCGCGTTTGAAGTCATCAAAGGAGAACCCTAAGGTGTGTTTTTGATTTCTTCCTTTACCATCGTTATGTCTCTTGACTTGTGATCCTTGGAGGGTTTTGCATGGTTTTATGATTGTTTGTTTTTCCGTTGCGCATCCATGAATCAAAACCCTACAAAAAGGCGTGTAAGTTGCAGCAGTCTATCTGAAGATTGAAGCAAGATTTCGAGTTGGAATATTCGATTCAATGATGCAATCAAAGAGTTTGGTTCCATCAAGAATGAAGATGAATATTGTGTTTACAAGAAGGTTAGTTGGAGCACAGTTATATTTTTGTTCTTGTATGTGATTGACATACTGTTCATTGGGAATGATGTCCCTACTATGCAATCTGTTAAAGATTGGCTAGGAAATTGATTATTAATGAAGGACTTAGGCGAAGCAACCTATAAATATCTATGAAGATATATCAAGAAAGTTGTTTGTCTTAATTCAAAGTGCATACATTGACACGGTGTTGAAACGGTTCAACATGCAAGAATATGAATTCTTACTTATGTCACATGAAGTTAGTCTTTCGAAGGCTAATTGTCATTCCAATTAGATTGTGAAAAGGATTGTATAAATAAGATTAACTAGATACGCCATATTATGTACTTAGGCCAGAAATGTCATATGAGCATGACATGAATATACCAGTCATATCCAGATGAGAGTCATTGGACAACTGTCAAGAATATCCTTATGTACTTGAGAAGAACTAAGGATGGATTCTTGATATATGGAGGAGTGGAAGAGTTCACTGTAACGGGTTACACTAATGTGAACTTTCAGTCCGACAAAGATAATTTCAGGTTGTAGTAAAGTTTTGTGTATTGCCTTAATGGAGGAACTGTGAGCTGGAAAGGGTTCCAGGAAAGATTCGGTTGCCGATTCTACCACAGAGGACTGAGTATATTGCTGCATCAGATGCACATACTCAGTAGATTCCATCTCATTCGATTGTCGATAGAGGAGATGTGAATATAGCAAAGTACCAACAGATGACTCTCTCACCAAACCCTTTGCTCAGCGAAAGCATGGGGGCCGCACTAGATCAATAGGCATATGGATGCCCCATATTGACACTAGTGCAAGTTGGAGGCTGTTGGCGTATACCCTAGAGAAAACCTATTTATCGTTCTCATCGCCATTCCGGTTTTTCTCTTTCTGCTCTGTGTGAACCTCTTCTTCATGACATCAAATAATTTCCTTTTAGAAGGAGCCTTGAAAATAAGCCACTCCCCATCCCCTGGCAATTCTTTGACCTTTTCTTCATCAGACTTGACACAACAATTCTCATTGTAATGTCCAAAGCACTCACACCGAGAGCAGACGTAAGCGATTCTTTCGTATTCGTAGTCCAACCAGATTTTTTCGTCGGTGACTACAATGTAACCACATATGCGAAGTCTTTTGTTAATTGGTAGCCGAATTCAAGCTCTCATATAATGTCCTTCCGAGATCGAGAGGATTCTAGAATTTGTCTTTAATACTTCCCCATCTTTTTCACCGCCTTTCTCAAGCCAAAGAATAGTAAATTTTTGACTTGCACCCACACGTCAATCGTATCGAAGAAGATGTTATCCGTTCACGTCGAGATTGTCCATGACTTTAACAACACGTCATCCTCGAAGATCCACGAACCCCCTTTGAGAACTTGCTCAACGAGGAAGATGATGGAAGCTGAAAGAAGAACCCGTTAGATTTTGGTTCATGAATGCTGAACGGAAGCTTCATAGCCCAGACGTTAAAGCAAATAGGTAACATGAACAAACCTATCAACGCCGTACCTCTGCTCTGGATCTCTTTTAGACTCCACCTCCTCTTCCTACATTGTTAACTTCCCGAAGTCCTGTCTCAGTTCCTTGCCAGAGTCCGTGTCTTCGGAGCTTCAGAACTACCGTCACAGACAACAAAGCTAACCGGTACAGAGCCTTCAACCGGAAACCCTAACTGTTGCCGTGCAAAAACTATTTGTCGTCTGCTTTTCTCCGAGACGTCGCAGCTACGTGAAACTTTGCAACTTTTTCTATAGTATGGCGTTGAATATGAGTTCATGTTACATTTTTTTTTCTTTAAAAATATTGTATTAAAAATATATATTATATTTATGCTTAAAAGTAGACACTTCTTTCTATCTACATAATAAGCTGCTATGGGGAATAAGCTAATCCCAAAATGTGACATGTCGAATAGTTTATCCCCAGCATATCCTAAGGACCAAATAATTCATAATAAGTCAAACTCAGTCATTCAAACTTGTGCAATTATCTTTTCTCAAAAAAAAAAAACTTGTGCAATTATCATATTTTTTTGTTTTTTTGTGATTGTGTCATTTGACACGGGATATGCACTAGTATATATAAACAAAATTAGGCGCTTTGTTGCTCCTGCTGGTTTCAGGTGGCTTAGGTCTTGAGTATTGTATCACAACATCTTCTTTCGACTAGAAAAAAGAAAATAACTTCATTACTGAACTCATCACCTCAAGAAAAAAAAAAGAAAAGAAAAAAACCAATTCAGCAAAGACTCGAACCATTGCTCTATTGGAGCATGTGATTAGTAAAAACTAGGGCTGTACAAAAAACCGGTCGGACCGGACCAACCGGTCAAACCGGGCCGAATTTGTTGGTTTTGGTTGATTTAATGACTAATTTGGTTCAAAGTCGGTTTAAAAATTGGCAAACCGCTGAAACCGGTTCGGTTTTTGGTACATATGACCAAAAAACCATGGTTAACCGACCGACCAAAATATTGTATATAATATAGTAACTGTATTATTATAACATTTAATATAATATATATACATGTAGTATAACTCACTTCACCCAAATTTCAGCATATTCATTCACTGCCTTTACCTTTCCAAATCTGAAATCATCCCTAAATCGCAACCTTGTCTATTTTCCTCTTCTTTTTTCTTAATATCCGTCAATCAACCAATCGAAATCACTGATACGGTCTTCATTGAATCAATCCTGAATGGAATCCTCTTTGATTTTAGTGGGGTTGGGGTTAATGCAGGTATCTGGTCACTGCGAGTTTGAAGAAATCAACTGCTTATCTTATCAATGGTCTGATCATAATTGCTGCTTGGATGGTAAGCAAAAATTCTATCGTGGTTTCAATTTTTTTGATTATTGATGTTGTTTGGTTACGGAGTTAAGTAAAACATACTACTATTGAGGACCGGTCGAACCAAACCGTACCAAACCGATAAAAGATTGGATGGTTTGGTTTGGTTTTTTGATATCATACGGTTTGGTTCGGTGTGGTGAATCACCAAACCGGTATTTTCGATTTGGTTTGTGGTATGAGCCCAAACCATACCAAACCGGACCGCGAACACCCCTAGTAAAAACAATTGAGTCAAAGAGGAAAATAGATTTTGAACGAAATTTTGAAGTTTGGTCAAAAAAAAAAAAAAAAAAACGAAATTTTGAAGTGGCTGTCAACCGGTTCTTCTGGCCCGCCTTGCAGAGCAGGACGAAGAATTCAAACGTAGAGCAAGAGTGAGCGACATAGAGAGATCTTAGCGAAGGGCTGAGAAAATGCCGAAAAGCGAATTCAAATCGAAATCTACAAGGAAGCCTTTTAGGGATCTCTCTAATGGCGTCAAATCCTCGAAGCCCCTCAAGATTAAGAAAGACCACGCTAACGACGACAAAGTCGAAGACGATGCTGCAATCGATCGGCTCTTCCTCGTCCACTCCGATCTTTCTTCTCTCATCCATCAGGTAACTAACTGATCAACACGCGAAATCTTTAGGAATCGACGATTTGGCATCAGCTTCGCTCGTGGGGAAACCCTAGGTCCATTTGCAGTACTAGTGAGTCATATCTGTTTTTTGGGTTGGGAAATTAGGGTTTGGATAAGTTAAAATCTTGCTTTTTGTTAATGGATTTACATTTATTTCAATAATTAGTACTAGTAGTAGCAAGCAATATTGCTCTGTGTTTGTTTTCTTGTCACATCGGAAAGCAGATTAGGAGTATACTGATTAGAAGTATTGGGTCCGGGTTTGTGTTACTTCTTCTTACTTGTGTACGCATCCATAAGTAAGAGCATCATTGTTCGTTAAATATGAATTAGAAACGTCACGTTTAAGGTGGAAGTTGTTTGGTCGAAATTACTTGGGATATGAACCCGTGGTAATCCATTTCTGATAAGAGCTTATAGATTAGAAAATCAGAGGTATCGTTATCATTTGCTTCAGTTGTGAAAATGTGCCTGATTTATTATTCTATGAACACGCGATACAGATTGGGTGGATGATACCATCTCTATTTCTGTGAGGAAACAAACCAGGCCCCGCTGGGAAAAAGTAAAATTTAACATTCTTTATGACCAGTTCCAAAGACAAGGAAAACAATAAAGTGTAAGGAATGATCATCTTTTACGAATAAGGAAAATGCAAATTATGATTTTCAATAAAAAGAAGTTAATTTGTTACTTGTTCAGGTCTTACATCACGTTTTTTTCACGAAAAGAAGGGTCTTATGTCTAAGGTCTTTTTCTTACTTGCTTGAGTTCTTGCCTTCTTGGTTACATTACTTATGAACTTGAGTATTTCTCGCCCAAACTAGTGAGTTGCGAAGTAGTAATTACTTGCGGATATCAAATTTTGAGGTGTAAAGAGGGTCTTCTGAACTCTTAAGAGAGGAGAGCTAAATACTTTAGACAGTCAGAGCATAGATGCTACAATGCAGCAAGAAATACAGGAAGTTTACCGAGGAAGAGTAACCAGCATACACACTAGTATCTCCTTTGTTGTCACCAAAGGTTTTATTTGTCACTCATCTTAGTTTCTATTTCTATTTATTGTTTTGCTTTAGTACACTGCTTTGTCTTATGTGAGTATATGCCTCGTGCTTCTTACATTGTGTGAAATTATGCTCCTATTTGTGATGTAGGAAAGTGTTGTCTTTTCTGTTAATGTTTTCATGAAATCAGGTACTACGGGTGAAACTTTTTAGAATGCACCATTTGTGTCGAGGCCTAAAAGCCCCTCCAAAAGTTCATGGCGCATCCATCAATAACATGCACATGTAAATATTTGGACATAACTCCATCATTAAGATTTTTGTTGTCTCCTTGGGTCTAGTGAGATGTCTGACTATATAGTTCAGTTTTGGAGTATCAATGTTTCATTGATAGCAATATCAGGCTTCATCAATGAATTTAATTTTTCTGTTAGCTTCATGTGTTTACCTTCAGAATAGGGTACACATATTATGATTTCGTAAAGTGACAATACCACTGCTCTCCCTGTTTCACAAAGATAGCTCATCTCTCCATTTCAACCAGATGTTTATCATCTTCCTCTCAAACTTTTATGTTTGACTGACGCCTTTTTTTCTGGGAAACTATAGATCATGACTATAGAACACAGCTGCTACATAATGTATTGGCAGAAATGTAAAGGAAAGCAGGTTGGCAATACGAATACACTAGAGTCCGACAGTGTAAATCTCAACCACACAAGAATAGTCAATAAATTCTGATACACGTCCATAGCGGTGTTAAAAACAGTTGCATCACTTCTGTTATTTGCTCCAAAGAGAAGAATAGACAAGCCATATGCGCTGGACATTATATGCAGATGAAACATGAAGAATCTCTCCTTTAATTCGTTCGACCTATGAGAGCTATTTTATCCAGAATTAATTGTTGTAAGATAAACTGAACATGCTCATATAGTCCACAATTTTAGTTACTAACTTGTTAATAGACTAGTTATGTTTAATATAAAACATGGTTTTGAAGGATCCATTTACTCATTTAGCATTCCCTAGATCTTTGAACAGTTCACACCTTCATTTATCTATTCTGGCTACAACGTGCTTGATGATCCTGACACCTTTGCTCCACAGCCACAGTACAGCTGTTGCAGCTGCTGTTATAGAACCATGTTTTAGATTTAAACGTTAGTCCTCAACATTGGCTATAAAATGCCATGGTGGTTATCTTGAAAGGGGAATAGTTCCTGAACAATGTCTAAATGTTCCAATGCAATACCTGCTAGAAGATATGTGGATGAGGGTGTGTGTGTTATGATTTACCCACTTTACCAGCCTCTGATAAGTGCCCATTGCTTTAGTATGATAATTGAATTGATCTTTTATTGGAGTATGAAGCGGTTGCTTCTAGGACTTCCCCAATTGTTAAGTGGTTATGTAGTCATTATGCCTGTAGATACATTTTGGTTTCTTGTTTAAAGAAGTGAAAGAACTTTGGTCAAATGCTCTATGCATGCAGTATTAGAAAATAAACGCGGACAATCTTTTGGATGATAAAAAGCATTGGAATGGCCATAACTATGTTTATTGTGACAAACTATTTTGAGTATCCTGCTACATGATTTTATTGTCTGTTTGCTTATAAGGGCCTTGATTACTCTTGCCCACTTTTCTCACTGGATGCTCTCCTTTTTAATTCCTCTTGTTTGCATCATTTTGAACTTTTCACAAGGGTAGGTGCATATTTAGGCAGGCGTATCATGCAGTAGATTTGGGTCCTAGATGTTTCCCAAGGGAACACGTCAGAGTGAAATACTGACCTAAGCATTTGAGGGCAGCTGATAAGCATAACATAAGCACATTAATAAATTAATTGCTCTAGTAATTTACCTATTTTGCTCCCTCCTCTGCTCCATTTTTCATTTGTGTCTGTAACCTCTTTGACAGTGTGTGTGTTTTACACTGATTTGTGACTTGTGCAGTTAGTTTCTGCTTTATAATTTATATTCCAAATGTTAAATCAAGAACTGTTGAACTTGGAGCCCTATATCACTCAATTCGGCTGGAGCTGTAACCCACTTCTAATAACTAGTAGAATCTCAGTTGATAGTTCCACATGGTGCAGCATTTTGCAATGGTGAATATGTAACTCGAAAGACGTTTTAGTTCTGACGCTGTGAACTCTATCTTGTGTACCTTACTAAGTATTAAAATGCTTAATCACACGGCCAGTTCTCAGGTAGTTTGTAGTTTGGGATTACTTCTATAAACTTGCATGCAGATGTTGTCCAGATGATTACACAATACATGTTAGCCCTATCTTCGGCCTGCCTTCGGAATATATGTTTTATTTTCGCTGTACTAATTAAATTAGCACGAAGTATATGCTTAAGTTTAACCTTTTTTAGTTGCTGGGCTTATTGCAGATAGACGAACTTGTTGTCCAGGCACTCAATGTTAAAAGTAAGGAAGGCGTAAAGGAAGTTAAATCTTTCACACAAGTCTTGACTGATATACAAACGTCATTGAAAGTTAGTGCACCTTTTCATGTTACCATATTTTCTCGTGCATCTACTTGATTCATATAGTAAATCTTTATATTTTCTTAAGTGCAGCCATGGGCTCCAAGATTCCAGAAACTAATCTCCAGTCAAATTATTGGTTCTGAAAATCAATTAGAACAACCTTTGACGTCCAGAGCTGTTCCTCCTGCAAGTATAGATGTGACTGATGCCATTCAGAGTCCAGAACAACATGCTAAATTCGACTCATTGGTCTCTCCTTCTCCACTCGTATCCTGGAGGGCAGGCTGTCCTGATGTGGGTGGTAGGCAATTGTTTCTTCTGACACCTTTGCCAAAACCAAGAGCCTTTTCTTCCCAACGCAAAGCTTCATCTACATCAAGGGAAACAGAAAAGAAAGTGTCTCAAGATATTGATTGGTTGTCATCTCTAAGCATCATTCCCGAAGATAAAGTTAATGATCTCCTTGAGGGTGTAATAGTAAAGCCAACCCCAGATGAGGTTTCTGATGCAATTGCTAAGGACAGTGAAAGCACTTTGCCGCCTGTTCTTGCTTCTCCACCAACCTCGACAAATACCAGGTCATCAATGCTTGTCATGACTCCTTGCCTTAAGATGTCACCTCCTAAATCTTGTGTTTTACTTGAGCCAGTGTCTCAACTATCTCGTAAATATACTCAAGGGACCCGTAAATCAACCCCATTCCCTTCTGGAATTCAAGATTCTACTAGCTCTGAAGTTTCAGATTCATCCAGTGGTGAAGGATCAGAGAATATGGTTTCATTATATCCCAAATTATTTGGAATACAACCGCCTCAGGAAATGGGATATGTGAAGAAGGCTGTAGAAGCATCGCCAGGTTGGTTCATGTCGCCTCCGAAAACCTGCACAATTATGGAACCACCTGATGAGAAAGCATTAAAAAGCGTGATTAGCAACCGCCCATTACCAAGAACTGGTCATGTCCACAATCGTCAGACTCACTTTTCTTTCGCGGAAGAAGACAATGTTGAAAATGATCCAACCACCAGGAAACTAAGATCTCTTGGTATAGTATATGTCTCCTCAATACTTATTGGACTTGGATTTGAGCAAGAAACTTATATTTTGTTTGTCTCGTCTTCTCTGCAGATCTGGATGGCGGTTCTGCACTTGTAGAGAGCACTCCTCTGTGCAAGGAGCCTGAAAGCAATTTCCGGAGAGGAAAGCATCCCGGGGAAAATACATTGAAGAAGGAACTTTGGACAAAGTTTGAAGCAGCATCTACTTACGGTGCACGCTCCAAGTTTCCTGTTCTCCAAGAGACTGTGGAAAAAGGATTTCTAGACAGATTGGAAGAGGCTTCTAATTAGACACAAGTTGTTGACAGGTCTGTTGTTATGGACATTTGGTGACAGGTCTGTTGTTTCATGATAGATGCTCCTTGATTTTGTTGTACGGGTGTACCTACGCGGGGAGGTGAAGACCCTTCAATACAATGTGATAAATCAAGTATATTATGGGAGTCTGACAAAAATAAGTATATTATGGGAGAGCGAAACATTGTTGAAAATATTGAATTTTTCCTTGAACTTTTGAGATACCCCTACAAGGTCAGTCCAGCTCCCAAAACTTTGCAGTCACTGTGGACGTTTCAACCACTCCATGGAACGCTCCAGTGTCTTTCGTAGTGGCTTAATGCCCCTTCCTGACCCATCTGCAATATAGATTTTTACTATCAGTGTTCTCGTTACTTTTGCCGAAACGGATGAAACACGCACCAAAAATACATTGTCGCGTTCATTTCCTTGAAAAGAAACAATAATAAAAATTTGTAGTTTGGTGCATGAGGCTACTGCTATGCACACCGTACTTTTTTTTTGATGACATGTCATCTCATAGATAGATAGGAACATCCAAAGTCCAGCTAGAAACAAGACCAAATACACAACTATAACTGAGTACTACTAACAACAACTACAACGGATGATTATAATACATATCATTCTTGGCAGCTCTGAGCTTTAGCGACCAATGAACAAGACACTTTAGAGATAGAACAAAAGGCAAGACGATCCATAGCACCATTCATCCTTGCAAAAAGGGCGGACCCTGAAAAACTGGACTACTCCTCTCCTGAAAAAAGGAAAAGATTATAGCAATAGCAGTGTTAATATAGGTAATGTTATGATGCAAAGTAATGTTAACCCCATGCTCTGCAGCCAGGAATGAGGGCTGAAGAGCGCCCGAAACATAACATTTTTCCCGATAATTCATTAGGGGTGAAAGTTCAAACCGGAAAAACCGCAGACCGAATGAACCGAGCTACACTGAACAAAAGAATCGAACTGAGGACAAACCGTAAAAACACAAACCGAACCGGACCGAACCATTTAAACCGCACTAAACCGTTTAAACTGTATTGCATATATTTCTTGTACCACTGTCAATGTTCTCTCACGTAGAATGCTGGACTAAGTTCATATTCCTTTAAATCGAGCTCGATTATTTTGTAAAAGATTCATAGAAAATCAAAAAAATGGTTGTAGATTTGATTTAGTTTAATTTGGTCTCTATATTTGAACTCCTTTTTTTGTTTTTGTTTTTTTTTTTGTTTTTTTTGTTTTACATAATTTTACCCTTTTTAGGTTAGAATATGGTAATAGCGTGTATAATATGTAAATCGCCACTTTAAACGGATTTGAATCTTCCTAAAACTGAACCGAACCGTCGAGTTTCAATTTTTTTTTTGCTCAAACCGGACCAAATTGAACCGTTTGCATCCCTAAATCCATTGGGTGCTATCCACCCCTACTGTACGCAGGCCAATACTCGAGGAATAATCACTATCATTCCATGCCTCGTCCACATTGATATCCCTAATTATGGCATGATCGCCTTCATGTCTCCTTTTGTCCACAACAATCGTCATACCTTGAGAAGTCCCCACTTCGATTCTTCTACTGCAACAGACGTGCGGAGTAATTTGGTCGAGAGTGAGTTTTTTCATTTTTCATGATCCGCTTGACTACCTCAAAAGAAAGTTACTGTTGCTGAACACTTTGCTTCATCTTTCTCTCCAAATGGCCCAAATGACGTGAGCATCAGAGGTGTTGCCGGAATTTAAAATATCCCAGAGAGTACTATCGAAACCATTGCCTGGATGAGATTCGAGGTCACTATTCCTCTATACAAGAGATGTAGCGAGGCAGCTAAGGAATATCTAGTCTTGAGTTTCGAGCTTTGATTACATAGAGGGCATAAGGTATCCCTGGTATTAAAGCGCTGGCTGAGAAGACTCAATGTTGGGAGTTTCTTGTGAGCACATTTCCATAGGAAAGCTTTCCACTTTTCGGGAATATTAAGACCCCAAATTGAATGCCATCTCTTGTCAGTAAGCGTATTACAACAAATGGAGTAAAAGAACTTAGTTGTTTGGAAGACATTGTGAGAACCTTCACTAAGAAATTTGTGTCCCGATTTTGGGGTGAAGTCGCATGTCCTTGTAAACGGCCAAATGAGCATGTCCTCCTCCTTGCTAGCTGGAAGCTAGATTGAGAGCATTCTTTTTTCATTGATTTCTGGGACACTGACTTTTATGACTTCCTCTTTCCATTCTTGGGCACCACCTATATTAGAGATGTCACGACCCGACTTTTTCCTCTTTAACCGTCTCACTTTTCCATAAAAAATAGCGGAAGCTTAGAAATAGACAATTCTTTTCAATTTGCATAAAAATATCACTTTTCCTATTCATTTGAAAAATATTGTTTACAAATCTCAAATAAAACAAATCTCAACGAATATTACAATTAATTCGAAAAAGCTATAAATCTAGCCCGTCTATAGGCTCTGATCGACCCGGTACGGTACCCGTAAATATTTAGGGTGAGCAAAAAGCCCAGTAGGTACCGCCTAACCACTGGCATAGAATTATAATAATAAATTAAACTATAAAATCGATCACAAATAACGTAATTATCATGTTTTAGACATCATGCGAATAACGAACAATAACTTAACAATCAACATATAGCATGAACATCACGTATATGCCGCAATTACAGTAAACGTGAAAACAATATATATCCCCTACCTTAATATTAGCTTCATGATAGCAACTTTGAAACGATAAAAGCAGCTCCAAACATATTATCTCAGAATATCTCTACTATCTCTGTATCTCACTTATCAACAGTTGAATCGAATCTGGAATAAATAACTAAAGCAATGGGCCATATTTATAGAATTCAACGACCAATCAGATCGCGACGAGTCATCAGGGCACGTGGCGTGCATTCATCGCAAGGGACGCCACACGCTGACACGTGTCCCCTATGTGTCATTCATGCAAGGAGTAGGCCCATATGCGTGACACGTGTCCTAAATGCGTGTCAATCATGCAAACTAGTTCACTGAGTTGCGACACGTGTCCCCCTTACGTGTCGCGCATGTAGAGACAGTCACAGATGTGGTGACATGTGTCCCTCTACGTTTCACACATTTATTTGGCCAAATTTTTATGATTATCCTCAACCACCGCGTCAAATAAACATGTAATTTAGTCACGTCAAGCATATAAAAAGCCACATATCACAAGCTGCATAAAGATACTTAATTAGCACTTAAGATACTAATTAACACTAATTATCCCTAAATATTTTTATCCTTAATTTAGCAATAAAATAAGATACTACGACTTTCGGTGTATATTTGGACGAGCTTAACATTAATAGTTTTTCAGTTATGGGCTTATCTATCAACTACTAAACAGTTAAACATGAATAAGCTGAAGTAATATAAGCTTAAGAAATGCGGTTATTACAGTCTTTCCTCCTTATAAACATTTCGTCCTCGAAATTTGAATTTTAAACATTATGTGTTTCTATTTCAAAAATCGTTCATATCATGACATAAACAATCTCATCACTTTCTCATAGCCAGACAGCGTGCCTACACAACTCCGCTTGCGCCCCTGCATACCTCGCTTGGATCAAGTTAGCCAAGACCAAGTTCCGTGCGTAGGTGACAAGCGATGTAGGTTCCACACTCTATCCCAAAACGTATCCGGCACACCTCGCTTGGATCAAGTTAGCCAAGACCGAGTCCTGGGTGCAAATGTCGACTAAGGTGGCTTTAAAACACCGGGTTGGCGCAGCTCTGATACCAAATTGTCACGACCCGACCTTTTCCTCTTTAAGTTGATTAAGAATTTATCAGAGTAAACACCCGCTTTTACGGTCGCGACGAAAATATGAACCGTCTCACTTGTCCATAAAAAATAGCCGAAGCTTAGAAATAGACATTTTTGCATAAAAATATCATTTTCTATTCATTTGAAAAATATAGTTTACAAATCTCAAATAAAATAAACCTCAACAAATATAACGATTAATTCCGAAAAGCTATAAATCTAGCCCGACTATAGTCTCTGATCGACCCGGTAAGGTACCTGTAAATATTTAGGGTGAGCAAAAAGCTCAGTAGGTACCGCCTATCCACTGGCGTAGAAATATAATAATCATTTAAACTGTAACATCGATCACAAATAACGTAATTATCATGCTTTATACATCATGCGAATAACGAACAATAACTTAACAATCAACATATAGCATGAACATCACGTATAGACCGCAATTACAGCAAACGTGAAAACTATATTTCCCCTATCTGAATATTAGCTTCATGATAGCAACTTTGAACCGATAAAAGCAGTTCCAAACATATTATCTCAGAATATCTCTACTATCTCTCTATCTCACGTATCGACAGTTGAATCGAATCTGAAATGAGAAATAACTAAAGCATTGGGCCGTGTTTATAGAATTCAGCGACCAATCAGATCACGACGAGTCATCAGGGCACGTGGCGTGCATGCAGTACAAGGGCCACCACACTCTGACACGTGTCCCCTATGTGTCATTCATGCAATGAGTAGGCCCATATGCGTGACACGTGTCCTAATTGTGTGTCAATCATGCAAACTTGTTCAATGAGCTGCAACACGTGCCCCCCTTACATGTCGCGCATGTAGGGACAGTCACAGATGTGGTGACATGTGGTCCCTCTGCGTGTCACACATTTATTTGGCCAAATCTGAATGATTATCCTCAACCACCGCGTCAAATAAACATTTAATTTAGTCACGTAAAGCATATAAAAAGCCACATATCACAAGATGCATAAACAATACTTAATTAGCACTTAAGCTAGTAACTAACACTAATTATCCCAAAATATTTTTATCCTTAATTTAGCAATAAAATAAGATATTACGACTTTCAGTGTATTTCTGGACGAGCTTAACATTAATAGTTTTTCAGTTATGGGCTTATCTATCAACTACTAAGCAGTTAAATATGAAATAAACTGAAGTAATATAAGTTATTACAGGAGATCCAATACTTAACTCTAGCATCCGGATTAATAGAATACTCTCCCTCAATTTCAACAAAGGGGGCTGCTAAGCCTGGAATCCATATGTCATTGAGAATGCTAATTCTAACGCCACATTCCACGTGCCAAAAATCCCTTCTTTAGAAGATCTCTACAATAGATGACGCTTTTTCAGGCTCGTGACACATTGTTGGGACATTTTATATTCATGAAATCCTTTATCTTACAGTACTTCTACAACAAGAATTTCGAGACAAGCATATTTGAGTTATTATAGATGCGCTAAGACATGTTAGCAAGAAGAGCCCACTTAAATCAATTAAAATTTCAAAGCCCCAAACCACGTGTTATTTTTTCTTGACAAACAACATCATTGGGTATGGCTCTCATGGAGCGTTGGAAATCTAATAATGAGAACGAAAATTTGGTTGCTATATGAGGCCGATATACAATATGTTGTTCAAGTGTTTGGATTTTTTGTGCCTTTATTGTGTATCCTTTTTTGTGTCTTTATACTTATTGGACTGTTTTACAATTGTTTCTTTTAGTAGAATTTGGCTGATTTCACTTATGGGTCGTAAGAGCTTCAAAATCAAGAACCACTACATGGCTAGCCCAATTTGGTGCTTGGTTGAACCAAGTAAATGGGTCATGGAGTTCTAGGGATTTCCTAGTGAAGGAAAGGGGACAATTACTTCCTTCCCTCGGTCCAAATGCCAATAACTGTGAATTACAACAGTCTCCCATTAACTACACACTCTCTTCAATGATTCTTGTAGCTCCCGTACATCATCACCTTCTTATCAATTGCAACACTCTGGTTCCCTTTCTCACTAGTCATTGTATCTGTATTTAGAATTTGAAAGACAGTAATGTAGGTGGTAAAAGAAAGATCAATACTCTAGAAGGGGGGGGGGGGTTGAAGAGGATGAATTTTTTTTTTTTGCAATTTTAGCTAAAAGAGTAGTTTCAAAGAAATATGTGCACAACTGTAGGTACTTCAAGGCCTTGAAATGAGTTTCAAGTCCTTGGAAAGAAAACAGATGAAAGATAAAAGGTAGAGTGTTTTCAGGGCCTTGAAATGCCTTTCAATTCCTTGAACTGAAACCTGTTTTGTGCAGTTAATTTGGCTAAGTATGGAACAACAAAATGGATGCAAGAGACACAGAGATTTATAGAGTTCAGTCCCCTTGGACCTACGTCTCTACCTCAGGGATTTGATCCCTGCAGGATTTTCAACTCAATCTTATTAGTCAAAACCTATGCCCTAGATCTCAAGCACAGAGAGTTCCCATACTCTGTTACAGCTTGTGGTTCTCACTAACCTATCTCGTACATGTTCTAGCTAACTGATTCAACAATAATTCTCTATTGTTCACTTGAACAATTCAGGAGAACTAGAATGTAACAAGTATTATCACAATGATATACAAAGAGTTCAGAAAGAAGAATACTGAGACAAAGTCTAGCAGTGAGTATGCTGTGTCCTTCAGATGCTTGGATTGAGAGGAATGAATCTGCTTCTGTGTTGCTTGTCAATACCTGAATCTGTTTGAGTGTGTCTCTCTTGATTGTCTTTTAAAATTATCTGTCAATTACCTTCTTAAGGAGCTGTTTGAATTGGAGATCTTCAGGATATTCTGGAAACTAACTTCCCTAAAAATCAACAATGTATCTTGACTCTTCTAACAGCTCTTCCAACGGCTAGTTGCTCAGTATCTTCAAAGATATTGACTTGATCTTGTAGATGAGTAAGTTAGGAAGGTTCGAACATATTTGCATAGTCACATAAAAAATCAAACAATCCCGTTTCCTTTTTTGCAGGATCACAGTTTAGACAAGTAACCCTGCAAAATAGGAATTCACTTTTCCCTGCAAAACTTGTTCAAACAGATGGATTAATATTGGTTAAGAGCAACAAAAAGATTTGTCTATCATCATCAAGGTGCAAATAATCAAGCATAGAGAAGTGGGAATCATATTAGACAGATAAGCTCCCCCTAAGTTCATGATGTATACTGCTCAGTATATTTCAAACCTTTGAAAACAGTTTCATGGTCTGTTTCAAGCCTTTGAAACTAGCTGAACTTACAAAATTGTTTTTTGGAGACTGAGTTCATGGAGAGTTTCAGTCCTTCCTTCAACCCTCTGAATTTAGCTTCTTTTTCCAAACCACCGAAGAGTAGAGACATCTCTTTTTTTCAGGCGAATAAGATATAGTGAGAGTGGATATAGATTCGGTAGATGACAAACAAGAACACGGGTATGAGTGTGTCTACTTATCTGTACCCGCAAGTCGCTAGACAGTGTAATTATACAACGTAGAGCCATTGAGTGGTGCGTGCTGCAAATGATAGAATATATATTTAAAAGACAAAAAGATCTAATAAATGCTAATCAATGAATGCATAAAGATCGATAATAGATGTGATATATAATTGTAAAGTAAACAAGAAAATACGGTAGTTATATGAAAGTAAGAGATGCATGAAACACAAGGTTTTTACCGTGGGAAAACATTCATTGTGTTCTACGCCTGAGAAGGACGTCTAGGATGAAAACCCGATCTGCTAGAACCAACCAATGCTAGACAACTTTATTGTCAAAAGCTGTCTGATACAAGATTATAACGAGCTATCACACAGATTAGGTTCTCACCACAATACTTTTACCTTCCTAGTTTCTGCAATCTCTTGTGTAGCACCCATGTGGTCACAACCCAATTAATTCCTTGAATCTAGTTGGGAACTAGCACACTAAATTATGCCTTGAGCTAGCGAACCGATCTACACGTGAACCACCCGTTGAGGCATGCACTTTAGGAAATTTTCCATGACAGTTCGTCAAGTGAACAAATCTAACACCGTTTAATTCGTCAGTGAACAACTCTATCACATGTGGATACTTGAGCAAAGAACCTGCGAGGAATAGGAGACTCTAGACAAGACTAACAAAATACAATATCTACAAGCACACAGAGATAAACCCTAGACAATGCTAAGATCAAATCCAACGTCACATAAAGGGGAAACAACCTCAGATCTTAAGCAATAAGATCAAAAAAATTCAGCACAAACACATCTTAATAGATATGGGAACAAAGCAACTCTAGGATGAATATAAGCAAGAGAAACCATGGAGTTCAGAATCTTTGAGACGTCTATAAAGAAGAGACTGTCTAAAACACATGTCATACGTAAAATCAATACTAAGAACAATATGAAGAGAACTAATTGTGAACAAAAAAAACTTCTATGACAGATTTTATACACAAGTAGATAACAACAGAACTTCTAGATCAAAAGAGAGATAGACCTAGAAACTATAATGAAACAATAAGAACATGTTCAACCTAGATGACTATAGAAGATAAATCAACTGCAAATACTTGAATGAAGATGAATCTCTACATGAATATGTGTAACTGATGATGAATAAGAACACACTAGCAATTAGAAACTCCTAGCTGATGCAACACGACAAAGAAGTAGTAGCATAGGCCTAGCTAAATGATTTCTCTCTATTGGCCGAAGGTAGGGACGACTATTCTCTCTCCCACTGGCTTAACCCTAGCTGCTGAAGGGAATCGCATCTATCTCATGCAGATACACAGGAATTATCACAACTTGGTTTTCTCTAAACCATGGGACTAAATATATAGAGAGAAAACTTATTTTCCAAGGAAAGAGAGTTCTAGAGAAAATCTTATATGAATCTAGACATTTGGAAAACTAATTAAAGTTAAAAACTCAATTAAAGGTAATTAATTAATTAAAAAATATGTTTACTAAATATATTATATTCATACTTAATATCAAACTTTAAATAAAGAAATTTACTTTAAAGACAAACATTGGAAGATTTTGGATATAATATCTCTGGGACTTGTGAAAGTGAAACGGAAAGAAACACCCACAACCCAAATTTAAAAAGTTTTGGTATCTAAATTTAATCACTCACTAACAAAACCCAGAATCTGACATTCATAAAACCAATTTTGAACAAAGAAATTCCCGAATCAAATGAAAACCTTAAACCAAGCACCAACCCCCCTTGATTCGGTCCCCGACCCAAATCAATTGAAAAAATCTTGTCACATATGAAGGAAGAAGAAGAAGAATTAGGTGGCTATGACATTTCAGATCGGGTTGGTGATAACTCTCTAGTAGAGTTATATTTCTTGCACGTTTTATATCGTTTTGCGTGCTGTCCGGGTTGATAATCTTAGTTTTACACTATGATTAGAGAGAAAACGTAGAATCTTAGCTCTAGGCATTATATTGTTAATCCAGGCGTTTCTCGCATTATTTTATGTATTTTTGTTACGTTTGATCGCACGGGTTGTGTTTCATGTTGTTTTGGCAGGGAACGGAGCTTGGGAGATGAATCGGAGAGGATAAACAAGCTTGAGAGATTAATTGGGAGCTAGAGTGGAGAAGAAATCGTGAAGAAAATGGTGTAGAGACATGGAGAGGGGAGGCAAGTGTCATTTTAAAAAGTTTGGGTAATGACACTTTAGCACCCCATTTGAAGAGAAAAAAAAGAAGAAAAAAAAGACTCCAGGTGATCGCACGACCAGGATATTGTGGTCGTGCGATCAGAAAAATATCCAAACTCACTGTGTATCACGACCAGAGCTTGTGGTCGTGCGATCAGGAAGTAGGATCAAAGCTGATCACACGACCAGTATTTTTCTTGTTACATGTTCTTAATTAAGGGTTAATGGGGGGAGTTTAGGGTTATAAATTAAGAGTCTTTGGTGATTAATTAATATACCCTAGACCTAAAAATAAAAGAGGAACGTGAAAATAAAGAGACAAAGGAGGAGACTCACGTTGGAAGTACGACGAGGGAGAAGGGGAGAACACCGAAGCCACCATTGGAGAGCTAGGTTTTTTTATTTCTTCTTCTTCTTCTCTCAATCTTCGTATGGAGAAACTATTGCACCGTGTTGGGTTGATCTTTATTAGCTAGAGGTTTCTCTATGCAACTCTATGAGAGCCTAGGGTTTACGTAGACGAATGTTTTTCCGGATTTTAGACTTTTGTCTCATGCTTTGGATTATTTCTATCGATTGAATGTTAATTTCATGAACTTGATGATGAATCTAGTCTATTGACACGACTAGTTTAAGATTTTATAATCATAAAACTAGGGTTCTTCATACATTATAATCTTGCTTAAAGTTAATACTTGTTCTTGTTACATGTTCTTACATTGTGCTTAATCCTTATCAAGAATGGATTCGCGGCCCGGACTTGTTAATTAACTGGAAAGTGCACGACGGTGACTTAACCTAGTTGTGAAGAGTGTATGAACACAATCCCATACCACCGAGACCGAAGAGGAGAAGTGTTAGGATTTGCCTTAGTGTGGGTAGATTCGGTAGGATTATTCAGCTGTTCCGTGAAACGGTGGACCGATAGGACCCGTTATCGTACCAGTAGATGACCTGCTAGAATGGACCCGTAGACAACATGAGACTGATAGGAGATTGTAGTTAACCGAGACGTAAAATGACATGAGACCGAGAGGATATTGTCATAGCCTATTACCCGACTGAACTAGAATAAGATTAGCGTGTTACATAGCTGAACCGGAATTCGTCTACAGCCCTGGGTGATCTAGAGATTGCCTAATTTCTCCATATATTTGTTTCTTAAATAAAAAATATTAAAATAGTTTAGTTGTTATTTTAATTCTTAAATCAATAAAATCTTTCCTCCTGTACCGTACTCTAAATTAAGTAACTAATTAAATAGTCTCAAGTCTGTCCTCGTGGCATCCGTAACTCGTGGTTGAAATACCAACCCTGTATTACTTGACCGTGCACTTGCGCATACGCGTTAAGAAGTCGCGTCAAGTTTTTGGCGTCGTTGCCGGGGACAGCGGTAGATAGTTAGGAAGTTTAGAGTACTTTTCTTTTAGTTTCGTTTTATTTTGTTTCGTTCTCTATCTCGGTGCTTCACGGGTGTCTTTTGAGTTTGTTTTCTCAAGACCATAGGAAGCAAAAGATTCTACTAAGCATGTGGAGCGAGGACTATTATTCAGGTCCCCCCTACTGTTTCTACTACAGGGGTAACCATGAAGAAGAAGACGCATGCATAGTTTGGTGCTACCGATGCGGAATTTATCATGTCAATCGGGACCGTGACGAGTTCATACACCCCAGCTTCATCAGCACCAAGAAGACTCAGCAGCGAGTATGGCAGAACGGCATATTATTATGGAAGACATCCAAGTGTGCTCCAACTTTTTGTCCATAGCTTCACAATTACCACAAGAGGATTCGGACACATATAAGGAATATGTGAGGGAGATGATGGAGAGGATAAAGAAACGAGTAGAAAAACTATCAACAACAGGGGAATCTAGTATTCAAGAACCACAAGAGGAGCCCTTTCCACATGACAGTGAGCCTCATATTGAACCTCTATCATCACCACCAAAAGTGGAAAAAGATATACATGAGCCGAGCGAAGAATGCAGTGTCCAGGAACCATTGGCGGATTCTGCCATTTATGAGGACTCAGAATCCGATTCAAACTGGGGTGGACCTGTGTGCCCAAGATGGGAAGATCTGCCATATTGCGCGCCAACACCGCAGGCGCCCTCACATCCTTCGCATGAATGGGAAGACACCGGCATTGGAAGCATGTGGTGTGCTGACGATGAAGCTGGTGAAACACTTGTGCTCAGTGATATTGAGGTAAAAGCCCCAACTCTGATTAATGATGAATTCTCCATATCCTATGTCACGCAAGTCTGCGACGAGCTGGAACAATACTGTATGGGGATTCTTATGGGGAAAAATGTGATGAGCAACTTCCAATCTCTTGTTCTATGGGCGATTCTATTGATCATCCATATGCCATAGTCAAGGAGTTAAAAGTCAGCAAGTGTGGGGGTCTGGATGAATTGCATGGGTCATTTGAAGAGCATATAGCACCAAGGGGGTACTACTGGGATGAATTTATGGAAAATGATGCATGTGAGCCCAGTGGTACTTTGTGGAAGTTGATCAAGAAGATAAATTGTAAGATGAAAAGAGTCAGCTTCTACAAATCTCTACCATCTGCACAGCAAAGGGGTTCACGTGAGGTTTTGGAAAAGATATGGTGAAAGAAGAAGTGGAGGGATAAAGCAGTCTCCACTTTCCTTTTCGGTTGAGGTAACCGGGTCGGACTGTCGATCTTAAATTACAAGCGCTGCTTGGGAGGCAACCCAATGAAGAGTATGATGCTATTTATTTATGGTTTTTTCTTTTAGTTCTCTATATTTAATTTTGAGGGGTGAGAGAGAGTTGTGTTAATTCTTCCAATCAGTGTGCAGGGACACACGTACAGAAGACGCTCCAGGCTCCCCCTCTTGATGCGTGCGACAAAGAATGTTGAGTAGGCGCATCGGAATCAGGACGCAATGTGAGACTTCTCCGGAAACTGTCAACGGTCCACAAGACCCCTTCTTGTTGCAGTTTCGCGGTAACGGTGCCATTTAGGTCCGGTCACCACATGTATCTCTAACTCTATCTGTTCTAATTTTTGAGAAATACTACCTCTGTTTCTTCTCTTTCACCTTGGAGGACTTTTTTACCCGTATCTGGGTCACTTTGACTCAGTAATTTGGATAGTAAACCAATGTAATTTTTTGACAATTTTTTCATCGTATTATACAGTAAAGTTTTCTCTACAAGATCATGCAAAGAAAACCGAATTCGTGTATCGTTTTGCTAACCAAATCACTGGGTCAAAGTGACCTAGTGAATAGTGTCAAAAAGTGAAGTAAGGTGAAAGAGAAGAAACATAGGTAGTAGTTGTGTAGATCCACCTCCACACATTTAAGCGATGAGTCCTCCTAGTATAACTCTAAATTCGTTGAGGACAACAAAACACTTAAGTGTGGTGTAGTTTTGTATATATTTCAACTAGCCATGTCCTTCTGTGCATAGCCTTGTTACATATAGTAAGTGTCGTATTGTGAGTCTTTGTGGTTAGTGTAGAGTGTTTCAATATATTTTCTTGATGTGTTAAATGATTAAATTGCTGCATTGTTTTGCACTTTTATATTATTGAGTCCCCTACCCAATCGTTGTGATTAGTCGAGTTGGCCAAAAGCATATAGAGTCTAGGAAAATATGAAAACAATTAAAAAAAATAAAAAATGAAATATCCATAAAAATTAAAAAAAATTGAGTTGGGCAATTGATGAAGCTTTAAACTAGAGAGAGTTCAGTGAAAGAGTCCCCATGAATAGGAAGCACCGTAGTGGGGAAATCCTTAATTTTTAGTATCATGCGCACCAGTTTCACGAAAGGAAGTCCCGGGTATTTAGAAAGTGGAAAGAAGACGAGGGCATACCTTTAGTTCCTATAGTGTGCTAGGAGGATATGGCCTTTAGGGCAGTCGAATAGTCTGTTTTCTGTGGAAACTTGTGGCCTCTTGCAAATCTGGGGTGGACCTTCGTGTAGAGTCGGTTTCATGTGGTACACTGCCTTAGCCTGAGTGAAGTTAGGGAGTGTACACCACCATCCCTTACGACAGTTTCAAGAGCTAACCGAAAAAGCACACACTTAGTAGCTCTAAATGCACGGCTGAAAATAAAAGAGGAGAATGAAAAACAAAAGAAATCAAAATCTTCTCTTGGACTAGATATGGTGAACAACCTAATGTACCCCCGTTCGCGCGGCGAATTTGGATTCAAACCAATTAGAGCGTCTAAGGAAAATTAAAGTCAATCCGTATTGCACGGAGTTTTGTCTCCCTTCACTGCGACAATTTGCATTCAAACGCAATAACGGCTAAGAGGGTCTGAAAACCTCATATGACTTGGCGACGAAAGACTATCATAAGACTAAGGATGCCTAAACCCTCCGAGTTAAAGGACGTGCCCGGATCTTGGATTGAGTTTAGTGGATGTTTGGGGACCCCTTAGCGACCTTGTGCGTAGGGTCAACGTATTTTAAATTCTTTGTTGCGGTTGTGTGAATTGCAAAAGAGACTTGTGAGAATATGATGATTCTAGTTAGTGATAGCGAGATTGCCCATCTCAAAAGAAAAAGAAAAAATATGCGTTGTTTTAATTCGTGCATTGTTATATAATCGAGTTGCATTGTCAATATTCATGTAGATTGCTTTTTGTGTGTGAGTTGTTTGTGTCACATGGCTAGTGGAGTTGTATGCAATTCGGTGAATTAAAACGTATTGTAAGGTTTGATTTTGCTCGGGACGCGCAAAAAGGTAGTGTGTGGGATTTTATTACTCTCCATTAGAGTTATATTTCTTGTACGTTTTATATCGTTTTGTGTGCTTTCCGGGTTGATAATCTTAGTTTTACACTACGACTAGAGAGAAACCGTAGAATCTTAGCTCTAGGCATTATATTGTTAATCTAGGCGTTTCTCGCATTATTTTATGTATTTTTGTCACGTTTGATCGCAAGGGTCGTGTTTCGTGTTGTTTTGGTAGGGAACGGAGCTTGGGAGATGAAGCGGAGAGGAGAAACAAGCTTGAGAGATTAATCGGGAACTAAAGTGGAGAAGAAAACGTGAAGAAAATGGTGTAGAGACATGGAGAGGGGAGGCAAGTGTCATTTTCAGAAAATTGGGTAATGACACTTTAGCACCCCATTGAAGAGAAGAAAAAAGACTCCAGGTGATCGCGCGACCAGGATATTGTGGTCGTGTGATCAGAAAATATCCAAACTCACTGTATATCACGACCAGAGCTTGTGGTCGTGCGACAAGAAGTAGGATTAGAGCTGATCACACGAACATGACTTTTCTGGTCGTGCGATCATAAGCTGATCACACGACCAAAAATTTTCTGGTCGTGCGATCAGAAGCTGATCACAAAACCAAGATTTTTCTAGTTGTGCGATCAGAAGGATAGAGGCCATTCACGCTCGGGAACTTAATGGGGAATTTAGGGTTATTAATTAAGAGTCTTTGGTGATTAATTAATATAACCTAGACCTAAAAATAAAAGAGGAGCGTGAAAAGAAAGAGAGAAAGGAGGAGACTCACGTTGGAAGCACGACGAGGGAGACGGGGAGAACACCGAAGCCACCATTGGAGAGCTAGGTTTTCGATTTCTTCTTCTTCTCTCTCAATCTTCGTATGGAGAAACTATTGCGCCGTGTTTGGTTGATCTTTATTAGCTAGAATTTTTTCTAGGCATCTCTATGAGAGCCTAGGGTTTATGAAGACGAATGATTTTCCGGATTTTAGACTTTTGTCTCATGCTTTGGATTATTTCTGTCGATTGAATGTTAATTTCAGAACTTGTTGATGCATCTAGTCTATTGACACGACTAGCTTAAGATTTAATAATCATGAAACTAGGGTTCTTCGTACATTATAATCTTGCTTAAAGTTAATACTTGTTCTTGTTACATGTTCTTACATTGTGATTAATCCTTAAGAAGAATTGATTCACGGCCCGGACTTGTTAATTAACTAGAAAGTGCACGACGGTGACTTAACCTAGTTGTGAAGAGTGTATGAACACGATCCCGAACCACCGAGGCCCGAAAAGGAGAAGTGTTAGAATTGGCCTTAGTGTGGGTAGATTCGGTAGGATTATTTAGCTGTTTCGTGAAATGGTGGACCGACATGACCCGTTATCATACCAGTATATGACCTGCTAGAACGGACCGGTAGACAACATGAGACTGAGAGGAGATTGTAGTTAACCGAGACGTAAAATGACATGAGACCGAGAGGCAATTTTCATAGCCTATTACCCGACTGAACTAGAATATGAGGAACGTGTTACAGAGCTGAACCGGAATTCGTCTACACCCTTGGGTGATCTAGAGATTGTCTAGTTTCTCCATATATTTGTTTCTTAAATAAAAAAATATAAAAATATTAGCTTAACTGTTATTTTAATTCTTAAATCAATAAAATCGTTCCTCCTGTACCGTACTCTAAATTAAGTAACTAATTAAATAGTCTCAAGTCGGTCCTCGTGGGATCGATAACTCGTGGTTGAAATACCACCCCTATATAACTTGACCGTGCACTTGCGCATACGCGTTAAGAAATAGAGTGAGGCGGTAGTGGTTAGGTTGTGTGATGCTCCTTTACTCTTCCTATTCCTCCTCCATTATCTCATCTTCCAATCTGTTTTCTTTGATCGATCCTCTTATTTTTCCTTCTCTATCATCCCTTCTTTGATCTGTTCTATTCGATCGATGTCTTACTGTTTCTTCTCCTTCTTATCGTCTTCTTTTAATTTTCATATTATTATCTTTTGTTTTCTAATTTATTTTGTTTTCTTTTTTTATTTAAAGTTTTTTATAAATTAATTTTTGCACGGGCAATTCTCCTATTGTCATCGTTACTAATTTAGCATTAATTTTGCCCCAATTGTTAATTGTTTGTAGAAAGCAACATGAGATGGTAATAAGAAGGTTTTGAAACTGGGGGTGGTGAGTGAACCATTACCCCAAACTGGAAGTGGTTCAGTTGAGTAATCAAACCTTGTAACTGAGGTGGTGAGCGAACCATATCAAATTAGACACGAGGCATATTTACAAATTAGAAGTGGTCCATATACCCAGATTAGACACAAGGCATGCATGTCACCCTTGTATATCCATTCTATAGTTTCTCAATCCCCTAAGTTGACTTAGACAGAAAAATAACATCAATATATCATATTGATTTATTTGAGCACGACCATGCATTTTCCAAAGTCTCACTCTCGAATGGTTACGGATATTGACTCCCATTATATAGGAGGGACAAATCATATCTACATCACTCACACCCCTCGGTTACAAGGTTCGATTACTCAAATGAACTACTTCCAGTTTCGGGTAATGGTTCACTCACCACCCCAGTTTCAAAAACTTTTTATTACGATCTCATGTTTGTTTTTACAAACAATAAACATTTCAGAAAAAAATTAACTCAGGCGAAAAGTCAACCAGAAGTCAGGTGGAAGCTGCGTTCAGACGCAAGAAACCTGCGTTCAAACGCAGACTGCGTTCAGACGCAGCCTATCTGCGTTCAAACGCAAGGGAAGAAATTATAAGAGGAAGTCAAGGTCAGATTCCACGGTCAAGGCGCGTGCGCCCAGACGTGGAAGAGGTGCGTTCATACGGAGCTCTGCGTTCAGACGCAGGCAGGTTGCGTTCAGACGCAGGAGATGACTTCCAGACTCTTCCCAGGGCGGTTTAGACAGGGGCAGAACAGGAATTTTAGGCATCGGATTTGGAAAATGTGGTAGTAGAAATAAGAGGCATCCCAGCACAGAAAAAGAATCAGTCACTCAATCAATTCACCAAGTCAGAACCGGTGTGTTGGAGCAGGAGACAGAGCAGTCCACGTTTCTCAGCAATAAATCGTTTGATCTATCTTCTCTTTATTTTTATGAAATTATGTTTTTCAATAATGTACGATAGCTAAACTTTGTACCTAGGTTCTCGGTGAACCTAGAGTTTATGGATTCAGCAGCTTAGTTTGTTTTGATTATCATATTCTTGACTAGTTCGAGTCTTAATATAGTATTTGGTTGTTTATCATTCTGTCTTTGGTTTTTACGTTATGCATGAACGACCTAATCACCCAGGAGTGCTACAGACATGATCTGGTGCGCAAGAGTGGCCAGTGAGAGTTATGAAGAGATGACATGATTTAGTACCTTGCCTTGAAGGACCAAGAGGTGAAAAGAATCAGAAGACTAGCCAAAAAGATTTATATTAACTGCTAGACGTTTAGGGGGAGACTGAGAGGAGAGCCTATAACTCTAGCAGCCTTAGAACAAACCTGCAGATCCAGGTGGACCGAGAGGACCCGAAAATCTGCAGGGGAGTGATAGGTTCATGAGACCGAGAGGAGATTGCATAACTGGTGTGTTGAAATAAACAAAACCGCTGTGTGTTTCTTGAATCAAAATAAATTGTTAAAGTTGGAGAGTAACCCTAGGGGATCCTGGAGCCTGGACTTTTAATACATCAGTTTCAGACTTAAAAAATATTCCCAGAAAATTTACACCAAAAAATAAGTACTTTAGTTACTGTTATTTATTATTGCATTTTAGCTTAATTATCACAATCATAATTATTCCTCCCTTTTACAGCTTTGCTTTTAGTTCTGATTACTTAAAGTAAAATCTAAAACTGTTCTGGTGGGTTCGATATCTGAATCGTAAAGTACTCTACTCTATTACTTGTTCGTACACTTGCGAAAAGAGCATGCCTAGAATTACGTGTCAAGTTTTTTGTGTCGTTACCGGGAACAGTAACGGTTTTACTTAATAGTCAGAATTAATTTCAAAGTTTTTTCTCATATTTTTCCTTTTCTTTTAATCTCACTGCTCTTGAACTCTGATTTTCAGGATATTCTAGTGTATGGCCAGATTAACTCGTGAGCTGGTACCATCACTCGAAAACCCAGAAAAACTATTCAGATAGCAGAACCGCGGACACTCAAAAGCCAGGATGTCTGAACACAGAGACGATGAGACATCACAGCAGGAGACTCGCACCCCAGCCTAGATGGTAGGTTACATTGAGGAGCTGATAGTAGCATGCTTTACTGCCCGGAACAACCAGAGGACGTACAAAAGATCTGGGAGAGATTTGGTGGAAAATTTTGAAGTCCCTACAGGAGGGCATGAGCCAGCAATTGTAGTGCCTTAGATATGAAATCATCCACCATTCAAACAGCCCAGACCCATTGCCCGTTCAATGGACGAGCTGATGAAGACCCAAACGACTTCATCGGAAAGTTCGAGGATTACTGCAACAAGATAAAATACAGGGGAGTTGAGTCAGACACTCTCAAACTGATCTTGTTCCCTTATTGATTGTTCGGGACAGCAAAAGAATGGCTCGAAGCCAGACCACCGTAGTCCATCACGACATGGGAGGGATGTTTCTCTGATTTTTTGGCAAAATTCTACCCCGCCTCTCGGGTTATAAAACTGCAGAGCGAAATCTTATCTTTCAAACAGAAGATGGGGGAGACGGTAGTAGACGCATGGGACAGGTTAATGGGACTTGTAAAAAAATTCCCTAATCACGGTTTCGGGGACCCTAAAATTCTGCAAGTATTCTACCATGCTCTGGACAGAGTGAATGTTGAAATAATTGACAGGGAAGCCGAGGAAAATTTTATGTACCATGTGGACAAAGATGGAGCATAGGAGCTGATGAAGCAATTTGCCAAACAGGATACTCGCCTATTTGACGACCGCGGGCTCACAGCACTGGTCGAACCAGTAGCTCACGACAGGATTGACCAAAGAAGTCACAGACCTGATTCAGAAAGTATACTCAGAAAAGAAGACGAAGACCGTGGAAGAATCATATTTGGACTTAGCCATTGAGGAACTCAGAACTGAAGATGCCAACTATGTGCAGCATCAGTGGGATCAAAGTCGATACAGGCCAAGAACACGGGACCATCGCGGTTTCAGGTACGGAAACCCTAATGCTGCAGTCTATGCACCGGGTTTTCAGCACAAGCCACCGACACAGCTGGCAATACCTGCACAGCAAGCACCAGCACCTCCATCATTGATGGGGTTATCAGTGCAACCGTTTGAGAGCTACATGAGTAAATTTAACGCCCGGTTAGAATCCAGGTTTGCACAGATAGACGCACTCACAGCTGACATGACCACTATGAAAACTGCAATACGAACTTTAGAAGTACAAGTTGGTCAGTTGGCACAACAACAAGCAGAAAGAGCTCCAGGGAACTTACCATCAAATACACTGAACAATCCACGTCCTCAGATCAATGCCATCACCACTCGGAGTGGAATAGCACTACAGGATCCGCAGTATCCCAGTCATGCACGTGCAGAAAAGTCGAATAATATCGAACATGAAGTTTTTGACAGGGAAGACAGTCAAACCGTCAGCCCCCGGCCGAAGGGCCCGGTCGAACTGGATGTAGTGCAGACTAAAAAGGATAAAACAAAAACTATGCCAATTTCCAAGGAGGTACCGTATCCTTTGAAGACACGCAAGAGGGATGATAGTAAAGACTACGCAAGATTTCTCGAAGTAGTCAAGCAGCTACAGATCAACATACTGTTTGTCGTGGTATTAGCTAAAATGACCACTTATGCTAAATTCCTCAAGGACACTCTGTTAGGAAGAAGGCGGTCGAGTGATTTCGAGACTGTCAATCTGACGACAGAAGCGAGCAACTGTGTGAAAAACGATCTACTACTAAAGAACAAGGACCCTGGCAGTTTTGTGATTTCGATAACCCTAGGTAATGCTTATATAGGAAAGGCCTTTTGTGACCTAGGGGCTAGAATTAATATGATGCCGCTAACAATTTTCATAAGTCTGGGGGTCAGAGACCCAAGGCCCACCAGAATTATGCTTCAGATGGATGACTGATACGTAAAACCAGCATATGGAGTCATTGACGATATTCTAGTGAAAGTGGGAGATCTGATTTTTCCAGCAGATTTTGTGATTCTGGATATGGAAGCAGTGGAGGTTTCGCTCATCCTGGGCAGACCATTCCTGCCTACTGGAGAGGCCATCATAAACTGCAAAAGTGGAGAGCTATCTATGGAAATCAAAGAAGACAAAGTAAAATTTAACGTTTTCAAGTCTCTCCATCTCCCAGATTACTACGGACATGAAAACTGCTTTGATGTGGAAGTAATTGACGAAGACCTGGAAAACGAAGAGATGGATGAACTATGGGCAGAAACTGAGGACATGTACGAAGAGGATGAGGAGAAGAACCAGGATGAGCAGGCCATAAGGACTAAAAATTGGACCACCTTATACAACGATGAAGAAGGCGAGCAGAAAATGGCTCTCTTTCCATCACTCAAGGAGCCACCAGTCGTGGAGCTGAAACCACTACCAGACCAACTCAGGTAAGCATACATCGGTGAAAATAACACTCTTACAATAATTGTCTCGTCTCGTCTATCTCAAGAACAGGAGCAGAAACTACTGGAAGTGCTGAAAGAACATAAGAAAGCCATCGGATGGACGATTGCATATCTAAAGGGGATCATCCCTTCCTACTGCATGCACAAGATCAGGATACAAGAAGGAAAGACGCCAGTTATTCAGCCTCAGTGGAGGCTAAACCCGAACATGAAAGATGTTGTGCGCAAGGAGGTCATGAAGTGGATAGATGATGGGATTATATACCTTATTTCATATAGCACTTGGGTCAGTCCAGTACAGTGTGTGCCTAAGAAAGGGGGTATGACAGTGGTATATAATGCTTATCAGGAACTGATCACTCAGCGCACTGCTACAGGCTGGCGAATCTACATGGATTATCGGAGGCTGAATGACGCAACACTGAAGGACCACTTCCCTCTGCCATTCATGGACCAAATACTTTACATGTTAGCCCATCATGCCTACTATTATGGAAGGATTCTCCTGGTACAACCAAATCTAAATTATTCCGGAAGATAAGGAAAATAAAACGTTCACTTGTCCATACGGTACATTTTCCTTTTGACGTATGCCGTTTGGACTGTGCAATGCTCCAGCGACATTCCAGCGATGCAAGATGGCTATATTCTCTGATACGATAGAGAAAAATCTGGAAGTTTTCATGGACGATTTTTCACTGTTCGGGGACAGCTTTGAGGACTTTCTGCACCACTTGGCCAGATTTATGATCCGATGCAGGAAACCTGATCTGGTACTTAACTGGGAAAAATGTCACTTCATGGTTACTGAAGGCATTGTGCTGGGACAAAGGATCTCCAGAAAAGGTTTATAAGTGGACAGAGCAAAGATTGAGGTGATTAAACAACTTCCATACCCAACCACGGTGAGGGAAATCAATACTTTTTTGGGCCACACAGGATTTTACAGTAGATTCATTAAAGATTTTTCCAAAATTACAAAACCATTATGTAATCTGTTGGGAAAAGATGTGTCGTTTGTATTTCAAGAATCCTGCAAACAAGCCTTTAACCTACTCAAAGGTCAACTGACCACTGCCCCAATAATCACAACTCCAGATTGGTCACTCCCATTCGAACTGATGTGCGATGCCAGTGACTATGCAGTTGGAGCAGTATGGGACAGTGAAAAAATAAAGTTTGCCATGTAATTTACTACGCCAGAAGAGTTTTGAACGAAGCACAGATTAAATATGGTATTACAGAAAAGAGTTCCTGGCATAAGTATTTTCCCTGGACAAGATCAGATCATATCTGGTGGGGTCGAAGGTTATCATCTTCACAGATCATAGTGCCATGAAGTACCTGCTGGAAAAGAAAGATGCAAAACCAAGATTGTTGCGCTGGATCTGCTGATGCAGGATTTTGACGTAGAAATCAAGGACAAGAAAGGAGTCGAGAATGTGGTAGCTGATCATTTATCTCGCCTGGAGTACCCAACTGAAGAATCAGTACCAATTCAGGAAAACTTTCCTGATGAGCGTATAATGAAGGTCAAAGCCAACAGACAACCTTGGTACTATGCCATATCCAACTATCTAGTCAATGGAGCACTCTCTGAAGGTATCAAACCCTTGAAGAAGAAGAAGTTCATCTCAAAATACATGCAATATTTCTGGGACGACCCTTTCCTATTCAAACAAGGAGCTGATAACATATTGGGGTGTTGTATTCCATGTTATGAGATCCTACTGGTAATTCAGCAATGTCACTCATCCCAGTGTGGGGGTCACTTCAGTGGAATCAGGACAGCCCACAAAGTTCTGCAGTCATGTTTCTTTTGCCCGACATTTTTCAAAGATTGCCACGACTATGCATAGAGCTGTGATCGCTGCCAACGCACAGAAAATATTTCCCAACGGAATGAGATGCCCATGACACTATGGCAAGAGTTCGAACCTTTCTATGTTTGGGGTATTGATTTCATGGGACCCTTTACATCATCCTAGGGTCATCTATATATCCTTCCGGCAGTTGATTATGTGTCCAAGTGGGTAGAAGCTATGGCATGTCACAAGAACGACGCAGCAACAATGGAGCGGTTTCTCAGGCACAATATTTTCACATATTTGGAACACCAAGAGCCATGGTCAGTGATGAAGGCTCTCACTTTATCAATTAAGTATTTGCCAAAATTTTAAATCAGTATAGGGTGTCCATCCAAAAGGTATCACTGCCTTACCACCCTCAAGAAAAATGGGCAAACGGAGGTGTCAATCGTAAAATCAAGGCATACTAGAAAAAATTGTGAATCCATGACGAAAAGATTTGTCCTTTAAGCTAGATGATGCACTGTGGGCGTACATGACATCTTACAAAACCCCTCTGCGAGTGTCCCCATACCAATTGGTGTTTGGTAAGGCATGTCCCTTACCAGTGGAATTAGAGCACCTATCTTATTGGGAAATTACGCAGTTGAATATGGATCACAGTCTATCTAGAGATAAGAGGAAGATGGCACTGCTCGAATTGGAGGAATTCAGAAAAACAGCTTATGAAAGTGCCGAAATCTATAAGGAAAAAAAACGAAGAAATGGCATGACAACCACATTCTACCAAATACGTTTGAAATTGAGCAGAAGGTTCTTCTTTATAATTCAAGGATGAAGTTCTATCCAGGGAAACTGCGCTCAAGATGGTCTGGACCATTTATTGTGAAAGACATTACATCCTGGGGAGTAGTGGAGGTGGAAAACCTAAGGGACAACACAATTTTTAAAGTGAATGGGAACTGAGTCAAGCCATACAGAGATCCACATGGGCTATAGAGATAGAGGCCATCTACCTCGACTATCCCTGATCATCAAAGAGGTAAATGGGTCGGGCCGTCGACCGTAAATTACAAAATGTTGGTTGGGAGGCAACCCAACACGTAGTAGTAGTTTTTAAATACAGTAATTTTAATAAAAAATTTCATAAAAATAAAAACGAGAGATGTGAGAAGAGGGGTTCAAATGCTGAAGTTAAGTGTTTCAGGATACAGGGACAATTTTTTCCAGGAATTGACTCTGCGTTCAAACGCAGGAGAGTTGCGTCCAAGCACACATGTGTATTCAACCGCAGAACTGTTGCGTTCAAGCGCAGGAAGCCACGCCAACAAAAAAATTTCAGACAAGAACAGTCAGCACAGGGAGTCCTGCGTTCAGATGCAGAAGATCTGCGTACAAACGCAGACGTACGTTCAAACGCAGAAGGGTTACGTTAAAACATAGGAACTCCAGCACAAAGAGATAAATTTTTGAACACACCAGACATGCGTTCAAATGCAGGGTCTGCGTTCAAACGCATATCAGGACGGACCAGATCTTAGAAGATTAAGCTTGCGTTCAAACGCAGGATCTGCGTTCAATCATAAAACACTTAGTCTGAAATGTCAAAAAAGGAAGTTTGCGTTCAAATGCAAAAGGTGCATTCAAACGCATAAAAGATTGTTCAAAAATAATCCAGAGAGAGAGCCTGCGTTCAAACGTAGAAGTTGGGTCCAAACACAATTCACCAGGAAATTGCAGAACCCCGAAGTTGAAGCACTGCGTTCAAAAGCAGGAGCTGCGTTCAAACGCAGTTCATCGTCAGCCCATAAAATTTTTCGAAGTTAAAGCTTTGCGTTTTAACGCAGGGGCTCCGTATAAATGCAACTCATGAAGACCGGAAATTTTAAGCTCTAGGAATTGAAAATTTTCAAACGGAGCCCGAGCAGGATTTGAAATTTTTTATTTTTTTTTTGAAAATTTCATATTCCAGGGGTTTATTTGCAATTTTCAAAAGTTTGCCTTTATATACTGTACGGCTGAAAGTGGCCCATTTTCACTTCAAGTCAAACATTTTCAACTCTCTCCCTCTAGAAAAAAAAATCTGCCCTACTCAGCCGCCAACAGTTTTTAGCCGCCAGTTCAACCCCGGCGACCACCGCAGCACCACCAGACTGCCCAGACCAGTGTGGGGGTGCCAAGATCAGAAAAGGCAAGCAGTTCCATATCTGCTCCAGAAACTAGTTTTCGAATATGGTCCTGTAAGATTTACTTCGGGTACTCAGGTTTTGTTTTTTTCTCTCTCTTCGCAGAAATTTTAGTTTTTCTGTCTTTTCTGTTTTCTTCTTTGCAATGGAAGTTGACCGACCCTTTATCCGACCTGACCGGGTCGTTGCCCCTCTGAACATAATAGATGTTAAGTTGCTAAGGGAGAACTATTTTTACGACTATAGGTTTGTGAACAAGGACGCCCATTTGTTCTTTCTATAGGACCGTAAAACCAAATATGATGTCCCAATTAAGCGGACCTTTCCTCGTGACCTTGCATCCATGGGACAGGAACTTTGTGACTATACTTAACTGGGTCAGTTTGGGGATTTCTTCACTGGATTCACTAGTTTTTAGGCGAGTCCTATCATCGCCAAGGAGATTTACATTAGTCTCCAACAGTGTATGAACAGTGAGGCCCATTCAGTTGAATGGGTTTACTGTAGAAGAAAATGGATTAGGATCACTCCTGAGTCTATCTATGAGTGTCTAGGGATGGAATTAGTGATCAAAGACTCCCAGTTTCAAGAGTTTAAAACCCACCCTTCTGAGGAGCTTAGTGCTTATATTCTCGAGACTTTGTGTGCGGGTGTACCTGGGGCTGCATGGTACTACCCCGAATGGAGTCCGGCTAAGTGAACACTCCCTGCTACTTACCTGATTCGGGATGCCAGATGGTGGACTGAGTGGGTCAAAAACTGGATTGTGGGTATTAAGCACATGACTCAGTTGGACTACGATGTCGCACTGTTGGTTTTTTGTCTCATGAAGCGAGAACCCATTGACCTCCCGGAGATTATTTGTGCCTACTTAGAGAGTGGATGGATGGGGTAAATAGGAAGGGTTTGGGACTTTTGGGGATGTTGACCAAATTGGCTCAGGATTATCTGGTAGTGATCCCGGCTGAGGTTAGAGACACCAAACCGGTTCAGGTATGAAAGTACCAAAGGATAAGATGTGCGTTGGAGGAGGCTCTTTTGGGGACTCAATAATTTGTTCAAGTTGGGGATGATGATGAGGATGAGGATGCGCCCCCGCAGGGTGGGGGTGATGGGATGCCGTCGCCATCGCCTCCAGTAGGTGGTGGTCTGCCTGCCTTACGAGGACCCCATGGACTGCCCTTGTCAGCCAGTTCCAGTGAACCCAGGCCAGCAGAGTGGGACCACTGGCAGTCCAGCAGGGGTGCCATGCACAATTTTTTTGGGTACCTGAAGAGGACCGAGCATGAGGAATGGGTCAGGAAGAAAATTAAGGCCCATGACAAAAAGATGAATTACCTGGTAAGGACGGTTAAGAAAATGGCTAGGGGTCTAGGGAAACTTTTTAAAGACCCAGAAGCATATCTACCATGCCAGCACCACCGCTCATCGAACTCATGAGGCAGCCCTCAATGACATTCACAGCAACATGCGTGGTAAGAAATTCACCTTATTGGCCCGCTACTCCAGGAAAACTACCCCAGTTGGACGATGGAGGTCCGTCGGCCATATGACAGCTTCTCCGGCCATGACCCTACCCCTAGCCCAGAACACGCAGACTCTGCAGGAGATCCTGGCAGACCCGGTACCCAGTACTTGCCCCGACAGCACGCAGACCCAGAAAGCAGTAGTGCCCAGCCTGGTGCCATTCATGCTGGCACAGCAACAGCAGCTCGACAAGCTGCCAGGAAGAGGCCGAGGGGGATACAGACTCCTGAGTCATCTCCTGAACCTGAGCAGACAGACCCGTCCACCCAAGAGAACACAAATTCAGATTATAGACTAGATCATTAGAGTCGCGGGGACGCACCACATCTAGTGTGGGGGGTGGGGAATCGTGTCCTCCTGCATCGCCATATCTGCATTTTTTCATCCGGTATAATTTTTCATTTTCTTTTAATTTTTGATTCAGCACGTTTTTTTAACTTCTGTGTCCACCCACCTATTTTTCTGACCTTGGATTGTAAAAAAAAAAAAAAAAAAAAAAAAAAAAAAAAAAAAAACTAAAAATCTTAAAATTTTGAGAAAGGGCAACAGAAATAATCAGAAACTGGGGAGGGTTCGGTGATAAAGTCTCCAACAGGATTGACACCGCCGTCACATAGGTAGCCGACAACCTGCCTACGGGGGCCAGCACGGTCACTGCATTTTATGTGGAGTGTTTAGCTTATAACGGACCCACTGTCTTGCTTCTCAGCCTTAGGTCCAAATAGTCAGCACAGCCGTTTTCCCCTTCATTCGCAGCCATTGTAGCCTAGGAAGCCTTCTATGTGACTTTCATCACTTTCTAGTTGGATAGTACTACGCGTTATGGCAGAGGGAGTGAGTCAGGGAGGGTTTCAGATGGAGGAATGCTTCATATCAGATCAGTTTTGGACATCTTCGAGGGTGAGACAGGGTGAGTTAGAGGCGACATCATTAATTTGCAGGAGGTGATTCACTACATTACACAGTGATCACAGGAGGAGTAGTCGCGTGCGAGGTATCTTTCCGCCCAAATCAGGTTCTGGGGGTTGTTGTGATTAATTGGTGGTCGTGCCTATTTCTACATCTTTGGTGATGAGGAGGTTTGGTAGGACTGCACGATATTTATGGACTACAGGGATCTGCGCTTCACGACTACTGTGGGGGTATTTTTGCTATTTTGATGTTTTGCACCCCACGAGTTGAAATACTTTACCACTCAGCTCATGATTATTATGTTTTTATTTCTATTATGGTGCTTATTATTATTATTATTATTATTATTATTATTATTAAAACAAAAATAAAGAAAAAGAAATTAAGAAAAAATGATGATTATGTTCTATTTTTAGTTAAATTATAGTTTATTATCTTCAGTTAATAAAGTTAGTACTGAGCTGGGTAGGTGACACTGTTTGGACTTCGCACTACTTCACATTTGTGGTCGCGAGAACGGCGAATCAGCACCATGATTTCAGGGAAATTGAGATACAGGGACTTAGTTGTTCTCGACAGTTTTCAAGGACTTGGTGAGGGGTGTAAGTTGGGAACAGCGAGATGTCATAACAAGTAGGATTGGCCTTACCCGACAGATATTAAAAGCCTATCTGTTAAGACTTAGGATCCCTTGATCGAAAATAGCTCGGATGGTAGGATAACTAGGGATTTGCTCAGGATACAAACGAAAGTTACAATAGGGGGAGCCAATGCTTATTTTCCTCCCTTAAAACTGAACAGGCTCACCGATCGGTTGTTGACTGGTACTTCCTGGAGGATGAGTGAGAACTTAATGATACACCAGTTTCAGTTATGGAGATTTCCTGATCTCAACCAAAAATATTTGTTTTGTCATATTTAAGTTTTTGTACATTTTCTGTCTAAGTCAGTCGAATAGTTGAGTCTTGTGGTCAATGTTTTGAATCTAACATGGGTAGGATTGTACTGCAAATAAGAGTATGCAAAGCAGGGTATGCAACAGAGTATGCAAGGGTCTGCTCGGGACAAGCAGAGTTTACTGTGGGGGTATTTTGATAACCATGACAATAGGAGAATTGCCCATGCAAAAATTAATTTGTAAAAAACTTCAAATAAAAAACAATAAAACAAAATAAATTTGAAAATAAAAGATAGTAAATTGAAATTGAAAAGAAGACGATAAGAAGGAGAAGAAACAGTAAGACATCGATCGAATAAAACAGATCGGATAAGGGATGATGGAGGAGGAAAAGGAATAGGATCGATCAAAGAAAACAGATTGGAAGACTAGATAATGGTGGAGGAATAGGAAGAGTAAAGGAGCATCACACAACCTAACCACTACCGCCTCTCTCTCCATGTCCAATTCCACTGACGCAAAGTAATGTTAGACGATATTAAAACATGTCACTCTACATTCTAGGGAATTTAGTGATAACTCTCATATAGAGTTAATCTGGGATGTCTTTTACCATTGGCTCTGACCTTGTTGAGTTTGATTTTGCCTGTTTTTAGTTAGTTTTTTCCTTGGTACAGAAGAGAGAACGTTGAGCTTACAATTTCTATATTTGAGTAATTTCATGCATAATTTCGTTTATTTGGGTATGATCGCTGGTACTTGTTGTTGTGTGCAGAAAGCAGGTACCAGAAATGCATGGGGATGCTCCGGAATGAAGGCAGAGTACCAAAGAGTCGAAGCAGAATGAGTGAAAAAAAGCTGGCTGCGTTCAAACACAGCCATCTTGCGTTCAGATGCAGGATTCCAGATGCAGGCAGAGGAAAAAAGTAAAACTGACGTGGAGAATAAGTAAGTTGCGCTAAAACGCAGCCTTCCTACGTTCAAACGCAGGAAGTTCACCACTGCAGAAAAAGTCAACTCGGGCGAAAAGTCAACTAGAAGATCGAGGGAAGTTGCGTTCAGACGCAAGAAACCTGCGTTCAAACGCAGGGGAAGAAAAATAATAGGAAGTCAAGGTCAGAGTAAAAGGTCAAGGCGCGTGCGTTCAGACGCGGAAGAGGTGCGTTCATACGCAGCTCTGCGTTCAAACGCTTGAGATGACTTCCAGAATCTTCCCAGGACGGTTTAGACAGGGGAAGAACAAGAATTTCAGGCATCAATTTTGGAAAATTTGGTAATATAAGTGAGAGGCGTCCAACCACATAAAAAGAATCAGTCAATCAATCTATTCATTAAGTTAGAACCGGAGTGTTGGAGCAGGAGCACGGATTAGTCCATGTTTCTCAGCAATAACTCGTTTGATTCATCTTAAATTTATTTTTATGATTTTTTTTTTCAATAATGTACGCTAGATAAAATTTTTACCTAGGTTCTCAGTGAACCTAGGGCTTATGGATTCAGCAACTTAGTTTGTTTTGATTATCAGATTCATGACTAGTTCGAGTCTTAATACAGTATTTGGTTTGTTTATTATTCTGTCTTCGGTTTTTACGTTATGCATGAACGGCCTGATCCCTAGGAGTGCTACAGACAGGATATGGTGCGCGAGAGTGGCCAGTGAGAGTTAGGAAGCGAAGACAGGATTTAGTACCTTGCCTTGGTGGACTGATGGGGGAAAAGAAGCAGGGGACTAGCCAGAAAGCATTAGACCATGTGCTTCTCATAGTGATAGTGGTGTTGTGACCCTATGCCTTGAAGTTACTAGATGACACTTAATTCTACGCATGCTTTTTTTGCAAGTATACAATCAAGTAAAAAGCAGAGTATTTTACGAATCATATATCGAAACCACGAGGATAGTTTAGATTTTAAAAGTAATCAGAAGTAATAGCAAAGATGTAGAAGGGAGGAATAATTATGATTGTGATAATTAAGCTAAAGTGCAGTAAATAAATAATAGTAACTAAAGTACTTATTTTTTGGTGTAAATTTTCTAAGAATATTTTCTATGTCTGAAGCTGATATATTAAAAGTCCAGGCTCCAGCATCCCCTAGGGTTACGCTCCAGCTTTAACAGTTTATTTTGATTCCAGAAACACACACCGGTTTTGTTTATGCCAGCATACCAGTTATGTAATCTCCTCTCGATCTCGTGCACCTATCACTCCCTTGCAGATTTTCGGGTCCTCTCGGTCCACCTAGATCTGCAAGTTTGTTCTAAGACTGCTACAGTTACAGGCTCTCCTCTTTTTCAAGGCCTTTAATTTCTTTTCAAAGTCTTGAAAATTTCTGTCCTTTCAAAACTTTTTTACTCAGTTTTCCAAACATTGATCCTACATTTTCTCATTATTTTTTGATGAAAGTCAAAAAGAGGAAGAAATTTAGGTGATTATTTTGTTTACTTTAAGTAATTTTTATCTTGATTACACAACTGGTTTAGATCAATAGGGTTTGCTAGACATTGTTGTTTTACATTGTTGAAATAAGTTGGATTACTTGGATATATAGTGTTACAGTTTATTATCATGAAATCTGCTATGCTCTAATGAATATTTTTTTGCAGAAAATAAGTCCCTAGAAGATTAAGGTTTTGTCTTTCATCAGGGGGGAGAATGTAAGTTCACCCTATTTCAAAGGCTTGTCTGTTTCAAGGCCTTGAAATTGCTTTCAAGGGTTTGAAACGGCACTGCAGTTTTGGCATGAACTTAGGGGGAGCTTTTGATTATATTCTAACTCGTGCTATCTTATAAGTTATTATATGTTATTTGATGATGAAATACAGATCATCCTTCTACTATAAATTGTGATTAATCTATCTGTTTGACTCAATTTTGCAGGGATATATAGTTTCCTAGTTTGCAGGATTGTTTCTTAATCTATTTAAATGTAGGATGGAAATCAATCTGTCAAAGTTATTGTGCACTTGATCTGCTGTACCTAAAGCCTCCAAAACTTCTAACAAACAAGATCAAGACAGTATCTTTGAAGATACTGAGCAACTAGCCGTTGGAAGAGTTGTTAGAAGAGTCAAAGACTTGCAGCTGAATTTTAGGAAAGTTTGTTAATGAAGATCCCGCATATCTTCAATTCAAACAAGCTGCATAAAAGGATTTTTTGAATAAAGAATTACGACACACAACAGAGCAGTGTATACGGGGACATTCAAACACTACAGAGGATTGACAAGCAACCAAGAAGGAGATCTACATCACTTAATCCAAACATCTGAAGAACACTGCATTCTCACTGAAGACTTAGGTCTGAGTGTTCTTCTCTTCCGATCATCATTTGTATATAATTTACATAATACTTCGAGTTCTTATTCTCGTGGATTGTTCAAGGTGAACAATGGATAATTCTTAGTTAATCAGTTAGGTAGATCAGGTACTAGATAGGTTAGTGATAGAGTAAGGCATCTTTCTGTGCTTGAGATCTAGGGCTTAGCTTTGGATTAATAAGAATTGAGTTGAAAATTCTGCAGTGATTAAGTCCCTTAGGTAGAGACGTAGGTCCAAGTGGACTGAAATCTATAAATCTATGTGTCTCTTGCACTTACTTTGCTGCACTTTACTTAGCTTATACACTGCTCAAAACAGGTTCCAGTTCAAGGGATTGAAACTCATTTCAAGGCCTTGAAAACTATTAGCTTTCCCTTTACTTTCTGTTTTGATTCTAAGGACATGAATCTCATTTCAAGGCCTTGAAATACTTGCTGCACTTCACAAACTTCTTTGAAACCACTCTTTTAGCAAAAGTTGCAAAAGTTTCCATACTCTATTCAACCCCCCCCCCCCCCCCCGTAGAGTATCGATCATGTTGTCATTCCTACATTATTGTCTTTCAATTGGTATCAGAGCTTGTATCACTGCATAGATCTAACAATCTTGTGATTATTAGTACTGTAGGATTTGGAGGTTTCTCACATGTAAGAGCTGCTAATAGACCTCCCTTGTTCTGTGGTGACAATTTTGTGCATTGGACAACCCTGATGAAAATGTTCATCATTGATCAAGATATGGAACTGTGGATTATCATTCAGAAGGGTCCCCATATATTCTACACTGAGAAAGATGGGATCAGAACTCCCAAAACTGAGGATTTACATCCTGCTTCTGAATTAGAGAAATTTTCTAAACATTATAGAGCTATGAATCTCTTATATTTAGCTTTGAGTGCATATGAATTTAACAGGATTTCAGGTTGCAAGATTGCCAAGGAGATCTGGGATAAATTGTGGTGACCTTTTAAGGAACTAGCCACATTAAGCAGACCAAGATCAACATATTTCTTGGGCAATATGAAATGTTCAAGATGAATGGAGATGAATCAATCAGATACATGTTCAAAAGGTTCACTGATATTGTTAAGAACCTTGATTCTTTGGGAAAACACATTTCCAATGAAGGAAATGTTATAAAGATTCTGAGAAGTCTTCCTAAAGCAAAATGGGAACCAAAGACTGCAGCCATTGAAGAAGCTCGAGATCTATAGTCACTTCAACTTAATGACCTGCAAGGAAAACTGCTTACACATGAGATCGCCATGAATGAAGCTGATGGAGATTTACCAGACAGCGTCAAGAACTTAGCTCTCAAGACCAAGGAGAGTGAATCATCTCAAAGACTTGAACCAGAAGAAGATGATGATGAAGATCCTTTTGCTCTCATTTCCAAAGCCTTGACCAGGATTCTAAAGATGAAGAAGAACTTTTGAAACAAAGACTTCAGCAAGGACAAACATGTATCCTCCAGTAGCAGAGACTACAAAGGTAAAGCTATCTCTAATGGTAATAAAGCTAAAGTAATGAATTACTTTGAGTGTGGTGATGCAGGACACTTAATCAGAGTTTGTCCACACAAGAAAAGCAAACAATTTCAGAAGAAAGACCACGACAGAAGAAAGAAAGCTATGGTAGCCTCCTGGAGTGATTCTGCTTCCTTTAGTAATTCTAAATCTGAAGAAGAACAAGCCAACATCTGCCTTATGGCGAAGCATGATGAAAGTTCTGAAAAGAACATTGTGGTAATGATAAACTGTTTGATTTCTAAACCAACAGATGTCTTCACTGACTATCTTAGAACAATGCTTTTAAATTAGGAGGACTATCTGAAAGAGACTAGAAGTTTGAAAGAAAAGATTCATGAGCAAGCAAAAGAGAACTTGGAACTTGTTTGTAAAAATCAAAGCCTTGAAATTTCTCAGAAGAATTATGACAGAGATTTCAAAGCCTTGGAAACCAGTTTCAAGGCCCTAAAAACTCAAGTCAAGGAAGTAGTCACTGAGAACTCTCTTTTGAGTGACAGAATTGTTGCTCTAAGACATCATTGTGAAGAATTGGAGGAACAAAATACTACTCTAAATGCGAAACTTCAAGATTCTAAGAAATATATGACAAAGCTTGCTTAGAACACAATCTGAACTTGATTCTTGGAGGAAGCTTACAGTCTGTTCACAAAACTGATTTTGGCTACAATACAAACTTTCCTAGAAAGAGAAACACCAGATTTGTGAAGGCTAGTAACAAAACTTCACCTAAGTACCATTACTGCAACAAAATTGGTCTTGTTAAAATGACTTGTCCTCTTAGAAGAATAGACCCTCAAATAATGAGGAACACTTTTCCATTTCAACTTAAAGGACAAGTTAGACAAATTTGGGTTTCAAAATGGATAAAACCACCTAACATGGTTGACCCTGAATATGAATCTAAATTCCACACTTGGTCTTACAACTGGGTAAGGCACTGAATGGTGTTTACAAGATGTCATTAAGAGTAAAGCTCGAATATGGTTTATGGACAGTGGATGCTCCAGACACATGAGTGGAAAGAGATCTTTATTCTCAGAAATGAATGAGCAATCTGAAGGATCAATCACACTTAGTGACAAAGGGAAATGCAACAGTTTAGGTATTGGTAAAGTTGGTACAAATTCTAAAAATTATATTTCTGATGTCTACTTAGTTGATGGTTTGAAATTCAATCTGCTTAGTGTATCTCAACTTTGTGATAATGGTAACAAGGTTATCTTTGATAAAGAGAAATGTGTGGTGCAAAATGAGAAATATGGAGTTTGAATTCTCACTGCCTCAAGGTCAAACAATGTCTATACTTTACACACTAACAAAGTTGTAGGTGAAAGCTTGAAGTGTCTCAAGGCCTTTAACGAAGATTCAAAGCTTTGGCACAGAAAGCTCGGAAACATTAGCTTGCATACCTTGAACAAGTTGATCTCTAAAGAACTAGTAAGAGGATTTCCTTCTATCAAATTCAGAGATGATGAAGTATGAAAAGCCTGTGCTCAAGGTAAGCAGACAAGAAGCTCATTCAAGCCAAAGAAATTTGTAAGTACTAATATACCCATTAAACTACTACACATGGATCTTTGTGGTCCTATGAGGACTCCAAATCCAAAGGGTAAGAAGTATATGTTGGTTATTGTTGATGATTATTCTATATTCACTTGGGTCATGTTTCTTCGAGATAAATTTGAAGCTCTAACCGAATTTTCAAAACTTTGAAAAGAACTTCAAACTTTGAAAAACCTACCAATTGCTTCAATCAGAGAATTTGATCAGCTTGAGTTTGATTTATTTTGTGCTAAGCATGGTATCTCTCACAACTTGTCTGCTCCAAGAACTCCTCAATAGAATGGTGTTGTTGAAAATAATAACATGACTCTTGAAGATATATCAAGGACAATTCTTCTAGAGAACAAGTTACCAAAGTCATTCTGGCTGAAGCTGTGAACACGTCCAACTACATACTTATCAGGTCCCTGATTAGGCCAATTTTGAAGAACACCCCCTATGAAATTTTCAAAGGAAGAAAGCCAAGTATTTCATATTTCAAACATTTTGGCTGCACTTTTTTTGTTCACAACAATGGTAAGGACAATCTTGATAAGTTTGATGCAAGAAGTGATGAAGGTATCTTTCTTGGTTACTCTCTGACTAGAAAAGCTTATAGAGTTTACAATAAAAGAACTATGCTTGTTGAAGAAAGTATTCATGTCATTATTGATTAAAGCTATGATGGTACTTTGAGTGAAATTTTTGCAGACTTGAACTTGAACAAGCATGAGTCAAAAGATGAAGCAGAGAATTCACATGGTTTCTAGGATAGCTTGTAATAAAACATGAAGAATTTCCAAGGCCTTGAAAATGGTTCTCAAAGCCTTGAAAATGAGCAACAGAAGAATCAAAGTGATCAAGCTACTTCCTCAAGATCTCAAAGGATTGAAAACTTACCTGGAGAAACTGAGCCGTGGACTCCAAGAAATAGATTCAAATATCTGTCATCTCATGCAGTTGACAAAATTATTTTTGATCCATCCAATGGTACACAGACAAGATCTCAATTGAAAAACTTGTGTGCTTTTAATGATTTTGTTTCTCTTTTAGAACCCAAAAATGTGAAAGAAGCATTACAAGAAGCAGACTGAATTATTGCAAAGTGAACTCAATGAATTTGAGAGAACAAGGTGTGGAATCTAGTTCCTCCACCTAACGATCTGTCTGTTATTGGCACAAGGTGGGTGTTCACAAACAAGTTAGATGAAAATGGCAAGGTGATTTGAAATAAAGCCAAACTAGTAGCGGCAACAACCAAGAAGAAGGTATTGATTATGAGGAGACTTTTGCTCATGTTGCAAGGTTAGAAGCAATTACAATGTTACTTGCATTTGCATCTTACATGAATATTAAACTTTTTCAAATGGATGTCAAGTGAGCATTTTAAATGGTTACTTGCAATTATGTGGCTCAACTTCCTGGATTTGAAATGATGAGTTTCCAAATCATGTTTATAAACTTCACAAAGCTCTCTATGGCTTAGAACAAGCTCCAAGGGCTTGGTATGAAAGACTGTCAAATTTTATACTTGAAAATGGTTTTAAAAGAGGATTAGTTGACAAAACCCTTTTCATAAAGACATGTGACAAAAAAAACATTTTAGTAGTTCAAATACATGTTGATGATATTCTGTTTGGAGCTACTAATGATTCTCTTTGCAAAGATTTCTCAAGTCTTATGAGCAGTGAATTTGAGTTGAGCTTAATGGGAGAATTGAACTTCTTCCTTGGACTGCATGTGCAACAGATGAAGAAATGAATCTTTCTGCATCAAAACAAGTATACTAAGGACTTGATTAACAAGTACAATATGTCTCAGTCCAAAGCTACAAAGACTTCTATGAGTTCTACACTATCCTTAGATAAGGATCAAGCTGGTAAGAGTGTAAATCATAAAGAGTATAGAGGTATGGTTGGATCTTTGCTATATCTCACTACTAGTAGACCATACATTATGTTCAGTGTTTCTATGTGTTCAAGATTTCAATTTGATCCTAAAGAGTCACATTTAGCTGTTGTCAAAAGAATATTCAGATATCTTAATGGTACAAAAGACTTAGGGCTATGGTATCCAAATCAGTCTAACTTCTTTCTTTGTGGATATTCAGATGCTGACTTTGCAGGATATAAAGTTGACAAAAGGAGCCCTTCAGGGTGTTGTCGATTCCTTGGCTCATCCTAATTAGCTGGCATTCAAAGAAACGAAATTATGTTGCATTATCAACAGATGAAGCTGAATATATAGCAGCTGGAGCATGTTGTTCACAAGTGCTATGGATTGTTCAGCAGATGAGGGATCTTGGATTTGATTTTACAGAAATACCTATCAAATGTGACAACACCAGTGCTATTTCAATTACAAAGAATCCAGTTCAGCATTCCAGAACCAAGCACATAGATGTTAAACATCATGTCATCAGAGATCATGCTGAGAAAGGTAATATTATTATTGAATTTGTTTTTACTAACATGCAAATGGCAGATATCTTCACTAAACCATTGGCAGAAGAAATATTTACAACCCTCGTATTAGAGCTGGGTATGCTTAATTAGGAAGCATTGGTTTAGGGGAGAATCAAGTAAGTTTAAGGAAATATTTTATATGTTTCAAAGTTGTGAACTGATTTTCAAAGCCTTGAAAATCGTTTCAAAGCCTTGATGTTGCTTGTTTCAGCAGTATAGCTTTTCAAGGCTTTGAAATTCTTTCCAAAGCCTTGAAAATAAGTTTGTATGCTATTTAGTCAAAAATTGGATCTTTCAATATTTGATGCTATCTCAGTAGATAATTGTCCAAAATTGTATTTACTTTTTAGGAATTATTTTTGTATAAATCTGCATTATTTTATTCACTTTCCCACGTCACACACACACATAAATTTGAATTTCATTCAAGTTGAAAAGATCTTAAAGAGATTTGGAAATATTTTTGTTTCCTTATCTGACTCAAACTCTCTAGTATTTATCTTCTTTTGTATCTCTCTCTTCTCCGTATCACTCATGTCTATCTATTCTCTACTCCCTAACCCTAATAAGCACAAGAAGAGAATCCCAAAGAATCAAGTTGGCTGGAGGTTCAAAGGTGGTTTCTGAAAAGAAGAGAAAGACTACAGAATTTTTGATTCAAACTATTAGTGGTGATTCTAGTTCCATAACTCCAACTGAATAAAAGGTTCCTTCTCCTCCAACGAAGAAAATTAAGAAAGATTTGACACTAACTTCTAGCAAGAAGAAGAAGAATACAGATCAATCTGCTCCTGAGAAACAGGCACAAGAACAAATAGCTAGTCCAAAGAAATTGAAGAAGAAAAAGTCTGCAGTTGCTGACAAGGGAAAAGAAAAGGCTGTAGAAGTTGAACAAGAGAAAAAGCACTGGAAAAGAGCTATAGGTCTATTCAGAAAAGCCTAAATCCCCTAGTAAGAAACTTTCTAGCAAGTGGTTTATTTCTCAAACTGCTAGAGGCCAGTGGTTAGATGGTTTTGCTTCTAGACCATTAGCCTATTGTAGCATGGTTAATGTTAACATGATAAAACCATGAATCTAGAGTGTGTTAAGAGGCTGAAGAAAAGCTCTCTTTGGAAAGCTTTGAACCCTCCTGAAGTTGTCTACCCTAGGCTTACTAGAATTTTCTATCTGAACATGATGCAACTCAAAACAACTGTTAACCTAGTGATTCATTCCAAATTTGCTGGGATTACAATGGAGTTAGATCACTCAGAGTTTGCCAATGTTCTATGTTGTCCCAAGAGGTACAACACTGAAAACTATCCCAACAAAGTTGAAGCTTTGAAACTGGCTAGGGAAAAATTCTTTCTACCTAATGTATCTACCTCCTCTAAACAGTTAACACACTATGTGCTAACTGTTGAATCCAAAGTTGTGTTCACAATTTTGATGAGGTGTGTAGTGCCTATGGATAATTCAAAAGAGCTACTGACTGACAAGGTAATATATTTGATGTATCTGATCATGCATGGGTATGACATTGATCTTCTAACAATTATGATGGAACACATGCTCTACTCCCAGACCAAAGAAAGAAAGCATATGTTGCCTTATGCTAATATGCTTTCTGCATTCTTTCTTTACCTTGACCTTCCTACTGACTAAGAAGAAACCATTACCACTGGTTTTGGCATGCTTGATGAGAAAGCATTTGAGAGAATTGGTGTTGTAAAAACCAGTGATGGGATATGGAAGTTATACTCTGATCTGTCTGAGAAGGATTTTCAATCCAAGAAGTTTCCTAAACCCAAGGCCTTAACCCCTTCTTCAAACCTACCCTCTAAAACTCAAGACCTCTCAATGGTGCTTTAAAGACATGATATTCTTGAGAAGGATATGAATGAGCTAAGGGAAAATCAGCATGAGTTTGGCACTGAATTCAAGCAGGTAAAGTATATGTTTGAAAGTATCTTCAAGAGCATCAATGTACTTCATGTGGAAGAAGAAGTGTCTCAGGATGCAGAAGGATCAAAGAGGGATGCAAGAGATTCAACCAAAGATCTGATCAGTGAAAATACAACTCGGGATGAGGCTACAGGGGTGGTGGAAAAAGGAAAACAAGTCGTGCAAGAACAGGATGATGAAGAACAGGAACAAGCTGATGCCGACAGTCCAGAGTTTTGGATGTTGATCAAGGATCTCAAGAAGAAGAAGAAGAAGAAGAAGAAGAAGAAGAAGAAGAAGAAGAAGAAGAAGAAGAAGAAGAAGAAGAAGAAGAAGAAGAAGAAGAAGAAGAAGAAGAAGAAGAAGAAGAAAGTTGTCATTCCAGATATAGTAGCTAAAGAACAATTGTTTGAAGCAACTGGTGGTGCTAGTGGTCATGCAGATCAGGAATAACAACAAGATGATGAGGATGATGAAGAAGATAGTGGAGAAGAAGATGCTGAGCCCAAGGGAAATGGAGACCCAACCCCTTAACTCTTGCCTCTTCTTTCTTTCTTTTTCAAGTCCTTTAATTTCTTTTCAAAGTTTTGAAAATTTCTATCATTTCAAAACTTTTTTACTCAATTTTCTAAACATTGATCCAATATTTTCTCATTCTTTTTTGATGAAAGTCAAAAGGGGGGAGAAATTTAGGTGATTATTTTGTTTATTTGTTTACTTTAAGTACTTTTTATATGTCTTAGAGATTTGGTTTAGATCAATAGGTTTTGCTAGACACTGATGTTTTACATTGTTGAATAAGTTTGATTCCTTGGATATCTTGTGTTACAGTTTATTATCATGAATTCTGCTATGCTCTAATGACTATTTTTTGCAGAAAATCAGTCCCTAAAAGATTAAGGTTTTGTCTTTCATCAAGGGGGAGATTGTAAGTTCAGCCTGTTTCAAAGGTTTGAAACAAGCACTGCAGTTTTTGGCATGAACTTAGGGGGAGCTTTTCATTCTATTATAACTCCTGATCTCTTATGATTTATTATATGTTATTTTATGATGAAAGACAAATCATTCTTCTACTATAAACTGTGATTAATCTATCTGTTTGACTTAGTTTTTTCAGGGATATATAGTTCCTTTTCTGCAGGATTGTTTCCAAATCTATTTGAATGCATGATGGAAATCAATTTGTCAAAGTTATTGTGCACTTGATCTGCTATACCTAAAGCCTCCCAACCTTCTAACAAACAAGGTCAAGACAGTATCTTTGAAGATACTGAGCAACTAGCCGTTGGAAGAGCTGTTAGAAGAGTCAAAGACTTACAGCTGAATTTTAGGAAAGTTTGTTAATGAAGATCCTGCATATCTTCAATTCAAACAAGCTGCATAAAATGATTTTTTGAATAACGAATTTTGACACACAACAGAGTAGAGTATCCAGATACATTCAAACACTATAGAGGATTGACAAGTGTGTACAAGGAAATCCTCAAGAGAGATCCAAGTGTACACCTCAAGTAGGGGATTATAATAGAACACAGAGAAGTGTAGGGTGTGAGTAAGGAGAGAGTAAGCAATGGCAACTATTCTTGACAGAGACACAGTAGACTAGCAAAAGATCTGAGAGAGATTAGAGAGTTGTAATGGAGAGCTAACGTTCGTATATAGAGTGGGGAAGTGACCGTTGTGAGGGGTTAATGCTCCATAAATGGCGGCTTAATGATAGCCCCTGTAACGGCACGTTCGACCGTATATATAATGCACCTTACACGTTCATCCGCATAAGCAGGGGACCGTTATGAGATTACCACATTTATGGGACACAAGCATACAAATCTCTCAGTCTATTACTAGAGGTCGCGCGCGAGCTTGGTTGTCGTTCCCGCTCGACAGAACTTACTCTAGCCTCCAAACCACAAGTCCCTACAAGTCCCGTGGGATTGGTATGCGAGGTCCCTGTCTCGCAACCCCCAAGCGGATAAGCATGGGTAGTGATTGGATGTGTATGGAGCACAGCTGGGTGTGCTGGATGGCCGCCATGTGGCTATGATCTGTCTGTCTAGAAAGCACCATCTACATTAGCCCCCTTTTGCACGAATGTCACGCGCGCGTTTGTCATGTAGTCGCGTAAATTCAGTCGTGCGTGGTCCCCACGCGGATCCTCATACTAATTTGAATAAAATTCAAATCCCTAGCCCCCAGGCATAGCCATGATTGCATAGGGTTTAGAAGCGCCGTTTAGCCTCTCATGAAGCGTGGCCACTGCGAAGTTAATCAGACGCCACCTATATATTTTCGCCTATTTTCGAGGAAAGAATAACTCAGAGTGATCTGATAGGTCACCAAATTTGCCAGTTTATCGAAGCGTTGCTGATTCAGCAGGCGTCAGCAATCTCGACTCTTCAGTCTTCGAGGGCTATTTAAACCCTTTTGCTTCTTCAATTGGAACTTTTCTACCGTCGTTTGAGAATCAAATTTTATGAGCCAGAGAGAGGATCTTCAGGAATAAAACTTCAATCAACTTCTTGATAAAGTCTCCCAAGCACTTCAGGCTCTCAGACCTCGTCAACAAGGTTAGTGATCCTTCTCCTTGTGATTACAAATTGAATTTGAAATTACACTGGCAGATACTCTTTTCCCCCTTATTTTCATTGCATGTGACCCAATTTAGGTCTGATGTTCTTGCGTTTACACGAATGGCCCCCAAGAGATCTAACAAAGAAGATGTTGAGTTGCAAGAACTCCCCAGGGACCTTTGGTGCAAGGCCCCATACCTGGGTGTAGATGATTTCTTCGCAGCCACCATCAAGGCAACCACACTCCAAGCGTCTCCAGTAAAGAATGCTCTGCAACTGGTTCTAGAACCGGAGACTTCTGATTCGTACATGGCCAGTACCCAAGATGTGCAATGGCTTGGCCTTGAAGCCGGTCTGTATACGTTCACTAATGTCCTTCCCCAAGCTTTCATGTAAAGACTCGACTGGATGGAGGAGTGGACGGAGTTCATCCTCGACAACTACGATAAGGAATTGAAGCGGGCCAACATTTTTCATGCCGTTCGCGCGACGAAAGGTCTCAGTGTTAGGGCTGACCATGTGATGCTACAGACCCTATTTTCCAGGTACTCTAAGAAGACCCATACTTTTCATTTCCCCAATTTTGAAGTTGCGCTGACTCAGGAAGACATAGAGGTTTTATTGAATCTCCCGAGCATGGGGAGTGTCGACCCCATGGCTCCTATTTCTTCTAAATAAGAGCTCACTCTTTTTGAACAATTGAAACTTCGTATAGTGGATATGAAGAAGGCTGCTTCAAGATGGAAACCAAACGAGACCAAGCCTTGCGACGAGTATATGTTCGTGGTTTCCAGCATGAAGAATATTTGGTCAAAGTGGGTGATGTACTTCTTCATGGACCTTGTCAAACCAAATATAGCTCGAGAGTGGCGAGAGCAAGATCCAGAGGCCCTTATTGGTGTCGACGGGAAGGGCTCTGCCTTCACCTTATGTGGTTTTCTTTGCGTGTGGCTGTTGTGCTACTTGATAGATGGGTCCCCTCGCGACGGGGTCTTCACCCACATACTTGCGATTGCTGTTAAGTTGACGCTTACACAAAAGGTAGCCCTAGGGCCTCTTGTGTTAGGCACGTTAAATCATCGTCTGGATCTAGCCGTGATGCACGTTGAGCAATCGCAGGGCGGGGTTGATGTTGTCTCCTTCATCAATACTGCATTCCTGTCTATGTGGGCTTTCGATTGGTGGCCCGCGTATGCTCCAGTCGATGTTGAATTGTGGAACGCGCCTAATGCCAAGAAAGTTGACTTCTGCCCTCGAGTGTGGCGTTGGTACAAGACAAGGGCCCCTCAACGTACCTTCTCCTTCATATGTGACGACATTCGCTATTTCGAGCCCACGCCCTACGGTGTCCAAGTGGAGAACGTAGTTTTCTTGGAAGGTTTTTATCCCGAGTAGGACACCGAGTTTGAGACTGAGCACATGACTGAAGGAGATTGGATTTATGGGAGGTTCGTTAACTGGGTTCGAAGGGGGTATCCGCCTGCTCTGCCCGAGTACGTGCCAGGTCCTGAAACCTCCAGCTACGAACGGATCACTGTTTTCTATGATCCCATCCGTGTGAACCCTCAATTTGGCTATGATGCCGTCGCACCTCCCCTATGGTCCGAATCCACTGTCAAATGCTGCTATGATGGGGTGATATATGAAAAGTGTACCGACCTACTACTTGCTGAGCTTCCCTTGATTAGCCTTCGCGCAACAGAAAAAGGCGGAACACTCCTAGTTGGGTCGACTTCTGGAATTTCCAAACCCACTGTCTTGTCAATCCTCAAGCCCAACTTCAATCCAGCAAGGCACCTGCGCTTCTGACAAAAGAACATCCCTTCAAAACAAACCGCAATCGGGATGATTGCCAATATAGTTTCTACTCCTTATTGGCCAAGGATCTCATCTGTGTGCACAACTGATTCTTGATGAGAAGATTGACGTTGTTAAGCAAAAATCCTTCAGGGCAAAGGTCAAATATGCTGATGACTTCAAACAGGTACGTTCGCGCACATTTTCTTTATTCTTATATATACATGAACTCTTAACTTTCCCATATTGATGACAGTTTTGTCTGAGGCGCTTCGCGACCGGGGATCGCAGTGTAAGCTTTATGGATCATCTCCGAGCGAGGAAGGTGTCCGCGCTTGACACTCGTATTACTCGGGCGAATCCCATGACCCCTGAAGTCCAAAAATTGGTCTTTGATGCACTAGAGGCCTATGTAGCCTCAATTAGCAATACCTCCATGAGGAAGAGGACTGCTGACGAGCCCAAAGCTGGTGGCGCATTCGCTCAACAATCAAAGCGTCCTCGAAGTGAAACTGCTACCCAAGAGACTGCCGCTCCAGCTAAGAAAGCTCTTCCTTCCAAGCAGACTGTTGCTAAGTCAAAATTTATTAGAAGGAGAGGTAACCACTTCAATTCTTTCTCCCCCCCCCATTTTTAGTGACTCTTTGTTGATAAGCCCTTGGGACATAGTTTTCACTTTGCTATAGGCAGCGACAACTCCGATGAGGAGGAGATGGGCGAGACGTTAGTCATGACTGAGGAAGACGCAATCGCGCAGTCCAAGACCATGGATGAAGAAAGAGAGAGGAGAGAGAAGGAATAGGAAGAGAAGCAACTCCAACAGGTTTTGTAGAAGAGTGTTGAAGAGCGAAGGCCTCCCAAAAGGCCTGCCTCGCGCCCGACTGAGTTCAAACTTGTTCGTCTGTTGCGCAAATGCAGCAATCGCAGATAGCTTTCCATGACCTTACCGGTAATGAGGATGAAGAAGGTATGATCTTTAAATTTGCTTTGTCACATCAGGAACTTATCTTGGGCGCAATATACCATGGGGTATCTAGATATGATATTCGCAGATGGTTAAGGGATCAGTGTGGGGAATCCTCAGTTATATCCACCTCCTTAGTATCATCATGCTTCATGTCACCCTCGCGCCTTAACAAAGATTTACCAAATACTTCAGGTCATGCTAAATCCAAAGGAACTGACGATAATATTTGCACATATGTTCCATATGAGAGCGGAGAAAGTGGGTCTTGTCATCAAAACCCTCTGTCCCCCTCTTTTTTATGATTGATTATTAGCTTGGAACTGACTGTGAACCTTAATACTGTAAAACATGCAGAGCCGTTGATACAGAGATCCCACCGGCTTCGTAGCGCCATTGTTCGCGTGCCTCTTTCTGTCATCGAGGCCAACTTAGGGGAAATGGAAGACGCTGCAGTCGTGCCTCCAGGACTTAGTATCGAAGAGCCTACCATCCCGCCTCAAGGACCCATTACTAAAGAAGCAGCAATCGCACCACCAGAGCCCAGAACTAAAGTGATGGATTTTGAAAGTGAGAGCCTCGAATTCATTATGGAACAAGAGGAAGTGGAGGAGGGACTTCAGCGAGAGAAAGAACACATTGCTGAAGAAAGAGAGAAAGAGGCTTCCCCAAGAGTTGTTTCAAATCCTTTTCCAATAGAGACTCCCCTTGAAGCGTCTCAGCGAGTCCACTTTGCTGATGAGACTGGGCTTTCAAATCCTTTGCCTGCAGATGTGTCAATCAACCTAGGAGGGACTGAACTTGATTCTGATGTGGATAACCTCGCACCCGAATTGGTTATGACGGATTTTCAGGCACCCGCTCTTGATGCCAATATTGCTGCATCTCCGGGGATGCAACCTGATGTCGCGCGCGAAAGTGTCCAAGTAGCACCGGAGTCTGCACCAAGTCTGAATGAGGCAGGGGAAAGGAATGGTATGTCCGAACCTCGTTAAGAAGCGACTTCCAAGGCCAGTACACCTGCAGCCACACCTGAGGTGCCAACAAGGACCTCCCCCACTGTACAAGATACCCCTTGAGTTGTTGCATCCTCGGAGGGCCCAAGTGAAGATTTGTCACTTCCTAGCATGGTCATTGACTCCTCTACCTTTGACCTAGATGTGCTTTTTGCGAAAAATCCATGGGAAGTATGGGGCTCGCAAGTTGTCGAGCCAGTTGTTGCTGAAAGAAACTATGTCATTCCTGCAGAGTATCTCTCGCGTGAAGCTTTAGCCGACCAGAGGTTAGCTGCAACAGCCTCTTCCAGTGGCAGTCAAGCAACCACTCCTATTGCCCCACTCCAGCAGATCGTTGAAGGAACTGGTAAGACAATTCTCCTACTAGTACATATTACATGATCTCATGCTTTTAATAAGTACCTTGCTTTCATCTTCGCATGTGTAGGTATCGATCAGGCTTGCCTTGAATGGCTTATGAAAGTGCGCATATCGTATCCTATTGTGTTTACAAGAATTCTAGAGTTAGCGCTGAAAGATAGAGGGGATCTTCTCAAGGAGATGTCGTTCTTTTGGAAGAGTGCACAAGACAACTCCAGCAAGAACCTCTGTTGCCGGCGCTCAAAGCCTTCTTTCAAGCGCGAATAGCCTTCAACAAATCGATGCAGGGAGATTAGACTTGGATTTCCACGTGCAGAGGTTAACTAGATAAACAATTCTGCTCAAATCAGGTTTGAGTACTCCAACTATGGCAAGGAGAAGGCCGCCCTTAAGGCGCGTAAGGTAGTACTTGAGAAAGCTATCAGAGAGTTTGAGGAAGCTGCAAGGTGTCATGAGAACAACAAGGCTTGCCTAGAGCAACTAGCTGCTAATTGCATTAAGCTGTTAGCCAGAGATTCTCTTCTCAAAGACTTGTTCGAAGATCAGTAGCTTAGTATTGCAATAGCTTGTCCCTTTTGAACTATCTTTTGGTGTAATCTTCTACGCCTTTTATGGCCGCGAGCTTTTGGACCTTTTGAACTATCATTTGCCTCTGTTTTTGCACGCACTGATTCGCGCGTGTTAAACATTGCTTCTTTTGACTTGTGTCCTTGACTGCTTTTTTAATAGCGTGTTAACACTAACGAGTAAACTACTTCGGCTTTTCCAGTGTTCATGAATGGGCTTGATTAAAATACTGCTATCTAGACAGATAAGCTTATGTCCGCGTATTGTCGCTATCTGGACAGATAGGCTTACACTCGCTAATGGTTTTGCTATTTAAGCAGATAGACTGTCTTGTTGCTATCTTAGGAAGATAGGCTTACACGCGCATATTGTGGCTAAGGTCGCGCGTAATCACACATGTTTGTTGTGTTGAAAATTAACTAAGTGTCTTAGCGCGATTCTTGGTGAGCTCTGAATAATTTAATGCCTGAAGAGGGTGTGAGAGCCTTATTACATGCCGGTTTGTTCCTTGAGATAGCCCAATCTCTAACTAAAAAGAAAAAATATGTTCCTTACTTTATTTCATGGTTTATAATCGAGTTGCATTATTCAAAGTCATGTAGATTGCATGGTCCAGTGTTTTAGTTATTGTGACCAAGGCAAAGTAAAGATATATGTGACTCTCAAAAGAAAGTGTTGTTCGGGACGAGCAGGAAGGTAGTGTGGGGGAATTTGATAGTGCCTTTTAGGAGCTATAATTATTTAGCATTTACCACATATTAATAGGTATTTGGAGAGTGATTTGAGCCTAATGTCAGAGAATATGAGTTGTTTTGTCACTTGTTGCTCACCATGTGCTATACTGTTAGTAGGGGCGTTTTCTATGCATATTTTGTTTTTATTTGTCAAATATAATCGCTTGGTATGTTTGTTCATGTTGTCTTGGCAGGAATGGATTCTAATCGGTTGATAGGAGGCATGGAACGAACTTCGGAAACAACAGGAGCTCAAGTGGAGTCAAGAGAAGCCGAATTGGAGGAGCTTGGATGACCAGTTTGCACTACTTTGATCTTATCTGGAGTTATACAATTAATTTTTGAGTGATCCCGGTGCCAAGTGAAATTAAACTCAAAGATCTTTCCAACGATAGGTCACGGAGCTTAATCCGAGTTCGGACGAAGAAGTTATGGCCCGGCGAAGTCAGGAGCAGATTTCAGGGGGCTATTGTGCAATTACTGAAGACTTCTGCGGGTTATGATTGAAGAACGACCTAGGGACGAAAAAACACATCATTCACGCATACGGAGGAAGGAAGAGAGGCAAGGGAGCTGAGGATATCGATTGGGATCATCCCCAACCCGGAGATTTCACCTTTGATTTCTTTCTCTTCTCTTTTCATCAATTTTATGGAGAAACATTGTTGTGTTGCTACGATTTCAAGTAGTAGCTAGACGTTTTGCTAGGCTTCTCTAGAGAGCCTAGGGTTTATGTAGACGATTATGTTTTCCGGGTTTAAGACTTTATTTCATGCTTTTGATTTGATCTACTGGATGGCATTTGATTTCATGAACTTGTTGAGGATCTTAGTCTATTGACATGGCTAGGGTAGGAATTGATAACTCATGAATCTTCGTGTTCTTCATATATTGTGATCGTGCTTAAAGTTAATATTTTTTTAGATAATTGTTCATATACTATGCTTAATCCTTGGCAAGAATGGAGCAATTAACCGGACTTGTTAATTAGCTAGCGAGTGCGTGAGAGCGACTTAGACCTAGTTGTGATGAGATATGAACAAAAATCCTTAATCACTGAGACTGAGAAGAAAAGTGTGTAGGATTGGCCTTAGTGGGTAGATTCGGTAGGAGAGAGTGCGGTTTTCGTGTTGTGGTGGTCTGAGAGGACATCATTCCGTACATTGTCGTTAGCCTACTAGAACGGACCGGTAGATGTAGGAGGACCGACAGGACACAAAGTAGACCGTGACGTAGAACGACATGAGACCGAGAGGATATTGTCAGTGCTATTACCCGGCTTAACTAGAATAGAGTTGACGTGTTACATAGCTAATCCGGAAATCGTCTACAACCCTAGGTGATCTAGAGAATGCCTAGTTTCTCCATAATTGTTTTAATAAAATAAAAATCCAAAAATATTAGTTTAGTTATTTATTTTATTTCAGTCACCTGTTTTAAGGGTGACAACTCTTAAAATCACAATTCTTCCTCCAGTTACCGTACTCTAATCGAATAACTAATTAAATAATCTCAAGCTTGTCCTCCAGGGATCGATAACTCGGGGTTGAAATATTACCCTATATTACTTGAATCCTGCACTTGCGATAACACGTAAGAAATCGTGTCACCTGTAACGGCACGTTCTACCGTATATATATGGCACGTTACACGTTCATCCGCATAAGCAGGGGACCGTTATGAGATCACCGCATTTATGGGACACAAGCATATAAACCTCTCAGTCAGTTACCAGACGTCGCGCGCGAGCTTGGTTGTCGTTCGCGCCCGACATGCCTTACCTAGCCTCCAAAACACAAGTCCTTACAAGTCCCGTGTGATTGGTACGCGAGGGCCCTGTCTCGCAGCCCCCAAGCGGATAAGCATGAGTAGTGATTGGATGTGTATGGAGCACAGCTGGGTGTGCTGGATGGCCGCCACGTGGCTATGATCTGTCTGTCTGGAAAGCACCATCTACAACAAGCAACCAAGAAGCAGATCTACATCACTCAATCCAATCATCTGAAGAACACTGCATTCTCACTGAAGACTTAGTTCTCAGTGTTCTTCTCTTCCGATCATCATTTGTATATAATTTAGATAATTCTTCTAGTTCTTATAGTCGTGGATTGTTCAAGGTGATAAATAGAGAATTCTTAGTTAATCAGTTGGATAGATCATGTACTAGATAGGTTAGTGAGAAACACAAGCTGTGACAGAGTAAGGCATGTCTCTATGCTTGAAATATAGGGCTTAGCTTTTGATTAATAAGAATTGAATTGAAAATCATGCAGGGATTAAGTCCCTAAGGTATGGACGTAGGTCCAAGTGGTCTGAACTCTATAAATCTATGTGTCTCTTGCATTTACTTTGCTTCACTTTACTTATCTTATACACTGCTCAAAATAGGTTTCAGTTCAAGGGCTTGAAAACTCATTTTGAAAACTATCAAATTTCTCTTTACTTTCTGTTTTGATTCCAAGGACTTGAAATTCATTTCAAGGCTTTTAAATACTTGTTGCACTTCACAAACTTCTTTGAAATCACTCGTTTAGCAAAAGTTGTAAAAGTTACCAAACTCTATTCAACCCCCCTTCTAGAGTATTGATCCTGTTGTCATTCCTACATTACTGTCTTTCAAAAACCTTTACCATCAGAAAATCGAATCGATAAAACAATAGAGGTAGATATATCTTACCTCGATTCTCATGAAATCAATCATTAACTTCGATCTCCCGGTATCACATGTAATGGTCTGAGTCTTCAGTTCTTCAACGCAAATGAATACCCAATTGTGATCTCCATCTCGATCTTGGCTTCATGGTGGTATCAATGGTATCCCGAAGCCCTATACTACCCTAGATTTGTTATCATACATTAGGGTTTCATTTAACTGCATCATCTATAGTGGAGATGTGGGTCTTCTTTGAGATGTGGGCCTTTTTGTAAGGCCCTTCTACATTTCTGACGAAAATAAAAATACTAGCAACGGTATTTACTTTCCTCCCAAAAAATGGCGAATATTTTACCATTTGCAATATTGTTATTTCTTATAGAAAAAGTTTATTTTTGCAATGGTAATTGATTACCATCACAAGTATCACAAAAGACTATATTTCTTGTAGTGTCTCTCAACTGTTTGCAGATAATTGATCGGATGTGTTAGGATCGTCTCGGAGCGATTCAACAACGCAACAAAAAGCAAAACGAAAAAAACACGAACAAGAACACGACGATTTACGTGGTTCACCAAATTGGCTACATCCACGGTCCACGCCCACTTCACTATAATGAATGAATGAAGAATACAATCAGATCTCTCCGCCTCTCTCTGTGTGGTGTGATGTGATGTGATACCCTAACCCTAGAGCTAGCTTAATTATATAGAGATAGCTAATACACGAAATTGCTTGTAAGACCCTCAACTTTAGACTAGGTTACAAAACAGTCTTCACACTTAACAATCTCCCACTTGAAGACTGATTAACTCTGAGTGTATTTCTCCCAGCTTCAATTCAACATCCTTCATGAGTGTGGACTTGGCCTCTCATCATGTAACTAGGCCGACCGAAGCCGATTAGATTCTCAGTTTATCCAAGGTCACAACTGATGCGCAATTTAGCGTACTATTCGCAAGTATACGAATCAAGTAGTATAGAGTGTATTACGACTCAGATTATCGATCCCACAGGGACTTTGCAGGTTTTTCTAGTAACCAGTTTTAACGAACATAGTGTAAAGAGGAGGAATATTTTGAGAGTTTGCTTACTAACTAAGTACTAAAAGTAAATAACCGAAACGTAAATATTATTGTGAGAATTTTCTGAATAATCTTGAGGTTGTAAAACTAAGGTTTAAGATACTAGGTCCCGGGATCCTTTAGGGTTCTTCAGATTTTCATTCTTTGTTTGACATGAAAACACACAGCAGTCTCGTTATCCGTGCCACGTACCAATTTTGCAGTATCTTTTCTTTTCCTGCACGTTATCACAATCCTGCAGACTGTCGGATTCCTGTTAAGCTGCCTAAATCTGCAGTGTCGTTCTAAGGCTGCTAGGGTTTCTAACCTGTCCTGATGGTCCGGGTCAGATTCTTTAACAGTTGGTCTCAACGATTTCAGGCTAGTCCTAACTCCCCTTCGCTAGTCGGCCCATCGGGGTAAGGTGCTAAATTCTGTCTTCTCTTCCTAACCCTAACCGGACGTTTTCACCTACCGGCTCGGGTCTGTAGAAATTCTGGGTAGCTACTCCGATCATGTATAAACATTAAAATTCAAAGACAGAATAGCGAATAAAGCTGCTGATATTAAGATAGTACGATCATGAATTCATAGTCAAAACGTAGAACTAATCTCTGAAAACGAAACCCTATGTTCACCGAGAACCTAGGTAAAAGTTTAGCTACTAAAATTCATAACGTAAATAACACAGTTTTTTGAATAAGAGAGAAGAAGAGCAAACGGGTGTCTTGAATCTGGATTCACGTTTCCGTGCTCTCCGGGATGCTCAGACTTCTCCTTCGGTTGTGCTGTGTATTCTCTGTCTTGTTGTGTCCTGTCCTCCCAAAATGAGTCTGGACGAGTCTTTAAATAGTGTTGTTTTTCCCGAAACGCTTGCGCCAGAATTTACGAAAACTGTCATCGGTCCACCGACTCGGGAAAAAAAGTCAACATGGCTGTGTATATACGCAAGGGTTGCGTATATACGCAAACAGGGGCCCACAAATCATCATCCCCCCACCTCATGCCTGCTTATATACGCAGGCAGGGGCTTTGTCCTGGCCCGGCTTGGTCCTCTGCTGGGCCCGGTTGGGTCTCCTGGGTCCCACACTTCTGCCTGAAATTTCCATTTTGCCTTCCTTGGTGTCTTCCTGGTTCCCCGTGCCTCGGCGTGCGTTATGACCCGAAACTTGTCAGAATTACCAAAATACCTCTGGGTCAAAACCGCTCTAAATTCGGCCCAATTCTGACTCTGGACATAGGAAAATTGCTGAGTGAATTTGGGAGACAAAATCTGAACTTGACTCTGGAAACCCGGGCCCGGGTGCCAAAATGACCAAAATACCCCTAGGCCAAAACTGTCCCGGAAATCGTCACGAACATGAAATAGTTTCTCCTGACTCTGGACACCGGGAACAGAGACTCTATACTCGGACGTGGCCTGTCTGGGACCCACACTTGACGGGAGTCGATTTTTTCGGCCGGACTCCGTTTCAGCATTATAACACGTTTTCGGAAAGCCCTTGACGTCTCTGTTCTTTTGCCCACGGTTTCACTTCAAAATTCCAAGTCAAGCTCAAGATATTGTCAACCGAGCGCATATTGGTGATTCTCGGTTCTGGCGTTTTCAGCTTCCTCGGTCGGTTTTCATTGCTCGTTTTTCCTCCAGTCATTTCGTTTTCTGTTCTGCTCTCCCTTGTACCAGTCTCGGTCGAATCCTGCTCCGAGCATTTTCTACACGTTTCCCGAGGCGAACCCGATTCTGTCTCGGCACGCATCCCAATGCACTTCCCGAACCTGTTCCTGTAAAGACACCATGAACAAACCTGCGATCATATCCAATAAAAGTATGAAACGTGAAGAAATTTACGAAGAGCTAATAAACGTCTCGTTCCTAAAACCGAGGCTTTCCGAGGGTGAATTCTGGCTAAAACGCGGCTTTCGGACACAATGGCACGTCAAATCGGGCTAAAAGATAACCCCTATTTGGGCGTTATCAAATACCCCCACACTAAACTTTGCTTGTCCCGAGCAACCTCCAGCAATATACTACCAATGCATATTATCTCGAATCAATCCAGAGCGGTGTAACTGCACTTATTTAAAAACAATATTAATACTGTAAAAACAATTATCTTTTTGGTGAGACTGGACAATCTCTTCAACTCAAACTGGACATCATTAAGTTCTCATATTCCCCTAGATTTCAGAAACTGCGGTGATCGGAAGAACTTGCGGCCAACCTACGTTAGGAACAAGCACGAACACTACTTACTTATGCTTTTGCACGCACACCGAACGTATCCCTAACGCACACCTTCCGTGCTCTTACTCCGGGTGTAATGTAAATCTGCCGGCTTTGGGACGGTAAGATAAGTCATTTAGAAGCGATGTCCTAAACGTCACAGCACACTCACACATACCCCAATCTCACACTCCCTCACCAAGATGATAGAAACTGACCCAAATCACCTAAGATTCTAGACACTCAATTTCCTCAGTCCCGGTGTAAGTGCCGTTCTCGCGGCCACAACTTTGAACAAATGTGAAACTGTTATAAAAATTGCCGGCCCGGCGTTTTAAGTAAAATCAATCAAGCACCCTGAATTTTCTGCCTTCGATACTTTTTTCTTTTTTCTTCTTTTCTGCCTTTTTTTCTTTCCAATTTTTTTTTTTGTTTTTTTTTTCGGGGCAACACAATAAACAACAATAATATAAACCAGGTCAACTCTATGATAAACCAAAAACGTGGGGGTGACAGAAAAAATACTGAAATAAAATCTGAAACGACCACCCCCACACTAATTTCGAACCATGTAGTCAATCTGTAAAATAATCGCGCTTTTCCAACCGATCCTCCTTAATCCAAGGATGTCTAAATAACACAGCGCGTCCTCCAATCAACCCTGTCAACACAAGTTCCCCATGTCGTGCTGAAAATTTACGCACTACGGCTCTCCTCCTGTGCTCACGGTGTAATGTCGTGAGTCACCGCCACACCGAAGTGTGCTGCCGTCACTATCTCACCCTTACACACCCTCAAATAAAACATGACGCTCATCCACTATCAAATATGACAATTATGCTCTACCCCAGAAAATCCCCCTCAACTCAACTCCCTCGTGCCATGACGCGTAGGAAGGGTAAAAATACTAACAATGATGCGAGTATCAAAAAACGGCTTCCTAGGTCAAAAGGTTACCAAGAAAAGGATTAATGGGTCAATGGGGCTCACTAGTGGACCTAAGGCGCGAGACAGGACGTGAGGTCCCCTATGGCCTATCACTCCACCAAATGATGTGGTGACCGTGATGGCGGGTTGACGACTACCTGCTGACGGTGGCCTGGCAGCTAGTCGGATACATGGCTCGAGAGACAGCTACTTGCGTTTTCTGAAGTGCATTGGCTCTATTAACTCCCCTAGACAGATTCTCGCAGCTCTTCTTCACCTAAGTTCGTCCATTTCGGGAAATTTTCTATCATTAAGCTCTCTCCAGTTTTAAGCTAAATCCTTCGCCCAGTCTCAAAATTTCCAATTTTTATCAAATTTTTTAAATTTATTTTTATAAATTTTTAATTTTTAATTTTTTTTTTTTTTTTGTTTTTTTAAATAAAAAGTAATGCAGTTACAATGCCACCACCCCCACACTGGATGGTGCCATGCCCTCATGGTACTATTCATCAGGCATATAATCTGGATTGGATGAGCTGGCTTGCATCATCGAATGGGAACAACTGACAGCCTATGCAGAAAAATAAAGCGAGAGACAGAATTTGAACCTGTGCACCCGGAGTCAGTTCTTACAGGTGCTGAATTTTTTGCAGCTTCCGGTGGAGAAGGACCGTTGACCGGTCGCCGGAAAATTTCTCGACGAAAGTTGTCAATCTTCCGGGCTCTATATGCGCTATTCAAATGTGCAATCCCCGAGCACCATTGTGTTTGACAATGTGCTCCCATATGGCCGAGTATACTTTCGTACACCGGGGTCGATTGCTCTATTCGGCAGAAAAACTGTTCCTGAAAAATCCCCAACTCGTATGAGTCCCTGTGATGGTTGAGTGTGCCAGAGCACAACCGGGTCGATTCTTCAAGATTTTGAAAATCTGCCTTTCCTTCTACGAAATTTTCTGAATTCGCTTCAAACTCCACGGATCTGTGTATGGAGGTAGAGAGAGAAAAATGGGGCGACGTGCTGCTGTTCGAAAAAAATATTTTTTTTTCAGCTTCTGCCTGCGATACACGCAGTCTCCTACGTATATACACAAACAGGGAGCATTTTGAAAACGGAAAAAAAAAAAATAAAATTAAAAAAAAAAAAAACACTGCTGTCTGCGTATATACGCAGTAGCCTGCGTATATACACAAGCAGCAGCTGTAGGGTTTTGATTCATGGAACGCTCAAACGGAAGCATAATCAAATAAAAGCCATGCAAAACCCTCCAAGGATCACAAGTCTATATGCATAACGATAGTAAAGGCAAGAAATCATAAACACACCTTTGGGTTCTCCTTGATGACTTCAAACGCGAATAGTGTCACGTTCTCTATAGTTGATCCACGCCTAGAGTTGATCCTAGATCTCCCAAACTCCTTGGTGCTAGCCCGGAATAAGAGGAGGGTGAAGGAATCACGCAAAACGAGACAAAAGAGGGGCTCCGGCCCTCTTTTGGCCGACGGGGTGAGGGGGCGGCGGCAAGGGACGGGTTCGGCCCTTGTTGCTTGCTCTCTCTCTCCTTTGTTCTCTCCCACTCTTGTTATGATCACTAATGAGCATAAGTTATCAGGAAGGAAGGAAGGAGGGTCCTTTATATAGTCCAACAACTCCTTGTTAACTACCTAAAGGACTTATTCTAGTCCTACTAGAATTCAATTTAGTCCCTTCCTTGCAATTTAGTCCCTACTAAGTTTGCAAGGGTTTGCAAAGTGATCCTTCTAATTAATTAATCCAATTAATTAATTCCAAATCTAGTACAACTCTATATAGCGTGTGACCCCATAGGTTCTATCTAGTTGGTAGCAACTATTTGCTAATATGGAGCGGTTTCTAGCAAAACATCCATTCTAGCCAACTAATAGAATAGTCATCTAGACAACCTTGTACAAGTAATTGTCTCATCCCTTTGCCTCCATATCCGGATTGGACACGAGACATACAAGTCACACTCGTATATCCAATCCATAGTTTCTCGATCTATGGGAATAGCCTTATTCGTGCAAATAACATCAATATCCCATATTGATTTATTTGAGTCTGGCCAGACATTCTATAAGCACTATCCCTCGAGTGGCCTAGGATATTTGCTCCCGTTATGTGGGAGGGGCAAATCCTCTCTACGTCCACTACGATCTCTAAGCTTGCTTCTCATTGTATCCAGTACACGCCTTTATAACTACCCAGTTACGGTGTAGCGTTTAACGCTACCAAGATCACAATGATCCACAACTAGAATATCTAGTGATTTCAAGTCTAAGGATGACAATACCATTTCACCCCGAGAAGCACTTGTGACTCAACATAACATGTATGTAGCCTTCTCGGTGATGGGTCAATCCAGTGCAACATTCCGTAATGCACACCTATGTGTTGGATCGTGATATCTCCATATCCATCCAACCCCATACTAGTCTATGAATGATTGTCCCATTTAATCATTATACTTGACTAGGGATATTTAAGATAAACAACACGATTGTAAATCTAAGGACTTCATTATATTAAATATCCAATAAATAATAAATGAATTTTCTAGCCATATACAAATTCATACTAAACTAGATTGCCTCTAGGGCATCTATTCCAACAGTCTCCCACTTGCACTAGAGCCAATCTGGCGCATCTCGTATGCCCATACTCCTAGTGTGCCCTTCATGCTTCCACTGCGTGAGAGGCTTCGTAAGCGGGTCTGACAGATTATCATCTGTAGGAATCTTGCATATCCGAACGTCTCCTCTATCGATAATATCTCGAATCAGATGAAACTTCCTGAGCACGTGCTTGGACTTCTGGTGTGATCTAGGTTCCTTTGATTGCGCGATCGCCCCAGTGTTGTCACAGAACAACTCCACTGGATCCGCAATGCTAGGGACCACACCAAGTTCAGAAACAAACTTTCTGATCCAAACAGCCTCCTTTGCTGCGCCATTTGCAGCAATGTACTCAGCCTCTGTTGTAGAATCAGCTACCGTCTCTTGCTTGGAACTCTTCCAGCTCACCGCTGCTCCATTCAGGCAAAACACATATCCCGACTGTGATCTAAAGTTATCTTTGTCGGTTTGGAAGCTTGCATCAGTGTAACCCTTTACACGCAACTCTTCCTCACCGCCAAACATCAAGAAAGCATCCTTAGTTCTTCTCAAGTACTTTAGGATGCTCTTGACAGCAATCCAGTGACTCTCACCCGGATTGGATTGGTATCTGCTTGTCATACTCAAGGCATATGACACATCTGGTCTAGTACATAACATGGCGTACATGATAGATCCTATGGCCGAGGCATAGGGAATCCTATTCATGCGTTCCTTCTCAATCTCATTGGAAGGACAACCACTCTTCGAAAGAGTGATTCCATGTGACATGGGCAAGAATCCCTTCTTGGAATCTTGCATGTTGAACCGTTTCAACACCTTGTCAATATATGTACTTTGACTTAGGCCTAGAAACCTCTTAGATCTATCTCTATAGATCTTTATACCGAGTATATAGGCTGTTTCCCCTAAGTCCTTCATTGAGAAACACTTTCCTAGCCAATCTTTCACAGATTGCAGCATGGGAATGTCGTTTCCAATGAGTAGTATGTCATCTACATACAAGACCAGAAAAGCTACAGAGCTCCCACTAACCTTCTTGTAGACACAAGACTCATCTTCGTTTCTGATGAAGCCAAACTCTTTGACCACTTCATCAAAACGTCGATTCCAACTCCTAGAAGCTTGCTTCAATCCATAAATGGATCGTTGGAGCTTACAGACTTTGTTGGCTTGCTTTGGATCCTCAAAACCCTCCGGCTGTATCATATACACGTCCTCGAGGAGATTCCCATAAAGGAATGCTGCTTTGACATCCATCTGCCAAATCTCATAGTCGTAGTATGCTGCAATTGCAAGTAGGATTCGGATGGATTTGGTCATAGCGACTGGTGAAAAGGTTTCATCATAGTCAATACCATGAATCTGTCTGAATCCTTTAGCCACCAATCGGCCCTTATAGGTAATCACATTACCATCCATGTCGATCTTCTTCTTGAAGACCCACTTGCACCCTATGGGCCGCGCCCCATCGGGTGGTTCCACCAAAGTCCATACTTTGTTGGTGTACTTGGATTCCATCTCGGATCTCATGGCCTCAAGCCACTTCTGCGAGTCTGGGCCACTCATGGCCTCCTCATAGGTAGTAGGCTCATCATTTATGAGCATCGTGTCACCGGAATCAGTTACGAGAAGTCCATACCTCTCGGGTTCCTGGCGCACTCTACTAGATCTACGAAGCTCTTGTGTTACCTGAACAGGTGGCTCCACAACTGCTTGTGATTCCTGTTCATGTTCCATAATCGGTTCAGTGATTTGTGGTTCTTGAACTTCTTCAAGTTCTACATTCCTCCCACTTGCTTCTTTAGAGACAAACTCTCTTTCTAGAAACACGCCGGTCCGAGCAACAAACACTTTGTTCGCGGTTGGATTGTAGAAGTAGTATCCCTTAGTTTCCTTAGGGTACCCCACAAATTTACACTTATCCGATTTAGGCCCTAGCTTGTCTGATTGTAAACGTTTTACATAGACATCGCAGCCCCAAATCCTCATGAACGACAGTGTGGGACGCCTCCCACTCCACATCTCATATGGTGTCTTCATGACTGATTTAGATGGAACACGGTTAATGGTGAAAGCTGCACTTAATAGAGCGTAGCCCCAAAATGATAATGGAAGATCGGTTTGACACATCATAGACCGAACCATATCCAATAGGGTTCGATTCCTCCTCTCGGACACGCCATTCCATTGTGGCGTTCCGGGTGGAGTGAGCTGGGACACGATCCCACACTCTCTAAGATAGTCGTCAAACTCTTGGCTCAAGTATTCTCCACGATCCGATCGTAGAGCCTTGATACTTTTGCCAAGTTGCTTCTCTACTTCATTCTTGAATTCTTTGAACACTTCAAAGGATTCGGATTTTGCCCTCATAAGGTACACAAATCCATATCTACTGTAATCATCAGTAAATGTAATGAAGTAGACATAACCACCCCTGGCAGGTGTGGCAAATGGCCCACACACATCGGTATGTATGAGTGCCAATTGCTCACTAGTCCTCTCACCTTTCTTATTGAAAGGGGACTTTGTCATCTTTCCCAATAAACAAGCCTCACATGTCTCATAGGATTCAAAATCAAATGAGTCTAGTAATCCATCCTTATGGAGTCTAGATACACGTTTCTCATTTATGTGGCCTAAACGACAATGCCATAAATAAGCAGGATTTAAATCATTTATTTTAATCCGCTTGATATTAATGTTGTAGACAGGATTGCTTAGATCAAGGACATAAAGTCCATTAAATAATTGCGCACTAAAATAGTGAATATTATTCAAATAAAAGGAACAACAATTGTTCTTTATTGAAATAATAAAACCTTCCTTGTCCAAACAAGAAATAGAAATAATGTTTCTGCTCATAGCAAGCACAGAATAGCAATTATTTAATTCTAAAACTAATCCTGAAGGGAGAGATAGCTCGCACACGCCTATGGCCAACGCAGCAACCTTTGCTCCATTCCCAACGCGCAGATCTACCTCCCCTTTAGCCAATCTTTTACTTCTCTTTAGATCCTGCATATTTTGACAAATATGAGATCCACATCCAGTATCTAATACCCATGATGTAGAGACAGTTAAATTGACATCTACAACAAAAATACCTGGTGGTGGTGGAATCGCTATTCCAAGCCTCTTGTCCTCCAGATATTTTGGGCAGTTCCTCCTCCAGTGTCCAGGTTGACTGCAGTAGTGACACTCACCCTTAGTCAAGACCTTGGCAATGCCACCAACAGGCTTAAGGGCTTGTTCCTTGGACTTGGCAACTGACTTGCCTTTACCCTTGGAGGAAGAGGCAAACTTTTTGCCCTTCCCTTTATGCACCATCATAATGGCCTTGCCCTTACCCTTGTTGATGCTCTGTTCAGCCGTCCTCAACATGTTGAGCAAATCTGGCAGTGGTTTAACGATCTCGTTCATGTTATAGTTCATAATGAACTGTCCATAACTCTCGGGCAACGATTGCAACACCAGATCGGTTGCCAACTCTTGGCCGACCGGGAACCCAAGGCGGGCGAGATTCTCCAAGTACCCGATCATTCGGAGTACATGGGGTCCCACCGGGTTCCCTTCTGCCAGATGACATTTGAACAGTGCCTTTGAGACCTCATACCTCTCTACCCTCGCCTGCTCTTGGAAGAGCTGCTTTAGATGTTCGATCATATCGACATCATTCATGTTCTCATGTTGCTTCTGAAGCTCAGAGGTCATGGTGCAAAGCATTAGGCAGGCCGCATCATTAGCGTCATCAACACGCTTTTGATACGCCTTTAAGGCAACAGGTGTCTGGTTCTCTGGACCTTCTGGAACATGCTCCTCTATTGCGTACAGTTTCTTCTCTTGCTTGAGAACAATTCTCAAGTTTCTGTACCAATCAAGAAAGTTGGTTCCAGAGAGCTTGTCCTTCTCAAGGAAAGATCGTAGGGAATGTTGTGAACTCGATGAGTTGTTTGCCATTTGGAATTCTACAAAAGGAAATACGCAAGTTTTAGTATTTGTGAATTTTTGACTATATTTAATAATGGCTAGTTTATTAAATATAGCTCCCACTATTTTTCTAAGGATTAATAACCCTCAAGATATTAATGCGGAAAATATCCTTATATTTTCTAGTGGGCCAAGATCCATCTTTTCATCTCCTTATGAGCTTGCTTTGGCAAGTCACCCATAATTTGACTACTTTTAGGTAGGAACAATTCTAATTGCATCCCATATGCAACTCTTGGTTCAATCGGGCAAATAACTCTTTATTTATCCATCTATATGGATAATCCCAATTGATTGCCTCTAGGTTTCTTAATCAAATTAATAGCCTAGTTGTGTTTAACCTCTTATCTTAAACAATTGCACATTGTTACGTGCCATCGCATTCCATCATTATGAACCAAGTCGCCATGCTTTGGCACACACGAACTTGATAAATAATGATGATAATGAGTGTTTAAATAACGAGAAGGCAAAAACACAATATTTTAGAATTTGAGGGATTTTTCAATTCAGTTTTAATTATTTTGTTGATCAATATCAACTGATCTATCTATTTGAGTTTGGGCACAACTCCAAATAATAGATCCGGGTTGTCTAATTATCTTATTATCCTAATTGCATGCATCATCCATACACCAACCACACAAATAATAAGACAATAAATAAACAACCACAAAACAGAAATTAAACGTGATGTGGATATGGCCTTTTCTAGACTAAGATAATTCCAAGCCAATGGAATTATCTATGAACCCTAAGCAAACACATCTCCATGCGTCTTGATCTTTTGGTCCATCCTTCATCGTCATGTGGTATGCTCCATGCTCCATGCTCCATCTTTTGTGGCTTCTTTGGCTTTGGGCTTCTTTTCTTCAATCTTGGCTAACAATCTACTTTATCTAGCACTAGCTAACATCTATACTAAATAAAATAAATCTCACAAGTTGAGAAAAAAATGGCACGCAGGCCATAAAACCCTAATTAGTTATTACAATTAATTGATCAGCTCGCAGGCCGTAAAACCAAACCACAAAATTAAACATCCACATCAAACCACATCCTAAGGCCATATCCAATCACCATGCGATTGCACATAAACAGTTAAAATCCAATTTTAACGCGCTTGGTCAATTTTAATTGATTTTAGGATTTCTAGGGTTAAAACGGTCCATGGGCCCAACAATCCAATTGCCCGGGCCCATCAAAGTGAACCACAAGGCCCTAGGGCCGGCCCGGCCCAAAACCCGCAAGCTAGGCCCGCGGGTTAGGGCCGCCCGGCCCCTTAGGGCGGCCAAGCTTGGGCGGCAAGCAAGGGGGCGGTCCCCTAGGGGGCCGAACCTCCTCTTGGGAGTTGTTTCCAAAACAACTCCCTTGCTTGGAGCCCAAGTTTGGTTGTTTCCTTGTTTTGGGAGAACTCCTTCTTCCCCAAGGATGCCCAAACCCTAGATCTTAGATCCTAAAATTTCTCAAACTCACCAATTCATGCATCCAATGCAAAATTGGGTCTTGTTATGATCTAATTATTGACAAATTGCATCACATGCTTGATTTGTCTTGTTTTACGCGATAAACAACAAATTAAGGTGTAAAACAACAAGAATGTAACACATAAACTACGTTTATGCTCTATGACCTGTGGCTCTGATACCACTGTAGGGTTTTGATTCATGGAACGCGCAAACGGAAGCATAATCAAATAAAAGCCATGCAAAACCCTCCAAGGATCACAAGTCTAGATGCATAACGATAGTAAAGGCAAGAAATCATAAACACACCTTTGGGTTCTCCTTGATGACTTCAAACGCGAATAGTGTCACGTTCTCTATAGTTGATCCACGCCTAGAGTTGATCCTAGATCTCCCAAACTCCTTGGTGCTAGCCCGGAATAAGAGGAGGGTGAAGGAATCACGCAAAACGAGACAAAAGAGGGGCTTCGGCCCTCTTTTGGCCGACGGGGTGAGGGGGTGGCGGCAAGGGACGGGTTCGGCCCTTGTTGCTTGCTCTCTCTCTCCTTTGTTCTCTCCCACTCTTGTTATGATCACTAATGAGCATAAGTTATCAGGAAGGAAGGAAGGAGGGTCCTTTATATAGTCCAACAACTCCTTGTTAACTACCTAAATGACTTATTCTAGTCCTACTAGAATTCAATTTAGTCCCTTCCTTGCAATTTAGTCCCTACTAAGTTTGCAAGGGTTTGCAAAGTGATCCTTCTAATTAATTAATCCAATTAATTAATTCCAAATCTAGTACAACTCTATATAGCGTGTGACCCCATATGTTCTATCTAGTTGGTAGCAACTATTTGCTAATATGGAGCGGTTTCTAGCAAAACATCCATTCTAGCCAACTAATAGAATAGTCATCTAGACAACCTTGTACAAGTAATTGTCTCATCCCTTTGCCTCCATATCCGGATTGGACACGAGACATACAAGTCACACTCGTCTATCCAATCCATAGTTTCTCGATCTATGGGAATAGCCTTATTCGTGCAAATAACATCAATATCCCATATTGATTTATTTGAGTCTGGCCAGACATTCTATAAGCACTATCCCTCGAGTGGCCTAGGATATTTGCTCCCGTTATGTGGGAGGGGCAAATCCTCTCTACGTCCACTACGATCTCTAAGCTTGCTTCTCATTGTATCCAGTCCACGCCTTTATAACTACCCAGTTACGGTGTAGCGTTTAACGCTACCAAGATCACAATGATCCACAACTAGAATATCTAGTGACTTCAAGTCTAAGGATGACAATACCATTGCACCCCGAGAAGCACTTGTGACTCAACATAACATGTATGTAGCCTTCTCGGTGATGGGTCAATCCAGTGCAACATTCCGTAACGCACACCTATGTGTTGGATCGTGATATCTCCATATCAATCCAACCCCATACTAGTCTATGAATGATTGTCCCATTTAATCATTATACTTGACTAGGGATATTTAAGATAAACAACACGATTGTAAATCTAAGGACTTCATTATATTAAATATCCAATAAATAATAAATGAATTTTCTAGCCATATACAAATTCATACTAAACTAGATTGCCTCTAGGGCATCTATTCCAACAGCAGCAGTTTTTTTTCTTTTTTTTTTGAATAGTTGGAGGGTACTGTCTGCGTATATACGCAGCACCCTGCGTATATACACAGGCAGTATTACCACAACTGTTCAAAAAAAGAAAAAAATTCTCTTTCTTCCTCTTTCCTGTTTTCTGCCTGTTTTCCGTTTTGTTGTGTCTGCACATACTCAATTCAAAGTCAATACCCACTCATCTTACCTCTCTCAAAATTCAAAACTGAAAAATAAAACTGAAATAATTTAAACTAACTTACTCCGTTGGGTTGCCTCCCAACCAGCGCTTGTAATTTACAGTCGACGGCCCGACCCAGTTACCTCATGTTTGCTCAAGGGACGTCAAAACCGCCAGGGTCTACCTTGACGTCTGCTTCCGGGCCCAAATATGGCTTGACCCGATTTCCGCTCACCCTGCAAGTTGTACTGTCATGCGGATTCTCCAATTCAACCGCATCCCATGAAATTACCTCTTTGATGATAAACGGTCTTGACCACCGAGATCTCAATTTTCTCGGGAAAAACTGCTTCCGAGAATCGCAGAGAAGTGCTTTCTGCCCTTATTGAAACTGCTTTGGATGTGCTGAAGTTTGATGGCTCGGGAGCGGTTTCAGCTCTAGGGTTGGTGGCTCTTTGAGTGACGGGACCAGGACCAATTTCTGCCTACTTTTTTCGTCCAGCTGTAAACTGGTCCGGTTTTCACCTTGCATGGCCTGCTCCTCCTGGAATCTCTCCTTGTTCTCTCTGTCCACTCTGTCAATCTCTGCCCATAGCTCATCCATCTCCTCGTTTTCCCAGCCTTCCTCGACTACCTCTACTGCGAAGATGTCTTCATGCTCGGAATAATTCGGTAGTTGAAGATTTTTGAAAACGTTGAACTTCACCTTGTCTTCATTAATCTGCATGGTCAGTTCTCCGCTCTTGCAGTTTATCATGGCTTCTCCAGTGGCCAAAAACGGTCTGCCCAGAATGAGTGGTACGTCTCCTGCCTCCATGTCCAGAATTACAAAATCTGCTGGAAAAATCAATTCTCCGACTTTCACCAGAATATCTTCAATAACTACGTAAGCCTGCTTCACGGATCTGTCTGCCATCTGCAGCTTGATTCTGGTGGGCCTGAGTTCACCAATTTTCAAAGTTACTGGCCCCTAGGTCACACAGAGCCTTTCATGTGTAAGCGTTACCTAGGGTCACCGGGATGACAAAACTGCCAGGGTCCATCCTCTTCCTCGGTAGCCCATTCTTCACCCAATTGCTCACTTCTGCCATCAGATTTATTGTCTCGAAATCGCTCATACGTTTCCGTTCATACAAAATATCTTTGAGGAACTTGGCATAAGTGGGCATCTTTGCCAACGCCTCCGCAAAGGGTATGTTGATCTGCAGCTGTTTGAAAATCTCGAGAAATCTGGCGTAGCCCTTGCTATCATCTCTCTTTCGTGTCTTCAAAGGATACGTCACCTCCTTGGAGACAGTTACCGTTTCTGCTTCCTTCTCTTCGTTCTGCACTGCATCCTGCTCAACCGAGCCCTTCGGCCGGGGGCGGTCGGCTGAGCTGTTATCCTGGCCAAATACTTCGCGCTCGATTTCCTTCGACTTTTCTGCACGTGCATGGCTAGGATACGGCGGATCCTGTAGTACTAATACACTCCGAGTGGTGATGGCATTGACTTGAGCACGTGGATTATTTACTGTGGTTGAGGGTATGTTCCCTAGTGCTCTTTCAGTTAGCTGCTGTGCTAACTGCCCTACTTGTACCTCCAAAGCGCGCAGTGACGTTTTGGTCGTCTGCATGTCGGCTGTCAGGGCGTCCATATGTGCAAACCGGGACTCCATGGTCTGAAACATGGACTCGATTTTCTTCATCTGGGAATCGTACTGCTGTGCAGATGGGCCTGGCTGAACCTGCAGTGTCGGTGCGGCTTGCTAAGCCGGTGGCCTGTGCTGGAATCCCGGTGCATAAATTGCAGAATTCGGGTTTCCGTACCAGAACCCGGGATGATCTCTCGTGCCCAGTCTGGCGTTTTCAGCTTCCTCGGTCGGTTTTCATTGCTCGTTTTTCCTCCAGTCTTTTCGTTTTCTGTTCCGCTCTCCCTTGTACCAGTCTCGGTCGAATCCTGCTTCGAGCATTTTTTGCACGTTTCCCGAGGCGAACCCGGTTCTGTCTCAGCACGCATCCCAATGCACATCCCGAACATGTTCCTGTAAAGACAACATGAACAAACCCGCGATCATATCCAATAAAAGTATGAAACATGCAGAAATTTACGAAGAGCTAATAAACGTCTCGTTCCTAAAACCGAGGCTTTTCGAGGGTGAATTCTGGCTAAAACGCGGCTTTCCGACACAATGGCACGTCAAATCAGGCTAAAAGATAACCCCTATTTGGGCGTTATCAACAACCTTAGTGAACATATCCGCAGGATTCTGGCTAGTGTGGATCTTCTCCAACTTAATCACGTCTTTCTTCAACAATGAACGAATGAAGTGATACCTGATGTCAATGCGTTTCGTCCTTGCATGAAAAGTGGAATTCTTCGCCAGATGAATTGCACTGTAACTGTCACTATGCAGCTTGCAACTTTTCTGCTTCTTCCCAAGTTCCCTCAACAAACTCTGTAGCCAAACCATCTCTTTGCACTCTTTCGTAGCTGCTACATATTCGACTTCAGTAGTAGATAGGGAAACAATTTTTTGCAACCTCGAAACCCAACCGACTGCTCCACTGCCAAGTGTAAACACATAGCCTGTAGTGCTATGTGTAGTGCTCTTTCTTCTGTCCACATCACCAGCCATGTCTGAATCAACATACCCTTTCAAACTGATCTCTGAACCTCCATAGCACAAAGCTACATCCCTTGTCCCTCTCAGATGCCTGAAAATCCACTTCACATCTCTCCAATGCTCCTTACCGGGATTTCTCATGAATCTGTTAATAACTTCCGATGCTTGGGAAATATCTGGACGTGTGCACACCATAGCATACATCAAACTTCCCACAGCTGATGCATAAGGAACTTTAGCCATGCAGTCTTTCTCCTCATCTGTAGCTGGACTGTGGTCTGCGAAAGTTTGAGGTGATTCGCCAACGGAGTACTCACTGGTTTAGCATCATGCATGTTGAACCTCTTAAAGACATTTTGAACATAATCAGCTTATGACAAAACTAGCTTCTTGCCAATTCTATCCATGTTGATTCTCATGCCAAGGATTTGCTTTGTAGGTCCCAAATCCTTCATTGAGAACTCCTTAGACAAGCTCTCTTCTATCTTATGAATTTCCCCATGCTTGATCCTGCAACAAGCATATCATCCACTTATAATAAGAGAATAATGTAATAATTCTTGAACCTCTTTAAGTAGCAACAGTGATCCCCCTGACACTTTTGTGTATCGTTGCCTAGACATGAAGTTATCAAACTTCTTGTACCACTGCCTCGGTGCCTGCTTTAAGCCATACAAACTCTTCCTTAGTTTGCACACCATGTTCTCTTTACCTGTTGTTTTGTACCCTTGTGGCTGTACCATATAGATGTCTTCTTCTAAATCCCCGTTTAGAAAGGCTCTCTTGACATCTAACTGCTACCACAATGCTAAGTACTGTGCGGATAGTGGAAATCTTCACAACTGGAGAGAAGATTTTAGTGAAGTTTACACCTACTTTCTGTTGAAATCCTTTCACCACCAGTCTAGCCTTGTACCTCTTTGATTCATCATTCTCCTCCTTAAGTCTGTAAGCCCACTTGTTATGCAAAGCCTTCTTCCCTCGGGGAAACTCCACAAGATCCCATGTCTTTTTGGAGTAGAGAGATCGCATCTCATCATTTCATGCTCCCACTTAACTCTGGCTTCACTCTGAACTGCTACCTCGAAGCTCTAGATAACACCACTATTTGTGAGAAAAAGATTTGAAAGTGATGATAAATAATGAGCTAGAGTCTGACCTTTAGTTGATCTTTCAGACACTCATCATGTTGGAGCAACCGCTTCATCTTCTGAAATTTGTATTGGAACAGGGGCTTCAACTAATGGTCGGACGTATCCAATATCAAGCTCAACTGTTTCCTATTCCTCTAAAACATGTCCCTGTTTCCAATCCTTGTACATAACTGACTCGTTAAATACCACATCCATACTTCTAACAACCTTGCGCTTATCAAAATCCCAAAATCGATAGCCAAAACTGTTAATGCCAAATCCGATGAACGCGCACTTCTTTGATTTAGGATCTAACTTGGACCTCTGTTCTGAATCAACATGAACATAAGCGGTACATCCAAATGTTCTCAAATGCGACAAACATACCTGTTTTCCTGTGCAAGCTTCCTCAGGCAATCCAAAATCTAGTGCTGTCGATGGACCTCTGTTGATTAAGTATGCAGCCGTGTTCACTGCCTCAGCCCAAAATGACTTAGGCAACCCAGCGTGTATCCTCATGCACCTTGCACTCTGTGAGTGTTCTATTCATGCACTCTGCAGCTCCATTCTGTCTAGGCTTGTTTGGAATTGTCTTCTCTATCTTGAAGCCGTTCTCAACGCAGAACTCCTCAAACTCATTGTTACAATACTCGCCACCATTGTCTGATCTCAAACACTTAAGTTTCTGACCTATCTCATTCTCAACAGTAGCCTTCCACTTCTTAAACACATCAAACACATCTGAGTTGTTCTTTAAGAAGTAAACCAATTGTTTTCTAGTGGCATCATCAATAAAAGTAACAAAGTAAGACGCACCTCCATTAGAAGCTACCTTCGCTGGAACCCATACATATGTATGCACTAGCTCCAACTTCTTGAGCTTTCTACTGCGGCTAAATTTGGTGAAGCTAACTCTATTCTGCTTCCCGTAGACACAATCCTCGCAAAGCTCCAAATCAAGCTCCTCAAACCCTTGAGCTTGCCTGTTTTGAGCATTATTTGCATGCCCTTTCTCACTCATGTGTCCTAGCCTGTGGTGCCAGATACTTGCACCAAGATCAGAAGACACGACAGCTATGGTACTATCAGTTCCCGAAGTCATATACAAGGTACCCTCCTTCTTACCATGAGCGATCACCATAGATCCTCTTGTTACTTTCCAGGAATCGTATCCAAAAGTAGTTTTGCAACCTGATGCTGCAAGATGGCCTACTGAGATGAGATTCCTCTTCAAAATTGGGACATGTCTGACATCAATCAACTGCAAAGCTGTTCCATTATCCAAGTTCAGCTGGATTCTCCCTTGCCAACAATCTTACATGCTTTATCGTCTCCGAGATACACCTTCCCGAACTCACCCTGCACGTAATTATTATCCTTTCTACCTGTCGCATGGAACGAAGCATCATAATCGACCACCCACACATACACCTTTGAGGATACATACAAGATTAATGCTTCTTTATCACTTTCAGGAATATTAATAGAACCAGTACCTTTGTGGTTTTCTGGTTTCTTCTTGCTCGGATTCTTGCAAGCTTTTGCAAAATGTCTGCTTTCACCGCAGTTGTAGCACTCAATGTCCTTAATGTCCTTTTTCTTCCACCTTGACTTTGACTTAGATTGACCTTGACCCTTGATTCCGTTCTTCTTGTCTACTGATCTCCCTCTATGCTCGACATACAACGCACCATCAGAGGATTTGCTAGATCCACTGCTCTTCCTGCGCATCTCTTCACCGAGTACCGTGCTCACCACGTTGTCGTACCCTAGCTTGTCTTTTCCAGCAGAATTGCTCACAGTAGTCACTACGCCACCCAAACTCTTGGGTAACCCAGACAGAACCAACAATGCTTTCATCTCGTCATCAAAGCATGTAATTCCAATAGACTCCAACTAGCTTATGACAATGTTCAACTCATTCACGTACTGGGAAACATTACCACTCTTGGCCATCCTCATGTCAAAGAGTTTCTGCATGAGAAACACCTTATTCGTTGTTGAAGGTTTCTCATACATATGTGAGAGGGCATCCATCAAACCCTTCGTCGTCGTTTCTTTCAACACATTGAACAAAACTGACGATTCGAGACTCAATCTCACAAGTCCTAGAGATTTTCTGACCAAGATCTTCCACTGTTCGTCTTTAATTTCGTTTGGTTTCTTCTCAACTCCGTCCAACGGCAAGTACAAGTCCTTCTGATACAAATAGTCTTCTATCTTCATCTTCCATAGGCTGTTATTCGTCGTGTCGAATTTCTCAATCTTGAATCTAACGTCGTTCGCCATCACTCCCATTCAAACATGCAGAATATCAATAAACAGACCACACCAACGGATCCAAAATGTCCGAAAACCCCAAGTTTGACTCTTGTTTCAAGTCAATCGGATTCCTGGACGCTGAGATATTGCCCGAAAAAATTTAGACCACAAGGGTAGCAGCAAGCGAGATGCACTGGATTGCTTCTCTTCTAAGTGCAACACTTGCTGCCTACGTTGGTCATCTTCTCCAGCACGTAAGCAACACACACAGACCCTTCACCGGTCGGTGCACACACACGGCAATCAAACCTTTGTTGACCAATAAAGATACCCCACAAACTTTTTCAATAAAAATGATGGAATCAATTATTAATATAGGATTTGTGGTTACCTCTTCCCCTTTTGACGCCGTCGAACAGAGATTGCGGAACCTCACTGTCGCTCACGCCGCAGCCGCACTTCATACTTTGTCGCCCTCGATTAAATTGAAGAACAAGAAACAATTTTTTTCTTTCCTTCAATTCGATGCACGATTTCGACCTGGATCTGATACCATTTGTTAGGATCGTCTCGGAGCGATTCAACGACGCAACGAAAAGAAAAACGAAAAAACACGAACAAGAACACGACGATTTACGTGGTTCACCAAATTGGCTACATCCACGGTCCACACTCACTTCACTATGATGAATGAATGAAGAATACAATCAAATTTCTCAACCTCTCTCTTTGTGATGTGATGTGATACCCTAACCCTAGAGCTAGGTTAATTATATAGAGATAGCTAATACATGAAATTGTTTGTAAGCCCCTCAACTTTAGACTAGGTTACAAAACAGTCTTCACATTTAACAGAATGTTCCACATCTTGCACCTCACATACAAGCATCAGACTCGTGGGTAGAGTAAAATCCAGTTCCTTCAATCTTATATGCTGCAAGTATCATTTTTTCATTGCATTTACTTCACTTGTTGATGTAAATCCTTCGTTTCTCCTTTAATTAATGTGATTTTTCTGCACAACCCTTGGGTTAGAAAAATATAAATTTTAAGATCAGTGATGTATTTTTGAGAGATTTAGACTTGATGGGAAAGGTAGGAAATTTTGTTACATCCTTACGAAAGCATCAATTGCAATGTCCATTTCTGATTCGCTTTGTTGTTTTGCACATATTTCTACTCCTCTCAATATAAAGGATTCACATTACCTTCTCATCATCTCATGGTTGCAGTTTTTTGCATAAAGTGTACATTCTCAATCCAATGAGAAGGCCCTTGTACAATTCCGAAGCGATATGTGAGAAGCTCGATCAGATTACACACATTTCAACTTGTCCATGCCAACTAAATATGCTCATGTTTACGGCATAAGAAATTGGGAAATATTGGGACACATAATAACATTTCAAGACAAATAAATAGGTAATGTCTAGACTCTTATGTTCCCTATCCATATAATTTATGTGCTAATATAACTGATTTGAAATGTGATCTTTCTTTCCCCAGCTATGATTGTGGAACATATATTTGTTTTTACGTGGCATATCTTAGAAAGCTGATTCTTGAACCTGCAAGGAAAATAATGATCAGTAAATATTATATTAGGATATGGGTTGGGCGTACTGTGTACAACGACATCAAGAAAATCCTTCTTGAGGAATCGAACAGGTTCAAAGCTCATGGAAACAACAAGGAGGAATTCGCCAAGAAGTACTAACAAAATCTACAGAATATTCAACTTATTACAGTCATTACCCTTTGAGTGGGCCAGTCCATCATTCTCTTTCTAGTCATGCTTGTCTCTATGTCCAAAATATTATACTACTGATTGTAAGTGTTTGTCTGTGGTTTTGTGTTTATTTTTGAAACAGTTAACTGGTTGTTGTTGAATCATTTGTGTTGTGAAGGTTCTTGAGTTGGTGGTAAATGAATGTGTAATGGTGAATTTGTTTTGAAACCAATGTATGATTTTTATTTAGAGTGTTGATAGGATTATCAATTGTGTTATAATCTCAATTTGTACTTCCTCCGTTCGGGCTATTTCTTCACACTTTTGAAGACACATGTTTTAAGAAAAACATGTGAAAAGTCCGTTTTGCCCCCTTTTCCACCATTTACAGTCTCTATCACCCCTCTCTAACAACAACGCCAGACACAGTCATCAACACCACAAGAAGGTGAAGAAAATAGAACAAATATCACACACTAAATCAACGTTGCTTTGAAGGTGAAGAACATAACAAATATCCGCCGCCTCGCCATCAGAACGAATCGGCGTTGCTCCGAAGATGAAGAAGGTGAAGAAGGAAGAGAGGCTTTAGACATTCAGATTTGGCGGAGGAGGAGACGATGCAGCGCCGGAGAGAACGAATCGGCGTTGCTCTGTCAGGCGCCGCCGCCGCTTCACGAGCAGATGGAAGCCTCCACCGCCATGCTCGCCGCCCTCCTTGTCTCTGCCTGTCACTCTCTCTCGCTTTCTCCTCTTCTTCCTGTTCTCATCCTCTCTGCCTGCCTCTCTCTGTATCTCCACCAGATCCTTCGGTAGAGTGGGGTAGATAGAAAGTGGTTATTGACTAGTTGGTGGGTTTGTAGGGTGGGGTAGTTTAATGGTAGATATGTCATTTATCCACACAAAATGGCCCAACATAGAAAGGTGGAGATAGATATAGAACAGACGAAAATAGAAACTGTAAAGATAGATAGAGGAAGGGAGGACGTATGTTTTAATACTTTATATAGAGTTTGTATTTTTTTTGGAACAAGTTTGTATTCAAATGTTGATAAGATTTTTTTTTTTTTTTTTTTTTTTTTTTTTTGAGAAATTGTTTTGTCGTCAACCGGGTTCGAACCCGGGACTTCATGCAGGGGCTTCTAACGCTCTACCATTTTTTTTTAACCAACAACGCTCAACCACTTGAGCTATCACCCTAGCTGCTTGATAAGATTTTTAAATTTTTTTTTGATAGGAAGGATAAAATTTTATTAAGCACCAGGAAAGTCCAAACTTAAAACATTACAAATTTCAATTGGAAGATTTTCTATGCAAAAATCCCCCTTACTACTAGTAACTCTAGCCCAGTTGGCTAAACTATGAGCTACCCTATGTTCATTTCTACTAACATAAGATATGACCCAGCCATTTTTCTTAAGAATGTCATATAAACTTCTAGCTCTTGTCTTCCATCTCCAGCTGGCTTTATCTGGGTTGTTGCAGGCAATTGTCACCAAGAGAAAATCAGTTTCTATGCAAAATTGTTGCAGCTTCAAACACAGACTTGTTTCAACTCCTAGCTCCACTGCTTGGAATTCTGCTTCATGTATATCAACTTCTTCTTTAGAATCAACCCTGATTTTAGATACTTCCTTGTCATGATTTCTAATGCAGATACCCATGCCAACTTTTGTACCCTTCAAACTTGCATCACATTTTACTTTATAGTACCCTAAGCTAGGAGGGTGCCAACTTACTGTATTCAAGGACTCCTGTATTCAAGGAACATCTCAGCAGAAATGGTATGATAAGATTTTTAATTGCTTCATAATCTTTATTTCTAGGTGATCCCTTATCCCCCTTTCTATTTGCTCTCTGTGCTGCGGTGCTGTCTAGTTCTCTTCAGATGGCTGAATCAGACAATGTAATTCAAGGAATCCCCATTTCCAGGAATGCAACAATAACCCATCTCCAATTTGCTGATGACACCCTCCTGTTTTTCCAAGTTCAACCTCATACTAGTAGTAATATCAAGTGTATCTTAGATGACTTTGCTACTCAATCTGGGCAATCTATCAACTTAGACAAATCATCTTTGGTGTTTAGCCCAAACTGTACCACTTCTGATAGGATGCACTTTTCTGCCAACTTAGGATTGTCTCCTCATGATTCAATTGGAAAATATTTAGGAGTTTATCTAGATAAGAAAGGCTCTAATAAAGACCTTATAAAACATACTATTACTAAAATCTCTGAGAAGTGTGATGGCTGGCAAGGTCTCCTCCCTAACTCTTTTGGAAGAGCAACCATAATCAAAGCTGTTCTTAACAGTTATTTAGTCTATCCTATGTCTGTTTGCCTTTTTCCCAAAAAGGATTGTGATGTCATTAAATCTACTCTTTCGAACTTCTTCTGGGCTGGCAATTCCAACAAAAGATGTATTCATTGGGTCTCTTGGGATTTCTTGTGCAACAAAACTAAAAATGGGGGGGGGGGGTTGGGTTTCAAAAATTTACACTGTTTTAACAATGCTCTTCTTGCTAAAAATAGTTGGAGACTTGTCGGGGATTCTTCTATTTTCTTTAGCTTCTATTTTACCTCCAAATATTGTAAAAGACGAAGTTTCCTTAGTCTCAAGCCTGCATCTACCGCCTCTTGTGCTTGGAAGAACATTTGTAAGGGTAGAAGTGCTCTCAATCTTGGATTGCAATGGAATGTGGTCAATGGGCATTCAATCATGGTAAGAAATGACAGTTGGGTTGAAGATGTCCCTGGTGATTCATTGTTTAAAGCAAACTGACCCAAATAACAGGATAAAAAAGGTGGCCCAATTGATTTTTGAGAATGGTAGCACTTGAAATGTTAGTCTTCTTAGCAGACTATTCCTGCATGGCTCTGTCATAAAATAGCTCAGACACCCATTGGATTTAATGAGAATCAGGACAACCCCTCTTGGAAAGCCACCTCTAATGGAATCTTCTCGGTTAAATCAGCTTATTTTCTTTAAAACTATAATAATTCTTCTCCTATTTCCTCTGCCAAACGTATTCAGTTTAATCAAATGTCATCTTTGCTTAAGTGGAAAAGATTATGGACCTCGGGTTTGCCTACAAATATTGTGCATCTCTTATGGAGAATCTGTTCTAACTCTTTTCCTTGTTTAGATAATATTCACTCTAGGATTAAATCTATTAGTCCCCTTTGTACCCTATGTCACGCTCATCCTGAAACCCCTGAGCACATATTTGTTCAATGCACAATGACTCAAGAGCTTTGGGAGAGAGCTCCTCTTACTACATCTCATAAACCTAGTTATACTTCTATTAATCTTCAGCATTGGATTGTTCACTGGATTAGAAAGAAGAAGGAACGTTGCTCCATTCAGAACTGGCACTGGATCCCAGCTATCTTTTGGATCCTTTGGATCACTAGAAACAAAAGATTGTCTGAGCAACAAACTCCTTCAGCTGACCATGTGTACCACCAAGCTGAAGCCTTTGCTAATTTTATTTCGGTCTACTAATTGCTTCTAGTTTATGTTCAGCTCCTAATGATTGGGTTGAAGTTGAAGTTAAGAAAGGAAATATCTCTTGGAGACCCGGGCATATTCACTTTGTTCCTCAGTTTGCTCCTCATATTCCTCAGTTTGCTCCCCATGCTGTGGTGGAAGTGTCTGATGCTTTTCCTCTTCCTGTGCTGTCACCTGCTAATCGTGCTTGTGCAAAGTTTGCTTCAGATGCTGTGGATAGCCCTGCTCTTGCATCTTCTTCTGCTCATGCCTCTTCTAGTGATCATGCCATGGCCTCTGTGGGAGATGGTGGAGTTGCTGGGCTTGCTCAAGGTGCTGCTGGTGTTGGTGTTGGAGATGACCTTCCTCCTATTCCAGATGATGATTTTATGTTTGTCGTGATCCCCTTCATTGATGGATAATTCGTTTTATGGTTTGTTGCATGTACTTCTATTTTAGTGTTCTCCTGTACTCTCATACTTTCTTTGACTGCTTTGGATCTCTTTTGGGTGTGGTTCCAGCCTTTGTTGGCGTTTGGTGCTAGATTTTTTTGGTTTTGGATTTGTGGTTAGTTGTTCATGTGTAGTGGGATGTAATTTACCGTATCTATATTATACTATGTACTTCTTTAGTTTAATTATCAATGAAGTTCTTATGGTATCGCAAAAAAAATAATCTTTATTTCTATTTTATATGCTTTAATATTTTGTGGAATTTTGTTTGACGATTGACGAATGCAACATGGACGGGAGTAATTGGTCTATTGACCAAACTACCCTTAAAAAGGCTAAAAACAATTTGCTCCGTCAATGAGTCATTTCCGAAATCTTTCGTAGCATTAGCAGAAACCCTGAAAATCAATCAGCGGCTCTGTACTCTACCGATTCTCAGCATAAACCCTCCTAACCTCCCTTCTTCGCATCGACACCCTCGCCTACGCTACCCCTTCTCTCTCCCCGACCCCGTAGCTCCGGCAATTGAACTAATCGAAGACTGAAACAATGGTGCAGAAGAAAGGAGGAGGAGCAAGTAGGGCTTCCGAAGACCCTGAAGAACTAGCTCGTATCCCCTTGCAAGCAGTTCTACTCGCCGATAGCTTCGCCCAGAAATTCCGTCCCATCACCCTCGAACGCCCCAAGGTATTCTGAAATTTAGCTACTCAATTTGCTTCAATTCGTGTCAGTGTTCTTATTTTTGCTATGAAATGATTTATTTGTTTTTGGTTGTACTGTTTGCTTAGGTACTGTTACCGCTGGTTAATGTCCCTATGATCGACTACACCTTAGCGTGGCTCGAATCAGCTGACGTTGAAGAGGTTTTTGTGTTCTGCTGCGCTCATTCGAAGCAAGTTATTGAATATTTGAAGAGCTCCAAGTGGTTGGATCAGCCGAATTTTTCAATCAAGACCATAGAGTCTCACAACTGTGTCAGCGCTGGAGATGCGCTGCGATCGGTATATGAGCAAAACGTGGTATGCCCATTGTCTTGGTTTACTGTTGATCTACTTTTATAATGTGATGTGATTGTCTCGTCTTTGAAGGACAAGTTTTTGTTTTTAGAATAATGGAGTGTAGATAGGCACGGTGCAACAGAGCTTTGAATCCCATTAGCAATTTTGAAGGATATAATGACCGATTGACTATTGAAACTAGGAATTTCACTCACATTAGATGTTTGTCTTTAGGTAACTACGTGGAATGGTGTACTAGGAAGGCATATATGATTATTATGCCCTCTAGTTTCTTTACGCGGACACTGCCTTCCATAAACCAAATTCTTTTCTGCATTCTTGACATCTTTGGTGTCTTTCTCTTTCCCCCAAATTTGTAAGTTTTTGTTTCCACTCCTATAGTCTTAACTATTCTTCTTATGCTAATGAAGATTCATGGAGATTTCATCCTTATCAGTGGAGATACAATCAGCAACATGTCCCTCAGTCAAGCACTCACGGAACACAAGGAGAGAAGAAAAAGAGACAGCAATGCTGTAATGACCATGGTCATTAAAAAATCAAAACCTTCTCCGATTACTCATATGTCCAGGCTTGGTACTGAGGAGCTGTTTATGGCCATTGACCCTGATACCAAACAGCTTCTATATTATGAAGATAAAGCTGATCCCAAAGGAATAATCTCACTTGATAAGATGCTACTTACTGATAACCTTTCTCTCTCTCTGCATAATGACAAGCAGGTATTTTTCCTAATCTCCTGTAAGCTCTCTGGTATTCTCCGTAGTTAAATTGGTTTCTAGAGAGCATCAAATCCTGGTTAGTAAAATGTTACTGTATGTTTATAGCTTTTGGAAAGTAAAATTACAATTTTATCGTTTCTTCTGTTCTATTGGCATGAGCATTTGTAATAGTTTTAGTGAGGATAGTTAATGGAGAGGTAGAATGCCTGTAGATGCATTCTTTTCTCCGGCCAATGAAGTATGGTACTAGGGCATAATGCATCAACATATGTTTCTAGAAGGGGAGTTCTGGCTTAATCTGCATATGTTTTTAGCTTGTACGCATCATTCATTAAAGTATAATCTATGCTTATTGTTTCCTGTTGTTGCATACCCCTGTTGATTGCTCGTTTCTGATTATCTTCTAGTATGTTTGAGGTGTTGAATATTCAACATGTTGTTACTATAGTCATGACTTTAATATGACGATATTTACAAGAAATAACTCATTTGGACATGCTTGATGTTGCTAATTCCAATTGTTCATAAGACAACTAGAATTTATAATGCATTCAATTAGTTGAACTGTCCTATTCTACTCCTTCCCTTGGCCAGATAAAATTATGCAGTCATTTTTCTGTCATCAATGCTTCTATTCCAGCTCTGATAAACATCTGATTTAAGTTTTCTTTTGAGCTAAGTTATTTTGTACTCTTATTAATATATACTTCCCTTCTAGCTAACGACATTTTACAATTTCCTATCTTATTGCATTATTAATATTGTTACTAAACTGTGAATTGTATTGCAGGATTGCTATATTGATATCTGCTCGCCAGAAGTTCTCAGCCTTTTCACCGATAATTTTGACTACCAACATCTGCGCCGTCATTTTGTCAAGGGGCTGCTGATGGATGATGTATGTCATGTGCATTTTCTAATTTTTATCTACATTAGTGTAGAAGATGTAATCTGTCTGTTGATCCGTAATTCATGCATATATGTACTGATTGGTTTTCTGTTTGTTTGTCTAATTTTGTATGGGTATAAATCAGATAAATATATTGGTTTCCATTATGTTACCTTCCGGCCATAATTTATCAGTAGGAAACGATATAGCGGAAGCAACAGAAGAAAGCATCGAATAATCTCTTGAATCAGGAAACTCAAGAATGTTCCTTCAAAACACTTGAAATAGTGAAGGGCCCAGCTGTTGAATCATAAGTGCACTGATTACTTTTGTAGGACTAAGTGCTTGTAATCATCAAAGAGAGCTGGAGCCATACCTTTTGGCGAGAGCTATAAGCTAGATTTGCTGCCTATCTATGAGGAACTCGGGAAAACAACATAAGAATCTCAAAAGCTTCAGAATCTCTTCTGTCTAAGCTCTAAAAGCGAAATAACCTAGCAATGTTGCAAGAAGTTGACTTGGAATCCACTTTACCCAGAACGGCATTTCACACAAAAACCATGGTAATGAACCAGATGAGTGTCATGATATTGGAGTAACTAGAATGTATCTGAGAGGGAGTTGTAAGAGACAGAGAGACCATCACTGGGCAGGACTTTGTTGAGGTGTCTTACACCAGCTGAGGTTTCAATGTTATTGGGCTTCTCCTTAAAGAGACAGAGAGATCATCACTGGGCATGACTTTGTTGAGGTGTCTTACTCCAGCTGAGGCTTCAATGGCATTGAGCGTCTCCTAGGTAATACATCCTTCTACTGCATTTAGAACAGTTTCATCGGGGAGAGCAATGAAGAAAAGAAAAGAAAAGAAAAGAAAAGCTCGTGTCTTTTGAAGCGGGAATTTAAAGGTGTTCTGTGTGATGGTTATAAATCAAGGGGGTTTCAAGCTCTTTGATGCATGCAAATTCAAGGTGTAGATTATACATCAGAACTCAGAAGGTTAAATTTTCTGCAAGGATATCTGGTGTACATGCGAATCCTTTATTTGTTTATTACGTAAGAACTGGGATGTTTGATGAAATGCAACAGGAACCAAACAGAATGGGTAATCGGTCTTGGATATATTAACTGGAAGTAGTTAGTTTCTTGTTTGACATCACAAGAATCCATTTCGAATAGGATCTAGAAGTCATGACTTACTACATAGAGTGATAAGCCTTACCTGTATTGTTAGTTGTTTTCACTTAATTAGTTTTCTGGAGTTCGGTCTGGTCATACTCTGGATTATGGCCTACAATGAATGGGATAGTAGCTGTAATATGACTTTAGGGTTGAAGGATTTATTGATTTTCATCTTTAAAGTTATTCCTGCTTGATCTCCTCTTTGTTTGAGGCAAGGCATTTTCCTCTTCTATGGAACACCATTCTGATTAGGTTCATGCACGCTGATATATATTGATACGGAAGTAGAACCAATGGTTCAGGGAAAAATGAAGAGATGCTGGTTGTTTCCTTCTAGTTGAATCGTCACATGCTTTTGTAAATACTAGAGCATTGGCACTCGCTTGTAGCATCCATAGGCCCAACAAGATTATAAAAACATAAGCCAAAGTGAAATAAGGTATGCCAGAAACTATAAAAAATTAAGGATAAGATGAGCAAACAAAGAAGTTTTTCTGGGAGGTTGTGGATTTAGTTATATAGAAATGGGTTGCGTATTTTTTGGTAAGAAGTCTTGACTTTGAATTTCATTACTAGTTTAATTAATGGGTAAAAGACACTTGCTACCCCTATATTTAGGTAAAAATACACTTTGCACCCATGACGTGTGAAAATTTTCACTTTGCACCCCTGAAAAGGAAAAATGTTGGGACACTTAGCACCCTTCTGTCAAGTTCCGTCCGTGAAACCACTCTTTGGTATTATTTTGACTATTTTGCCCCAAATTTGAATAGAAGTCTATTATACCCTTAACAATTAACAAAATCACACCACTCACAAATTAATTCTTTTTTCTCTTCCTCTTCGAATCTCTAGAGAAAACAAGTACTGGTTTTGATTTCCTACCACTTTAAGAAGATGTAACTCTATATCACAACAACTATCACAACATCAAACTCATAATTCACAACCGTCTATAATCAATAATCAAAATTCTCAAACAACAGCACCCGCTCTCTACTAACACTCCCAAAATAATGATTAATATCAGATTGAAGATGAAGATAAAAATAAGAACAACATGAATGTTAACTTTTAGTTTTAGAATGTACCAAAAATAAATCCACCACCAACAACATCACCAATATCACCATCATAGAAACCGCCAAACATAGATGATAAGAAAATTTGTCAATCCATAACACCACCACACTGCCCAAACATTGTAGCTAGGACTTTACCATTCTCGACTGGAAACTAGTTGCAGACCATTAGAATGTTGAGACTTGGGATATAATAAGTCGAGATGTGTGGACGGCTACCAAGTGAAGTTTGGCTTCTTAACAGGTGTTGGTTGACTCTTCTAATGTTAAATAGAGTGCAAATGAGATGTGTGCTACGCACTTGCTGAAGGACGGACGCCTAGTTCTCTGTGATGCAGATTGGGAAGCCACTGTATAATTGAACATTGGTGCTCCTTGCATTTTTATTCACCGCCCTGTTCGCTTTGTATGCTTTGGTTGAATCTGGTCCCCCTTTTTGTTTTTGCCGATTCTTTTCTGATACCACTTGCTCTATTTTCTTTCGTCATGATATTTTCTCCTCGATGAGTTAGTTTCCTTCTGATAGCTTATTTGAAGTTTTTAGTAATTTCATCTTTTTCAGATAATGGGTTACAAAATTTTCACCCACGAAATTCACTCAAGTTATGCGGCTAGGATAGATAACTTCCGTAGCTACGACAGTGTGAGCAAAGATATAATTCAGAGATGGACGTACCCATTTGTCCCAGATGTACAGTTTTTCAGGAACAATGCAGCTAAACTTGAAAGACAAGGCATGTACAGGTCGTCAGGTAACTACTATGATTGCATTTTATTTGTCATATTGAGTTTGTCTTGTTGTGAAAATATTTCGAATTTCATTTTATCTTTATATTGTGGATATGTAATTTACTTGACTACTTCCACATTTTGGATCTGGTCCAAATGTTATTATTAAGCTATTTATTACTCCTGAATCCCGAAGACGAGAAGAAGCCTCTCAGGTGAATAAGATATAGCTCGTTGCAACTATTTGAAACTCATCTATGAAATCAGCAAGGCCTTAACCAGACGCGGGACATTCACTCATTTATAACATTCCATTATGTAGAAGAAGGCATCAACTGTTAATGCTCAAGTACAGTATGGAGGTTAAGCCATCAATTACTTCAGAGGTGAAAACAATGTAACCTTGGAGAGAGAAAGTAAAGAACATGATAAGACCCAAAGCTGCAACCAGTCTCTTTGGTGGGGAGCGCTTCTCAATAGTCCCATTAGCACATGTCTGAAAAGAACCTTTTAGTTGAGTGGTGGTGCCAATGAAGTGCTAGGTCAAGTGGTTTAGTACTAGAGGCGCAGGCAGGTGTTCAGATACTGACATCCTCTTCTCTCCTCTAGAACAGGCCAGAGTAAATGGCCCTTATGACCGAAGAAACAAAATGACCTTTCTACCTGTTTATCCATGAAATTAATCTATGTTCGTTCAAGTATTTGGTCTGATGTTTCATGGTCTTATGTAAACTACAAGTTTCGGGATTTTCATAGTGGTATGGTGCTCGTCAGATGTAGTAGTAGTGCCTTTTGTATCCTTATCCTTCATTAACTAGTGGGTGTTTCAATTTTGTAAGTTTATCACTAACAGAAAGTAACTTTCCTGTTACTAAACCAATAACTACATCTGCTATGTTGGTATTTGTGGATAGATTTGATCTGATGGTGCTAGTTATTGTCATCTCAACTCAAGTAACTCAAGAAGCCTTACCAAACTTAATCTGCATCAACTAGATGGACCATCTGACCCTGTTACTTATGTTTGGGGTCCTTGCTCATTCAAATATTTAATTATTGTCCTGGTTTGTTACTATTGAAGTTGTCCTAAAGAAAAAGAACATAGTATAAAACTAAGATGTTGAGCTCTGATAACTTGAAAACAAATAAACAACTTAATCTTACAAGTCAGCTGAATATCTTAACCATAGTTGTCAAATCAGGATTCAGATAGTGAATCGAAATTCGCCTTCACTGAATCGTAAATCGAATCGAATCGTGAATCGTAAAGATTCAGCTTTCAACAATTTTATGTTGATATAATAAAATATTTTATAAAGCTGTAACATTATTGAACAAAATATTCATATTTTTACAAAAAGAAAGCTCAAATCATTGGAAACTCGCATCCATGAATAGTGATTAGGAGTTTCACACATCTAAAAGATAAAGAATAATCTAGATATAGATAGAAATGTGGAGCAAGGAACTACAATAATATAAAACTATTAGCCTTGGACCAGAGAAAAATGCACCAGTAATTTAAAACAAGAGCATATTGCAAAACAAACATAAATGTAGGAAGCAATGTAGGAAGTATTATTTCTTAGACTGATGCTGCAACTCAATTAGACCTTCATATGAATCGAAGGTGAATCGTAGAATCGGTCTGAATCGCAACTGAATCGTAAGATTCGGACTCTTGAATCGGGATTCAAATAATTTTTTGTCCATTAAAGATTCACCAAGGGATTTGCATCGTTTCATGGGTGAATCGAATCGAATCGTAGGATACGAATCGTGAATCGTAAGATTTTGACAACTATGATCTTAACATCTATTCAAAGTGGGAAAAGCAAACTGCTATACATGGAGATGGAAGCCTGTAAGATAGCTCTGCAATGGGAGCTATGAACTTTGATTTTCCGTTAAAAAGTCTACTACTCCCCCTGTCACCAAATTGCTGTCACCTATTGGGATTCCAGCTATGTAAGAGATATTATTATTATTATTATTATTATTATTATTATTATTATTATTATTATTATTATTATTATTATTATTATTATTATTATTATTATTATTATTATTATTATTATTATTTCATTTGACCCCTTGGACCATTGAATATCCAAGATGTCCGTACCCTTCTATTGCTTCTGCCTTTACTATCTTCAAAGTTAATACTTAATGCTTTATTTCCTTCCTTCCTCCATCATCTTGATCATCTTATTTTCATTGTCCATCTTCTATGAATTTGGGCTCACAGATCTAGAACTGCAAAAGATTTTAAACTATTCTACTGAGCCGAGATTTGAGAGAGAAATTAACTGATATGGTGAAGGTGAAGAACTCCGCTTGGGACTTGGGTTTGACCGGCATTGAAGAAGACACCGGCAAACGGTTGTGGTCATGGGGTAATGGGTATAAACGGAAGGGGATGGGTTTGTTTTACCTGACAATGGGCCGGCGTTTGTTTTGTGGTCCGTCCTAAGTAGCTGTGGTTGGCATGCTATCTTGGTCCATCCAAAGCCACTGTGTGATGTCGTGGTTGTCCAGATTGATGTTCGAGATGTGAATCACGTGATAAGTTACAGTGAATCTGTTGGAGGTGTATGAGATAGAATGTGATCTGGAAATGGTGATGATTGGGTAAATTAGGAGGGAGTGAGCGCGGAAACATATTTGGGGATGGTGAAAAATTGATAATAATGGTAGAGGTGGACTGGTTTGGGGATAAGGAGATGGTGAGTGGTGAACAACATGATTAAAGAGAACATGTTTTTGTTCTTAGTCTCCATTAGTGAGTACCAAATAATGGCTTCATACACCTTTCCCTTGCATTCATTTTGCAACCACTTATATCAGAATATATTGCAGCATGACTTCGGAACAATTGCTTTTTATATATGTGTCTTATCGTTAGTCCACAATATCAAAATTAAGCAATTCACTTTTTATTGAGGAACAGTTGCCTTCAGTGCTGATATGTGGAGACTAGCTATTTTAGTCAGTTTATATTTGTATGTCGGTACATGTTCGAGTCTCATGTTTGGCTGGTTTCAGTCATTTGGATATTGGGATACAATCTTGTATAATTAATTAACTACGATAGTTTTTCATAACTACAATCTATGCCGCCCCATCTTCAAAAAAATGTCTTACATGCGAGTCGGCTAAAACTGGAGTACATCTCTTGTTGTGCTGCATGATGGATAATTTCCCAGTTTGTTTGAAGTTGTGGGGTGATAATTTTGTACTCCGTTGAGACAGATTGTAGATTGTGTACTTTCTGTAAGGTGTCTGAAATGAGCAACTCTTTTCCGGTTCTGGCAATGTGGTACTGCTTATGAAGTGAAACATGATTGTACTCAAAACCATATATCTCAATGTTTCTTAATGTTTTTGTTTCAGGCATTGTCCAGTCACGTACTGCACAAGTTGGTCCGTTTACAGTAATTGGAAATGGTACTATTATTGGTGACAACACTAAAATTTCAAATTCAGTAGTGGGAGATGGGTGTACTATTGGATTGAATGTTTTCATAGAGGGTTCCTATATATGGAACAACGTCACTATAGAAGATGGCTGCTCATTAAGGCATGCCATAGTATGTGACGGTGCAATAGTGAAAGCTGGAGCTGTTCTGGATCCTGGTGTAGTTTTGTCTTTTAAGGTGCGTTTAGCCATGTGACTCTGTAAATTTTGTCTCTCTGTGGTTTGTTCTGCCAATTTTTTACTCTTGATTGATAAGCTCAAGGCTTGCCTTTTTTCTGATTTAATGACAATTTGAGAATGGAGTAGGGTGTTGGGGTTTAGTCCCAAGTAGTTTGATTATGCCTGGAAACATGATTTGCTTAGAGGAATGCATTTGTAACAGTTTCTCTTATCCTATAAGAAAAACTAGATATCATCTTGTACATGATGGAGTAATTTTCAGTCACTTATAATCAACTGATCTTTTGCTAGTCAACTTTGTACATTCACTCTCCCCTTGGCCATTGTGGAGCTCCAGAAGGGCATGTTTTAGGTGCATAATTGCCCAAAATGATGGTTGCTGTGAGTGTAACTTCATCAGGAGAACACGACTTTGTTAAGGGAGTACATAATCAAACTGTGGACTTTCAGAAACATAAAATTACACGAGAATAATGTTTTAGCATGTCGTGACCTGGAACCTGGATTTTCCGGGTCGTGTTATGGTAGCCCCATGGAGTTCGGTATGATATGAGTAGCCTTTGTTAGGTAGTTTAGTAGTGATGTCATATGCTCTTAAATTTAAGATCACCATGATTCACAAGACTAATTTTCTGTTTATATCTTTTTGAGTTCTAATATGTAGTAATGCCCTTACGTCAGCATGTTACCTTTATTTTGCTTTTGCATCTATTGGAGAAATATCGAAGGCAAATATACTCAAAAGTTTCTGCATCACCAAATTCACCAATCCGGATAGCTAGTGTACCATATTCTGGAACAAGGTTACCTGGATCGCGGATCGCTCTGGAACGGGAACGCGGTTCGGGATCGCGATTCCCACCACCCCAGTGAATTTGGTTCGCTAGGGGTAGGCTTCTTTGGATCGCGTAAGCGGAACAAAACTCGTTTTCTCAGATCGCCAAACGTGATTTAATATTGGTTCGATTTTATAAATGAAATTATAGTCATAATTATATGTACTGACCATGAAATCCAAATATTTTTTCTTTAAACAGCCCTTGAAAATCAGAGTTAGTCTTTTCTTTTTTCTTTTTTCTTTTTTTTTCCTCTTTTGCAAATTGTGTTATCATTATTCTCGTTTGCAGAAGGTTTATTTGGTTTTTGAAATGTACTAGGATGTAGACTTCATGATTTATGTAATTAATTAAATGTATTGTTTAAACCTTCATACTTGGTAAAATCAGATTCAATCATATATAGAGATAAAATATGAACTGAAATCAATAAAAAGGAGATAAAAATAAAATATGAACTGAAATCTGAACAGAAATATTTCTCAAAAAATAAAAAAGAAATCTCACAGAAATATAAATGTGGAGTCCACCACTTATAGTTTTTATGTGACTAAAACACAGGAAAGTGATAAGAGTGGTTGAGCAGAAAAATCCCGTCAATCTCTCCACGATTCATTCCTTTATATCCTCTCTCTCCTTAATATTTTCCGACGATTGGGAACTTCGTGTTTGACGATGCGATTAAGGTTAACTAATCGGTGATTGAGTCCTGAATTGAAAGCTTCCATGATTCATGACGTGATTACCCTTAAATCAGTCAGCGATTGAGTCCTGAATCGAGGTTCACCCTTCTTGATATCTACTTATCTAGTTTATTTCCGGGTCGCTCAGATCTCCGTTCCGGATCGCTGGCGACCCGCGATTGGGAACGCGCAATCCAGTTCGGAGATCACGGCCATAGGAGCGAATTATGGTAATTCTGTTCTGGAACGCGTGAACCAACACGCATTTCGCAACAGTATGAGAAAATTGTGGTAACTTAGGGCTTGACCATACCAGAAATAGAACATGTATTCTTATTTGTTTTTAGTCAACATTACTATCTATTTAGTTTTCGTTCTTATAATAAAAAAAAGTGTAACCGACAGTAGAACATCAGGTGGTATACATGCAGTTATCGATAGGTTTTAGTTTGATACCCACCTGTCTAGGCGATGCTCATTGGGAAATTTTTTGGGATTGGGTGAATCAGTATCGACAGAGACAAACTAAAACACTGATGCATATTATCTTATACACTCATCTCATGATAACATCTCAATTTTGAACCCATGGTTAAGGAAGAGAAGAAGTTGATCTGGCATATCTAATTTGTGCTAATCCAGGACATAAATTAGGTTCCCAATTGAAATGTTGACAATTTCCTTACTCACCCTACAGAACTATGATGTTCTGACTTGAAGGTATATGGCGGCGGAGATATGTTGTAAAGTCTAAAATACTGAATTCCATATCCAAGAAAGATGCCATGGATGTGAGTGATCGGTATAATATCCCTGGGTTTGATTCACATTGAATTTTTTCTTTCTGATGGCGTGTCAACATAAATTTTGTATCATGTGATGTCGTTACTGATAGTTATAATCAGCAAATTATATGCCACTGGCTTAAATAGATATGTTGCTTTCTTAACGTAGGTCACAGTTCTGTAAAAGAGCTGGTATACTTAACCAGTTTTTTTTTTTTTTTTTTTTTTTTTTTTTTTTTTTTTTTTTTTTTTCTTGATCCAAGTTAAGGTATACGTTACAAGTTAGAGCATCTAATTTTCTGAAAATAGATTTTCTGTCTCTCAGGCTGTAATTGGGCAACAATTCCGTGTTCCTGCATACTCGAAGGTATCATTACTTCAACAGCCAACCAATCAGGACAGTGACGATGAACTCGAATATGCTGATGACAGTAGTGGAGAATTTCCATGTAATGTGTTAATACTCTTTGACCTTTTTGACATCTTCTTTCATTCTTAGTCAGCATCATGATATATATTGCAATCATGGTGTGGAAATTTGATTGGTTGATTTTAAGCTTTTAAATAGTTAGTGGGTTAATATTTAATTCTAAGGATTTAAGTACTTTCTGGGTATTGTTGCTCAACCAAAAGAAGAAATATGCGGAATCTATTATACTTTGCCTTCATAATTCAGGAGCAAAGTGAGGTTTCAGCTTGTATGAAGAACCTGATGACTAATAAATAAGATATGAAATTAGGTGGGAGGTTTGGATGCAGCATATTTGTATACTATAGATTAGATAATGACCTAATTAGTTGTCAATCTCCAGTAGAAGAGGACTTGGTTGTTCTCTCTCTAATTCTTGACCAAGTTATTTACCGGTGCTTATTATTTAGGGTAAAAGACATTTTCGACCCTCCGACTATGGACCAAAGACATTTTGACCCCTGATTTATGGAAAAATACATTTTGCACCCCTGTCAGTGGATGGAGGGTGGACAGATACCACCCTTCTGTTACAATCTGTTAGTGGAGGGGTGCAAACTGAATTTTTTGTGACCATTTTACCCTTACAAATGGTGGTCAATAACACCCTTTTTTTGTTTATTATTGAATTCATCATGTTCTTGATGTTCCTGAGCACCACCTCCACTACCACCTAATCCCCACAAACACCAAATCCCCACCACCACCACCACCACCACCACCACCACCGAATCACCACCACCACCACAACAACAACATCTCCAGCTCCCTAATTCACTCAACCCTCAACTCACTGCCTATCTTTCATCAGCCCTAACAAACCACCATCCTACAAACCCAATTCCCCCACCTGCAACTCCACCATTTACACCACAAAACCAAGCTTCCTACACCACCAACTTTATATACTCTGCCTTCAACAACACCATTCACCATGAAAACTCTTTACAATCAGTCCACTGCCACAACAAAATCAACCCTCAAGTAAACCCCCCCAAATTCATCCCAAATGAAAGCATGCCTAATGCACAAACTCATCCCAAACACACTCAACCATAGGAAGCAAACTTAATAGACCCACTCTATGGAAAGAAAATCCATACGGCTGTGAAGCTCTCTGAATCTTTGAATTGGAGCTTCTATTTCTATTAAGAGCTCTACATTTTTTTGTCACTTCACTATGCCTCCAAACTTTAGTTTTCTTGTTGATTTTGCTTTGGGGTTGAAATTAGACACTATCAGAGCTTGAATGTGGATCTGGGCGGTTCGGTTCAAGCATGATTTTCAGGAGAACGAAGGACATATGTTCACCAGTTATTGTGGTTGTCAGTTGAACAAACAATTGAACTACTCCAGCAACCTGCGCCATCCCAACCAAATTATCATCCAAATCAAATTAAAATCTCACCTCTTTCATATGGGAACAGATCAAGAAATCAAAATAAAACCCCATAAATTAAACAAAATCAGACCCCAATATAGATCCAAATCGAAATTAGAAGAGTAAGAAAGGGGAAGAGACACCCGCGCTGGAGAACCAACAGAAGTCGAACAGGTGTGGTCGTGGTGGGGGCTGACTGAGCCGGTAAGGACGACGGCCTTGGCGACCACCATCACCCAAGTCGAACCCTGACAGCTTTGACGACCACAGTTTCCCAAGCGTAACCCCATACTCGCCATCAAGTTCCTCAGTTCACCCGTCACCTTCACCGTCGATCCACCGTAGGGCCCAATTGAAACCCATAAACCGGAATCTCCCTCTGTGGCTGCGCCGGCGACGGGAATATCTCTTCTTCGGAACTTCTGATGACCGAGTCCAAATCCACAGAGACGGAGAGGGAAGGAGAGAGAGAGAGATGCAGGGATGCAGAGAGAAGAGAAAGAAGAAAATGAGAAAAAAAGAGTTAGGGTTTGTTAGAATAAATATATAGTGGGGTAATTTCTCAATTTCCAGGGGTATTTTTGTCTTTTCACCCCTCCGTAAGTGTGGTGTTAGTTTTTAACTCTGACAGGGGTGCAAAATGTATTTTTCCATAATCAGGGGGCAAAATGTCTTTTATCCATAGTCGGAGGGTGGAAAATGTCTTTTACCCTATTATTTAATATTCGGTGCTTATAGTTGTAACTCACTACGATATATGACAAGAACGGAACAACGTTTTATCTTGACATGCCTGCTGCAGCCAACTCTGTTCCAACTTCTCTGAGTCCAATAGGATGTTGGAGACCCTACTGTAGATTGGAGAAGTGGAGTGTTGATAAATGTGAATCCTTACAGCACATCATCTTTTATGATGACAATCCGAAAATTATCGCAACTGGGATATTGAGGACTTATATCAAGTCTCTTGAGATTTCTTCTTGGGCTTCAGACATAAAGTGAAGTCAGTGGATTAAATTTTTAATCTCAATGAATCTTCTTTCCAAACTCGTGAACGAAATTTCCATAGGTGTCTTTGGCGTTTTTTTGGCAGTGGAGGTTGGAGGATACCCTTCCGCCTAACTTTAATCACAGTGATTGAGGTGTTGAGTTTTAGATCTGAGTTGATAGTCGAAGATTCTTGTTTTGTTTTTTCCTGAAGGATCTTGGCTGGAAAACGGAGGGCCAGATGTTTTTCTGATGATACATCAGTCTTTTAAGACATCTGTTTTGCTAGGTGAACCTTGGCGCAAAAAATGTGTTTAATGGTGAAACTACAGAAAGCTAAGGTCATTCCTCCTGGTAATGTGATTGCTTTTGCAGGGCTTAGCTTGAGTCTTGGGTGTGTGGTTTATAGGTGAGTTTGGTGTGAACTTTTGAACTTATAAGTAGACTTTTAAGTTGTGAAAAAAGTCTGTCAATGAAGTTGTTAGTGTTTAGTGAAAAAGTTTGTGCAATTATAAAGTAAACTATGTGATAGTTTTGTTGTTTAGTTCCAATTATAATTATGTCTCAGTGTGCTTATTATTATGGCTGTATGGTCTTTTTAACATCTTAGTGAAGTGATTTTTTTAAAAAGCTTATAAAGCTCAGTGTTTTCAGCAGGCCTTTTTTACACTATGGACTTTAAAGTCAAAATCCAAAAGATCAGCTTGTAAGTCCATACCATGACATACAAGCTGACTTCAACTTATCCCAAATTGATTTTAGGTTCAAAATAAGTCCATATAAAACTCACCCTAGAGCTCGGGTTACGACTTATCTTGGTCTAGCTTCCGGGGGGGGGGGGGGGGGGGGCTGTGCACTTTAGAGCAGCCACTACTGGTACGCTGAGAACCCACATTGATGTGCAATGGGAGTTTCTTATTATTGTTAAGGGTAAAATCCACTTTGCACCCTCATGTTTTGGCAATTTGTCACCCTCTACCCCTGTGTTTCGGCTAATGCACTTTACCACCCCTGTAACGGAAAAAAGTGACGACACTTAGCACCCTTCTGTTATATTCCGTCCAAGATGTCACTTTTTAACATTTTTGGGACCATTTTGCCCCTATTGAGTTCATTTTGTTCATGTTTAATGTTCTTGGTGTTCTTGAGCACCGCCTCCGTCACCACCAAATGTCCACCAACAATACCACCACTACTACCGAATCCCCACCAGCCACACCAGTCTACTTTCTTGGTGTTCTTGACCACTAAATCCCCACCACCACCAACACAAAACACGAGTGCATTATTAGTTTGCCGAAACAACATCTAAAGGTAATCGCCAACAACAACAACAAACCAAAACCCAATTAAAGAGGAAAATGGATGAGAATTACTGTACTCCATAGCTTGCATAATTTCAACTACCTCAAATCAAATCCCATACAAATTATATACCTAGCACAAACTTGTCCTAGATACCTTTTCCCACACCAACCTCCAACACCTGTACCCTTATCACCATACCACACCTGCAGACTATCAATCACCCATAGCTAACATCAGACCAAAACCAACCCATCAATTCTTCTTCCCAAACACAAACACAATCAACCACAGCCATACCAACACTATGACCACAACTCGAACCATCCTCCATTATTTCTCCCAAAACCACCTATACCACACCCAAAACCTCCTCCTTCAGAACCTCCAAACTTCCATCCCAAAGTGAGGATCTGCTCAACCACCAGAGACAAATCAATCGGTGCCTGTTCTCTCTCTCTCTCTCTCTCTCTCTCACCACAACCACTAATTCGAACAAAACACAGGTTGATGGGTCAAAGATTGAAACCGAAATCGGAGAGAAATCCGAACTCTGTTGATTTGGGTCACGTATAGAGCTAGATCTGGGTTCGATTGTATAGGACGGAGAAAGAGAGAGAGCGAAAGGGGTGGTGGCGGCACTGGTCGTTCGTTCACCTGGGTTTGTGGCGGCACCGGCGTTGCAAAAGGCGTCTGGTTCGGCTGTGTTGATCGATCTTCTGGTCTTCTTTTTCTCAATCGGCGGCGTTCTCTCTTCCCCGACAACCACCACCACTAGCCCGATCGAAAGAGACATGGAGAGTAGAAAAAGGCATAGCAACAAGATGAGGAAGAAGAATTGGAACACAGAGACGAAAAATACCAAACGATGCTCTTGTCTCCCTGTTTCAGATCTGGATCGCCAAAATGCCAAGAACATGAATAATGAACAAAAAAGACAAATAGGGACAATGGCGGAGGTGTTGGGGTCGGTGGTGGCAGCGGTGTTGGTGGATTGTGGCGGCTAGGGTTTGTTCAAGAAGAGAGAGTGAGAGATAGATAGAGAGAGAGAGAACGAGAGAAATCAGAAGAAGAATGAGAGGAGAAGGAGAAGAAGAGGATTTATAGTACGTAATTTTCAAAAATTCAAGGTTAAAACAGTCTTTTTGGAGAGACGTTTGGGTTCCGTCAGTTACAGGGGTGGTAAAGTGAATTAGCCGAAACACAGGGGTAGCGGGTGACAAATCGCCAAAACATAGGGGTGCAAAGTGGATTTTACCCTATTGTTAAATTGTTTTGGTTACTTGTATCACCCTTTATAAATCCTTCAGAACATCAAAAAGATGGAATGAATTTCTTGTTCAAGTGCTGGTGTCGGAGTTAGAGTATTACTGTTTGTCAGTGGGATGTGGTTTTTATCCACTAAGAGAAGGAGGTGTGTGTTTGGTCGGGGTGGGGAGCTTTGGGTGTTAGGCGGTTTTGAGCTCTTAGTTGAGTTTTATGAGGCCTGTGTCGCAACTCGGTGCGAATATTGACAGTCCTTGAAGGAGGGGGACAGGTATAGAGTCTGGTGAGGATTGACTGCAGTGGTGTAGTAATGAGACAGCTTCGGCTTAAAGTCTTAGCCCGTGAAAGGGAAAGATGTAGGATAGATTACTAATGCTAGCGTTAGTGTCCTGTGAGGAATTGAAGTCCCTTGTGATGTTATTCAGGTGTTTTAGTAGGAGTAAGCAGATTCACAACAGTGTGTCTGGGTTTGGTGTGTAGGACTTGACCAATCGTTTGAGTTTCTAGAACTCTAATTTCCGATCTTTTTTTTTTTTTTCTTCATGTTTTTGTTTGAGGCTCTCATGGTTAATCTCGTGACTGGATTTTCACTGGCAGCGTTTGAAGATTTCACGATCAAACTTGAGGGAGGATATCTTTCTAAGTAGTTGCTAGAACTAGGAAGAAGAGAGGCAAAACATTGAATTGAGAGCATTTTTGGTAGATAACGAAATTGTCTTTCCTATGCAATTAAACTTAAAGATATATTTACTTCCTCCATCACACAAAAAATGTCCATTTATTTTTTGGGATGCCCCGCTATAAGATAAAAGACAGAAACTACCTCTCTCTTTAGTCCAAACGACGGACCGTACCGCTGTGGTTTGTGAAAAGATTGAAGCTGCCCCTACTGTAACTTGAAATTTATAGAACCATTGAAGCTGATGTATAACCCTCATTTGTTTAAGAAATTTACAGTATAGTTAATTTGAAAAATAATACTCTCTCTCCCGACTCTGCAACTTCTAAACCACCTCTACCACATCCCCCAGCGTCACATCACTGCCCACCACCGCACTGCTTTGACCTTGACCACCTTCACCCATCGATGCTTGGACTACCATCTATATCTCACACGTCTTTGGTCAATACCAACCTCCATCACATCAGAATAATCATGACCAAACCCAATCCTCTCTTTCGTTTTCAGAAACATAGTTGTCCAATTGTGAATCGAAACCTCAATTTTGAACCCCGAATCGAATTTAATTGTCAAGCCTGACAATTCGGTCTAATTATGTTTTTACTAATAAAGATGCCCATTTAGGTTTCCAAACCCACTATTTTTGAAGCATGGTTATCAAATCAGGATTCAGATAGTGAATCGAAATTCACCTTCACTGAATCGTAAATCGAATCGAATCGTGAATCATAAAGATTCTGCTTGCAATATTTTTATATAGATACAATAAAATATTTCATAAAGCTATAACATTATTCAACAAAATATTCATATTTTTACAAAAAGAAAGCTCAAATTATTGGAAACTCGCATCCGAAACTAGTGATTACGATTTTCGCACATCTAAAAGATAAAGAATAATGTAGATATAGACAGATATGTGGAGCAAGGAACTACAAGATGCCAAGGAGATTGAAAATAATAGAAAACTATTAGTCTTGGGCGTCAGAAAAATGCACTAGTAATTTAAAACAAATGCATGTTGCAAAACACGCTTAAATGTAGGAAGTAATGTAGGAAGTATACACATCTAAAAGATAAAGAATAATGTAGATATAGACAGACATGTGGAGCAAGAAACTAAAAGATGCCAAGGAGATCAAAAATAATAGAAAACTATTAGTCTTGGACTTGAGAAAAATGCACTAGTAATTTAAAAGAATTGCATGATGCAAACCACAATTAAATGTAGGAAGTAATGTAGGAAGTATTTCTTAGACTAATGCTGCAACTCAATTAGACCTTCAGATGAATCGAAGATGAATAGTAGAATCGGTCTGAATCGCAACTGAATCGTAAGATTCGGACTCTTGAATCGGGATTCAAATATTTTTTTGTCCATTAAAGATTCCCTAAGGGAGTCACATCGTTTCATGGGTGAATCGAATCGAGTCGTAGGAAACGAATCGTGAATCGTAAGATTTTGACAACTATGTTTTGAAGTAATCATCATAATCTAAGGTGATAAATATGTGATTTTATTAATCATTAATAGCATCTTAGTGAGACTACTACATAAGCTCCATCCAAAATAGTGAGTACCAAATAGCATAAAATGATAAATAGCATCCAAAATTCCAAAGAAGTTAGCTGCATAAGTTCCATGCAAAAGTAGAGACCAGTGAGTTGAATAGCATCCAAATACATAGGTTCCATTTAAACACTTTAGAGTGGGGGCCCCTTCAAGCTCCATCCTAAAAGACTCAACAGTCATCCAGATCAATGCGGCTTCCAGAAGCCTTCGAGAGTTGTGAAATGAGACCTCGATTGAAGAAACTCAACGAAAAAGACGGTAAATTGGCGTTTCAAGTGTTGATGCTTCATTTTTGGTCTTGATCCATATCTTTTTCCGTCTATTCCTGCTTATCTAACCTGGACCCACCTCTAGACAACCACAATTAGGAATGGGACGATTCTCGATTCAGAGGCACAATTCTGCTATACTATTGATTCTATGTATGATGCTGAATCGATGGGGGGTATGAATCGAACAGATTCGTAGTACTCAAATCGCTAATCGCTCGATTTTGACCGCTGTGTTCAGAAATCAGTAAGTCAGCAAATGGAAGCTAGAACGTAGAGAGAAAAAGCAAGAATTTGCGGAAGACTTAAGGACATAGTGAGAGTGTCTTGCCAGAATCTAATAAGAAGCAAATTTCGTTGCAAGGGTGCAATTGATGCAGGTCTCCTTGAAAAGAGAGTTGTTCCAAAAAGGGACAATTTTTACGGGATGGAGGGAGAAGTTTATTTTCACCCATTTTTTATTGAATTATTAAATTTTTATCATTTGTGTCCTAGTTGACTGATAAACTAATAAATTTATGCATCCCATCAAAGTGGAGTATAGATACATAAGTGCTGTCTACCAGCCGAACCGCAACCCCGCTTTTCAGAGTGGGTCAGTCAGTGTATCCATGTTACACCAGCAACCACATCCGCCTCCATGCCTCATAAGACAGAACAACTGAGCAATTATCTATCTCCTATGGAAAATAATCCTGGCTTGTTTCTTCGTTTCCCTTGCTAGCTTCAATAGTTACAGAGTATTTTGCAAATATCAAGAGTAAAGCTAGTATAAATCCAGAGGCCAGAGTAAACGAACCCCACTCTTAGAAGAACCACTTTTAGAACGCAAGTGAAAAGATTGGTTGTGCAACTTCACAAGGGTTACTGGACTACCTGGACTACATATTCTAGTATCAGGAATGAAAAAAGAGTTACTCTCGGCTACCAGCTAAAAACTGTGTAGACAAACTTTACCAATCTTGAGAAAAGCGAAAAGATATATAATCTGCCTCTGGGCCATCACCACCTTATTCTTTATCTCGCCACTGATTTAAATATGCCCTTACTGAAATTTTGTTGAAATGCAGCAAATACAAGCACATTGGATAAGATGATTGGGGAAACACTCTCTGAATCATCTGAGACACAGAGGTGGGAAGCATCCCAGGTAAGCATTTTTTCTTTAATTTGTTTTAATGTTTTTCTTATGTTAGCCTATTTAGATGTTGTGCTCGTGTGCTTTCTCATACCAGTTATCCCTAATATTTCATAATAACAGACTTCATAAACCTCTAAGGACACTATTTCTATGTGCCTATTATCTCTGTGCCATAACATTGTACTGTTTGATGACACATAATTTAGAACTTTTCGCTGAATTACACTGAAATGGTTCCACAGCTCGTCTGTTCTTTACCCCCTCTTGCGGTGTGGTTTATCCAGTTCTATGCTCACTGAAATAATTGGTTGCCTTAGCATCTCCAATAGGCTAGTTAAATAGCTTTTGAAGTTAAAATATAGAGTATAAGGGCGAAAAGTAGTCTCCTATAGGCTCTCTACTTTCCTCTTTATTTTTAATGGACCTCTATTTGTTCTGTAAATGTACAGAGCCAAGTAGAGATCTTTAAATTTTAATCAAACTACTTCTTCATGGTTGTGTCTTAAATTCATTGAAATTCTGTTGCAGGATACATATGGATCTCCCACATGTGATAGTTGATCAGTTAGCTATTAGTTTTTAAGCATACATTAATAAAAACAATAGTGAAAATAAAGAAGTACATTCTTATAAAATTATACATACGTTTAACTGGTAGTATTGGAGATGCTCTTACTGTTATTATAAAAGTTCAATTGAAACACATGCCTGTGGTTTGGCCAAAGTTTATTTTATATAGTTGTTGACAGTTTACCAATTTGTGTTCCTTTGGTGTTAATGCCTGAAATCTATTTTAGTGATCCTTGATCTCCCATAAACATGGGTTAAACATAATTAGTCCCTAACTCCTTGGTTACCAGTTCGGCTCAAAGTCCAATATAATTCTGTTCAGAATTTTATGATGTTTTGATCTTCGACAATACGACGTAGTAAAATTAACTAGATCACCCCGGATTCCCTATATCTCTGAAACCTTCAATACTTAAACTCTTGTAAGATCCTTCATGTTGGTTGCTATGTTGCATGGAAACGGAGACGGAGACGGGTACGGCAGGAGTCGGAGACGCCGAAACGCCAAATTTTATGAAATCAGGAGACGCGGACACGCCGCATATATACATCTATATACATGTATATACACGCCGCATACATACATATGTACGTATGTATGTGTGTGTGTGTAAATCGATTAACAACTTTGTCTAACTCTCTTTCTCTACGCCGCATATATACATCTATATACATGTATATACACGCCGCATACATACATATGTACGTATGTGTGTGTGTGTGTGTGTGTGTGTGTGTAAATCGATTAACAACTTCGTCCAACTTTCGTTCTCTACGTCTCCCCCAAATGGAACCAGGCATTTCGGGCCACTTTCTTATCAGTTTTATTCGGAAACACCAGGTGGAGTTTCCGAATCATCGTTCAGGTGTGTCCGAGTTTCCGACACGTTTCTGAGTGTCCGAAACGGGAACGGCACCCCTGATGGAGTGTCCGTGCAACATAGGTTGGTTGAGAAAGGGAACGTGCTATTTTCGTGCACCATTTGACCACAATTTGTCCAGTATTTGTATCAGTTGTATGGCACAACTAACCTATAAAAGGATATCTATTTTTATGCTTTCACATAGCTATCAATATTATTTATCTGAAGGACCTTATTTCATTAAGAAAGGGTATACACATCCTACATTATGCAGTTTTTCTGCACTGCTGGCTATAGATAGTGTGGGAATATCAATAAGTAATAGTAACAATGATACTTTGCAACATAATGCCATTTGTAAATATGTTGATGCATCGTTGTATCTCCTGTTAAATTAATCATACTGGACAAATTTTGAAGCCTCTAAAACTGACTGTATTATATTTTCTCGATCTCTGTTATAGTTCCTAGTTTCCTTTTAAAAGAGTTTCCATCATTTCTGCTTTTGGCTACTTCTGAGGATTTCCATTTGTGGGGGGTGAAATAAATCTCAGAAATTCTGCTTACTGACATACTCTTGTGGTCATAGGTGCAAATCTTTTAATTTGAGAGAGGGGAAGGTTAAAAAAGAGATCTGGTCTAAGGGGACTCAATGTTTCAGGGCCTTTCTTCCATTTTTGACTCTGTTGAGCGCAACTGTGTCCACCTATTGACATAAGTGCATATGAATGTTCCATGCCAAAAAAGAAGCTGTTGAATTTCCTTTCATACATTTAATTTATCCTTCATATGGCAGACATGATATATAATAAAGGATACATAAAAGTACACTTTTCCTGTAATGCATAGTTGCCTGAACCTATTTGACAACTACAACAGATTTATTAATTTCGTTCTTCTCCAAATTGCTATCCACTATTCCTGAATTCACGCTTGTCAACCTCAAACGGAAAGGGTATTGACCACTCAACACATGGAAATGGCTGTGTTGGCACCGCCACAAATCTGCTATCTATTCAATTACTTAAAGGGATAGTAACGTGTGTCTTCGTGGAAATATATACTGAATGGCCAGTTTCCTAATTTACGGGAACTTGCATCCTTCGCACTCCATTTCTGCTCTCTTTTGCATCTAAAGGAATCTTGATGAACTGCCAGTAATATATCGAATGTTTTTGTACCACTGATTGATCAGGTTGGTGCCGGTGGAGTTGGTTATGTGTGGTCAGTTGGTGAAGGAGGATATGAAGAAGAACTTCGATTCTCTATTGCGCCTATTCCTGCTGATAAACTTACTGAGTTTGAAGATGGAAATGACGACATTGAGATACCAGTTCCAAAGGGTAGTCCCATGGATACTCCAGGAGATCTGCCAGACGACAGTGTTAAATCCGAAGAGGACAGTAGAGATGACTATGTTGACTTTGAGAAGGAGGTATATATTGAGGATGAAGCTGAAAATGGATGTATATTCTTCTTGAACTGAAATTCAACTAACTGTAATTCTTCCATTTTGAATAGGTTGAAGGCACGTTCTTGAGAGCTGTTCATGAAAATGTCAAAGAACACAATGTTATTCTAGAAGTGAACTCACTGCGGTATGAAATTAAACTATTTCAACTCATTGGATGAACAGTTCCAAGGCATGTAGCGTAAATGTGTAGAGGCAGAACTGATTGTCTGTTTCTTTTGCTTCATAGTAGATGCTTATATGTATGCTTTGGCTTTTGAAAGGAAGTAAAAAAAAAAAACTCCCCTTCTCGGTTCTCTAAAATGAGTCATATTTCAGCAATCACATATATTTTTGCTCGTTGCAATCCTTCAATTATGAAAATAATAAGTAGTTTTTTCCTGTACCATAACCACCCTCTCCCTGTTTCATTATCTTCTTTGTTTTCCTTTAGGTAAGCTCCAATTTCCTAAAATAAAAAGATCATGTTGTTGTGCGTTTCTCGCTCTTGCGCGAACACACGCATATCAAGCTGTCTCAGTCTGCCTACTTGGTCTTTGTGGTCTTGATTATCTAGGAAATAATGGAGAATATCATTGTCTTCGATATTGAATGAGAGTTCATTATATTCTTCATATGAATCGAAGGCTACCATGGTTAAACTACATCCATTGTGTTGATTTACTTGAAGCATAGAGTTGTCAGGCAATATGATGACTCATATCTTTGCAACTTTCATGTTGGTTGCCCTGATAGTAGATAAAGCATGATACAACACTGAAGTGTACCATCCTATTCCAGTTCAGATTTGCTGAATTACCATAGAGAGAGATGTAATAAGTCCAGTGCTCGCAAAGCTGGATTTTAGATACCTAATGGAAAACCTAGCCAGGTGCCAGGCCCAGCATACATGGAAGCATACATTATAATGATAAAGTGCAAACTTTTGCATATTCCTTTATGTCACGTTTGGTTTTCCGGACTAGCCGAATTGGACTGGACTGGATTAGATTTTCCGGATAGGATTGGATTGGATTGGATTAGCTGAACTATAATTAATAATATGTTTGGTTTCGTGCAGTATTAATTCAACATTAAGGTACAAATAGTCCAATTCAGCTAGTATCCTCATGTGAGAGGGGACACATTTGGGGTATTAAACACTATCGTTTCACTATTTAATACCGGTATTAAAATTAGTTTAGAACAACCAAACACAGTATTAACTAATACCTAGGCTATATTTAGTCCAATCCCAACTAATACTGCTAATCCTAGACAACCAAGCGTACCCTTAGATCTGATTACTGGAGTATAGTTTACAGTAATTTCGTTTTAGATCACTTCCTACAAAAAATATCCCTTAAAACCACAAGTAAAATCAACCATGCTCCGTTATCTTTGTTATGCTCAGAGAACTGTACTCTTATGTCATATCAGTAGCAAATTAGTTCATAAGAATAGGTGTTAGATGAATGTAACCTACGGTTATATGAAACATGCATTGCGATGAGTCGTTCATCTTTCATAGTTGTCCAGTCGTGATTTAGATAGTGAATTCAAATTCACTTTCACTGAATCGTGGATAAGTAAAGATTCACTTGCAATGATTTTGGAGTACATAGAATAGCATGTTTCATAAAACTATAACATGCATGAAAAGTATACTCGTATCTTAACATATTGCAAGCTCAATTTTTTGATAGCCTCGCACCCGCAACTAGTGATTGGGAGTTACACGCTTAAAAAACATAAGAAATAAAGAAGATATTTAAAGGTATGCAGGGCAAGTAACAACAAGATACCTAGAGAACGGAAAATAATAGGAAATCATGAGCCTTGGACTTAAGAATGTAGATAGTTTTATTTCTTAGACTGGTTCTAACTCAGTTCGACCTCTAGCTGATTCGATGATGAATCGTACACACCGGTCTGAATCGCAATGAATTGTAGGAATCAGTCTCATGAGTTGGGATTCAGATTATTTTTTGTCAATTTAAGATTCTCCAAGGAATTCACATCCTTTCGTGGGTGAATCAAATTGAATCATAGGATATGAATCATGGTTTGTAAGATTCCGACAACTATGATAAACTTCAATCTTGTCATCTCACTTAAGGGAGTCAAATCAAATTCAGTCGTATTCATCTCAATTTTATTGCTTGGTACGTGTCTTCTTCTCCACTCCATGTTAACTATGCGCTTGTATGTACAATCATGTATGAATTTGAACCAAGGATATTTTCTGAACACTCGCGAAAGCGAAAATCTACCCCCTCTGTGCCCAAATAAGTGTCTTACATTTCCTTTTATGTTTGTCCCAAAATAAATGTCTTATTTTGAAAGGTACATACTTTTCACTTTATTTTACTTCCTTCGATACCCATTCCAGATCCCTACTTTTGTGCTGCCCAATAGAACTTCCAAATAAGACAAAGGGCAATTTAGTAAATCTATCTACTCAAAAGCACCTCCTAAATCCCCCGTGACAAGTGAAAGTAAGACACTTATTTTTGGGAGGTAGGGAGTAATGATTATACATGACCTGATTGGAGTTTTCTATGTGAAGCACTTCTATAGATTTTGACCAGGTTATACAGCAATAGTACTCTGCTGTTCCCTTTGTCAGAATACATATATTTAATTCGTTGTGTATGTATTTTTGGAGCATTTGCATTTCTGATGACCTTGATATATACTATTGACGTATTTGTTTGCATCAGGTTGTCATTCAATAAGTCTTCAGAAGATTGTGCTGGTGCTTTATTCTATTCAATGGTGAAATTAGCTTTAGACACTCCACATAAATCAACTAGTAAGTAATTTGTGTGTTCTTTCTTTTGGTCATTCATCTACCTCTTGCCGCATATCACTTCGTCAGGATTTTTGACAACGAATTGAATAATATTACGTTGTGAGTTCTGGGCATAACATTGCAGTAATTCAATATTAGCTCGCTTGTTTGATTGTTGACCAACTTGCTGTAGAAATGTTAGTTCTTAGAAACATAGAGGACACAAAATCTTGTGCACATAGTATTGGGTGTTGAACATTCATTGGAAACAATAAGCCTTAAGTTGGGAACATATTAAAATCTCAGATTAAATTAAAATATGTCAAAGATCGTTTGGGTTGCATGTTTTGAAATGAGTTTAAAATCTGTTTTGAGGTTGAAATCTGCAGATTATTTAATCTCGAAATCTGCATATTCTCTCACAATCTGCAGCTTTTCAGCTCATGCCAAACAATTTTGGAATTTTCTGCTACTTCAGATTTTAAGCTACCTTTTTTACTCACATTTTTTCATCTGATTATTGAGTTTTTAAGCTGGAGCCAAACAGGCCCGTTATATATCTTTTATCGCCTGTTGCATAAATATGGATTTTACCAACTGTACAATAAGCTCCTTCAGATCTGATAAGGTCCCTTAAACATATCTGCTGTCCGATGTGCCTTCAGATGATATCTCGTGAAGGTGCAACAGTTGACAGTTGACCTAGCTAAATTAGTTGTAAAATCTGATTGCTTCCGCTTTCTTGCTTTTTTTATGTGAACTTGAATTATAGTGGATAGTTACAAACAAATACTTTATTCATTGAATATAATGACATAAATCAGAAAGATATTTAATAATTGTCTAAAATACTTACTCTAATCACGTGCCTCTGTGAACATATTCTTTGTAAATCTACCCATTCCATAGAGACGCCGTGACAGCACAGACATTGTAAGAATCCATGGGGTTCCACCTCAAAACCAATTGGCAATAAGGGGAGTAGCCCAGGACACTTAGTAATTATATTTCTTCTTCTTGAATGTCCGATGTGGGACTTCTCAACAGAAATATCCTACCTCGAGACTAAGTGAAAGACAATCGAACAATGGAAACTCTGGTGAGATGCATCAGGGAGCTTTGGATGAAATGACTTGTAGTAGCGTCCTTGGTGGTTCCTTGTACGTGTGAAGAAATTTCATTGGATGATACGTAAAGGGTGTATAAGAAGTTCGAAAAATCTTTTAGTGATGTAAATTGACCAAGCACTTGAGGGTATCCCCAGCAATGTTCAAAGTAAAATTCTCTTATGAAAACACGATAACCTGCACAGGCCCAAGCAATCTAGAGATCAGACATGGAAGCTAGATCACCAAATATACCCAAAGGAGATAAAAATATGTACTGGGAGTGAAAATGACTTAACAGCCGTCATTGAAGCAATATGAATGGGTTCTGAGCTAACCTCTAACAGGTAGTACCAGTTAACTAACATTTGGCTCAAACAGACCAAGCTGTTAATGGTTAATATAGGAAACTAGGCAAACAACTAACATGAGGCCCACACTGCTGCAGTTGAAAGGATTAAAGAGGCATACTAGAGGAAGTATCCATTCTGCAGCGCTATCTTTATCAGCAGGAACACTTCTATGATAGAGAATACCTAGCGAGTTCACAAGAGCTTCCACCTTGATTGGTCTATCTACACTCTGAAACAGCTTTTTTCCAAATATTTTTCCCATTTTGTGGGTTTTTATCCGTATGTTATTTCAAATTGTCATCCCTACTGTTTCCGTCTCACTTTTGTAGATACCATTTTCCCGAGATATTCATGTTATCAATTTAAGTTATACGGTAGTGATAGTTTTTTGATTCTTTGGTGTGTATTGCCCGTGTTTTCCTCATTTTTTGGACTTTTTAATGCTGCATTTGTTTTTTTACTTCGATCAATTTTTCTGGATCTTTCGGTTAAAATTTGAGCAAGCTAATACGATTTAGTATGATTTGCGCTCCTTCTGATTAAAGGTGCACACACTCTTCGCTGAACCACTATCTCAATTTTCTGGAGCTGCTGCTCGGTTATTGTTTTCTGGTGTTGCGGCCTTACTTCTAAAATGAAGCCCTTCCCTCACATCCTATCAAAAACATACACCTGCACTCTTCCCACTGCTCTGGAAAATTTAACTTCTTAAATATCCTTTAACATCGCTTTAAAAGGCAATGTAGTCTTGCACACTATGGGTAGCAAATTCATTCTGGTTCTTCCCTTTTCTTTGTTTTCAAACTTCTTTTTTAGTTTAATTTCATTTATGTGACCCGTACTTTCAAGTCCAATGCATTACAGTTTGGTATTCTCTTAAAGCTGATTTGTGTTTTTGGATTCAGTTTTATGGTTTTTATGGTTAATATTCAAGGAGGCTTTTAAATTTGAAAGTTGAAGTAGTTTTTATAGGTATGCATGAGCGCAGCATTACCTTGTGTTAGTAGTCCTTCAAATAACATGTTTAGTGAATTCATCTTACACTAAAAAGACAAATGACGCTTATTACCATTCGTGTACACTGTCAGAAAAAAAAAACATTTTATTTGCAACATTTAACGCACTCAGTTACTAAAATGTAACAACCTGGAACAAACTCCTCTTACTAGGGCAGAGCACGGACCGGTTTGGCCGGGCGAAACCTCTATTTCCTACCCAACCCACTAACCTCAAGTTTGACATACCGCAACCCAAACCTGATCGAGTATTTTTTACTCGGACCGGTTTGGCTCGGTTTGGACGGGTACAGAAACTTCAAATGACAAGCACGACTGACACTAAAAATAAACGCCTGCCACTCTACCAGTAACAATTAACAAGTATCAAAGTTGCATCAGCTTGTTCATACCGCAAGAATTACATAATGTTTTTCAGCAGTTAACAAACTCTAATTGATAAGGCAAGCAGCCTTCCCAGAACCTATAGCTAGATGACCAACAATCAAAACTTCATTTAAATAAATCACAAGAACCCAAGTAATATACATCCTTTTTGGGTTGGAACGTCTTTAGGAGTAGTAGTGTGTGCCTAAGGGCTGGTCAACTGGCTTTTTCCATTGGTGATGAGAGAGGCTGGGTCTAGAGGAATGAATTTAGGGTTACAAAAGTGGTAGAGAAGTATGTATATGCTCCTTACTCGGGCCGGGTTGGGTGAAAGTGGTTATGTGAATGTGGTACCCGTCACCCACCCGTATTTGGCGGGTATGAGAAAAACAAACCCGCAACCAACCCTGTTTGATTTAATTTCACTCTAATGCGGGTTGATCCGGTTTGGACCAGCCGGGTCGTATGGGTTGGACCGAGTTTTGCTCAGCCCTACCTCTTACCATAAGCGAGACTTAACGGAAAATGGTTAATTGAGTCAATTTATTCCTACCAACACCACTAGACATGTGTGCATCACCAGCACCACCACCGTTGGTTCTTTCTCATCCAGACTGAAGAAGGAAATGAAGACCTGAATCTACCACCAGCCACCACCATCATCCCTCCACCTCTATCTCTATCTAGTATCTAATACCTATTTTGATTAAACGAAGAGGAATCGCTCAGGAAATCCTGAAATTTTTAGGGTAAAGCATTCATTCGGGTAATTTCTTTGTCAAATAAAAAAAATTGTAATAAGGGAAAGAGATGGTGGTTAAGAAATAAAAGGGTCATGGATGCGAAAGATTTTACCAATTCGTTCAATTTGATAATTATCTTGAAGCGATTTTTTCGTGGTTACATAGTTTGAAATAGGTAAAAATGTTACCAAATTTCATATTGTTATGCCACCACGTGGTGGGCGGCAGTGGAATCGAAGGATGAAGTAGAGAATAGAGAGAAAAAGTGTGGTTTGCTTTAAGAATGTGAAAGTGATTGTATGAACTAAAGTGCTCTTTGAAACTCTACAAAAAGGCACACAATACCCTTTTTCCATTAAGTCTCATTAACCGTCCGCCTTGTTGCATTTTAGAAACATCCTGTGGCGTTTACTGTTTAGTGGCACAACTGAAACCGCATGGGATCTTTTTGGCATTGGTGTAATTGTATGGTTAGTAAATGTCTTTTATCCTAGGCTAAAACTGTTTTACATGAATAGACCAATATGTTGTAATTTTTTGATGAACACGGTGTCCGGGCCTGCTTGTCTGCGCCTCCACTAATCCACGCGGCCCTGGATTTAATAACCGCGTAAGTCTCCAATAGCCAGGTATTGTTGTTCGTGGGGTTTGAACTGAAACTTCAAGGGAGTTAACAAAATTATCTTGTACTGACATTTCTTCTTTTTTAAACTCATCTGTAGGAATATATGATGCCTTCAACACAAGTATTACGGACAGCTCCGTAGAAACATTTTAAATCTAAATTAACAAACCTGACCATTTACAATGACTCACCTTCCTACTTGAACTCCTGTTCTAAGATTGTGTTCTTATTGATGTTGTCGTTCCGTACAGCATTTTCTGTGGACAAGTTTATGCTTTGCGGTTAGTCAAGGCTGACAGTCGGCGCAAAGCAATTGTTTCAGGATAAATGTTTGGTTACTTCTTTTGAAACATTGAAGAGAGAAATGATTAGCTTCTGATTGTTTGTATAAATTTAGATTCAAGAGGCCTTTTAGTTCTCTGCGGAATTATGTTGCTGGGACTGTAACCTATTAAGAACTGGTCTCTCATTCAAAGCCCATACTGAGTAATCCGCGTAGTGCTGCTTTGATTTGAGCGTTCATTCATGAAGATAGAGTTTATTTTCTGGATATGGAGTCAATTGTGTGGATGCGTGGAAATAGGTCTTTATCTCGTTAGATGTGGATTCTGTTTCTGTTGACTAATAATGTATTTTGTGACAGGCGATTTGCTTACGAATGCCACAAATGTATTTGACACATGGAGGAGTCTCTTAAAGTCTTACTTGCCAAGTGTTGACGACGAGGTTCAAATTCAACTGTTGCTGTTTCATTCTAACATCCTGTTCTTTTTAAAAAGAAATCCTATTAATGATTGCACTATCTCGCAGTCAAACCGGATTTTCGATGTTACAGGTTCTTCATATGGTAACAGTGGCAGATATGGATTCTTCTTTTTCTTTGGTGTTGGAGGGAGTGGGTGAGGTTTAAAACTCGACCAAAAGATGATAGGTGTTAGGCGGCACATTTGGAGAGAAAATATTGAACCAAATGTGTCATGATCTCTTCTGGTAACTAGCAAGGAGATTAGGCGAGGGAACCCTAACTATTTTGCATTTAGATTTTATATGTACAATGAATGTTTTTCTAGAAAACAATTGCAGCGAAGTATAAATTTATTTAGTGAATAATAAAATATGTAATCAACTAATGATATTCAGTTAGGATCTCTACTGGAATAATAGAGGCACCCATGCAACTTATCTGCGTGAAACATTATTTAATTTCCAAGAATTTTATGTACATATAAAAAATGTAAGCAGTAGTTTCCTGCCAGAATCTACTGGGTTACCTCGTAGTTAAAGTACACACTCCACACGAATGCACTAATGTAACACAAAGCATATAGGTTGCACAGCTGGAGCCTGGTTTTGGCGAACCGTTTTATGAACCAACCCGGTTCTTGTTTAACTAAGACTTGGAAAAGGAGACATGATTCGTGAAGCGAAAGCTTGGGCCAGTTTGAATCGTTTGGGACTGGCTCCGTTTGATGAGTTGTCTATTTATAAAACTATTAGGGTTCGTTGCATTATGTTGAGCATTGTCTAATTTCGCTTGTAATTTTTCTGAGACGTTTTCGTCTGTTTTAGTGTAATCTCTGCAACTCCGTGGATGTAGGCTGTTTTGAAAATCTGTGTTTTTGATTCTTTCTTGTCTGTGAGCTTTTTCCGTTTTCCATGACATAGGTTTCATTCCCAGGGCCCTAGGTGGGTCCCGTGTCTGATAGCCTATTCATACACAAAGTACCTGGACAATGCTATGGTTACCTATAAGTTTGAATCCTGGCGTCAACACTATTAATGAGCATCTCAATATGGAACTCATAAGATTAAATAAAATATGCAATCTTATGCACCTGGACAATTCTACGTTTACTTATGTAAGTTTGAATATATGCAATCTTATGTATGAATGAAAAAACCATTTTGGGCCGGTGTCTGAACAATCATTATATAGCTTATGTTCCTCATTACTAGTGTCATATACTACTACATTATAACTACCACCATTATTATTACTAGTGTATACTATCTATGACATACTAGGTTGTCTTCTATGTCAATTTTGAAGGTCTACATGCTCTAGCATTGCATGTACTAAGTTCAGACGGGGAAACCGCAAAATCGAACCGAGCCAAACCGTGAACATTACGATCCGAACTGCTTAAACCGAATCAAATGTTTAAACCGATATGCATAAGATCATGTACTAGAAGCAAAAATACTTAATTGTTATATACAATTTTATTCATATTGATTTAGCTCTTAAGTTTATATGTAAAAGATGCTTAGAAATTCATAAATGGTTGTAGATTTGATGGGTCATTACTTATCTCTTTATATGTTTAGTTTTTCACAACATTTTATTTTTTTGTAGGTTCAATATCTTATTTCAAGTAATGATTCGTATTAATATCTAAACCATAGGTTTAACCTAACCAAACCGCATAAAACCGTGGCCGAACGGAAACTGAAACTAGATAAACCGAACAGAGCCAAACCGTGAAATAGACAAACCGGAATGAACCAAAGCGAACCGTTTGCACTCCTACTACTACTTATGCTAATTATTACATGGGGACAGTTTATCCAGGAGAGCCATATCTCATGTTCAAGTCCATGGTAGATATCTGCATAAGAAAATGAACAAAGAACCTCAAATTATAATTGATGAAAGAGAAGCATTTTGATCCTTATAATATTGAGACCTCAGTCCTTTTATTTACCTTTTGTAACTTATCTTGGTGGTATGCAACTGAAACTAAACTTTTAGAAACATGGATTTTCAAGGTCTTGGAAAAAAATGGTGGCATTAAGGAGTTGCTCATGGATGCTCAGTTGGGGTGCTAGAGCATTTGCTTGTGAGGGAGAGAGTAGGATGAAACACTATCTAATCTTTCCTGATAGGTAAAAGATGTGCTTGTCGGGAGATTAACACCGTGATAGACGAGCACCACACCATAGTGTCATTTGAGGCACCTACTTATCTAACAGGTCAACCTTACGATTTAGGTCCCAAATCATACTATATTAACCACGAACATCCTGTCCACCATCCTCGTGTGGGTCAATCCGCTCACACATGATACCCAATAATCTCTCCCTCACGTGTGAGCCCTTTGACGTGCTCCCCTCATCCGGAAGCGCTTCCCGAATTTCGTGGAATCATCTTTGTGAAAGTATACTGAACCACATGAATTTGACTGTCTACAAGATGTTTCTGGTGAGAACACCACATCATCTCACCATTGATTCACCACCGCAGAGCGCACGAACCATCGTTTCTGATACCACTTGTTAGGAGATTAGCGCCGCTAGAGAGGAGCACCTTAGTATGATTTGAGGCACCCACTTACCCAAAAGGTCAACCTTATGAGTTAGGGCCTGAATCATACTATATTAACCATGGAATCTTGTCCACCATCCTGATGTGGGACAGGCAGCTCACACATGATACCTAACAGTGCTGTAGTAACATCAAAAAAGAATGTTGCCTTGTGCAATAACTTAGTACAACGAATGAGTCATCCTGCAACATATAAAACAAGGAAAATGATCTCTTTACAAAGACTCAAGAAAGTTATAAAGCAATTCCACCAATTCTTAACCTCCAGAGAAAGATACTACTGTTACATGATTCACATCTTAAATATTAGGGTAAAAGACATTTTGACCCCTTATGTTTAGGCATATAGTCACTTTAACCCCCTGTATCTTAGATAAAGACTCTCTGCCCCTTGAGTGTGCCAAACCTTTGGACACTCGACACCCTTCCATCACTATGCGCTAGGGCCATCAGTGAGGTCAACATTTGACTACTTGTTACCTTTTTACCCATAAATCTTTCATTTTCCCTCTCTTCCCACCAACAGCAGCCTAATCTCAGACACAGTACAAGAAGGTACAACACAACCATCTCAGCTGCTTTTGCACGTTCATGATCAGCAATATTAGGTCAGTAAATTTAATAAAAAAAAACAACATAACATATCCGTTTGGGTTTGATTTCTGAGTCAAGCGTGAACTTTAGATCCTATGCACCTCCACCAACACCACTACCTCCAACAACACCAAAATTAGCAGAAATTGGAGAAGAAGAAAAAGCAGAAATCAAATACCCAAGATCTCTGGATTTCCACAAGCACAAAGTGCATTACGTCAAAAGAATCGAAATAGGTCTGTACGGCAATGATTCAAATTATGCAGAAAAATCCATCAACAATCAACAACTAAATTGAAACAATTATGACATACAAAAACTCATCAGAAGATAGTAGTTAACTATGTTTCACGGGAAACGCCGGATCTGACCGAGTATGCGTGTCAGAGCCGCAGGAAATGTGGAAACGGTGAGGAAAGTGAGAATACAACTCGAAACGCCAGGTGGCGTTTCACAGATAAAGTAATGAAAACTGAGCAAGAAATGATGCAGAAATGCATGGGAGACGCGTCTCCATTTTAGGAGACGACGGGGATACGTTTGCAGCAAACAGAAGGAGGAGGAGGAGCTGTTAGTTGACTTTCCTGATCGAAGCTATGAATCAATTAACTGATCTGATTCATCGTCCTTGAATTTCTCTAACTTCGTTCTTTCACTGTCATTTAAAGACTGTGGCTAAGGTTAAAGCTGTTTAAAGATGAAAAAATAATAAAGTTTATTTCACATGTACCCTCTGTTTTTTAAACTTCAAAAGCACCCCCAACAGTTTGTGTGTTTTCTAGTTACCATCTTTTTGTATAGTGGGAAGTTACCATAACTGCCTGACGCTAAGTTACCTGGAACGCGGATCGTTCCGATTCGTGGAACGGGAACGGGATCGCGGAACGCCATACCCTATGGAATTCGGTACGCCAGGGGTAGGCTTCTTTGGGTACCTTTATAGTTGTTTTACCATTTATCGCTTCATAAAGTGTAAAACTGCTCAATATATGAAATATATGAAGTCAATACTCTAAAAATGGATGTAACTTAGCAAAATTTCCCCTATTACATAGATGCTTTAGGTGAAAATAGTGAAAAAGTAGGGATCGCCAAATCAAGTGATCTGGATCGCTGGTGTTCCATGTTTCGGAACGCGTGATCCAATTCGCAATTCGCGGGGGTACGAGTGAATTGTGGTAACACTGGCCTGACGTCACTTGCTAAGAGATCGCTCCCAAGACAGAGAGTCCTACCATCTGATAGATTTCACACAAGCCTTTTTTCACTGCAACTAGGTCGCGCCCCACAGAGGGCCGCAGCAAACCTTACCCCAGCCTCCTAGCCACTTGATCGCCTGGCCCCAAAGGAGTCTACGTGCGATAGCTCCTGAGCTTTGTCTCGCAGCTCGAGTCTTGAAAGATTCTTCCGTGCTTCTGGTGTATCAGTGTAATGCTCGAACTAGACGTGCCATCACTTATTGATGTGTTCAAAGCCAACGCGGCATAGCTGGAACCATGTATTTTGCTAGTTTTGATTAGCCAGCGGTAATAATTATCATTAACTTAGGGCCTGTTTGGTATCAGCTGAAAATCTGGAAAATCGGCTGAAAATATTTTGGGTGAAAAATTCTAACTGATTTGAACATCAAAATCCATTTGGTATGAGCTGAAATTATAGATTACTAATTTTATCAACTTAACAAAGTTTAGAGAGATATTTAGTGAATTACTTGAACACACCAACTTCTAAAAGAATTAAGAACATCCTAGTGTCCAAAACACATTATTTTTTATTTATTTATTTATTTATTTATTTATTTATTTAATTTTGAGATTTTTCAGCCGCATAATCCCCAATTTTGGAAGTTCGACAATTGTATAGAGATTATTTTAATCTTCAGATTTTCAGCTTAAAATTTTGGGTGATAACAAATTAAATTACACTGCTCGATTTTTATCAAAAAAATTAAAATCGGTGTTCTCAAACATGCACTTAATGGGAGGTTTGACAGGCTTTGGGGAAAGGTAAGACAGAATTTGTCTTACTTCTGGATATACCAATTTGTAGGCATATAATGAAGAATCTCTTCTTTTCTGGTTATTATTCAGGTTGTATACTCTTCTTATTTTAGATGATTTGATCAACCATCAATTCTCGAGTTGTTGGTTTATTTTCCCTCACTGCATCAGTCCTACATTTAGTGTTATTTTGAGATCCCCACTTTGAAGCTAATGAAACTTCACAAGGACTGAAGTGTTTCCAGCCTAAAAAATTGAATCCATGATTAATAAGTGCAAGAAATAGACCCTCATTGCTAATTTTCAAGAGGTAAATTTGACAAAAAAAAAAACGTTTTGTAAATAATGTTCATTTTAATTTAATGCAGATTGAGGTGATATTGAAATTTGAAGAAATGTGTTTGGAATCTGCCAGAGAATTCTCTCCACTGTTTGTACAGGTATGATTATCTCGCATAGATTGCTGGTCCTTGTTTGTTCAAGGATATGTATTTAGTCTATTAATTGCTACAGTACCTTACTTCAATGTTCCTGGCTATGTTTGGTCTATTGTAGCGTTTGTGCACTGATACTGACTGAAAAGGGATAGTGTTGATTTAGTAGAGAAATCTGAGCTGCTAGAGTAAGTATGATAGCCAATTGTCCAATTTTCCACCGCAGTTCGTTGTAACCAAGCACCTTATGCATATATTTGATTGGTTCTTAATTTTTCCGCTAACATTTTTTACGGGGTGGAAATTTATCGTGATTGAAATTGTATCTCTAGCCATGTTTTGTGAATCAATATTGGTTCATGGTTTGATTTGGAAGTGCAAGACCATATGTATTTCGAATAGTAGGGTAGACCATAGTTGTCTAAGTACGATACATATCACGTACCGAACTGGACATTTTCTGTATCATGTATTGTATCGTGTATCTTATCGATGCATTAATTTTTAATAGTTCAAAAACATGGTAGAACCTCTAAATAAGCGTTAGTTATGGTACTTATAGATGTAATTATATATGCAATGAAACATTTGTTAGTTAAACGAGTAATCTAACCAATGATGTATGTAACCATACCTGTAAGAATTAATGATTCAACTACAATTCATAAGTAAAAGTTCAAACATTATCACAACCTAAAACATCAAAATGAGGCATGACTGTAACCCAATCAGATATTGGAATTCCATAAATGAGTTCCGACATAATGTCACATATATATCCAATCGTAAATTTCCACCAAATTTACGATAAGGAGGCGACTAGGATACATGAGAATTAGGGTTGGAGATTCCGAGAAAAAAACACAGTATTTTCACTTTTTCACAACTGGATCCAACACTTTTGACCCAACTCAGTTCATATTTCTGGTCTGATATACATCGAACAATACTCGAGCGTATAGCTCCGATACACTTTGATACGGCATAATATGCGATACACCCATTGATCAGTATCACCCACCGTGTTGTAACCGCATCGTACAATACATATCGCGCATCGGCTGATTTTGGCGACAGAGCGGTTGACTTCATCCATTGTTGGATCTCGCTGTTCCGTTTCGAAATAGTTTGCAAGGTGCAAATTGATCTTAGTTTTTCTTACCCAACTAGTCCACCAGTCCTTCAACTCTGTCAATTGAGCTACTCCATGTGCATTATAAATTTAACTAGCACATAGGGCAAACATATTGCTTTTGCAACTTTTAGCATATTTCACGAAAGAATATGATTGTAGAATGAATCACCCATAACAAAAGGGAATGAAACATATACTAATTGAAAGTAGGAAAAAGATAAGTTTAATTAAACCTCGACAAATGAATACTCTTCGGACAGTTGAAAATGTCATTTGGTGAGGTTATTCGTTTATCAAACATTCATTTATCGAGGTTTTACTGTGGAAGGAAAGATTTAATATTTTGCAAGCACAAAATTATATTTGGGACTACAGAGAATGCAAGCCTTGTGGATGGCTCAGCTCTTTGTGACTTCGGTGCTTTTGCTTCCTAACAAAAGTGTGACTATTTAACCCAAGGCGACTGTCGTATAGAAAACGCATTAAGTTAATCTTTTTGGATACAAGGAGAAATTTATATGGTGAGAGCACCTAACGTCCGCCATTCTGACCGACTGATTACATTTAGAGATATTATTTTCACTTTTTTTCTAAGTCAGTTATTCTTACACACCAACGGGTGCCCATATCCGTAGGACTGAGGGGTTTTCTGCTTTGGTCCAATCTGAGAGTAATTGCCCATTTCACAGTTGATGGAAAATGTTTATCATATAATCGTATATGCCATCGAGTCATCAGTCAGAGTTCATATGTCTACCTTCTGGAACTTTTGAAGACCTCTAAGTCTTCTGGACTATTCGTTCTTCTTCAATCAAAGTCTATGTTGCATGGAAACGGAGGCGGCAGGAAATAGACACGCCAATTTGCCAAATTCCATAAAACAGGAGACGCTGAGACGCAGTATATAAATCTAAATAGAATGTAAGAGTTGAAACTTCTCATACAAAAGATAGTAGCTACAAACTAGGTTGCTAGACTGGGGTACAATGTAATCCCAATGATGTTTTGTCCTGATGATGTTTGATCCAGTCCATTTTTGGATTGATATTTCGAGCGACGTTCAAGTTTTACGCGACAGTCCGCCATTTAGCCCTGTGAAATGGTACTTTAGTGACGTAACTAAAAGATACACCAAAACAACTTTTACACGAAAATGAACTCCCCTTTATATCTGTCTATATTATGCAGTCTAGTAGATTAAGGTCTTTGATCCGTAGTTCGTTAATCTGTGACACCAGTCTAGTTTTTATCATTATGTTTTGCTGGTTATAATTGTATATCTTTCCATCTTTCTCATCTTATTACTGTTTGACAGATTCTGCATCTGCTGTATGACAAAGACATTTTACAAGAAGAAGCAATTCTTAAATGGGCCGCAGAAAAAGAAGGGGCAGATGAGTCTGATAAAGTTTTTCTTAAGCAATCAGAAAAGTTCATACAGGTAGACTGTTTATGTTTTGTTTTGTTTTTTTTACTTCTTGTGATCAACAGTCTAATATACTGAAGAAGCAAAATATCTGTTGAACTGATGTGTATTTTCGTGGTATAGATAGAAAGATTTACATCTTCCTATGATAGTTGTTCAGAAACTAAATGCACTAGTTGTTAGGATAACTGGTATTAATCACGTTCTCGTCCGGCACTGACAGTCTAATATTTGATATTGGATACACGAAGTTCTGTAGGAAATGACGGTTCACATTGTTTTTTCACAAAGTCACTGACCTGTATGTACTATATTTTTATTCCAAAAAGCACCAAATCGAAGTGTGACTAGTTTGAAGAAAGTAAATCAAAACTGTTGTCCTCTCTTTATATAGAACTTTTGACATATAACCCCCTTGCAGTATCGGTTCGCTGACACTCTGGTACACGCAGTATGAGTTTTGCCACTTATCGACTCTGCAGTATTCAATTTACAGACACTTCACTCCAATTGACTAAACACCGATAATGAAATCCGTTACGTGTTGATAAAGTCAGCATACTAAAGGGATATATCTGTCATTTCGCCTATCCCACCCCCACCACCACCACCACCACCAACCACCGCCCCTCCACCATTACCACCTCTATTTCATCCTCTGTGCATGACGCCGGGTTAAACAACCAAGCGAGGGATCACAACGGAATCAACAATGAAAAAGGGCAAAGAAACTAGGGCACAGAGCTCTCTAGAATTCAGAAATAATCAATATCAAAGTCCAAGTCGAAATTTACCCACAAGCCGGGTATAAATAGCTGAAAATTATAATTATTCCAAATATAGTAAAAATCGTAAAATTAATGCTAAATAATAATACTAACCTAATAAAACACTCAGCTTGAAGATTTACCCAAATTGGGTTTAAATTAACACCATAATTAAAGAATTAAATATTCTGAAAAATTTAAAACTGTCAATTTCGACCTCTAACCGATCAATTTTGGTCCAAATCAAGGCACTTCCCGTGATAAATCACGGGTTGTTTTTAGAATATCGTTTTCAGTCAAAATTATGTATGGTTCGACCCGAATCTTCAATCCTTCAATTCTGCCTCTAATTCTGCGTTTTGACCGAAGCAGCTTTTCTGAAACTGGCAGATATTTCTCCAAAATTCCTCCTGCATCAGTGCACCACCAGAAATGCACACCATAGCCACCAACACCACAACCACCAACACCACAGCCACCACACCACAACAACAATCACACACACTCCACCACACTCTACAACAACCACACAAACACGTCCACCTCCACCAGCGGGACAACAACCACCACCAACCCCCAGACCTGAGACCCATCAACACAGCCAGAGAGAGAGCAGAGAGAAGAGAGAGGAGCAGACATGGGTGCGAAAAGAGAGAAGCAATTTGGGTTACCCAGATCGCTGCCGACGACGCTGGAGAGGGGCAGAAACCGAAATCAATGCCTCCGTGCGCCTCTGATTCATCTTCTTCCTCTCCTCTTCCATCTTGTCGTCGAAATTCTGTCCACCACCGTCCTCTTTACGGCCTGCAAAATACTAATTTCTTTCAAAGCCCTAGATTGATCGGTGGAGAGGGAAGAAGAGGGAGACCCAGGGTCGAGGGTTTCTAGGTCAGGGAGAGAGAGAGAGAGAGGGAGAGGGAGAGAGAGAGAGAGAGAGAGAGAGAGAGAGAGAGAGAGAGAGAGAGAGAGAGAGAGAGAGAGAGAGAGAGAGAGAGAGAGAGAGAGAGAGAGAGGGAGGGAGGGAGGATTATACTCTTTTTAAGTAAAAAAATACCAAAATACCCTTCACATTATCAACACTAAACGGATTCTATTAACGGTGTTAGTCAATTGGGGCAAAATGTCAGTAGATTGAATACTGCAGAGTAGATAAGTGGCAAAACTCATACTGCAAAGTGTCAGCAGACCGATACCGCAAGGGAGGCAAATGAAAGTCCAAGTTTGTTCCATATTTGCAGTAGACAAGTCTTGCTTTAGTCTTCCAAAGGGTTTACAATCCTTATATATAGAAATGTGAAAAGACAATTCATGCTATGCATGTGGATTCATCCAACCATGATTATGTTGTAGAAAGATAGCTATGCTAGAACATGAAGCTTCTCAACTTACATTCATGTCTGTCTCAATCCTTTTCAGCTGAAATGTATGATAGGGTAGAATAGTTGAACCTCAAACAAGAGTTATTATGGATCATGGATTGTATACCTTGACACAAAAGCTTATTTCCTGAGGAGCTTCTATAAAGTCCCTATGTTTATGAAAAATAAACACAAGACCAGAATTGTATTAGGCCTAACCTTAGCGATAGCCAAACACTAGGCGTAACCATAGTCATAGCAAAATACTAGGCCTAACCATAGTCATAGCCAACACATTACTTAACTCAGGCAAACACACTTCTACATCCAAGTTTGTCAAGCTCACAGATTTACTTAAACTGTACAGGACATAGAGTCGATTTCTGACTCGTTGCTCATGACTCGTAGAGTCTACTAAGTACAACGTTACATATTTGTTTGAAATACTTTTTATACTCTGTCTAACATGTGTGTAACTTCAAACTTATCGGTGAAACATGTGTGGTAGGAAAATGTGTAACCAGAGGAAGCTACGGACATATAAATTTTGCAAGTATTCCTGCAAAGTAACACACTAAACATTTGGATATCTACTTAAGTCAAATATGCCTCAAGCCTTCAACCCTATCCAAGAGCATTCGGTTATATAGCTGTTTTGTTACTTCACCGTTAATTTAAATCATCTGTTAAGATACCATGAAGTCAAGCACAAACTGTTTGGGGGTATTTTTAATTTTCTTGATCAGCTCATTTGATTATATTTTGAACACGGTTTCTTGTTTCCTGTCACTGCTGTTCCTCGTGAATTAAGATCTCTTTCCCTCAAGTATAGAGCTTTTCTTTGTTGACCTTATTGCTTGAAGGAAACAAGGTCGACATGAATCAGTAGTTAACTCACAATTCAGAGCCTGGAGTCTTGACCATGGTTCTAAATAATGGTCGTCACAGTCATTTAAATTGTCTTAGGCCTCGGCTGCTGTCATTGCCGGGTCCTATGGTGTGCACACATTCACGCAAGAAAAATCATCTTGCAAAGAAGAGGGCAGGAGATGTGATTTGGAAGCAATAAACATTGATGATATCTATCGATGGAAAAAATCTCATAATCCAACTAATTATGAAGGAGTAATCAAGAATCACTGACTTCTATTTGAGTTTGGAGCTTCCAGTTGTTCATGTCGAACACGATCCCTATCTTTTCAGATTTATTTAGGAGAAGAAAAGGCCGGATTTGACATGGATACTTTTCCTAATTAACAATTAATTTGAACGTACACTTCTAGTGGAAATTATGATTGATCGAGTAGTTAAAAGAATAGATACAAAACAAGGTTACAAGGGTTCTTTTGTATCTTTATGGTTAATGAAAATTAATGCATTTGGTTGACATTTCCCGTTACTGTGGAGTGCCGTTACACCATGATTGCAGTTACAGCAGCCGCTACCTATGTTTAGAATCATGGTCTAGATCGCATTAGTTGTTCTGAACCAGGACTTACACTTAGCATTATTCCCAATGAGAAGTAGAATGGCAATCAGTTCAACATCAAATTCTTCAACGTGGCAGTGAACAGACTGATGGTTTGCTATACCTATAACTGCGTTTGCTGCGTCGCAGGCTACTATCATTTATAATCCAAATTGCAACATATTCTGCCGCCCTGCCACCTAAAATATAAGTATCGTTTAGTGACAAATCAACTTGTTTTTACTTTTCTGATTGCTGGCTAATTCACATCATGTTTGCGTATACAGTGGCTGAACGAGGCGTCTGAGGAAGAAGATTGACAAGTTTTTAACTTGCAGTGAGTTTGTTGTTATGGTGATTCGAGGTTTTCTTTCATGCAGCAAGTTATTCTGTGCCTATATGCTCTGCCAACTTTTCGGGTGATTCAGTGTTATATGCGCGTCTTTGGATCTGTGTAAGAAAAAAGGAAGATCACACATGTATTTAAAAACGATGCTGTGTAACAGTCCTTTTCAATTTTGGTTCTCCTATATGACATGTTGATGTGGATGTAGATGTTCCAGCAGTTTGGCATTTTATTCGCTAACATGTGAATATATATGGCAGTCTTTTGTTATACTGCAGAATGAGTATGGTGAAGGCATCCCCTAAAATTAAGAATTACGGTGGTTTATTAATTGCTTACAAGTATCTTTCACTGCTTGAGACAGTAATGAAAGGCATATCTGAGATTAATAGTCTTGTGCATTGTGTTGCCTCGCCCAAAGCATGGGGATGTAATAGTTTCTTCCTCGTGGCAAAAGGAAAAATCTCTACATATTTAATGGTGGATTACAATATTATCCGAAAACTACATGCCTTGGAAATAGGCTTGTCAATGGGCCGGGTCTGGACTTGGCCTGGACCCTTGAAGGACCCGTCCCATTCTGCCTGATCCCAGTCCTGACCGTCGGAAAGAGACTGTTTCGCAAAGACTCCGGCCAGCCCCGTCAAAACCTGACTCAAACCAGATAAACTGAATATAACGATAAACAACTAAATAAGAACAAACAAAGTTGTTGATTCACGAATGTACCCAACCCAGAAATTGTGAACAAATCAAAATCTAGAAAGTGAACCTTGCTCAACACGAGAAAATAATTAGAACCCAAAAGCCAAATTGCAGAAATCACGAAAATAGAAGAAATCCAATCCCTTTCCAAAAAAGTTGTGAACAAATCAAAATCCAGAAAGTGAACCTAGCTAAACATGAGAAAAGAATTAGAATTAGAACACAAAAGCCAAATCGCAGAAATCATGAAAATAGAAGAAATCTAAGCCCTTTCCTAGTCACTGAAGATCGAACATGTCTTTTGATTCACGAACCATTTCTTTTTAATTGCTATGGGAACCTAAACAAGGGTCTCTGGCCCCGTAAAAGAGGCGTCGAGAGAGAGGGAGGGGGAGAGAAAGAAGGGTCGAAAAAGTGCCGAAGGGTCTACCGCGGGCCTTGACGGACGAGAGAGGGAGAGTCGTACTTCGAAGGGTTTGACAGGGACATGATGACTTCTAATGGTCCAAACTTTTTCAGATGGATCTGGGTCTTCCGAAGGGTCGAGTGGGGTTTGAGTCAAGAGTTTCGAGTTCATTAGAATCGGTCTGGTGGGTCGTCAGTAGGGTCTAGGTCCACACAGGTTCAATTTTGGCAGATTGGGTCTTGGTCTGGCCCGACCCATGGACATGCCTACTTGTAAATATGGGCTCTTAATTCTAAAACAATGAATGGATTGAAAGCTTGCAATCCTCACTGACGAACTTCTCGGAGCAGCATACTGGTCTTTTTGGAATGCAACTTTTTAGAGAATTAAGTTTTCATGGCAAATCAATACTGAATGAGAGCGAATGAGCTTTTATATATTAACAAATCCAGAAGTAATGGGCTCAAGCTTTGCAGACTCACGAATCGGGCTTCACACTTTGGGCCTACTCGTTGGATTATCTGAAGCCCAACACCAATGCTCAACCCACAAGTGCCGATCCTTCCAGAAGGACCTCTTTGTATTCACTGTTAGAGTAGAAGGACTGTATTAGTAATTAATGTCTAGGGTTTCGAACGGTCTTATCTGTGACCGTTCGCTTCAGTGTATTTAGTCTTCTCCTCGGTTGATTAATAAGATAAGGATGAATTTCTTTCACCTTCATCGCCGTTCTTCCTCCTCTCTTCTATCACATAAATTCTCTAAGTTTTCATGGTATCAGAGCCACATGTTGGCTACCATGGCTCAATCTCCTTCAAATCCTCTCTATCTTCTATCAAATATAAACAATCTCATGCCCTACAAGCTTGATAATAAGAACTATGTTCTCTGGAAACATCAGTTCTCTTCTATTTTACAAACCCAGAACCTGTTTGGGTTTCTAGACGGTTCTACTCCGTCACCGGCGACTTCCATCCTCAATCCAGATGGCTCATCTTCCCCAAATCCGGCGTTTCAAGACTGGTTTCAGCAAGATCAAGCACTCCAAGAAATCATCAACGCTACACTCACTCCTGAGGCTCTCTCGCATGTCATCGGTAAGACCTCATCTCGGGCTATTTGGTTCGCGCTTGAGGGGAGGTATGCGTCTCTGACTAGATCTAATATTCTTCAACTCAAATCTGATCTCCAAACTCTGAAGAAGCGTTCTGATTCAGTGGATCTTTACATGCAAAAATTGAAATCCATCAGTGATAAACATGCTGTGTCTCTTGTTCAAATCGATGATGAGGATATGCTTTTGTATTCCTTAAATGGTCTTCCTATTGAGTATAACGTTTTTCGTACAACTATTCGTGGTTGATCTGATCCAATAAGTTTCGAAGAACTTCATGTTTTGATGAAAGCCGAAGAACAAATGCATGAAAGTCAATCTGCAGATATCAATGCTTTTGCTATGCATGTCTCTACTGCTTACTCTGTCTCTCCAAATTCTTACCGAGGATGTGGTTGCTGCCGAGGACAAGGTGTCCTTGGCCCAGGACCCCCTGCCGGCCGCGGCGGCCGCACCGGTTGGGGTTATGGCCGGTCCAATGGATCGGTTCATACGCACCAGGGAGGAAGAAACAACTCTAACAGAGGTCGTGGTGGTGGTCAAAGGTGCCAGTCAAGGGGTCAAGGTAACAATAATCGTTACAACCCTAACCATGGACCAACCACTTCACCCATTAATTTCCAGATATGTGGTCTTGATTACCAAACTGCCGCCGATTGCTGGCACAGGGTGGACTATTCTTAACAAGGAGGCAAACCTCCATCTGAGCAATTAACTGCTTATGATGCTTCTTCCTCTTCTAGCACCACCACACTTGATTTCTGGTTGTCTGACTCTGGTGCTACAAATCACATGACTGCTGACTTAAGGAATCTCTCTTTGGCTGATACTTATTCTGGTTTTGATCAAGTTACTACGTGCAATGGTCAAGCTTCACAAATTACATACACTTGTACTGCACATATGAAAACTATAACTCATTCTTTTGATCTCTCTAACACACTTCATGTTCCTCAATTAGCTTCAAATTTGCTTTATGTTTTTCAAATTTGCAATCAACGAAACTGTTTTTTAATTTTTATGCCAAATCATTTTCTATTCAGGATCTGGCTACGGGCAGAACTCTTTACACAGGCTTGAGTGAAAATGGCCTCTATCCTATTTATACTTGTCCTTTTACTGTTCAGAAACCCAAGGCTTGTTTGGGTAACACAACTAGTGTTCCTTTGATACAGGCCAGGCTTGGTCATCCAGCCAATGACATTTTAATATCAGATAAGACATTGATCACCCTTGATTTTAGGACTAATTCCACCCCGCACCCCTGTGTTTTGGAAAAAGACACTCTGCACCTTTGTTGGATGGAAGCAGACGGTTGACTAACAGTACGGGATAAAAAGACTATTTTACCCCTAAAATTTTATAAACTTACCCCCCTAGATATTACCCTAACTCCTCCTCTCTCCTTCATTTCTATCCCTAATCTCCATTTCTTCCCCATCTTTCTTCCCCATCTGCTTCCATCCACAAAAGGTGCAGAGTGTCTTTTTCCAAAACACTGGGGTGCATGGTGGAATTAATCCTAAACTCAGGGGTGGTTAGTGTCTTTTACCCTTTCCTATCCTTCTTTGATGTTCTTACAAATCTACTTCAGAATCTGATATGTGTGAATCCTGTCTTAAAGGGAAAATTCATAGACTGCCTTACACTAAATCATCCACTATCACACACACACACACACACACCTCTTCATCTTCTTCAATATGATGTGTGGGGTCCTGCATCTGTTAAATCTATACATGGCTATCGTTTCTATGTGATTTTTATTGATGACTTTTCTAGATATACCTGGTTGTTTCCCTTGTTTCACAAATCTGAAGCTGCATTTGTCTTTCCTAAATTTAAAGTTTAAACTTTACATTGAAAATTTATGGGGTCTTAAAATATAAATTCTAAGGTCTGATGGTGGTGGTGAATACGTCTCTGTTGTGTTTCAAAAATTTCTTTCTGATCATGGTATTACACACCAGAAGTCTTGTCCACATACACCTCAACAGAATGGAGTGTCTGAGAGGAAACACATACATATTATTGAAACTGCTGTTATAATGTTGCGACATGCTTCTCTGCCTCACTGTTTCTGGTATCATGCTATAGAAACTTAAATTTTCATTATTAATCGCATGCCTAGCTCTGTTATCACAATAAATCTCCTTTTGAACTTTGTTTCACAAGAAACCAGACTATATTATCATGAAAGTTTTTGGCTGTGCTTGCTATCCAAATCTTAGACCTTACACTAAATCTAAACTAGATGCTAGAATTGTTCAGTGTATTTTCCGAGGTTATCCAGATAGTTACAATGGCTACTTATGCTATCATAAATCCACTAAGAAGTTTTACATTAGTAGAGATGTTGTTTTCAATGAATTATTGTTTCCTTATACTACTGCAGCTTCATCACTTACAACTACAGCTGGAACTAGCATTCCTCCTGATCCTCTCTTGTTTGTCCCTTTTTCAAGAAATGATGAAATGATTACCTCTTTTGAAGTTGACCATGTTGAGGGACACTCACCTTCTTCAGAGCCGTAGATCAGTGATGGTGATGGTGTCCATGAACAGATACCAGAACAGATACCAGAACAGGTACAATCACCATTTCCAGTCTCTTGCATGGCACCTGAAGAAATACCAGTGTCTTCTCCAGCACAAGGCCATCCAATGAAAACTAGAGGCAAGTCTGGTATTTTCAAAAGAAAATTTATAAATTTTTCTTCTAAGCATAGTATTTCTGATCCTTCTCCTACTCATAACATGCATACATTTACTGGGATAGGTGTAGTTTCTGGATTTCCTAAGTCTATTACTGCCTTGAATGTCTCTGCTTCTGATCCTACATGTTTTTCTGAGGCTAAGAAACACCCACACTGGCAAGATGCCGTGGCTGCTGAATACCTTAGCCTCATAAATCAAAACACTTGGAGCCTTCTATTACCACCCTCAAATGCCAACATTGTTGGCAATAAATGGGTTTATAAAACTAAGTACAATCCTGATTGTACTGTTTCTAGATTTAAAGCAAGACTTGTTGCCAAAGGATTTCACCAAACACTGGGCATTGATTTTGATGAGACCTTTACTCCTGTTATCAAACATGTAACTGCTAGAACTATTCTTGCTTTGGCTGCAAATTTTGATTGGCATCTTCAACAACTTGATGTGAAAAATGCCTTCTTACATGACAACTTGCAAGAAACTGTTAATATGAAACAACCATCTGGTTTTTTGATCCTTCTAAACCTCACCATGTTTTCAAATCACACAAATCAATTTATGGTTTAAAACATGCTCTAAGGACATGGTCTTCCATATTTACAACATACATTTCTTCTCTTGGGTTCTTACAATCTTTTGCAGATAGCTCTCTATTCATACGACACTCTTCTTCTGGTATTAACATCTTGCTCCTTTATGTAGATGATATTATTTTAACAGGTAATGATTCTATTTATCTTCAAACTTTGGTAAGAGCTCTTCATTCTGAAATTGATATGAAAAATTTAGGATCTCTTCATTATATTCAGGGTTTTAGAAATCACTTGAACATCCTTTGGATTTTTTTTTATCAGAACAAATACATTAATGATGTATTACAACGTTTTAACATGAGTAATTGTAAAACTTGTCCAAATCACTTTCCTTATAATGGGAAATTTCATGCATTAGATGGTACAACTTTACATGATCCAACTGCTTTTGGACAACTTCTGGGCTCACTTCAATACTTGGTCTTCACTAGACAAGACATTGCTTTTTCCATCGACCACCTTTGTCAGTTTATGCACAACCCGAATTCTTTGCACCTTATTGGTGCCAAACGAATTTTACATTACTTGAAAGGAACACTACACCATGGGCTTTACTATACCAAGGGCCCAAGCCCAATCAATGCATTCACTGACGCTGATTGGGCTGGGAACCCTACTGATCGCAAAAGTACTACGGGCCTAGTTATCTTTATTGGGCCCAATCCCATTCATTGGGCTGCCAAGAAAGAGCCTATTGTGGCTCGGTCCAACATTGAAGTTGAGTATCGAGCCTTAGCCATCACAAATGCCGAACTATCTTGGCTACAAATGCTATTCAGAGACCTTCACATTCGATTGGATTGTCCTCCAACACTTTGGTGTGATAATTCTTCTGCTATTAAGATGACTGCTAATCCAATTATGCATGCTCGTACCAATCATATAGAAGTTGATTATAATATTGTTGGTGAAAAAGCTTTTTGAAAGGAACTCATTATCTCTTTTTTATCCAACACACATCAATTGGCTGGCATTTTTACTAAAGGGCTACCAACACCTCGTTTTGTTGAACTCAAAGACAAACTCATGGCTTCCTCACCACCATGAGTTTGAAGGAGGCTATTAACGATTCCAGAAGTAATGGGCTCAAGCTTTGCAGATTCAAGAATCGGGCATCACACTTTGGTCCTACTCGTTGGATTATCTGAAGCCCAACACCAATGCTCAACCCACAAGTGCCGATCCTTCCAGAAGGACCTCTTTGTATTCACTGTTAGAGTAGAGGGGCTGTACTAGCAATTAATGTCTAGGGTTTCAAACGGTCTTATCTGTGACCGTTCGCTTCAGTGTATTTAGTCTTCTCCTCGATTGATTAATGAGATAAGGATGGACCTCTTTCTTTCACCTTCACCGCCATTCTTCCTCCTCTCTTATATCACAAAATTTCTCTAAGTTTTCAATATACACTCCTAGGGATACACGTGTAATTATATAATTATGACTAATATATTTATTTATCTCCTTATGCAGTTATGCCGTTGCAAGATGGAGGATTTTGAGGAGAAACCAATCTTGGACTTCAACATAGCCAATGTAGTTTGAGAGGGAGCCTTGGTGAGACAATAAACCAGTTGATACGCAAAGGATACACGAGACACTCTGGGAGTAGCAGCCTGTACCTGTTTGCGAACAAAATGAAAATTCAAGACGAGGTGCTTCACGCGATAATGAAAGGACGGATTGAAGCAATAAATACATGGCACCAATGTGCAGTAGATAGTCTGGAAAGACACCTGTGTAACCCCGAGCTCAAACAACAAAGAAGAAATCCAATGGAGCTCAGTAGATGCTACGGCGACAGCCCAATACTCAGCCTCGGGGGAACATGTTACTATACCTTTTTTTTGGGAGCTCCATGACATGGGAGAGCCACCAGGATAGACAATATGGCTCGATGTAAAGGTGTAGTCATTCTAATTTCTAGCCCAATCAACATAAGAGAGAAAGAACTCCCACATCATATCTACCAGGTGTCGGCCATGAGTGACTGATGTAACTATACTTCTAGTGGTAGTAGTGCAATCCCGGTTGAAAACCAGTGCCAGTGAATATGAAAACAATGTAGGTGCACTTGAAATGAATATGAGACAATGGGTTTCTAACAGCACCGACATGCAGTAGTTCGAAACTTGTATCTTCCCACCAATTTTCAATTTAATCACTTGTTTCCAAAAATTCCCTTTCTTCCCCTCCCAGAATGGTTGAAGAAGGTTTACCAGTTTTTATCCTTTCAAACATTTTTTTTAACTTTTGCGGGGAAAAAAAGAATACATTGATAAGATATGGTGTAAAGTACCATTTCATCGATACCATGAAATAATATGATTAAATTAAATCAAGCTAGACCAACATGAACCTTTGAAAACCAAAAATGCCAGAGGTCTAAAACCAAAATTAGCCTGTAAAATAGGTCTAAACAAAACTTATTCTGTGTAAATGACCACAAAGGAACAAGAAAATCTCTATTGTGGCTTGTAGTGGTAATGTCAAATTCACAAATTGTTTATGAGCATGGTCAATGTATATTAGGCTTTCTAATTAAGCATATTGATTTATAATCCATACTCGAAGGATTCATGCGTGTAGTATGATGATTTTCTAAGGGATAAGAAGAAATATTTAAGCAAAGTCTAATATATGGTTAAATGAAACCGTGGTTGCAGCTAAAATAAGTCAAATCTGCACGCTATTTCTTTTTTTTTGGGCCAAATAAAAACTAATCATGCAAAAGACTCCAATAAAAGAACAACGTAAACATATAAGAGTTTATGGGCCACACATTTATCCCCGATCTCATGAATAAGAACATAATTAAAATAAAAGACCCGTTTAAAATAGATGGATGGAAGAGTGATGAAAGCCAAGTGTTTTCTTGAAGAGTTTCCAAGAGTAATAGCCGGGGTAGAAAATGTGATGTTGGTACTGAAAAACTCTGTGTGACCGGTTGGCTGCTGGACAGGGATTGAGAATGGGTGCACGGACAATTCAAAGTCCGAAAGGGCATTTTCAATGATTCAAATGGTGGATGATAAAGACGCCCGATGTCATTGAAAACGAGATAATCTACAATTTCCTCGAGGCAATAAGAAGCGTGTAAGAGTTTTAATTGGGGAAAATATCCTGGTGCAGCAACCGGTTGGACAGGCAAGTGAGCAAGGAAAAAGGGTAAAAAAGGAAAACCTACTCCAGCGAACCCTTTAAGAGACGTGTTGGTCTTGATCACAAAGGAAGCATTTGCAACTATACTGGGGCAGAACGAAAGAATGGCCAATCTTCCTCCGAACGCAAAACCGACAAAAAAAGAAAAAGGACTATATGGGAAAAAAATATTGGCTTCTTGAACTGTACAGCGAACCCTTTAAGAGATGTGTTGGTCCGATTTCGGGGACTGTGACCCTTAAAGTTAGGGGCCGATACAAAGTTATTGGTCTTTTCCTTAACATGGTTGTTTGTAGGGTTATAAGGAAACATGGTGCTAGAGTGATTCTATACTTGTTGAGTCTCAAATTTAGCTTGACTTCCTTCGTGAAGGGTAGAACCTTGCCCCAAAGGACTGGCTGTCTTTAGACTCTGCTGGTTATAGATGACATGTTTGTGTTGTTGTCCCTTCAATCGATGAATTTTAAGAATAAATCAAGAGTCTCTTATCGCACTTTCAAGGACGTCAACAATCGAAGAGAGACTAACATATTTGACTTGGTTCTTATGTCAGTTTAGATCAGGGCCCCATCAATTGAAGATAGAATGGTTTATCAGTACCCCCTGGAATTAATCACGCATAAATAAAGTGGGTGCAAATTTCATTCAAGTTGTCCGAGGGTGTTGAAATAAAGTGCATAGCTAAATATCATATATTAATTAGGCCGAGAACCAAGCGATTCTTGAAGGTGAAAGTTTGGGTGGGTAAAGAGCTTTTTTTTCTTGTATATCTCATGGCGTATGACATATCTGGTCTAGTACATAACATGGCGTACATGATGGATACTTTGGCCGAGGCATAGGGTACCCTACTCATGTGTTCCTTCTTAATCTCATTGGAAGGTCCATGCGACATGAGCAAGAATCCCTTCTTGGAGTCTTGCATGTTGAACCGATTCAACACCTTGTCTATATATGTACTTTGACTTAGGCCTAACAGCTTCCTCGATCTATCTCTATAGATTTTGATACCAAGTATATAAGCTGCTTCCCCTAAGTCCTTCATTGAGAAACACTTTCCTAGCCAATCTTTCACATATTTTAGCATGGGAATTTGGTTTCCAATGATTAGTATGTCATCCACAAACAAGACCAGAAAAGAAGCAGAGCTCCTACTAACCTTCTTGTACACACAAGATTCATCTTCGTTCTTGATGAAGTCAAACTCTTTGACTGCTTCATCAAAACGTCGATTCCAATTCCTTGAAGATTGCTTTAATCCATAAATGGATCGTTGTAGCTTACAAACTTTATTTGCATGATCTGGATCTACAAAACCCTCATGTTATGTCATGTACACATCCTCGAGGAGGTTTCCATACAGAAACGCTGTTTTGACATCCATCTGCCAAATCTCATAGTCGTAGTAAGCTGCAACAAGTAGGATTCGGATGAATTTGGTCATTGCGACTGGCGAAAAGGTTTCATCATAGTCTATACCATGAATATGTCTGAATCCTTTTGCCACCATTCGGCCCGTATAGGTAATCACATTTCCATCCATGTCGATCGTCTTCTTGAAGACCCACTTGCACCCTATAGGGCGTGCCCCTAGGGGTGGTTCCACCAAAGTCCATACATTTTTGGTATACATGGATTCCATCTCGGATCTCATGGCCTCAAGCCACTTCTGAGAGTCATGACATTTCATGTCCTCTCCACAGGTAGTAGGCTCATCTTCTATGAGCAACGTGTCACCAAAATCAGTCACGAGAAGTCCATACATCTCTGGCTCCTGGCGCACTCTACTTGACTACGAAGTTTTTGTGTTACTTGAACAGGTTCCTCCACAACATTTTGTGGTTCCTGTTCATGTTCCATAGCAGGATCATTAGTTTGTGGTTCTTGAATTTCTTCAAGTTCTACATTCCTCCCACTCGCTTCTTTAGAGACAAATTATCTTTCTAGAAACACGCCAGACCAAGAAACAAACACTTTGTTCTTTGTTGGATTGTAGAAGTAATACCCTTTAGTTTCCTTAGGGTATCCCACAAACGTACACATATCGGACTTATGCCCGATTTTGTCTGATGTAAACGATTTACATAGACCTCACAGCCCCAAATCTTCATGAAAGACACTGTGGGACGCCTCCCACTCCACATCTCATGTGGTGTCTTCATGAACGATTTAGATGGAACACGGTTAATGGTGGAAGCTGCACAAAATAAAGCGTAGCTCCAAAAGGATAATGGAAGATAGTCTGACACATCATAGATCAAACCATGTCTAACAAATTTAGACCTCCTCTCGGACACGCCATTCCACTGTGGCGTTACAGGTGGAGTGAGTTGGGATATTATCCCACACTCTCTAAGATAGTCGTCAAAATCTTGGCTCAAGTATTCTCCTCCACGATCCTATCGTAGAGCCTTGATTCTCTTTCCAAGTTGCTTCTCTACTTCATTCTTGAATTCTTTGAACTTTTCAAAGGATTCTGATTTGGCCTTCATAAGGTATACAAATCCATATCTACTGAATCATCAAATAAACGTAATGAAGTAGACATAACCATGCCTGGAGGGCGTGGAAAATGGCCCATACACATCAGTATGCACAAACGCCAATTGCTCACTAGTCCTCTCACATTTCTTATTGAAAGGGGAATTTGTCATTTTTCCCAGTAAACAAGCCTCACATGTCTCATATGATTCAAAATAAAATGAGTCTAGAAATCCATCCCTATGGAGTCTAGACACACGTTTCTCGTTTATGTAGCCTAAACGACAACACCATAGATAAGAATGATTAAGTCATTCATTTTAATCATCTTGCTATTTATTTTATAGATAGGATTATTTAGATCAAGGATATACAATCCATTAAATAATTACGCACTACAATAGTGAATACTATCAAGATAAATGGAGCAACACTTGTCCTTTATTGAAATAGAAAAACCTTCCTTGTGCAAACAAGAAATAGAAATAATGTTTCTGCTCATAGCAGGCACAAAATGGAAATTATTTAATTCTAAAGCTAATCGTGAAGGCAGAAACAACTTGTACACGCCTACAGCCAATGCAGCAACCTTTGCTCCATTCCCAACACGCAGATCTATCTCTCCTTTAGCCAATCTTCTGCTTCTCTATAGATCCCGCACATTTCAACAAATGTGAGATCCAAGTCCAGTATCAATTACCCAAGATGAAGAGCAAGTAATATTGAAATCTATAACAAAAATACCTGGTGATGGTGGAATCACTATTCCATGCCTTTTATCCACCAAAATACTTTGGGCAGTTCCTCTTCCAGTGTCCAGGCTGAATGCAGTAGTGACAATCATCCTTAGCCACGCCCTTGGTAACACCGACAACATGATTAAGAGCAACTTATTTGGATTTAGCATCTTCCTTGCCTTTTCCTTTGGAGGTAGAGGCAAACCTTTTGCCCTTCCCTTTATGCACAATCATTATGGCCTTGCCCTTTCCCTTGTCGATGCTTTGTTCAACTGTCCTCAACATATTGAGTAGATATGGAAGAGGTTTCACGATCTCGTTCATGTTATAGTTCATGATGAACTGTCCATAACTCTCAGGAAACGATTGCGAAACGAGATCTTTGGCCAACTCTTGACCCACCAGAAAACCTAGACGTTCGAGATTCTCCAAGTACCCGATCATTCGGAGTACATGAGGTCCCACTGGATTTCCCTCTAACAGATGACATTTGAATAATGCCTTGGAGACTTCATACCTCTCAACCCTGGCCCGCTCTTGAAAGAGTTGCTTCAAGTGTGTGATCATATCGAACGCAGCCATGTTCTCATGTTGCTTCTGGAGATCAGAGGACATGGTGCAAAGAATCAGGCAAGCCGCATCGTTAGAATCATCAATGAACTTTTGATGCGCCTTTAGGGCTGCAGCGGTATTGTCCTCTGGAGCCTGAGAAACTTCCCCTCTAGAGTGTACAGTTTCTTTTCCTGATTGAGAACGATTCTCAATTTCTCGTACGAGTCTAGGAAGTTGGTTCGAGAAAGCTTGTCCTTCTCAATGACAGAGCGTAGGGAGTGTGATGAACTCGATGAGTTGTTTGCCATTGGAATTCTACAATGATAAATATACAAGTTTTAATATTTAGTGAATTAATAACTATATTTAATAATGGCTAGATTATTAAACATAGCTCCCACTATTTTATCTGATTAATAATCCTCAAATATTAATGCTGAAATATCATTATATTTTCTAGTGGGTGCCAAGATCCATGTTTCACTTATTTTGAGCTTGCTTTGGCAAGTCACCCAAACTTAGTTATTTAGGTATGAACAATTGCAATTGCGTCCTTATGAAACTCTTGGTTCAATTGGGCACATAACTCTTTATTTATCCATCCCATGGATAATCCCAATTGGTTGCCTCTAGGCTTTTAATCTCATCAGAGTCACCTAGTTGCGTCCAACCTCTTACTTAAACAATTGCACATTACTTGTTTGTGCCATCGCAACATAATCATGAAAAATCAAGTCGTTATTTGGCATGCATGAGCTTGATAATCATGATCATGAAGAGTGCTTAAGTAAAGAGAAGGCAAAACATAATATTTAAATTGAGGGATTTTCCTTTTTCAATTTAAATTTTTTTGTTGATCCATATCAACTGATCTACTTATTTTGAGTTGGAAAAACTCACAAATAAAAGATCCGAGTTGTTAATTATCTATTTATCAATTTTTCATGCATCAACCATACACCAACAATAAATAATAAGACAATAAAATAAAAAACCACAAAAGAAAAATTAACGTAATATGGATATGGTCTCTAATATAAGATATTCTCAAGCCAATGAGAATATCTATGAAACCTAAAAAATAGCACGCTCATCTCCATGTGCCTCCATCTTTTGGTCCATGCTCTATAGCTCTTGTGGATTGTCGCCTTCTTGTGGTTTCTACGTTTCTTTAGGCTTCTTTTTCTCCATGTCTTGACTACCATCTATTTTATTTAGCTAGCATCTAGACTAAATAAAAAACTCTCACAATTTGAGAAAAAGGCAGGTTCGCAGACCGTAAAGCTTAATTAACTATTACATTAATTTGACAGTTGGCAGGTCGTAAAACAAACCACAAAATAAACATCCACAACAAACCACAACCTAAGGACATATCCAATCACTATGCAATAAGCACATAAACAGTTTTAACGCGCTGGGTCAAATTTTAATTGTTTTTGGATGTGCTACGGTCAAAACAGTCCAATAGGGATCTCCATGGCTTAAGACGAAACCCTAAAGGATCATGACACGGCCTTGGGCCGGTCGGCCTAGCCCCACGCACGGCCAGACCGTGCGCTAGGCGGGCTCGAGCCCTTGACCGTGCCCTAGTGATAACTCCGTTTTCGGAGTTATTTTATTGCTTATTTTGCTACAATTTGTGTGCGCATAATGGAGAATATTGCGTCTTTTCGAGTAAATCATGTGTTTATTTGAGAAAATGAGTTCGTATGCTAAAATGAGAAGTCCCGGCGTTTCTTGCATTGTTTTACGTGCTATTTATCTTATTTTTTCACATTTGATCTTCGCGGGGTGTTCGTGTTCTGATTTTCAGGACCGGAGCACGCGAGAATCAAGTGGATAGAGGAAACGAACTTCGGAAGTGATGCGAGCTCAAGATTTGGGAAGGAAAGCGAGAGTTGATGGATCAAGTGCTAGAGAGGCTCAAGAAAAGATGATACGAGTGTTGAGGCATGAGGAGAGCTCCAAATGGAGGATTGAATGAAGAAACGATGCCCGGGAAGTGAGTCGGAAGCAAGAGGAACAAGTGGGAAGAAGATGGAAAAATTTGATGAAGCAACTAGGTCGCACGACCTAGTTAGAGATTTCAGCTAGTTTCAGTAGGTCATACGACCTACTATAAAGGTCACACGACCTGTTCTGGGCAGCACAGTAGGTCGCACGACCTACTTAACTAGGTCACACGACCTAGTTCGGACATAATTGTTTTGTAACTTTTTGGGGTTGCTTTGTAATTACTCCTAACTTGTTCTAAACATTGGGAGAACGTATTAGACTTGGTTAGGGCATGTTTTTGGGGATTATCACGTACTCTATCACATTGAAGAGAGCTTGGAGCTTAGGAGACGATCAATGAAGCTTGGAATCATTCGTTTGACTTCTAAAACTCCGTTTCTTCTCTAGTTTTGTTATTTGATCACGAAACTTTGTACGTGAATCATGTTTTTGAGTAGCTAAACACTTTTCTCAGGGTATCTCGTAGGGAGCTAGGGTTTGATCACGATATTTGTGATTTATGGATTTGATTTCATGCTTTTGGCTTAATTGATGAACTTTTTATCTAGCTATGTGTATTTTATGTGTTTAATCCATCTTTGTTATCAATAGACGTATTGTTAGGATAGAGCTAGGTTATGAATGTTAGAGACATCAATATTCATTGCCCGGAAAATTGAAATATACACTAGCCGTATCTAGGGTTGAGAAATCTTGCTAGTTAGCTAGAACAAAGAGTAGACGAATTCTCGTAATGCGTGTTGAAACTCATTTAGGCTAGAGAAATCAGTTGTAATAGTTTAAGCATATGAGTTGGTTGAGACATCTTCAACGGAATTGTGCTCGTTTAGCTAGATAAATGTTAATCGTGTTAACAAAATATAAATCCAATATCGTGTGAAATACCTAGTGACCCGTAGAGATATCCTGACTTTTCCAAACTTTGAAATTTTTATAATCGTTCATCTTTATTAATCGTGAAGCAATTCAATTGATTAATTGAGATACTTGTTTTTTTTTTAAATTTTAGTAGGATCAATAGAACAAAACAACTGCGCTTTGCCCACACAAAGAACAAACTTAATAGCTAATTTACGACGAAGTCTCTTGGGTTCGACAACCCGGATTTCCGGAATTTATTACTACACACGACAGCTGTACACTTGCAGTTGGAGCGTGTCAAGTTTTTGGCGCCGTTGCCGGGGACTTCAAATAAATTAGTTATTATTTTTCTCTTTAGGGATTTACTTTTACAGTTTATACCTGTTACTCACCTATTTTCTGTGCGTGGTTCGTGTTTTCAGGTTTGATTTACTTGGTGCATGTCCCGTTCTAGAGACGAGCCTTTGCATCCAGTACTTGAGGATCCCGAATCGTTATTGCGTGCAGAACGTAGAGACAAGAGGAAAGCAAATTCAGTTCAGATGGACGAGCAAACTAGAGCTGAGCTTGAGAGGGTCCGCAAAGGCCTGCAAGATGCGGAAGCAGCTAGGGCTGCAGCTGTAGAGGAGGCTGCAAACAGAGCCGCGGAAACTGAGCAAATTAGGGCTCAAATGGCTGAGATGCAGGCGATGATTGATCGCATGAACCCTCCAAATCCACAACAACTCCCTGGTGCGGAGGTAGTTGGCATAAATAACGGGGGCAATGGTAATAATGGGGGCAATAATCGGAACAATAACGGCCAGAATGCGGTAGAGCAATTCAATAATGCTGAGGAGGATGAACGTCCTTTGGTGGATTACTTCAGGACTACACCGGAGGGATATCAGCCTACCATTGTCAGGCCGCAGATTAATGCCGCGCATTTCGAGATTCGCCAACCGTTGATCAATATGGTTAGGGATGAATGCCTATTCACTGGAGCCCCGAGTGATGATCCACATCAACACTTGCTCAATTTCGAGCAGATTACTTCTACCAAGTATGACCAGAGAGTTCCAATCGAGACGATAAAGCTCATGCTTTTCCCCTTCTCTTTATCGGGAAAGGCAAAGACATGGCTTATGGAACTTCCAGCAGGCAGCATAGTTACATGGGCAGATTGTAGCAGAGAGTTTCTCAGGAAGTATCTTCCGCCATCTAAGGTTGCTCAACGGATGGCTGACATAACCAAATTTACACAGCAGGAAGATGATTCTCTGGGTGACACGTGGAGAAAGTTCAACCAGCTCCTGCGCAGATGCCCTACTCACGGAGAGCCATGGTATAAACTTCTCCACTACTTTTATAATGCTTTGGACAGAGAGACTGCTAGTGAGCTGGACATGATGGCTCAAGGAACTTTTATGGGAATAGGACTACAGAGATGTCGTGATCTGCTAGATAATGTAGCAAAACGTGAATCCACGAGGTCTGAGACTCGTAGAAACACGAAATCAGATGGGGCATTGGTTAGTAAGATAGAGTCTATGGTGGAACAGAAATTTGAACATCAGATGGCAGTGATGACTTCGGCTTTCAGTAATTTGAATCCATCGGCACAGGTGAAGTCAGTGGGAGAGATGGTAGCAGATGCAAATCAGGGATATGGGGATGGCATTGAAGACGTGAATTACATGGGTCAACAAAGACAGCAGCAATGGCCAAACACCTATCATCCCAACAATCGCAATCACCCCAACTTCAGCTATGCCAATCCGAATAGTGGATTATATGCGCCAGGTCATAGGCCAAATGTTCCTTACCAAGCTCAGAGACAGGTTCCACAACAACAGGCCCCACCTCCACTCTCAGAAGAACATGATACGAACGCGATGTTGAGGAAACTGTTAGCTAGCTATGATAAGATTGAGAGCAAAATAGTCGCAATGGAAGCTTCACTAAAGAGACATGAAACACAAATTGGCCAAATAGCTAATCAGAATCCTAGACTTCCACCAGGTATACTTCCGTCCAACACTATTACTCCAACTGAGCAATTGAAGGCTATTACGACTCGCAGTGGGACTACTACCCAGGATCCCCCATATCCTACCCATGCGCGAGCTGAGGCGACTAAGGCCACTGAAAAAGCCTTGGATGAAGAAATTCCCGTGCCTACCGTGATTCCCCAATCAAAGGACACGGTGAGGAAGTCGGATGAGAAACAGAAGCCAAGGAAGGAATACAGTGTGCGAGTGCCATACCCGCAGAGATTGAAGAGTCAAGAGGATGCCAAGCATTTCAAGAAGTTTGTGGATATCTTCAAGAAACTGCACATTAATATCCCTTTTGCAGAGGCCATTTCACAAATGCCTAAATATGCCAAATTTCTCAAGGACCTCCTTTCTAATAGGAGGCGCATGGATGATTTTGAAACCGTGACTCTGAATGAGGAGTGTAGCGCAGTTGTGCAAAAGGCGTTACCAAAGAAGATGAAAGATACGGGCGGTTTCATCATCCCTGTTACATTGGGAGATGCGTTTCATGGGAGGGCATTATGTGATCTTGGTGCAAGTATTAATTTGATGCCCACATCGGTTTTTGAGCAACTTGGTGTTGGAGATCCTAAGCCTACCAGGATGTGCTTGCAGATGGCTGATCGCACTATAAAACTCCCCAGGGGTGTTTTAGAGGATGTATTAGTGAGAGTTGAAGGACTCATCTTCCCAGCGGATTTTGTGATCTTAGACATGGAGGCCGACGATGATGTTCCTCTTATTTTGGGCCGCCTATTCCTGGCCACTGGGAGAACTATCATTGATGTGGCCAATGGAGAGCTGACTATGCAGATCAACGATGAGAAGGTGGCCTTCAATGTATTTGAGGCTATGAAGTTTCCCGCATATGCGGTAAGCGAGCAGTTCTTTGGTGTGGAGGCATACACGCCGGAAGAAGAGGATGATATTTTGTTGGAGCTGTTGGAATAGATGCCCTAGAGGCAATCTAGTTTAGTATGAATTTGTATATGGCTAGAAAATTCATTTATTATTTATTGGATATTTAATATAATGAAGTCCTTAGATTTACAATCGTGTTGTTTATCTTAAATATCCCTAGTCAAGTATAATGATTAAATGGGACAATCATCTATAGACTAGTATGGGGTTGGATTGATATGGAGATATCACGATCCAACACATAGGTGTGCATTACGGAATGTTGCACTTGATTGACCCATCACCGAGAGGGCTACATACATGTTATGTTGAGTCACAAGTGCTTCTCGGGTGCAATGGTATTGTCATCCTTAGACTTGAAGTCACTAGATATTCTAATTGTGGATCATTGTGATCTTGGTAGCGTTAGACGCTACACCGTGACTGGGTAGTTATAAAGGCGTGTACTGGATACAATGAGAAGCAAGCTTAGAGATCGTAGTGGACGTAGAGAGGATTTGCCCCTCCCACATAACGGGAGCAAATATCCTAGGCCACTCGAAGGATAGTGCTTATAGAATGTCTGGCCAGACTCAAATAAATCAATATGGGATATTGATGTTATTTGCACGAATAAGGCTATTCCATGGATCGAGAAACAATGGATTGGATATACGAGTGTGACTTGTATGTCTCGTGTCCAATCCGGATATGGAGGCAAAGGGATGAGACAATTACTTGTACAAGGTTGTCTAGATGACTATTCTATTAGTTGGCTAGAATGGATGTTTTGCTAGAAACCGCTCCATATTAGCAAATAGTTGCTACCAACTAGATAGAACCTATGGGGTCACACGCTATATAGAGTTGTACTAGATTTGGAATTAATTAATTGGATTAATTAAATAGAAGGATCACTTTGCAAACCCTTGCAAACTTAGTAGGGACTAATTTGCAAGGAAGGGACTAAATTGAATTCTAGTAGGACTAGAATAAGTCCTTTAGGTAGTTAACAAGGAGTTGTTGGACTATATAAAGGACCCTCCTTCCTTCCTTCCTCATAACTTATGCTCTTTAGAGATCATAACAAGAGTGGGAGAGAACAAAGGAGAGAGAGAGCAAGCAACAAGGAGCCGACGCCGCCCCTTGCCGCCGCCCCCTCACCCGTCGGCCAAAAGAGGGCCGAAACCCCTCTTTTTGTCTCGTTTTGCGTGATTCCTTCACCCTCCTCTTATTCCGGGCTAGCACCAAGGAGTTTGGGAGTTCTAGGAGCAACTCTAGGCGTGGATCAACTATAGAGAACGTGACACTATTCGCGTTTGAAGTCATCAAGGAGAACCCAAAGGTGTGTTTATGATTTCTTACCTTCACTATCGTTATGCATCTAGACTTGTGATCCTTGGAGGGTTTTGCATGGTTATTTGTTTGATTATGCTTCCGTTTGCGCGATCCATGAATCAAAACCCTACAGTGGTATCAGAGCCTGGTTCATAGAGCATAAACGTAGTTTATGTGTTACATTCTTGTTGTTTTACACCTTAATTTGTTGTTTATCGCGTAAAACAAGACAAATCAAGCATGGGATGCAATTTGTCAATAATTAGATCATAACAAGACCCAATTTTGCATTAGATACATGAATTGGTGAGTTTGAGAAATTTTAGGATCTTAGATCTAGGGTTTGGGCATCCTTGGGGAAGAAGAAGTTCTCCCAAAACAAGGAAACAACCAAACTTGGGCTCCAAGCAAGGGAGTTATTTTGGAAACAACTCCCAAGAGGAGGTTCGGCCCCCTAGGGGACCGCCCCCTTGCTTGCCGCCCAAGCTTGGCCGCCCTAAGGGGCCGGGCGGCCCTAACCCGCGGGCCTAGCTTGCGGGTTTTGGGCCGGGCCGGCCCTAGGGCCTTATGGTTCACTTTGTTGGGCCCGGGTAATTGGATTGTTGGGCCCATGGACCGTTTTAACCCTAGAAATCCTAAAATCAATTAAAATTGACCAAGCGCGTTAAAATTGGATTTTAACTGTTTATGTGCAAATCGCATGGTGATTGGATATGGCCTTAGGATGTGGTTTGATGTGGATGTTTAATTTTGTGGTTTGGTTTTACGGCCTGCGAGCTGATCAATTAATTGTAATAATTAATTAGGGTTTTATGGCCTGCGTGCCATTTTTTTCTCAACTTGTGAGATTTATTTTATTTAGTATAAATATTAGCTAGTGCTAGATAAAGTAGATTGTTAGCCAAGATTGGAGAAAAGAAGCCCAAAGCCAAAAGGAGCCACAAAAGATGGAGCATGGAGCATGGAGCATACCACATGACTATGAAGGATGGACCAAAAGATCAAGACGCATGGAGATGTGTTTGCTTAGGGTTCATAGATAATTCCATTGGCTTGGAATTATCTTAGTCTAGAAAAGGCCATATCCACATCACGTTTAATTTCTGTTTTGTGGTTGTTTACTTATTGTCTTATTATTTGTGTGGTTGGTGTATGGATGATGCATGCGATTAGGATAATAAGATAATTAGACAACCCGGATCTATTATTTGGAGTTGTGCCCAAACTCAAATAGATAGATTAGTTGATATTGATCAACAAAACGATTAAAAATTGAATTGAAAAATCCCTCAAAATTCAATATTGTTCTTGCCTTCTCGTTATTTAAACACTCATTATCATCATTATTTATCAAGTTCGTGCGTGCCAAAGCATGGCGACTTGGTTCATAATGATGGAATGCGATGGCACGTAACAATGTGCAATTGTTTAGATAAGAGGTTGAACACAACTAGGCTATTAATTTGGTTAAGAAACCTAGAGGCAATCAATTGGGATTATCCATATGGATGGATAAATAAAGAGTTATTTGCCCGATTGAACCAAGAGTTGCATATGGGATGCAATTGGAATTGTTCATACCTAGAAGTAGTCAAATTATGGGTGACTTGCCAAAGCAAGCTCATAAGGAGATGAAAAGATGGATCTTGGCCCACTAGAAAATATAAGGATATTTTCCGCATTAATATCTTGAGGGTTATTAATCCGTAGAAAATAGTGGGAGCTATATTTAATAAACTAGCCATTATTAAATATAGTCAAAATTCACAAATACTAAAACTTGCGTATTTTCCTTTTGTAGAATTCCAAATGGCAAACAACTCATCGAGTTCACAACATTCCCTACGATCTGTCCTTGAGAAGGACAAGCTCTCTGGAACCAACTTTCTTGATTGGTACAGAAACTTGAGAATTGTTCTCAAGCAAGAGAAGAAACTGTACGCAATAGAGGAGCATGTTCTAGAAGGTCCAGAGAATCAGACACCTGTTGCCTTAAAGGCGTATCAAAAGCGTGTTGATGACGCTAATGATGCGGCCTGCCTAATGCTTTGCACCATGACCTCTGAGCTTCAGAAGCAACATGAGAACATGAATGCTGTCGATATGATCGAACATCTAAAGCAGCTCTTCCAAGAGCAGACGAGGGTAGAGAGGTATGAGGTCTCAAAGGCACTGTTCAAATGTCATCTGGCAGAAGGGAACCCGGTGGGACCCCATGTACTCCGAATGATCGGGTACTTGGAGAATCTCGCCCGGCTTGGGTTCCCGGTCGGCCAAGAGTTGGCAACCGATCTCGTGTTGCAATCGTTGCCCGAGAGTTATGGACAGTTCATTATGAACTATAACATGAACGAGATCGTTAAACCACTGCCAGATTTGCTCAACATGTTGAGGACGGCTGAACAGAGCATCAACAAGGGTAAGGGCAAGGCCATTATGATGGTGCATAAAGGAAAGGGCAAAAAGTTTGCCTCTTCCTCCAAGGGAAAAGGCAAGTCAGTTGCCAAGTCCAAGGAACAAGCCCTTAAGCCTGTTGGTGGCATTGCCAAGGTCGTGACTAAGGGTGAGTGTCACTACTGCAGTCAACCTGGACACGGGAGGAGGAACTGCCCAAAATATCTGGAGGACAAGAGGCTTGGAATAGTGATTCCACCACCATCAGGTATTTTTGTTGTAGATGTCAATTTAACTGTCTCTACATCATGGGTATTAGATACTGGATGTGGATCTCATATTTGTCGAAATATGCAGGATCTAAAGAGAAGTAAAAGATTGGCTAAAGGGGAGGTAGACCTGCGCGTTGGGAATGGAGCAAAGGTTTCTGCGTTGGCCATAGGCGTGTGCGAGCTATCTCTGCCTTCAGGATTAGTTTTAGAATTAAATAATTGCTATTTTGTGCCTGCTATGAGCAGAAACATTATTTCTATTTCTTGTTTGGACAAGGAAGGTTTTATTATTTCAATAAAGAACAATTGTTCTTCCTTTTATTTGAATAATATTCACTATTTTAGTGCGCAATTATTTAATGGACTTTATGTCCTTGATCTAAGCAATCCTGTATACAACATTAATACCAAGCGGATTAAAATAAATGATTTAAATCCTGCTTATTTATGGCATTGTCGTTTAGGCCACATAAATGAGAAACGTGTATCTAGACTCCATAAGGATGGATTACTAGACTCATTTGATTTTGAATCATATGAGACATGTGAGGCTTGTTTATTGGGAAAAATGACAAAGTCCCCTTTCAATAAGAAAGGTGAGAGGACTAGTGAGCAATTGGCGCTCATACATACCGATGTGTGTGGGCCATTTGCCACGCCTGCCAGGGGTGGTTATGTCTACTTCATTACATTTACTGATGATTACAGTAGATATGGATTTGTGTACCTTATGAGGGCAAAATCCGAATCCTTTGAAGTGTTCAAAGAATTCAAGAATGAAGTAGAGAAGCAACTTGGCAAAAGTATTAAGGCTCTACAATCGGATCGTGGAGGAGAATACTTGAGCCAAGAGTTTGACGACTATCTTAGAGAGTGTGGGATCGTGTCTCAACTCACTCCACCCGGAACGCCACAATGGAATGACGTGTCAGAGAGGAGGAATCGAACCCTATTGGATATGGTTCGATCTATGATGTGTCAAACCGATCTTCCATTATCATTTTGGGGCTACGCTCTATTAAGTGCAGCTTTCACCATTAACCGTGTTCCATCTAAATCAGTCATGAAGACACCATATGAGATGTGGAGTGGGAGGCGTCCCACACTGTCGTTCATGAGGATTTGGGGCTGCGATGTCTATGTAAAACATTTACAATCTGACAAGCTAGGGCCTAAATCGGATAAGTGTAAATTTGTGGGGTACCATAAGGAACTTAAGGGATACTACTTCTACAATCCAACCGAGAACAAAGTGTTTGTTGCTCGGACCGGCGTGTTTCTAGAAAGAGAGTTTGTCTCTAAAGAAGCAAGTGGGAGGAATGTAGAACTTGAAGAAGTTCAAGAACCACAAATCACTGAACCGATTATGGAACATGAACAGGAATCACAAGCAGTTGTGGATCCACCTGTTCAGGTAACACAAGAGCTTCGTAGATCTAGTAGAGTGCGCCAGGAACCCGAGAGGTACGGACTTCTCGTGACTGATTCCGGTGACACGATGCTCATAGATGATGAGCCTACTACCTATGAGGAGGCCATGAGTGGCCCAGACTCGCAGAGGTGGCTTGAAGCCATGAGATCCGAGATGGAATCCATGTATACCAACAAAGTTTGGACTTTGGTGGAACCACCTGATGGGGCGCGGCCCATAGGGTGCAAATGGGTCTTCAAGAAGAAGATCGACATGGATGGTAATGTGATTACCTATAAGGGCCGATTGGTGGCTAAAGGATTCAGACAGATTCATGGTATTGACTATGATGAAACCTTTTCACCAGTCGCTATGACCAAATCCATCCGAATCCTACTTGCGATTGCAGCATACTACGACTATGAGATTTGGCAGATGGATGTCAAAACAGCATTCCTTTATGGGAATCTCCTCGAGGACGTGTATATGATACAGCCGGAGGGTTTTGAGGATCCAAAGCAAGCCAACAAAGTCTGTAAACTGCAACGATCCATTTATGGATTGAAGCAAGCTTCTAGGAGTTGGAATCGACGTTTTGATGAAGTGGTCAAAGAGTTTGGCTTCATCAGAAACGAAGATGAGTCTTGTGTCTACAAGAAGGTTAGTCGGAGCTCTGTAGCTTTTCTGGTCTTGTATGTGGATGACATACTACTCATTGGAAACGACATTCCCATGCTGCAATCTGTTAAAGATTGGCTAGGAAAGTGTTTCTCAATGAAGGACTTAGGGGAAGCAGCCTATATACTCGGTATAAAGATCTATAGAGATAGATCTAAGAGGTTGCTAGGCCTAAGTCAAAGTACATATATTGACAAGGTGTTGAAATGGTTCAACATGCAAGATTCCAAGAAGGGATTCTTGCCCATGTCACATGGAATCACTCTTTCGAAGAGTGGTTGTCCTTCCAATGAGATTGAGAAGGAACGCATGAGTAGAATTCCCTATGCCTCGGCCATAGGATCTATCATGTACGCCATGTTATGTACTAGACCAGATGTGTCATATGCCTTGAGTATGACAAGCAGATACCAATCCAATCCGGGTGAGAGTCACTGGATTGCTGTCAAGAACATCCTAAAGTACTTGAGAAGAACTAAGGATGCTTTCTTGATGTTTGGCGGTGAGGAAGAGTTGCGTGTAAGGGGTTACACTGATGCAAGCTTCCAAACCGATAGAGATGACTTTAGATCACAGTCGGGATATGTGTTTTGCCTGAATGGAGCAGCGGTGAGCTGGAAGAGTTCCAAGCAAGAGACGGTAGCTGATTCTACAACAGAGGCTGAGTACATTGCTGCAAATGGCGCAGCAAAGGAGGCTGTTTGGATCAGAAAGTTTGTTTCTGAACTTGGTGTGGTCCCTAGCATTGCGGATCCAGTGGAGTTATTTTGTGACAACACTGGGGCGATCGCGCAATCAAAGGAACCAAGATAACACCAAAAGTCCAAGCATGTGCTCAGGAAGTTTCATCTGATTCGAGATATTATCGATAGAGGAGACGTTCGGATATGCAAGATTCCTACAGATGATAATCTGTCAGACCCGCTTACGAAGCCTCTCACGCAGTGGAAGCATGAAGGGCACACTAGGAGTATGGGCATACGAGATGCGCCAGATTGGCTCTAGTGCAAGTGGGAGACTGTTGGAATAGATGCCCTAGAGGCAATCTAGTTTAGTATGAATTTGTATATGGCTAGAAAATTCATTTATTATTTATTGGATATTTAATATAATGAAGTCCTTAGATTTACAATCGTGTTGTTTATCTTAAATATCCCTAGTCAAGTATAATGATTAAATGGGACAATCATCTATAGACTAGTATGGGGTTGGATTGATATGGAGATATCACGATCCAACACATAGGTGTGCATTACGGAATGTTGCACTTGATTGACCCATCACCGAGAGGGCTACATACATGTTATGTTGAGTCACAAGTGCTTCTCGGGTGCAATGGTATTGTCATCCTTAGACTTAAAGTCACTAGATATTCTAGTTGTGGATCATTGTGATCTTGGTAGCGTTAGACGCTACACCGTGACTGGGTAGTTATAAAGGCGTGTACTGGATACAATGAGAAGCAAGCTTAGAGATCGTAGTGGACGTAGAGAGGATTTGCCCCTCCCACATAACGGGAGAAAATATCCTAGGCCACTCGAAGGATAGTGCTTATAGAATGTCTGGCCAGACTCAAATAAATCAATATGGGATATTGATGTTATTTGCACGAATAAGGCTATTCCATGGATCGAGAAACAATGGATTGGATATACGAGTGTGACTTGTATGTCTCGTGTCCAATCCGGATATGGAGGCAAAGGGATGAGACAATTACTTGTACAAGGTTGTCTAGATGACTATTCTATTAGTTGGCTAGAATGGATGTTTTGCTAGAAACCGCTCCATATTAGCAAATAGTTGCTACCAACTAGATAGAACCTATGGGGTCACACGCTATATAGAGTTGTACTAGATTTGGAATTAATTAATTGGATTAATTAAATAGAAGGATCACTTTGCAAACCCTTGCAAACTTAGTAGGGACTAATTTGCAAGGAAGGGACTAAATTGAATTCTAGTAGGACTAGAATAAGTCCTTTAGGTAGTTAACAAGGAGTTGTTGGACTATATAAAGGACCCTCCTTCCTTCCTTCCTCATAACTTATGCTCTTTAGAGATCATAACAAGAGTGGGAGAGAACAAAGGAGAGAGAGAGCAAGCAACAAGGAGCCGACGCCGCCCCTTGCCGCCGCCCCCTCACCCGTCGGCCAAAAGAGGGCCGAAACCCCTCTTTTTGTCTCGTTTTGCGTGATTCCTTCACCCTCGTCTTATTCCGGGCTAGCACCAAGGAGTTTGGGAGTTCTAGGAGCAACTCTAGGCGTGGATCAACTATAGAGAACGTGACACTATTCGCGTTTGAAGTCATCAAGGAGAACCCAAAGGTGTGTTTATGATTTCTTACCTTCACTATCGTTATGCATCTAGACTTGTGATACTTGGAGGGTTTTGCATGGTTATTTGTTTGATTATGCTTCCGTTTGCGCGATCCATGAATCAAAACCCTACAGGAGCAACTATATGAGGAGCTTGCTCTACTTGATTCCAGCGAGAAAGAGCAAGCCTTAGATGTTCATTGGCGCCAACCATTACCCCTCTTTAATGAGGGAAGCAGGAAGATTCTTACTCCTTCTCTTATTACTGCTCCTGTTTTAGAATTAAAGCCTTTACCTGTTCATTTGAAATATTTGTACTTGGGATCTAATGAGACTTTACCTGTGATTGTGTCTGCATGTTTGGACAGGGAACAGGAGGAGCAGCTTCTCAAGGTACTACAGGAGAGAAAGGCTGCTATGGGATGGACCATAGCAGATATCAAGGGGATCAGCCCCACAGTTTGCCAGCACAAGATTCGACTCATGGAAGATAAGAAGCCGGTAGTTCAGTTTCAGCGCCGCCTCAATCCTCACATGCAGGAGGTGGTGAAGAAAGAGGTGCTTAAATGGTTGGAGGCGGGTATCATTTATCCCATTTCCGACAGCACATGGACTAGCTCGGTGCAGTGTGTACCTAAGAAGGGAGGTATAACTGTGGTGGAAGGGGAAAAAGGTGATCAGATTGCTACTCGTACTGTTACTGGGTGGAGAGTTTGCATGGATTACCGCAAGCTCAATTATGCCACTTTGAAGGATCATTTTCCCCTCCCATTCGTTGATCAGATGTTGGATAGGCTGGCACGTCATTCACATTATTGCTTTTTGGATGGGTACTCCGGGTACAACCAGATAGCAATTGAGCCAGCTGACCAGGAGAAGACGACATTCACTTGTCCTTATGGTACCTTCGCTTTTAGACGCATGCCTTTTGGGTTATGCAACGCACCGGCTACGTTTCAGAGGTGTATGATGTCGATCTTCTCTGACATGATGGAGCAGAATTTCGAGGTATTCATGGATGACTTATCGCTCTATGGTGACGGATTCGAAGACTGCCTGCTACAGTTGACCCGGGTTCTGGATAGATGCATTGACAGCAACCTAGTGCTCAACTGGGAGAAGTGTCACTTCATGGTTACTGAGGGTATTGTTTTGGGCCACAAGATCTCCAACAAAGGTTTAGAGGTGGATAGAGCCAAGATCGAGGTGATTGAGAAGCTTCCTTACCCTACCTCTGTCAAAGGGGTAAGGAGTTTCTTGGGACATGCAGGGTTCTATCGGTGCTTCATTAAGGACTTCTCGAAGATCACGAAGCCTTTCTGTGGATTGCTTGAGAAGGATGCAGTCTTTGATTTTAATGCGGAGTGCAAGTCAGCTTTTGATTTGCTCAAGGAAAAGCTGATTAGCGCGCCTATCATCACCACACCAGACTGGACCCTACCATTTGAGCTCATGTGTGATGCTAGTGACTATGCGGTGGGAGCAGTTCTGGGCCAGCGGAAGGATAAGGTAGCTCACGTCATTTATTATGCCAGTCGTACTCTTAATGATGCACAGGTTAATTATGCGACCACGGAGAAAGAGATGTTGGCCATCATATTTGCGTTGGACAAGTTTCGTCCATATCTTGTGGGTTCTCAGGTTACGATTTTCACGGACCATTCAGCCCTCAAGTACCTTCTCACCAAGAAGGACGTCAAGCCAAGATTGATCCGGTGGGTTTTATTGATGCAAGAGTTCGATGTGGTGATCAAAGATAAAAAGGGGGTAGAGAATGTGGTTGCGGAGCACTTGTCAAGACTGGAGAACGGTAAGCAGGAAGATTTGCCTATTCGAGAGGATTTTCCAGATGAGCAGCTTATGGTTGTGGTTGCAGCTGTACCTTGGTTTGCTGACTTGGCAAATTTCAAGGCACTCAACATTGTACCCAAGGACATGACTTACCACCAGAGGAAGAAATTCTTTGCAGATGCGCGATAATACTTCTGGGATGATCCCTATCTGTTCAAGCTGGGAGCGGATAATGTATTGCGGATGTGTGTTGCGGAGCCGGACACGTTAGAGATCCTCATACATTGCCTCGAGTTGAACTGTGGGGGACATTTCGGCAAATCACGCACAGTTGCTAAGGTACTTCAGAGTGGTTTCTTTTGGCCAACTTTACATAAAGACGCCCATCTATTTGTGCAGCAGTGTGACCGGTGTCAGAGAACAGGTAATATTTCTAACCGAAATGAAATGCCTCAGAATTTCGTGTTAGAGGTAGAACCGTTCGATGTGTGGGGAATTGAATTTATGGGGCCATTTCCTCCCTCACTTGGCAATCTTTATATACTTCTTGCTGTGGATTATGTGACCAAGTGGGTAGAGGCAGTGGCATGCCCGAAAAATGATGGTGCTACAGTTGAGAGATTTTTGCGCAAGAATATCTTCACACGATTCGGGACACCTAGAGCGATTATCAACGATGAGGGATCTCATTTTGTTAACAAGCTCTTTGCCAATGTGCAAGTATGGAGTGAATACAAACAAGATATCATTGGCTTACCATCCGCAGTCCAATGGGCAAGCGGAAGTGTCCAATCGAGAGATCAAGGGAATTTTAGAGAAGACTGTCAATCCGGGACGCAAAGATTGGTCCCTACACTTGGATGATAGTTTATGGGCGTATCGAACTACGTACAAGACTCCCTTGGTCATGTCTCCCTACCAACTCGTTTTTGGGAAATCGTGCCATCTCCCGGTTGAACTTGAGCACAAAGCATTTTGGGCGCTAAAGAAGTTGAACATGGACGCCAAGCTCTCTGGTGAGAAAAGGAAGCAGACATTTGTGGAGTTAGAAGAATTCAGACTGATGGCATATCAAAGTGCCAAGATCTACAAAGAGAGGACCAAGCAATGGCATGACAAGCACAACATTCCACGAGACTTCAGAGTGGGCCAAAGGGTACTGATCTTCAATGCACGTCTGAAATTATTTCCGGGCAAGCTGAAGTCAAGATGGAGTGGTCCATTCACAATTACTGAGGTTTACCTATTGGGATCACTTGAGGTAGAAGCTGAGAATGGGGACCGATTCAAGGTGAACGGACAGCGAGCAAAGCCATACGTGGACGGGAATTTCATTGGGGTGATTGAGCGCCTCAAAGCAATTCCCGATATTTGAGCTCTTTTGAGGTAACTGGGTCGGGCCGTCGACCTTAAATTAGAAAGCGCATGTTGGGAGGCAACCCAACCTATTTACTGCTTTAGTATAGTTTTTTCAATTATGTTTTGTTATTGTATTTTGTTTGATTTATATGAGAGGTGCGGGAGAGTGGATTTAATGTTTATAATGAGTATGTGCAGAATTTCTAGGTGAAAGGCCTATTCCGGATCCCCCTTCTTGATGCGCACGGAGAAAAGTTCACAAAAATCGAGAAAAAGCAACTAAAAAGGCGTATCGGAATCCGGAATGAAGAATTGGGGGAAAAATGATGTACCAATACGCACTCAACACACGCACCTGAGGGGAGGCGCGTATCCGGACTCCCCCTCTTGATGCAAGCGAAGAATGTATAGCGAAACCGAGAAAGCAGACACATTGGCACGGATTACGAGGCAAATTTTTGCAAACAAGACCGTGAGCTAAATTGAAGAGTGCCATTAGGTGGGGGTTGTCGAGAGCTTTCTGTTGATAGGTGGATCGCATGCATCGGAGTCCGGACGCGAGAGTTATGGCAATTTGGATGTTTTCGCGAAGAAAAGGTGACGAAAAGCATCCGGAATCGCCAAACGGGCCTTTAGAAGAGCAAATTTGAGGAATAAAGAATTCCCCGGACATTGGAAATTTTTTATAATCAAAATGGAGTCTCGAGGTCGAGGAGATCCATGAAAAAGCAAAGGAACGGTCAAAAAGGCGAGAAAGGATGTTTCGTGACGAAAAATGTCAAAACCGTGTGCTACCGGGCTAAATTGTGAAACGGCATGTTGGATCCTAAGAATGGGGGTGAAATAACATGTTTGAGCTTATCGGAGGCTGTTTCAAGCTAAAAATTAAAGAAAAAGCAAGTCGGGAGAAGTTAAAAATTTTGCGGGCTGGTAATTAGGTCGCACGACCTAGTTACTAGGTCGCACGACCTAGTTGGTGAAAACAGATTTTTTAACTAGGTCGCACGACCTACCCACTAGGTCGCACGACCTAGTCTTGAATGGTTGTAATTTGATCCAAAAGGGGGGGTGTTAATTGTCATTTATCAAAAATATAGTTATCAAATTGATAACTTGAACTGCGGCCCTTCTCTTCCCGTCTCCCCGACACATCTTTCTCCTCCTCCAAGAAGCTGCGACGCGACCTCCATCTCTTCCACCTCCGACCACAACCACCATCGCCGTCCGTCCTCATCGCAATCACCACCGCCGCCACCCTACCTCCTCTGCCACCTGACCACCAGCGCACAAAGCCCCAATCGCAATCGCCGTCGCGACCTCAACATAGCCATCCCCAATCGCCAACAGCTCACTGCTGGAACCACCTCACTCCCTCTCGCAGTCCGCCACCACAGCACCGCATCTCCAGCCACCACCACGTCCATCCCTACAGCCGCCATCGACCGCTGCTATCTCCTCCACCCTCCGACACAACCACTGAAGTTCTCTGCCCTCTCTCCCTCATCACCACCACGCATCTTCTCTGCACATCACCGGAGGGAACGAGAGAGAGTTACTGGTCAATTTCGATTGGGCTGCTTGGTTGAAGATTTGGAGGATAGAAGAAGCTAGGGTTTCGAAAAAAAAAAAAAAAAATCTGAAATTGGGCAAATTGAGGTTGAATTCGGCAAAATTGACTTGGGGCTTTCGAAGAGGACACCGCAAGGAGCAAAAAGCACAACTTGATTGCACAATTTGAAGAAAAAATTTTCCGACGACCAACTCGGTCCTTCTTGTCGGACGAATCTGAAAATTGTGTCTTGTTCCGGGCACGTAGGTACACTCTTCTCTCCCTCCCAATTAATTTTTATTGAGTCTTAGGCACGATTGAGTAAAAGCCCAATTTTATTGTTGCGCTTAGTAGCGTGCTTGGGGGCGATTGACTAGAGTCCTAGGACTTACTTGTTAATTGCGTAACTGTTTCTTTTCCGTACACACATCCTGACACTGAGCACGTAGCTTAATTCTTTTTGTCAATTTAATTGTCAATTTGTGCTACCTTCTTGTGCCATGTCTAGTCGAAAAGATAAGGGAAAGGCCGTAGCTAAAGGAAAGGGGTTAGCTACGAGTCAGAATATAATCGGGGGGGGGGGGGGGGAAAGGAAGAAACAAAAAGTAGTCGTCGATAGAGATGACGAATATATCCCCGAGGGAGAAGTGAGGGAGACGGGGGACGCGGGTGGTAACCTAGCTAAGAATGTTACCTTTTGGGTTGTGGGGAGCATGGTTTCACCAGCCCCCCCGTACCCTGATGAGTTAGCAAGGGCGGAACCTGATAGAGTGCCAATAGCGAGGGCCACGAGAGAGTTTAGTCCTAGTGACCTTGACCCGGCGACAGAAGTGTTTTGTGACTATCGGTTTATCACCCTACTAGCACATTCTAGGTACGCCAAGCGGGAGGGGAGTGTGTTCAGGGGGGCCAATGTAGAAAAGCATTTCCCGTTCCAAACTGAGATGCCCCAACAAATCCAAGAGTTCATGAAAAGAGAGAATCTTGCAGGGTGGTGTGAGCTCGTCAAGGAGAACGCGAGTTCGGAGCTCATGTGGGAGATTTACTCAAACGCCGAGTGGTCTGGGTATGGGGAGGATGGAGAGTTAGATGATCGTAGGATCATATACGCCCGTAGGAACTTTTTTGTTTTCTCTCCGGCTAGCATAGCCGAAGCCCTACAGTGGCCACCACTCGAGGGCGACTGTCACTTTGAGACCACCATGAAAATGAATGTAGAGGAGTTAGTGACCGCAGTGTCAATCTTTGCCTTTGGTGGGGTGTCGGGAGCGCCTTGGGATACTCATGCGAGTCCGGACGTTAGGAAGTGGACGGTTTCGGCCAGACACTTACTTCGTCGAGCGCGTTATTTAGTTAACATAGTGGAGGCATGGGTTGAGGGCGTTTCGACCCAGACCGACATACGGTTCGAGTGGTTTGTTATGGCTATGTGTTGGTATGAGGGCCATCGCTTCAACGTCCCGAAGCGCATTTATTTGAGTTTTCGATCGAGACTTCGGGACTCTAACCGTCGGGCAGCCGGGTTTGGATATTTGCTAAAGCACTTGGCCACTAAGGCTGGTGCCGCGTTTTATGGTGGAGACCGTGCAGCCGAACTCCCGAGATACTGGACTCAGGTGCCCGACCCGAAGAAAGATGAGGTAGTCGTAGAGAGCAGCCAGGCCCCACCAAAAAAGGGGGGTAAGAGGGGCGGTAAGATTAAGACCCCAGCTGTGAGTGAGGAGTCGAGTCCGTCTGTCGCACCTAATGCTAGCCTCGAGGCCACTTTGCAGGCCATGCAAAGGATGATGATTGCAAATGAGAAAAAGGTCGTGGCTCGAGGGCAGGAAGCAGAGAGGAAAGCCAAGTCAAGGTCTATGCATGCGCGACGGAACCAGCGCCAGCTCGGTGACATTCTGCATAGGCGGAATCAGTGGTTACACGAGCTTGGCAGGGCAGGCGGGGTGACACTGAATCCAGGACCTCAGAAGTTGATGTATTTGTCGAGTGACCACTCGGATGGCTCGGAGGAGAGCGAGTAGACCAGCCCGCCCTCGCATTGGAATGCTGAGTCCCTTTGTTTTATCTCTGAATTCGTTGGGGACAACGAAGCATTCTAGTGTGGGGGTGAGATTTTCTGAATAGTAGCCAAGTCCGTGTCTGCATGAACCAATTGCATATAGGATGTTTGTGTCGTAGTGTGTTTCGTAGTCGTTGTCGTAGAGTGTGTTTGTGTCACAGTGTCGTGTGATATATATATGTGTTCGTATTATATGATTGCACGTTTTCTTACTTTGAGTCTCCCTACCGTCGAGTAGTATCGAGTCTTCTTTCGAATGGCCTTGCATGTAGAGTACAAAAAAAAAAAAAACAAAAAACAAAAAAAAAAAATTTAAAATTTAAAAATTTGAGAAAGGGCAATCAAAATGATCTTAGTATTGGTAAAATCGAGGAGTGTGAGAAATTTAGGCATAGGGCGTGACTTGCGACCGAGATAGACAATGGGAGTTCCCCTTAGTACGTATAGAGAGACTTTCTTTACGGGAGTGCCTACCTATTTTTATACACTTACTTGATTTTCAAATCTAAAAGTGTGTGCTTAGTTTTCTTACAAGAGTTGAGCTAGGTGTGAGCTAAACAAGCCGAACATTCATGTGTACGTCTTAGGTAGTCGCCAACCCGCCTCGTAGTGGCACACATAACAGCTGTGCGAGGTGTGTATTAGAGCACTCACTGCTTATAGAACTTACCTTGTAGGACCACTAGTAAACCCTGTTTCGAACCTTGGATTCTTTGATAACCTCTGGACTTAGGGTGACGATTCTTGGCATTCATCATTGATTGGTTAGAATCACCGCTTTAGTGCGTCACGAGGGTGTTTGTAGTTGAGGGGGTTCGATGTGGGAGTACTTCATGATATATATGTGTGAGTCTTACGTATCGCATGTACTTCATTTATGATTATCGAGGGGAATGCGAGGGTGAGTGAGAGTAGGCTTGCGCACTTCGGTGTGGCGGTGTTCCATGTCATTACATCATGGACACAGTTGTGGAGAGCCGTGAGTGCGTGACATCTAATACGCACAAATTGGGTTGGGTGATTTAATTGGTGGATCGTGCTAGGTACTGGATCTCATTCATCGTGGTGTAGGAGGTTTGGTTGGATTAGGCACGAGACTTACATTGTTTTGATTACTTGAGAGGGGACGTTACTACATTCGAGTGTGGGGGTGTCGACTTTTGACCACGGACATCGAGATCGAGCTTGCGACGACTCCATCCCCACACATGTGATTTGATTTGTTTGCGGCTTTGTTTAGTGGCACCATGTACTTCATAGAGTTAGAGGAGGATGAATTTTATATGTGATACTCATTCATTGGATTGTTTGTTTTCTTCCCCTAACATACTCGTTTGACTACTCTTGGAAGACCACTCGTACATTTGAAAGGATTGTGTTGATTGTGGAATTTTATTTGAAAAAAAAAAGAAATGAGAGAAAAAAAAAGAAAAAAAAAAAAGAGAAAAAAAATGAGAGATGGAATAAAGGAAAGAGATTGAGCTTAACGGAAATCGAGTGGAGGAAGCAACTATGTCGGTAACGACGGTTTGAATTTTGTGCACGACTCAAGACGGTGGCCACGGGATCGTAATTGTACCGGGGTTTTGAGGGAATCGAGGGCTGGAGACGGTGAGTTTCGGGTTGTGGTTTCTATCATCGTGGTGAGGGTGTGTGAGATGTGGGTTATAATGTGAGAATGTGACGCTTTAGGACGTGTTTCATCATGATTATCCTTATGTCCCTAAGCCTCAACATTCTAAAACCGTTAGCGGATTAGGAGCTCGTACCTTGGATGTGGCTTAGCCTAGCGTAGCCTCTTATTTATCGGCACACGCGAAGAGGTAGTATACTCTTGTACTTAGTAAAGTTAGGTTCTCTATACGATCTAAGGGAAATTCTTGTTGTCAAGTTTAGTTTCAATTCACGCCTTGTACCTAAATTGATCATCACTCCATGAGAACCGATTTAAGGACTTGAGATTGCCCAATCTCGCCAAAAAGACAAAAAGTTCAGTTTTGTGTGTGTGTAAATATATGTGATTAGGATCGAGTCTAATTTGCATTGCATCATATTGTTGCATGAATCGAGTTGTGAATTGAGTCTTGTTTGCGTCAAGTCGGCTAATATTTGGTTATGTATGCAATGTGGTGGGTTGAAAGCTAGTTGATTTTGTGGATTGGACATGATGTGAAAGTTGGGATTTGCTCGGGACGAGCAAAATGTAGTGTGGGGGTAGTTGATAACTCCGTTTTCGGAGTTATTTTATTGCTTATTTTGCTACAATTTGTGTGCGCATAATGGAGAATATTGCGTCTTTTCGAGTAAATCATGTGTTTATTTGAGAAAATGAGTTCGTATGCTAAAATGTGAAGTCCGGGCGTTTCTTGCATTGTTTACGTGCTATTTATCTTATTTTGTCACATTTGATCTTCGCGGGGTGTTCGTGTTGTGATTTTCAGGACCGGAGCACGCGAGAATCAAGTGGATAGAGGAAACGAACTTCGGAAGTGATGCGAGCTCAAGATTTGGGAAGGAAAGCGAGAGTTGATGGATCAAGTGCTAGAGAGGCTCAAGAGAAGATGATACGAGTGTTGAGGCATGAGGAGAGCTCAAAATGGAGGATTGAATGAAGAAACGATGCCCGGGAAGTGAGTCGGAAGCAAGAGGAACAAGTGGGAAGAAGATGGAAAAATTTGATGAAGCAACTAGGTCGCACGACCTAGTTAGAGATTTCAGCTAGTTTCAGTAGGTCATACGACCTACTATAAAGGTCACACGACCTGTTCTGGGCAGCACAGTAGGTCGCACGACCTACTTAACTAGGTCACACGACCTAGTTCAGACAGAATTGTTTTGTAACTTTTTGGGGTTGCTTTGTAATTACTCCTAACTTGTTCTAAACATTGGGAGAACGTATTAGACTTGGTTAGGGCATGTTTTTGGGGATTATCACGTACTCTATCACATTGAAGAGAGCTTGGAGCTTAGGAGACGATCAAAGAAGCTTGGAATCATTCGTTTGACTTCTAAAACTCCGTTTCTTCTCTAGTTTTGTTATTTGATCACGAAACTTTGTACGTGAATCATGTTTTTGAGTAGCTAAACACTTTTCTCAGGGTATCTCGTAGGGAGCTAGGGTTTGATCACGATATTTGTGATTTATGGATTTGATTTCATGCTTTTGGCTTAATCGATGAACTTTTTATCTAGCTATGTGTATTTTATGTGTTTAATCCATCTTTGTTATCAATAGACGTATTGTTAGGATAGAGCTAGGTTATGAATGTTAGAGACACCAATATTCATTTCCCGGAAAATTGAAATATACACTAGCCGTATATAGGGTTGAGAAATCTTGCTAGTTAGCTAGAACAAAGAGTAGACGAATTCTCGTAATGCGTGTTGAAACTCATTTAGGCTAGAGAAATCAGTTGTAATAGTTTAAGCATAGGAGTTGGTTGAGACATCTTCAACGGAATTGTGCTCGTTTAGCTAGATAAATGTTAATCGTGTTAACAAAACATAAATCCAATATCGTGTGAAATACCTAGTGATCCGTAGAGAAATCCTGACTTTTCCAAACTTTGAAATTTTTTATAATCGTTCATCTTTAATAATCGTGAAGCAATTCAATTGATTAATTGAGATAATTGTTTTTTTTTTTAATTTTAGTAGGATCAATAGAACAAAACAACTGCGCTTTGCCCACACAAAGAACAAACTTAATAGCTAATTTACGACGAAGTCTCTTGGGTTCGACAACCCGGATTTCCAGAATTTATTACTACACACGACAGCTGTACACTTGCAGTTGGAGCGTGTCACCTAGCTTGGGCGGCAAGGCAAGGGGGGCAGTCCCTAGGAGGGCCAAACCTCCTATGGAGTTGTTTCCAAAAAAACTCCTTGCCTTTTTGCCCAGGATTAGTTGTTTCCATGTTTGAAAACCCCTTTTCCAAGCATGTGCCCAAATCCTAGCCGTCAAGATCCAAAATTCACATCCTATGTGATTTAGACTCACTAATAATTGACATCATATGTAAAACTAGGTCTTGTTTGATTGAATCAAATTCAATTGCATCAATTATGCTTAATTTGTTTGTTTTACGCGATAAACAACAATTTAAAGTGTAAAACAACATAATCGTAACACATAAACTACGTTATGCTCTACGACTTGTGGTTCTGATACCACTGTAGGGTTTTGATAACGGATACGCAGCGGAATAAACAATAATTAATCCGTTCAAGACCCTCCAAGGATAACAAGTCTTGAATTCATAACGATAGTAAGGGTTTAGTTTCAAAATACCTTTTGGTTCTCCTTTGATGACTTCTCTCGTGAAATTGTGTTCACATCTCAATGGCTAGTCCACTCCTAGGTTTGAAGTCGAATCTTCCAACACCTCGTGCTATCTAGGAACGATGGATGAAGAAGAAGAACATCACACAAGGAACACAAAAGAGGGGCTCGTCCCTCTTTTGTGGCCGACGGGGTAGGGGGCGGACCAAGGGGGGTTCTGCCTCCTTGGTTCTTGCTCTCTCTCTCTCTCTCTCCTTGCTTTTCTCTCCCACTCAGTGTGTTATGAGCATTAGTTGTGAGAAGGAATCTAGGAGTGTCCTTTATAAAGTCCAACAACTCCTTGTTGACTGCATAAAAGCCCCTATCCTAATCTTGTGTATACACGAATTAGTCCAACTTGCAAATTAGTCCTACAAAAGTTTTGAAGTAGTTGCGTATTGATCATTCTAATTAATTAATCATATTAAATACTTCCCAAGTCCGGTCTAATCCATAGGGAGTGCGATCCCATAGGTTTCTACTTAGTTGGTAGTAACAATTTACTAACATGGATCGGCCTCTAGCAAGACATCCACGCTACCCAACAAATAGAAATAGTCATCCGAGAAACCTTGTGCAAGTATTGTCTCATCCCTTTGTCACTATATCCGGATCGGACACGAGACATACAAGTCACACTCGTATATCCAATCCATAGTTTCTCGATCCTGGGAATAGTCTCATCCATGCAGATAACATCAATATCCTGTATTGATTTATCTGAGTCTGGCCATAATTCTATGAGCACCATCCCTCGAGTGGTCGTGGATATTTACTCCCGTTATGTGGAAGGGACAGATTATTTCTACGCCACTACCATCTCTAAGCTTGCTTCCCTTTTGTATTCGGCTAACGCCTTTATTACTACTCAGTTACGGTGTAGAGTTTGACGACGTCAAAATACAATATTCCACAACTAGAGGATCTATTGACTTCAAGTCTAAGGATGAAAATACCGTTGTCACTACGAGAGCACTTGTGACTTTACATAACGTGTATGTAGCCTTCTCGTTATGGGTCAATCTAGTATGCTATTACTCCTTATGCATACCCATGTGTTGGGTCGTGATATCTCCATATCAATCCAACCCCATACTAGTCTATAGTTGATCGTCCTGTTAATCAATATAATTTACTAGGGATATTTAAGATAAACAACATATTTGCAATCTAAGGGACTTCATTATATTAAATATCTCCATAAATAATACAATGAATGTTTCTAGCCAAAATCACTATCCATACTAAAAAGATTGCCTCTAGGGCATCTATTCCAACAAAAGCGAGATCACCAGGACCTATAATCCACTACTTTAAACTCTCTACTCGGCGCGAGTGTCTCACTCCTATGATTGATTTCACCTATAAACCAATTGTTGAGGAGAAATCTCAAGAAATTGTTTCCAATGACATGGAGAATTTTGATGACTTGACACATAGCGGGGCTTATATGTTGTCTTTACAGAACTACAAGTGCACAATGTCAACTGTAGTAAGCTTTCATGATAAGGACCAGGTTCATATCAAACCCACAAGACTATGGGAGACAATAACTAATTCTAACTATCAAATCGAAAGGATGACAGTTCTTGTTTGTTGGTTTTTCTAAAACTAAGTCTAACATAAAGTAATTAAACAATAAAAGTACTGAAAATAAAGAGAGATTTTTGTGAAAGTGATGGGAAAGACTAGGACGCCGCGAGGGACTGATGCGCAATAGCGTGATATTCGCAAGTATACGAATCAAGTAATATGGAGAGTATTTTCAACTCAAATTATCGATCCCACAAGGACTTTGCAGGTTTTTCTAGTAATCAGTTTTAACTCACAAAGTGTAAAAGGAAGGAGGAATTTGAGATTATGGTTGTAAACTAAGTACTAAAAGTAAATAATTGAAACGTAAATCTTTTTGTGGAGGTTTTCTTGAATAATCTTGAGTGTTGTAAAACTAGGGCTTAAGGTACTAGATTCCAGGAGAGTTTCTTCAACTTATTTTTCTTTGTTTGACATGAAAACACACAGAAGTTGTTTATCCGTGCCACCTACCAGTTGTGTCGTAACCTTTCAGATCCTACACGCTGCCACGATCCTATAGACTTTCAGATTCCTGTTAAGCTGCCTAAGTTTGCAGTCTCGTACTAAGTCTGCTAGGGTTTCCAAACTGTCCTAAAGGCCTGGGTCAGATTCTCTAACAGTTGTTCAGACGTATAGGCTAGTCCAATCTCCCCTTCTCTGTTCGGTCTATCGGCGTAAGGTGCTAATTCTATCTTCTCTTCCTAACCCTAGCCAGCCGTTTTCACCTACCGGTTCGAGTCTGTAGAAATTCTAGGTGATCAATCCGAGCATGCAAGAATAGTAAAATTCAAAGACAAAATAACGAACAAAGCTGATGATATTAAGAAACTGCAATCATGAATTTATAGTCAAAACGAAGAACTAATCACTGAGTAGGAAACACTAGGTTCACCGAGAACCTAGGTAAGAGGTTTAGCTGCTAAAACTCATAACGAAATAACAAAGTTTCTTAATAAAATAGAGAAGAAGAGCAAACGAGTGTCTTGAAATCTGGATTCGCGCTTCAGTGCTCTCCGGGGATGCTAAGACTTCTCCTTGGGGTGTGTTTTGTGTTCAAAACGAGCTCTGGACATGTCTTTATATAGTGCTGAAACGCTTCCCAAACATCTATCTGAAATTACCAAACTGGCCCTGCTTCACCGCCTTAGAACTGTGTGCGTATTTTACCTGTGCGTATTTGGAACAGTAATACGCACACAGATCTCTGGACCTCTCAATCTTCATCTGCTATGTGCGTATTTCACCTGTGTTGTGCGTATTTTTCCTCCGTTGTGCGTATTTCACCTCTGTTGTGCGTATTTGGAACATTTATACGCACACATAAGTTTCTGTCTTGTCATGGCTTCCTGTTGTGTGCATATTTCACTTTGTCTTGTGCGTATTTTGAACAATAATACGCCCACAGCTTGATGCTTCATGCCTTAGCCAAAATCACCCTATCTTCTTGTTGTGTGCGTATTTGGCATCCTGTTGTGCGTCTATGAACACTAATACGCACACAGCAGCTTCTTAGCTTCTATTTTCACCTTCTGAGCCTCTTCATGCTTTCCTACTTTATTTCCACTGTATTCATGAGCCCTGTTGCTGCATAGACAACAGGAACACACCCACGATCATATCCATAAAATGCACAAAATAAGCAGTAGTTCACGAAGAGCGCGTAAACATCTTTTTCTAACTTTCGAGGCTTTCTAAGGGCGAATCCGGGCTAAAACTTCATCTTTTGACACAAACACCCCTCCATTTAAGCTCAATTATAACTCCTAGTGGGGAGTTATCAGGGATCCCTAGGGTATTTTGCGTTTATTTGCTACCAATGAAACAATAACCTAGTTTTAGGTATTCAATCACGCATCAAGTGCTCCTTCCAAAACATGAAGTTCGAAGGCTTGGTTTTGATTAATCTTAATTGCTAAGTCCTACCTATTGCTACACATCATCTACGAGTTAACTAGGTTTCAAGATTAAGACGTCTCTAATCAAGGACATAATTAAAGAACATGAATCAAAACTAAAATTTTGCAAAACTAGATCATCAATTAAGCCGAATCATGGCATGAATCTAAGATTGCACATAAAATTCAAGAACGCATAAAACCTTAGGTACCCACTCGGACCCTAGTAATTATGTCGAATCAATCATAGAAAAGATGAAGATGTTTGATTGAAAATCACTTCTAATTGAAATGAAAGATAGATGAACGAACTCAAGATATCCAGATTAGCTCCAATGGATATTTCTTCGCCGCCTTTTTCATAGACGGGAAGTTTACCCCTTGCCGCCTACGGTTTTCTCTCCTTGTTCTTCGTGAATGAATCGTAGAATTGTTCTAACTTTCCAAATGAATAAAACATTGCTCAAATGTCTTCAAATAGTTCTTAAGAAAAACCCCTCATAAGTCCTTTAAGTAATTGCATAATAGCCCCAAGAAGATGTCATCAATTTCAGGCTCACCAAAGAGGTGCGCCTCTCTATGCCATGCATGGTGGTCTTCTGACCATGGTGGCTTGGCATCCCACCATGGTTGTGTGCTTTCTGTTGTCGTATCACCATGGTGGCATAGTCTCTCACCACAGTGGCATATTGTTCCTTCCTTGATGCATGATTAATTCTTCCCACCATGGTGGCGTGTTGTTCACCATGGTGGGGTCTTCTCTAAATTTTAATCGTTTTGTCACCATGGTGGAAAAATCCTCACCATTGTGTGGGAGCTTTAATATGTCTTCTTGTTTGCATATTTGTTCCTTCGTTCCTCTCCATGCATTCTTAGCTTATCATTTCACCTCCTTTCCTCCATTCGTGCTTCCTTGCCCCATGTCTCTTCATGAATTCTCCACATGTTCCTGAAATAACCAACAACCATACTCGTGATTCTACAAGTGGGAGAAAAACAGATAAAGATGATGTAAATTCGCATAAAATAGCAAAACATTTCACAATGCAGAATGAATGAACCTTAAAAGGTGTAATCACTACTTTATCATCTAAAATTGCTAAGGATCACTCATTAAGGGTCGAAAAGGCTTAAGAAATAAGGGAAAAAGTAGTACATAAAATGGAGTTGTCAACGATGCAGAGTCATGAGTCTAACACAAGCATATCCATGGCCAAGTCCATGATCGAGTTTCACAGGATATAGCCCAACTATTCCATGGGGGACCACGTGGAGGACAAGAATGCGGAAGAAGAAGATGACAGAAAAGAGGAGTGGGAAGGGAAAAGGAAAAGGAATGTAAGTAGGTAAAGGATGACCTATGTAAGAAGAAGCAAGAAGAGACCGTGTTAGCATAGTGGAAACCCCAGAGGAGGTTGGAGTCATACGATGGTGCTTCTTTAGCAAGGGACCAAACTACATGCGAAATTGTCCAAAGGCAAGGAGAATTTACTCCTTAAAGGTTACGGACAAGAAACTAGAGGTTAAAAGTTTGTAGGGTTTTTTAACATATTACACAACAAATTTAAACAATAAAATATCCGTACAAGACCCTCCAAGGATCACAGAAGTGATTCATAACGATAGTAAAGGATTCGTGATAGTCACCTTGTGGGTTTCGTGTGATGACTTCAAACGTGAATAATGTCACGTCTCTACCATTGATCCACACCTAGTATTGAGATCTAGATCCTCAAAATACTTGTGCTAGCTAGGAACGATGGAAGAGGAAGAAGAAACCACGCAACGAATCACCAAAGAGGGGCTCGGGCCCTCTTTGTGGCCGACAGGTAGAGGAGACTGACGGGTGAGGCTCGGCCTACTTGTCGTGCTCTCTCCCCTTGATTTCTCTCCTACTCAAGTAATGTTATGAGCATTAGTTGTAGGAAGGAAGCTAGGAGCATCCTTTATATAGTCCAAAAACTCCGTGTTTACTACATAAATGCCCTCTCCTACTCCTACTCAAGTTCGGATTAGTACCTCTTGCATATTAGTCCTAATAAGTTAGCAAGTTGTTGCACTTTGATCCTTCTAATTAATTAATCATATTAATTAATTCCCATTTCTAGTTCAATCCATATGGTGTGTGACCCCATAGGTTTCTACTTAGTTCGTAGTAACTATTTTCTAACATGGAGCGGTGTCAAGCAACACATCCATTCCACCCAACTAATAGAAATAGTCATCCGACAAACCTTGTGCAAGTATTGTCTAATCCTTTTGTCTCTATATCAGGATTGGACACGAGACATACAAGTCACACTCGTATATTCAATCCATAGTTTCTCGATCCTGGGAATAGCCTTATCCATGCAGATAACATCAATATCCCATATTAATTTATCTGAGTCTTGCCAAACATTCTATAAGCACTATCCCTCGAGTGGTCGCGGATGTTTGCTCCCGTTATGTGGGAGGGACAAATTCTATATACATCACAACGATCTCTAAGATTGCTTCATAAATAATACAATGAATATTCTAGAAAATTATTTTTCATACTAAACTATATTGCCTCTAGGGAATCTACTCCAACAGTCTCCCACTTGCACTAGAGCCAATCTGGTGCATCTCGTATGCCAATGCTCCTAGTGTGCCCTTCATGCTTGTGCTGAACAAGCGACTTTGTAAATGGATTTGAAAGATTCTTATATGTAGGAATCTTGAATATCCTAACATTTCCTCTATCGATAATATCTCGAATAAGATGGAACTTTCTGAGTACGTTCTTGGATTTTCTGGTGTGACCTGGGTTCCTTTGATTGTGCGATTGCTCCATTGTTGTCACAATACAACTCTATTGGATCCACAATGTTAGGAACCACACCAAGCTCAATGATGAACTTCCTAATCCAAATAGCCTCCTTTGCCGCGCCATCCGCATCAATGTACTCAGCCTCTGTTGTATAATCATCCACCTTCTATTGCTTGGAACTTTCGTGCTCACCGCTGCTCCATTCAGGCAAAACAAAAATCCGGACTATGATTTGAAATCATCTCTGTCGGTTTGGAAGCTTGCATCCGTGTAACCTCGTACACGAAACTCTTCCTCACCTCCAAATATCAAGAACACATAGTTCTTCTCAAGTACTTTAGGATGTTCTTGACTACAATCCAGTGACTCTCACCCGGATTGGAATGATATCTGCTTGTCATACTCAACGCATATGACACATATGGTCTAGTACATAACATGGCGTACATCATGGATTCTATGGACGAGGCATAGGGAACCCTACTCATGCGTTCCTTATCAATATCATTGGAAGGACAATCAGCCTTCGAAAGGGTGATTCCATGCGACATGTGCAAGAATCCTTTCTTGGAATCTTGCATGTTGAACCGCTTCAACACCTTGTCTATATATGTGCTTTGACTTAGGCCGAGCAGTTTCCTAGATCTATCTCTAAAGATCTTTATACCGAGTTTATAAGCTGCTTCACCTAAGTCTTTCATTGAGAAACACTTTCCTAACCAATCTTTAACAGATTAAAACATAGGAATATCGTTTCCAGTGAGTAGTATGTCATCCACATAAGACCATAAAAGCAACGGAACTCCCACTAACCTTATTGTAGACACAAAATTCATCTTCGTTTTTATGAATCCAAACTCTTTGACCACTTAATCAAAACGTCGATTCCAACTCCTAGAAGCTTGTTTCAATCCATAAATGGATCTCTTCAACTTGCAGACTTTGTTGGCTTGGTTTGGATCTTCAAAACCCTCAGGTTGTGTCATGTACACATCCTCGAGGATATTTCCATACAGGAATGCTGTTTTGACGTCCATTTTTCAAATCTCATAGTCGTAGTAAGCTGCAATAGCAAGTAAGATTCGGATGGATTTGACCATTGTGACTAGTGAAAAAGGTTTCATCATAGTCTATACCATGAATCTGTCTGAATCCTTTAGCCACCAATCGGCCCTTATAGGTAATCAGATTACCGTCCATGTCGATCTTCTTCTTGAAGACCCACTTTCACCCTATCGGGTGAGACCCTTCGGGTGGTTCCACCAAAGTCCATACTTTGTTGGTATACATGGATTCCATATCCGATCTCATGGCCTCAAGCCCCTTCTGAGAGTCCGGCCCACTTATGACCTCTCCATAGGTAGTAGGCTCATCATCTATGAGCAACGTGTCACCAGATTCAGTCACGAGAAGTCCTTACCTCTCTGGCTCCTGGCGCACAATACTCGACCTACGAAGTTCTTATGTTACCTGAACAGGCTGCTCCACAACTCCTTGTGGTTCCTTATCATGTTACATAGTAGGATCAAAGTTTTGTGGTTCTTGAACTTCTTCAAGTTCTACAGTCCTCCCACTTGCTTCTCTAGAGACGAACTCTCTTTCTAGAAACATGTCGAACCGAGCAACAAACACTTTGTTCTCAGTTGGATTGTAGAAATAATATCCCTTAGTTTCCTTAGGGTATCCCACAAAATTTAATTTTTCCGACTTATGCCCTAGCTTTTCTGATTGTAAATTCTTTACATAGACATCGCAACCCCAAATCTTCATGAACGACAGTGTGGGACGGCTCCCATTCCACATCTCATGTGGTGTGTTCATGACTGATTTAGATGGAACATGGTTAATGGTGAAAGCTGCACACAAGAGAGCGTAACCCCAAAATGATAATGGAAGATCAGTTTGACACATCATAGATCGAACCATATCCATTAGGGTTCAATTACTCCTTTCGGACACGCCATTCCATTATGGCATTCCGGGTGGAGTGAGTTGGAACAAGATCCCATACTCGCTAAGATAGTCGTCAAACTCTTGGCTCAAGTATTCTCCTCCATGATCAGATCGTAGAGCCTTGATACTTTTGCCAAGCTGCTTCTCTACTTCATTCTTGAATTCTTTGGACTTTTCAAAGGACTCGGATTTGGCCTTCATAATGTATACAAATCCATATCTACTGAAATCATCAGTAAACGTGATGAAGTAGATGTAACCACCCTTGGCAGGCGTGGAAAATTGCCCACACACATCTTTATGCACGAGCGCCAATTGCTCACTAGTCCTCTCACCTTCTTTTTATTGAAAGGGAACTTTGTCCTTTTCCCAATAAACAAGCCTCACATGTCTCATATGATTCAAAATCAAATGAGTCTAGGAATCCATCCTTATGGAGTCTACATACAAGTTTCTCGTTTATATGGCCTAAACGGCAGTGCCATAGATAAGCAGGATTTAAATTATTCATTTTAATCCTCTTGGTATTAATGTTATAGACATGATTTCTTAGATCAAGGATATATAATTCATTAAATAATTGGCCACTACAATAGTGAATACTATCATAATAAATAGAACAACGATTGTTCTATATTGAAATAGTAAAACCATCCTTGTCCAAACAAGAAATAGAAATAATGTTTCTGCTCATATCAGGTACAAAATAGCAATTATTTGATTCTAAAACTAATCCTGAAGGCAGAGACAACTCGCACACGCCTACGACCAATGCAGCAACTCTTGCTCCATTCCCAACGGGCAGGTATATCTCCCCTTTAGCCAATCTTCTACTTCTCTTTAGATCCTGCACATTTTGACAAATGTGAGATCCACATCCAGTATCCAATACCCATGATGAAGAGACAGTTAATTTGACATCTATAACAAAAATACCTGGTGGTGGTGGAATCACTATTCCAAACGTCTTATCCTCCAGATACTTTGGGCAGTTCCTCCTCCAGTGTCCAGGCTGACTGCAGTAGTGACACTCACCTTTAGCCACACCTTTGGCAATGCCACCAACATGCTTAAGGGAAGGTTTCTTGGGTTTGGCAACTGCTTTTCCTTTTCCCTTGGAGGTAGAGGCAAACCTTTTGACATTTCCTTTCTGCACCATAAATATGGCTTTGCCCTTACCCATGCTGATGCTCTGTTCAGCTGTCCTCAACATATTGAGTAAATCTGGAAGTGGTTTCACAATCTCGTTCATGTTATAGTTAATGATGAATTGTCCATAGCTCTCAGGCAACTATTGCAACACGAGATCTGTAGCCAACTCGTGACCAACCTAAAAACCTAGACGTGCGAGATTCTCAAAGTACCCGATCATACACAGTACATGAGGTCCCACATGGTTTCCTTCTTCCAGATGACATTTGAACAATGCCTTGGAAACTTCATACCTCTCAACCCTTGCCTGCTCTTGGAAGAGCTGCTTCAAGTGTTCGATCAAATCAACTGCAGTCATGTTCTCATGTTGCTTCTGAAGCTCAGAGGACATGGTGCAAAGCATTAGGCAGTCAGCATCATTAGCATCATCAACACGCTTTTGATATGCCTTTAGGGCTGCAGGAGTATTATTTTCCAGACCTTCAGGAACTTGCTCCTCTAGAGCGTACAGTTTCTTTTCTTGCTTGAGAACGATTCTCAAGTTTCTGTACCAGTCTAGAAAGTTAGTTCCACAAAGCTTGTCCTTCTCAAGGATAGAGCATAGGGAGTGTGTTGAACTCGATGAGGTGTTTACCATTGGAATTCTACAAAAGGAAATACGCAAGTTTTAGTATTTGTGAACTATTAACTATATTTTATAATGTCTAGATTATTAAATACAGCTCCCACTATTTTTCTACAGATTAATAACCCTCAAGATATTAATGCGGAAAATATCATTATATTTTCTAGTGGGCCAAGATCCATATTTCAATTTCTTTTGAGCTTGCTTTGGCAAGTCACCCAAAAGTCAGTCATTTAGGTAGGAACAATTCCAATTGCATCCCATGTAACTCTTGGTTCAATTGGACAAATAACTCTTTATTTATATATCCTATAGATAATCATAATTGGTGCCTCTAGGTTTTTAATCCTTATTAAAATACCTAGTTACGTCCAACCTCTTACTCCAACAATTGCACATTAGATGTGCCATCGCACCACATAATGATGGATCAAGTGACATTGCTTTGGCACGCACATACTTGATTAATTGATATGTGATGAGTGTTTAAGTAACGAGAAGGCAAACGTAATATTTCAGTTTTAAAGAATTTTTCTTTTAATTAATTATTTTGTTGATCCATATCAACTAATCTACTTATTTGAGTTGGGCAAAACTCAAAATAAAAAATCCGGGTTGTTAATTATATTATTATCAAATTGCATGCATCATCTATACACAAACAACAATAATAAGACAATAAAGTAAACATCCACAAAATAGAAATTAACGTGATGTGGATATGGCCTCCTAGACTAAGATATTCCCAAGCCAATGAGAATATCTATGAACCCTAAAAAAGCAAGCTCATATTTTGGTCCATCCTTCATGGTCTTGTGGAATGCTCCATGCTCCATGTTGTGGCTTCTTTAATTCTCTGGGCTTCTTTTATCCAATATTGGCTATCTATTCTATTTAGTACTAGCTAGCATCTAAACTAAATAAATAAATCTCACAAGTTGAGAAGAATATACAGGCTCGCAAGCCGTAAACCCTAATTAATTATTACCTTAATTTGATCAGCTCGCAGGCCGTAAACAAAACATAAAATTAAAACATCCACAACAAACCACATCTAAGGCCATATCCAATCACCATGCGAAATGCACATAAACAGTTAAAATCTAATTTTAACACGCTTAGTTATTTTTAATTGATTTTAGGATCACTAGGGTCAAAAACGGTCCAAGAGGGCCCACCAAGCTAGTGGTCGAACCCCTTGGAGCCGCCCGGGCCGAGCCTAGGCCGGTCAGACCAACCCGTGGGGTCGGCCGAATCACCTAGGCCTTCAGTATTGTCTGCTTGGGCGGCAAGGAAGCATAGGGGCGGTCCCTAGGGGGCCGATCCTAATGGTAGTTGTTTCCAAAACAACTTCTTCCTTGTTCCCTAAGTCCAAAATGTTTCCAAATTGAGAACCCTTTTCCAATTTGAGTTCAAACCCTAGATCTAAGATCCTAAAATTTCTCAAACTCACTAACTCCTACATCCCATGTACAATTTGTTCTTGTTTGGTTGAATCACATTCAACTTGCATCTAATATGCTTAATTTGTCCGTTTTACGCGATAATCAAGCAATTAAAGTGTAAAAGACATGAATCGTAACACATAAACTACGTTATGCTCTATGACCTGTGGCTCTAATACCACTGTAGGGTTTTGTAACGGATTAAGCAGGGCATTTAAACAATAAAATATCCGTACAATACCCTCCAAGGATCACAGGAAGAGAATTCATTACGTTAGAAATGAATTCGTGATAGTCACCTTGTGGGTTTCCCGTGATGACTTCAAACGTGAATAATGTCACATCTCTATGGTTGATCCACGTCTAGAATTGAGATCTAGATCCTCCAACTCCTTGTGCTAGCTAGGAACAATGGAAGAGAAAGAAGAAATCACGCAACAAATCACCAAAGAGGGGCTCGGGCCCTCTTTGTGGCTGACGGGTAGAGGGGACGGACGGGTGAGGCTCGGCCTCCTTGTCTTGCTCTCTCTCCTTGCTTTCTCTACTACTCAAGTAATGTTATGAGCATCTGTTGTAGGAATGAAGCTAGGAGCACCCTTTATATAGTCCAACAACTCCTTGTTTACTACTTAAAGTCCATCTCATAGTCCTACTCAAGTTCGGATTAGTCCCTCTTGCATATTAGTCCTACTAAGTTAGCAAGTTGTTGCACTTTGATCCTTCTAATTAATTAATCATATTAATTAATTTCCATGTCTAGTTCAATCCATATGGCGTGTGACCCCATATGATTATACTTAGTTGGTAGTAACTATTTACTAACATGGACCGCTGTCTAGCAACACATCCATTCCACCCAACTAATAGAAATAGTCATCCGACAAACCTGGTGCAAGTATTGTCTCATCCCTTTGTCTTTATATCCGGATTGGACACGAGACATAAAAGTCACACTCGTATATCAAATCCATAGTTTCTCGATCCTGGGAATAGCCTTATGCATGCAGATATCATCAATATCCCATATTGATTTATCTGAGTCTTGCCAGAAATTCTATAAGCACTATCCCTCGAGTGGCCGCATTTGCTCCCATTATGTGGGAGGGAAAAATTATATCTAAATATCTACGATCTCTAAGCTTGCTTCATATTGTGTCCGATAAGCGCCTTTATGGCTACCCTGCCGGTGTTGTGTTTGACGCTACCAAAACCCAATATTCCACAACTAGATGATCTAGTGACTTCAAGTCTAAGGATGACAATACCGTTTTCACCGCAAGAAGCACGTGTAAATTTACATAACTTGTATGTAGCCTTCTCGGAGATTGGTCAATCCAGTATGCCATTACCCCTAATGCATACCCATGTGTTGGATCGTGATATCTCTATATCAATCCAACCCATACTAGTCTATAGATGATTGTCCTGTCAATCAATATAATGGACTAGGGATATTTAAGATAAACAACACGATTGTAAATCTAAGGACTTCATTATATTAAATGTCTCCATAAATAATAAAATGAATATTCTAGCCAATTATTGTTCATACTAAACTAGATTGCCTCTACGACATCTACTCCAACAAAGTGAGCCATAGTCAGGAAGGTTAGGTGCACTCCAAGTACTGAGTGAATTTCACGAGGAGGTGGATTGGAATATGTTGAGGTCAAGGGGAATAGAGAAACTTGAATGCCCTCTTGGGTATATGTTCCACTCACAACTTGGTGTCTGGCGAAGACACAAGGGATAAATACATTTAGTTATTATATTCTTGAAGAATTTATCTACCAATTTTCATGATAATGAAGTGAAATAGAAGTAAATTCGGGTAAATATGTGCTTAGAATGTGACAAATGAGCTTTATGAGCTTTATTGTTAGTCCAGACATTTTATGCGTTCATGAAATTATTTGTCAAATATAATCGCTTGGTATGGTTGTTCATGTTGTCTTTAAACAAACATATGCTAATCCAGTGCTAGGAGACGTGTAACGAACTTTATAAAAAATGGGAGCTCAAGCGGAGTGAAGAGTAACAAAGTTGGAGAAGCTGGAATGACCACTATATACTATTTTGATGATATTTGGAGTTCTGCAACGAAGTTTGGAAGGATACGTGTTCCAACTGAAAGTAGACTCAACGAGCTTTCCAACGATAGGTCACCGAGATAAATCGGAGATTGGATGAAGAACATATTCCATTCGTACGAATGGAAAGCACCCCTCTGATCATTCCTACGAATGCCATTCCTACAAATGCAAAAGTCATTCCTACGAAGGACATTAGGAATTTTACATAATTGTTGCCAAAGTGTTATTTTGTTATTTTGAAGCCTTGGGAATGATGTATTGAGATAATAGACGACCTAGGGACCTGAGCACTGTTTCTGGATTTTGTTAGTTGATTCATGAGTTTGCTTTAATTAATGTCTATTGTTCTTCCTTTTTTGTTGTGAATCCTCATACTAGGGCTATTGATACGCGTTAGTGACAAGAGGAACAACTATGATAGATGATGATGATAAGTTAGTTGAATCACAATTAATGTTATTAACTGATCGGTTAGAAGTCATGATCTTGGCTTAATTGTTAGCAATGAGGGAGTCGTGAACCAGAGTAGTTAGTAACATAGTTGGTGCTCCACATAGACTTTACCTGAATATGAACAAAATCGTTTTTTAACTCCCGAATCATTGAGACCGGGAGGAGAGATGAATATGAGTAGTCGTGAGAGGGTATATTCGATTGAAGTAGTTAGGTGAGTGAACCGATGGGCCGACAGGACCCGGTGAACGAAGTTGACTAGCCAGCTAAAACGAAGTTGATAATGCATCATTTGCCAATTTGAGAGGAGAAGTCTGGTATTGACACGAGGATGAACGACATAATGGTATAGATGTGATCTCGATATCCAAGGAAATGGGGAAAGTCCTTACTAGATGCTGAAGGAATAAATTCCTTTTATTTTGAGGCAAGATGACAATCTACATATGTGAGACCTGGAGCTAAAGGATGACATTGGGAGAGGCAACCCCAATTTAAGGAACGTGAGGTGTTGTTTCCATTAAAACTCAAGTGTACTCAAGCATGGCACATGGGATTCACAAGGAGTTATGAAATACTATTTTGGGCATTGACAAGGAGCAAGATATCTTGTGACCACTTCTTTGCAGAAAGGAGGTAGAAGTCATGCTAGCACAAGGAAGTCTGTGTGGTTGGCACACCCAAGGAAACGGAGTACTTGGGTGATGGAAGAAATGTACTTGAGAGGAGACAAGAGAGCAGATACAGAAAATAGGAGTTCCACGATGTACGATTAATGAGGGCGTCGACAAATTTGTAGGGAAAGCTTGTCATGGGCCGAACATTTGGGTGCACCAAATTTGCGTAGAAATCTAAAATCTACTTAACACAATAGCCAGCTATTACACATCAGCGTGAGGCACAAAATACACAGTCAACATGATTTAACAATCATTAGATAATCAATTGATAGCTAAAAAGCTGTAAATATCAAACCAGTACAAATATAGACTGTAACTGCAGAAACTTAGAACTTAGAGTTCCCCTACCTCATACGAAACACATAACTAAAATCATCTCAAAAACAACTCACAACCCGCACCGGATAATCAAAACTCCTCTGGCTCTCTTCCTTTCACTTTGTTACTAAACAAAAATAGAGGTTCACTCTCAATCTCAAACCTCTCTGCTTGGTCAAGGAAGCCTGCAGGGTCGAGACATGCGAGCTTCATTGTACTCAGAGTCGGCCCTGCCATAAAGCAGTTGAGTTTGCTGCTTTAGGCCCACCAACCACATAGGCCCCAGGCCCATGATCAGCTATTATAAGGGGTAAAAGTGTACTTCTACAATTAATCAAGACTAAAATAAAAAACTAGTGGATAGGGGGAGTGTTGCACTACCTTTTCCCTTGAAAAATAGAAGACCCCGCCTCTCCTAAAAAAATGAAGAAGACCCCACCTCTACTCCACTCTAACACACGTTGTAATTTAGTCTAAAATACAAGAACCCCTGAGAAAGTTCTATTGATATTGAGGCTTGTCCTAAAAAGAAATCTACGGAGTTACTAATCATCTCTCATCTATTGTTATATGTAGCCTATTGGTGACTGTTTTTGTACTGATTTATAAGGTAATTACAAGAATTATCGTAACTAATCACATCCATACTATATCGTTTAAAGTATGAGCTAAGTTTTGGTGTTAAATGCAAATGTGTGTTATATCAGCGGTAGAACATTTGAACTCCTACATGAGATTTTGAGTTCAAACCCTTCACTAGTATATAAATATTAACTCGCGGCTAACTTATCAGGGCCGTAATCATAATCCATTAGTTCCACTACCACCTGCGCAAACAAACACTCGTGCATTCTAACTCTGTTTTTCCTTATTTTATACAAGTCACCTCCCATTACGTAGGTAGCACGGGTTAATTTTATAATATAATTGTACCATAAAAGGGAAAATAAAATTATGACAAATAAATTGCGAAACTTGCAACAATTTGAACGACACAGAAAGTTTTCTCTTTTCAACTTTTTTTAAAATAGTTTCTTAACGTCTATCAGGTTTCAGTCTGGGACCTCATGCAGTGACTTCAAACGCTCTACCATTGAGCTAGCACATATTTGTCCGATGATTTTCTGGCGAACAATGACTGTCTTTTTGTATAAACAATTAAGTACAAAATATTCTCGTAAATAAATTAAATAAAAAATGGCTTTATTGAAGAAGTTTTTTGCTACACCATATAAGTAAACATTAACATGAGGGCCTCATTGTTTTGTCATCGCTTTAGGCCCGGCAAGGTTTAGGGCCGGCCCTGATTGTACTTAGACCATGACCTTGGTCTGACCCACAGGATGAGAACCCAAATGAAAGAACAAGAGGTCAATAGGTCATAATAGAAAAGACAGTATTGTACATTCCACGTATCATTAAAGAACAAGAGGTGTAGAATCGTTATTGTAGGACATCAGAGGCCAAGCCCATGGCCCATCATCTTTCCATCTCCACTGTTGTTATAGTAGATCTAGACCGCAGATGTGGATATGAGACTTGAAAACATGGCATTAAGCCGAACCATCCGACACTTGCGTACTCTCTTGTTCACTCAATAGAAATTCTCTCCCGTCATATTCATTGTGTTTTTATCATCTTTCTTTGTGTCCTTAGTTGTGCTTGAAGGTTGAAAGGCTGGCTGGAGGATCGACGCAGTGCCGCATGAGTTTGACTAGCAAAACAAGTTCTTCTAAGGTCCTTAGTAATTGTCTATATAAGTTCAAGTTCTTAATTAACTGGCTAGGAGAAAGCGAGAGAGCAAGTGACAACACATTCTTGTACGCGCTAGGTTGATGCAGTGAACTGAAGTGTAGCTTCTTGCAGGAGATCTTCCGAATCGATGATAATGATAGACAACACTGGCAGCCCAGTGCATTTGCTCGTGCTCAGTAGAGGTTAATTCCCAAATCTTAAAAACAACATGGTGATATACTTTATTTAAGAGTAGTATAGATCGCGTTCAAAGCTACATGCACGGGGCAAGCATACATGCATTGCAAATGAAGGAAAGTACTACTTACTAGTACAATGGCCATTAAGAAAAATAACTCACTAGGGTACACAAAAAGCTACAACATGAGCCGTAGGTATTACTAATTGCTACGTATGAAGGATATCCCACTGCTACTGCTCCAAATCGATTCAATATCTGTGGATGGATATTGATGATATTCATCCATGCATCCCTCTAATGATTCATTCATTCGCCGTCAGGTCACTCACTTGGGTCGACATGCCGTCTCAACTGGCCCAACTTGCCTAGCCAACTGATCAAAGAAGATGATACATACATGACATTCCGAATATAGTAATTAACAAAACAATAATCCTTAATTAACTAGTTCTTTCCAAATATTTAAACATATTTATAAAGTATAAAAAGATTTTTTTTTAAAAAAAAAAACCAATACTTAACTTCAATAGATACGTATATACGAGGTAGGGAATACTTGAAGGAAGAATACCTGAAAGTACGCTTCCAGCTTCTTTTTGAGAGATGCATATTCTTTCTTTACTTGTTGGAAACTCCACTTACATCTGTGTACACCATGGAAAAATAACATTATTATTATACAAAACACACCGTTAATTATTATTAATTCCACTACTTAAAGTTCCAATTTTTTCCGTAATTCGTCTTTTGTTCTCTTTTTATCGCATATATGAAAATTAAGAGATTAAGCAGTGCGTGCCAGTATGAATACCCAAAAAAAAAGAAAAAAAAGAAAAAAATTGTAGCATTCTGATGAATATTCACACACATGCATCATGCATGTACTACAAGGTCGAAAAAATTGGGACCAAATTATTAAATATGGAATGAGAAAGAATATTAGAGAAAAAACTCAAGTGAATTACATAGTATCATTAGGCTAAGATCAATTGTCTAGCTTCTTACGTACCCTTCTCCATTTCCTTGCATACAGTATTCCCTGAAATTGTTGCACTCAATTTTCACCTTCTTGGCACCAATGCTGCACGCAATCAATAATGCATAGCGTCACAACTTAAGATCAGTCACAAGAGAATCACTCAGACAAAAATATTTAAGTTATTATTATTACTATATATATGAACCAAAATATACTTGAAAGAGTCGGTTTATACTTACCTTGAACTACTTCCCTTGAACTGTTGCATGAGGCTGTCCAGTTTGGCAAAATCTAGAGGGTTTCTTTCCCTAGAAAAGAAGATTATAGTTAAATGATTATTTGTTGACAATAACTGAGGACCCATGATCATAGAAATTAATTAATTGGTATATTATCTATTATATATTTATTTAGACTTACATAGCTTGGTCGAGATTGGCAAGTAATCGAGCTGAATCTCTGTAGAACAAGGTTACTATTTCCTCCACAAAGTTAGGGTTTGCATCATCCTGCAATTCCTCAAGCTGAACAAATTGTTCATCAACAAATCCCTGTCACATCATTCAATAACAAATAAAATTTCACTGCTTCGGTGAGTTCTCAGTAAGTCGGTAGTAATAAATAATACTGCATTTCAGAGGAAATCTTTCCTTTAGAGGTATTTCTGGACATGAACATAATTGCATGCAACAAATTGTATATAGTCTTTCTTTTAGAGGTATTTATACATGAACAAACATTAATACATTAAGTAACAAGTCTTTAGCTTGCGAACTCTGAACGCATGCAATGTGTAACAACCAATCGAATATGCGCAAAACATTTTAAGTTGGTACATGATGCGGGGTTTTACGACAACGATAAGCCTTTTCCGAATATCACCATGGTCAGCTACATGAGGTAATGCCAACTAATTATACAAACGGTGTCTGCGAATAAAATTGGTTGGTTGTTTCAGGTGAACTTCTGTATGCGGGTCCAACATGGTGTGGTTATAAGCCATGATTGGTAAAACAATCAATAAAGTTTTAGCGTAAGAAAGAAATAAGGGCAAAACCTGATCGAAAAGACCCTTTCTCATGTTTGCTACCTGTCTGCGCATTTGGCTTCTCTCCATTGTAGGATAGAGAGAGAGAGAAAGATTGATTTTATAAAGTGAAAAATGGTATGTAAGGTTATGACAACCATAGGAGTATATATAATGGAGGGGGAGAGACAGAGAGAACAGATGCATTATTGGCATGTTCTCGTTTTGATGGAGAAAACTCGAAGAGCGAGACTTCCACTAACCTAAAGGAGGGCAGTGCACCCGGAAAAGATATTACCAAATGAGGTATGTAGGAGGCATTTCATTCCACCTGCAAAATATAGTAGAATCTAACTTTTTATTTTTTACTTTTTTTTTATGTTTCTTTCATTATAAATTTATAATCATATGTCATGACAAATTGAACGGACACCGATTTAACTTAAATTTACAGTTATCAACAGCTCAAAACATCAAACAGCTTAGAAAAAAGGGGTTGAGGGCTCCGAGACTGTCGGAAATCACGAGGGCGGATTATGGCAAGAGTTGGTTCGCAACCAGGTAACCGGCGATCACCGCCGCTCACTGCAGTCGAGGAAACTGTTGAAAGCTTCGATTATGATGCGATCCAGCTGTTGGGACCGTGTTTGAGTGCCTTCGCTCTCCCAATAAGTTTCAATATTTGGGCCATGAAGATTATTCTCAAGAAAATATTGAAGGAGGAAGAAGGGTTCTAGGTTGATCATGTCAACACCAACAAGTTCTGTGTTTTAATTTATTTCCAAGCAAACATGAATCGAGTCCTCAAGGAAGGACCTTGATGGAAACTTGCTATTTCCGAGGTCGTGGATGCCAGATCCGAGCATTGATAATGTTGGGGTTCGATATCCTACAGGTGTGGGTTCTGATAAAAAATGTGTCGGTCTATTTGCGCAAGTAGAGTGACGTTCGTAGGGTAGCGAAGAGGCATGGTACTCTAATCAATTTCTATTTACGAGCCATAGTAACTATCGATCCTTGCATCACTCTTCTGTGCGGTGCCTTCACAAGTACTCTTGGGGTAAAGGTGTGGCTAAATTTTATTTATGTGAGTATTCCTTAAGTCTGTGAATAGTGCGGGAAAATCTCTCATTACATGGAAAGCTGTAATGAGAAGTCGGATGAGGAAAAACTTGCGGAAATTCCGGGGGTGTGGGAGTTCGCTTAGGTTTAGGCCACCGCCCAAGAAGAATCCAACTACAACCCCGAGAAGCAACTTCGAACCAAAGAGCTCAAAACAAAACGAAGATAACAACGATGGGGAGGAGTTTATGGAGGAATCGGTATGGGGGAGTTGAAGTGAAGAGAGAACGAAAATTTTAGAAGAAGAAAATTCACATACGGGGAAGGACGACGTTGTATTTAATAATCCAATTGGGATGCAGGGAGGGAGGAGACGAGGAGTTGTGGGGAGGAGACAAAGGCAAATGGGTGGCCATTTTTGCTCAAACAGTCTTTGGAGCAAAACGGCTGGTTGTACAACAAACTTTAGCATGCCCCGTAAAAGTCAAGGTGAGGGAGAAGCTCAGGGTAGGGGTAATAAAACTTGTGGTAGGGGCGGCAGATTGGCCAGTGGCCCAAGCTCCAATAGGGGCAGTGGTGGTTCGGTCGAAAATAATGCTCGTAAGCTATAGCTTGGTAACTCTGATGGGGAAAGAGGCAAGGCATCGAGCCAATCCGAATTTTCAACAAAGAAGGGTGGTATGCAGGAAACTACGAGAAAATACGCGACACCAAGTATGCAAGGAAGCCAGGTTTCTTTTGATCGAATTTTGAACTTCGATGGGGGAACCTGAGGTACCCAACACCTAATCAGGCTAAAGCTGACGTTCAGCCTAGCCATACGCAATGAGTCTCCTCAGCTAGAATGGACAGGGGCTTGGAAACTCCCATAACGTTATCTGTCTTCGTGATCTTGGGAGGAGACACAAGCCAAGTATTATATTTTTGATGGAAACGAAGCTTTATCATACGTAGATGAAGCATATTGAAGATATGTTGGGTCTCCAAAAAGGAGCTTTTCAGAACTGTGTTGAGCGGCTTGGTGGTCATGCAATGATTAGGGACAATGAGGCCAGTTTTAATTTATTAAATTGGTCTATTTATCAAATTCGTGGCAATTTTTCAGCTTTCAGTGAAGGGAACAAGGTCTCTTGATCGGGTTCTATGGAGATCCAGAAACAGATGAGAGGCATAGTTCACGGATGCTGCTAGAAAGGTTGTGTCCGACGAATCTGTAGGTTTTTGATGCAGGTAACGCAGCGGAATAAAAATAAATAATTCCTGATTGAATCCCTCCACGGATCGCAAGCAAGCTATCATAACGTGATAAAGGAAGAACAATTGTGTACCTTGTTTGTTTGTGTGATCACAACGTAGAATGATGTCCACGTTTCTACCGGTATCCACACCAAGGATTGCAAGCTGAAATCCTCTTCACGTCTAGTTCTAGCGACGTCGAAGGAGGACAAAGGATCACGCAAAACGTAGCACACCGGGGCGGACAGGTGAGGCCCCCGGTAATGGGGGAGGACGCTCCTTTTGGGGCTCTCTCTCCTTTGCTCTCTTATTTCTCTAGTGATAACTTATGAGAAATAATAAGCTAGGGTTGCCCTTTTATAGTTAATAACTCTTTATTAACTACAAACTTGCCCCAATACTAATCATGTCCATACAAGGATTAGTCCACTATGCAAATTAGTCTTACTAACTTTGCTTGTGGTTGCACTTTGATCCTTAAGATTAATTAGTCCAACTAATTAATATCCAAATCCAGTTTAATCCATAGGGTGTGTGACCCCGTAGGTTTCTACTTAGTTGGTAGTGACAAGTACAAACATAGAGTGGTGTCTAGCAATACATCTATGCCACCCAACTAACATAAATAGTCAGTGATCCGACAAACCATGTGCCAAATGTTACTGTGTTGTGTATATCCCTTTGTCTCTATATTCGGATTGGACACGAGACATAATCGTCACACTCGTATATCCAATCCATAGTTTCTCGATCCTGGGACTAGGCTTATCTATACAGATACATCAATATCCCATATTGACTTATCTGAGTCTGACCAGACATTCCATAAGCACTACCCCTCGAGTGACCGTGAATATTTACACCCATTATGTAGGAGGGACAAATCAACTCTACATCACTATCATCTCTCAGCTTGCTTCCTATCATGCCCGATTACTATCTTTATAGTTTTACTCAGTTACGGTGTAACATGTGATTATATCAAAACATGATATTTCATAACTAGAGTATCTAGTGACTTTAAGTCAAGGATTACAACACCGTTGTCACTATGAGAAGCACTTGTGACGTTAACATAATTTATATGTAGCCTTCTCGTGGTGGGTCAATTCAATATGTCATTACTCCTAGGCCTCGTTTGGGTAGAGGATATGGTATGTAGGGATAAGGCTTATGTTGGGATATGAGCAAGGATATGAATGTTGTCTGATAAGCCCTGATAAGATATGCTGGTTGTCTGTGTTTGGGTGTTGTCGGATATGATGCAGGATATGAAGCAGGCTATGTGCCAAAATGACTGTAATACCCTCAGTAATGTTATTTTGTATAAAAGATTGTATATTTCAATTTGATGTGGAAAAATGTATAGAAAATGTATTAGTATCTATGCATATATTTTAGTACTCTTTTTTCTAAACAATAGTGACGTTGTCAAAATGTATGCAAAATGTATATTAATGCGCGAAATAAACTTGTTGTAACATGCAAACATGACAAATATTCATGGATACAACATGGCCATAGCAAAGTATGGAGTATAAATTAGTAGTACTTATTGGCATATTGACATGGTGTTACAAAACTTACAATATATAAGTTGTATTAAACCAACGAAATTTCAGCAAGCACGGTAAAATGTCTTCATATTTTTCTCAACCATACATATTCAAATAAAGTTATGCAATCCCAAAATAATAGTCATCAAAGGACCTCTCCGAAATGATAGTTATCAATCCCAAAATCATAGTTATCAATCCTAAAATGATAGGGTTTAAGGACAGGGTAGAAAATTAAATAGTTTGTGTGGGTATTTTTGTCAACCTACTAGCATCCTAATATGCTATATTTTCTTATCCGACCTTATACCTCCATGCTGGTGGTATAAAATTTTTTCATTAAAAACTCCATCAGCATACGACAACATAACTTATCCCCTCTCTTATCCGGCACCCAAACACTTGATAAAAAAGAGAGGGCATAACTTATCTTATGCTCCCTCCTTATCCTCTACCCAAACGAGGCCCTAATGCATACCCATGTGTTAGACTTGATATCTCCATATCAATCTATCCACATACTAGTCTATAGTGATCGTCCTATTAATGAATATGAATTTGCTTTTGGACAAAAGCTGAATCTAGAAAAATCATCAGTTGTGTTTTCAGAAAATGTGAATGTCTACGATCGGGTAACACTTAGCAACTTATGTGGCATACAACTAGTTGAGCAGCACAATAACTACCTTGGCCTCCCAACGACTTTTGTAAAAAGAAAATCCATCAAATTTGGTCATCTCACGGAGCGGATCGGGAAGAAGTTTAAGGGATGGAAAGGATTTTTTTTTCAGCAGCAGGAAAAGAAGTATTAATCAAGGCCGTGGTATAAGCTATACCTAACTAGGCGAGGGGGTGTTTCTTCTACTCGCTCAAGTTTTCCATGAGATGGAGAGGTTGGTAAAGTAATTTTGATGGGAGAGACTGAAGACAAGAAGACAATGCATAGGGTGGCAAGGGATAAGCAAAAGCTTCACAAGCGAGATGGGGGGGGGGGGGGGGGGTCGGCTTCCATGACTTTAAAGATTTTAACATGGCTTTACTAGCAAAACAAACTTAGAGATTCCTTCAAAACCCAAATATCTCGGTATGTCAAGTTTTTCATGCAAAATATTTTCGCCAATTCAGTATACTTGACTACAAGCTTAAATCCAAATCCCAAGTTTCCTATTTTTTGAAAAGTATTGTGGAGGGTAAAGATTTGATAAATCAGGCTTAATGTGGAAGATTGTTACGGGGAGAAAAGTGATTTTTTTTTGGGATTGTTGAATCCTGATGCTGAAAACTCACACAATTGTTACACCGTGCCCTATTGGGGCTGGAAATATGTATGTGGATTGACTAATTGACGAGAGTACGGGTGGATAGAATATCAATAGCATTCGGAAACTGCTCCTCCCGATTGATGAGGAGATCGTTCCTAACGTTCAAATACACCAAAGTGAAGAGGAGGATACATTTTATTGGAAGCATTCGAAAGAAGGGATTTATTCTACTGTAAGTGCTTATGTGGCGCAAGAAACAGAACAATACCCGAAGCATCCTCGTCTGCAGGTTTTTTTAATCGTGAGTGGTTGGAAAAGCTTTGGCGCCTTCGTATCCAGAAAAAAAATAGTGTTGACCGTTTGGCGGATTTGGCATAATTCTTTACCTATTTTGGCTAGGTTATAATGCTATTTTGGCTAGGTTATAATGTAGGGGCATTGCCGGGGAAAAAACATGCAAATGGTGTGGTACTCATGCGGAAGACAAATAGCAGTATTTTATTGAATGTAAGAAATCTTGACAAGTTTAGGAGATTATGTTGGGTGAAGATTTTCTCAAAAAGAGCAAACCTCGAATCGCGAATGGAATAGCGAGGTGTCGAACAAGTCGTCATCAGATCGAGTACGCGAGCTCTTTGCGGCTTATTGCTGGACACTGTGGATAATAGCCACAAATATCGCTTTGAGGCGATTGATCAAGATGCGGAGACTATTGCAAGACGCGTATTTCATATGATATTCCGGTTCAAAGAAGCACATCTCAGAGCGCGGCTTCAAGATGAACACATGCCACCCCAAACCGCAGCCCCAAGCTGGGTGGAACCGGCGGATAGCTTCAAGAAACTCAAGACGGACGCTGCTTGGAGAACAATAGGCTAGCGACCGAAATTGGATAAGTTATTCGGAGCTCTTCAGCTGAATTCATTGGAGGTCGAGAGCAGAGAATTCAACAAGCTTGTTCTCCTTTGTTGGAAGAGATAGAAGTAATGGTCATGGGCATGGAGTTTGCTAAAGAGCTGAAGGTCACCAAGTTGGAGATGGAGTCATATTCGTTAGTAGGCATTGCTCTACTCAAGATGAGGAATTTCGGCAAGATTAGAGGAATAAACTCCATGTCTGAAGCGAAGGAACTGCTTATCAAAGGGGAGAACCTAATGTTGCATTTTGAAGAGATTAGTAAAATCATATAGGTCGAGATGGGGACAAAGTTGCTCACTTGTTGTCCAGTAGAGGTATGTTAGAGTATGATATTAGCTTTTATGTTGAAACGCCATTTTGGACTAATGATGTAATGACTGTATACGTTTGGGTTTGACTATCCATGAATAAATTACTCCAAGTTCTCCTAAAAACAATCATACAACTTAACGACTTTCATTTTTTTTTCCTTTAGAACTTTTAACCTCAGCAACAAATCATGACACCAATTTCATTATACTTTGTCAGCCCTCTAGATTATTTTTTTTAACCTACAAGTACTTATGGATTATTATCTTTTAATGATCGAGTGCTTCTTTTGGGCGAGAACATTAGTTTCATATTATACAATTTTTTTTTTGAAAAATTGGCTGCATAAAAAATAATAAAATAAAGGGATCAAATCCGGGGGAGGAACCACCCCTTACATAATCCTCCAACAAAAGACCATCCACACAAGGAGGATGTTCAAACATCCAACAAAAGTATGGAAAAACAGGATTAAAGGCAGAAATAAAAAAAATAGCAGAAGAATGAGGTTTCACACCATGCTTGGCTAGGAAATTAGCAATCAGGTTGGAAGTCCTGTGCTCAAGGATAAGATGAAGCGTTCTGCTACTGCTCAATTGTCTGCATCGATCAATAATAGAAGTAGCACTGTTGTGAGCAATAGTGGAATCAAACAGCTTAACACCACAATCAGTACTTATGCAGACATGGTCCAAATTCATGAAATCAATCAGGGTAACACCAAGAAGCAAAGCAAGGGCTCCAGTCACCATAGGGAAGGCTGCATTCACTCAGCATGAAAAAGATGCAATTCAAAAGCCATTTTAGTCCCTTATAATGCCTCTAATGCCTTGAAATTCACACTTCCATGCACCATGAATATTCAGCTTCACTATACCACCTTGAGGCTTAATCCAGTTACAAGTCATGGGTGGAGAAGGAACCTTGAATCTGTAATTATCCTTGTAAAAAAACAAGCTGACAACCTCCTTTCTAAACTTTGTTAGACAATACAAAACAATTGGATATAGAGGTAGTGTTACCAAAAACCAAATAATTTCACCTCTTCTTGATATGCATGCAAAGATGAAGGTTGTTTGCCAGTGGTTCCTTTAATGATAGCTGACGTAACCATTACCAGGTAGCCAGTCATGGAAGGGAATCAAATGATCATAAGAAGGTGGGAATGAGGATCAACAAGGGACCAAAAGCTATCAAGAAATATACAATTTCTGAAAAGATGTTCTAAAGATTCATTATGGGTACGACAGACAGGGAACATGTGATAACTCCTTAGTTGGAGTCATTTGTCTTAAGTGAAACACTGCTATTTTGTGTGTGTTTCAGTGCAAAATAATGTAATTTAGGCCAAGTTGTCAGAAAATGAACATAAATGAGCTTTTGACTGTAAATGTGAAGTCCGGGCATTTCTTGCGTTGGGTTACGTGCAATTTGATATATTTCATCACATTCGATCTTCACGGGTGTGTTCGTGTTGTGATTTGCAGGAATAAGACACATAGGGAGCATTTGGATAGAAGAAACGAACTTCGAAATGATTGGAGAGCTCAAAAGAATGCTCGGGAGATCATTTGAGCAAGAAAAGGATGTTAGAAGCAAAAACATGAAGTTGGCTGAGGAAAGGATGTCGCACGACATGCTCTCAGAGGTCGTACTACCTGGTTGGCAAAGCACAGGAGCTGGAGAGACAAAATTAGAATGCTAGAAAATTAACAGATGTCACACTACCTCAATTCCAGGTCACACGACCTGAGAGCAACAGTATAACTCGGAAATTTGAAATCCAGGTCTCGCAGGACCTCGTTCAGAGGTCGCACAACCTCACCCTGCATCTCCAGAGGTCACACGACCTGGGGGGGGGGGAGGTCCATGACATGGACGTGCGGGGAAATTTTATGGAAACTCTCCAGGGCCTTTCGTAATTTATCCTAAACATGTCCAAACTATTAGGAAACATATATAAACACCCTAGGACATGATTTTGGGCAGAGTGAGACATTACAGACGAAGATTTGAAGATTGGAGCATAGCTTGGAGCTTTAGATTCATCGTTTGATCTCTTCTCCTTCTTTTCTTTGTTTTTGCCCATGATCACACAAACTCTTGCTATCTTGATCATTTGTATGAGTAGCTAAATACTTTATATCGGGATTTCTCCATGGTAGCTAGTGTTTGAAGCCGTTTTGGCAAATTATGGGTTTTGATTCACGTTTTTCTTAACTTAATTCATGATGAACTATTTGCTATGTTTAATTCATGCTTGTAGTTTATCTTTTCTATTGTGAGACGTTGCAATAGGGAGATCATAGGTAATATTTGTTAGAGACATCAACAAAATACCCGAAAAAGTGAATTTAACGCTTATTCGCACCTAGGTTAGAGAAATCAACCTAATTGACTGAGAACGTGAGTAAATTAGATGAACGTAGTGCATGTCGTAGACACCGTAAGTTGGAGAAATCAATTTATGTGGTCATAGACATAGGTTTTGCTAGAGAGACCAGTAAGATTAATGCTCGTTTGGTAAAATAATCATCATCAGTGTTTCATAAACGTAATTCGTTAGCGGTGACAACCTAGTGATCCAAGAGAGAGTCCTGATACTCGTCCTCGTAATCTCAATTTGTTAGTGTAGTTGTATTTTAATTCCTACCTTAGCAAGCAACCCCAATTATTTGCCCACAAAAGGTTTATAATCGACAAATCCGGACTTTTCGATTATTACTACACGCGACAGTTGTGCACTTGTGGTTTCGACGTGTCAAGTTATTGGCGCCGTTTCCAGGGGCTTCGGTTAATTTAATTAGAATTATTAGCCTTAGGGATTTACTTTTCTTTTATATTCTTTACTCACCCACGTTTCTAGTGTGATTTGTGTTTTCATGTGATTCTCTTGGTGCATGACCCGTTATCAAAATGAGCCATTGCACCCATAGCTAGAAGATCCAGAGGAAGTCAACTCTAATGGAAGACCAACAGAGAGTTGAGATGGAACAAATCCGCAAGACTACGGAAGATGCTGAGACCTCTAGAGTCACTGTTGAGGCTGCTAGGGCCACTGCTGTGAGAGAAGCTGAGACACTCAGAGCTCATCTAGCTGCAATACATCCAACTGTCACTCCTCCTGCTAATGTGCACAGCCAAGGGGCCCAAGGAAATCAGTAGAATGTTGCACCGCCGCGTCCTATGGTGGATTACTACAGGCTTACTTCAGCTGGTTACATGCCATCCATCGTGCTTCCACCAATTAACGTAGCTCTCATCGAGTTGCGAACTCCTATTATTAGCATGGTGTGAGATGAATACCAGTTCACTAGAGCTTCGGCGGATGAACCACATGCACACTTGCTGAACTTCGAGCAGATTTCTCAGACATTGCATGATTAGAGAGTGGCACCTAAGCCAGTAAAATTGATGTTCTTCCCCTTTTCTCTATCTGGACCAGCTAAAACATGGCTTATAGAACTACCGGCTGGATCAATAACAACCTCTGATGAGCTATGTAAGGAGTTTTTTGAGAAAGTATCATCCACCGTCCAAGGTTGGGCAGTTAATGGCTGACATAATGAAATTTACGCAGCACGGGGATGAATCAATGGCAGATACTTGAAGGAGATTATTCGACCATCTCTCTGTCTCTCACTCTTATCCTCTCCTCGCAGAACTGGTCTTCTACTGTAGAAGGAAGAAGAAGTCGAAGAGATTTTACGCCAGTGTTGACTGGTTCTTCTATGGCGATCCGAACGGCTGCGAAGAGGATGACGACCCCGATCTCGAAGGTTGTGACTCGCTGGCGGTGGAACACGGATATCTCTTCTTCTTCTTCTGGCGGTTGAGATGTTTTTGTTTACATTCTGTAAAATGGCTTGTTTTAGATCTGTAAATAGTTCGGTGAAACTGTTTTTTAAATTTATTATCTTTTACTTTATGAACATTATCCAAAAAAATTGGCGGTGTTGGTGGTTGACCGGTGATGGAGGTGTTGTTCTTCTTGTTGTTTCAGGATTTGAGTGAAATAGGAATGAAAAAATTGTCATTTGCACAAATATCTTAAAATATGTGCAAACAGTAACCTGAAGAATTAAAGAAATTGAAAAAGTATTAAGAAATAATAGCAGTAACATCCACTATTGGTGTATGGCATTAACATTTCGAATCAGATTTCGAATCAAATTGTGGAGTCTGGGAGAAATAAATTGACCTTCGCTAATCGAAGTTGCATACATCTTTTTGACACACTTGACACTTGACAGAGGAAGTAGTTCTCAAGTTAGTAGATATATTGGCAAATACACCAATAGATGGTCGAATAATTTGTTGGGAATATACCACACCAGGTCCTAAGGTCCTACACATGAATCTTCAGATTGCGGGGTTAATTAAGAAAAATCAGCATAGACGTAAAGAAAATGATACAATTTAATTGAATTAAGAACCTGAAGCGACAATTTTTTTAATGAGAAATGCATTATATAGTCATTTATGAATTAAGAAACTTTAAATAATAAAAGATGCATATACCAGACTTTGACAACACAATTCATTACCAATACTTTGCTCAAAAAAAAAATTCATTACCAATAGATGCTCTACGTTTCCTCGCAAACAACTACTAGTATTCCAATAGATGCTCTACGTGTCCTCTACTGGTATTGTAGAGGTGATTGTGGCGTTGCAACAACCGTTCATATTTTTTTATTGGACCTCTTCGCCCCCTAAAACCCTTAACTAACAAAAAAATTTAGTCCGAAATTACACAGTTGATAATTGATAGCAATCACGAACTGGAAGTGGTAATAAAATGATTTTGAAACTGAGAATGATACATTCATCATTACCCTATATTGAAAGTGGCTAGGCAAATGGGTGCCAGCTCAACTGGTAGAGCGTCTGCAGAAGATCCTGGGTTCAATCCCGATAGACGACAAACACGTAAATCTCAAAAAAAAAGTGGCTAGTAAGTAATTAACCCCTTAAAAATTACTGTGAGAAGAGTGCATGGTTCGAGAACAGAAATGTTCATCATCAGTAGAAATATAATGACTTTAATCCAAACTCTACTGTTGCCAGCGAATAAGATGACGAGGACATCATATTTGACGCAGAACCGACGCGACCCGTTGAGGATGAGCACACCTTATTTGATGCAGAATCGCTACACATAACAACGAAGTGCCTCTGCAGCTTACAAACGTCTGTTTTCGGCGATACAACATCGTTTATGGTGTCAAATTGTAGTTTTTCCGTTTTATTTACTATTTTTGGTAATAATTTATCGTGTAATAACTCGAGATTGACAACTCATTTTGCGATTCCACAAATTGAGACTGTCTTAGAATCTCGTCCTTAGTTAGTGGTAGTATTTTTGGACATTTTTATTATTTACTATTTTTGGCATTAATTAGGGTTCTACTGTTTAAGCAATGTGTAGCCCACGAATAAAGACAGTTTTTTTCCTTCTAAATTATTATTCTGACTTTCTCAGTTTTTGAGATCTCCTTTACCTATCTAAGAACGTAATTAGACTTTCTTCTTGCTTCTAATCTGCGTCAATATTTGTTCTTTCAGTAAACAATTTTCTCAGTGCCAAGAAGGTCCTACTCAAGTATGTAATGCCCTACCTTAGCACACCAACATCCACCTACAATAATCACATTGCCATCCATCCATCAAGCTGAACAGATATTTATATGCAATGGTTGTCAAAAGTTCAAAATAGACAAGCTGGCAGAATTGAGGAACCATATTCATTCAATCCAGACACCATGTTCACCTTCACTTATCAGGTGACTTTTACAAGTTTCTTGAGAAATTAGCAGTTCGGAAACTAAAAATGAGACGGGCAACAAGATACCGTTGAAATGTATGAACACATCATGGTTCAAAGATCAGAAAACGAACAAATAATATATTTACAATATGGTTTATAAATGGTTTCACCTTTACATATAACTAAGGGAGGCATCACTACACGTGCAAATTACACAGGTGCTAGCTGATCAGGTCCCAGAAACAACAGGCAATTAAACTCTACAGAATCACAACCCATAAAGAGATATGTCATATACAGCAGCATTATGCAATGTGATAAAGGAGAACAATCTTTAGTACTAGTACTACATTTGTAAAAAAGTACAAACTCGCGGGTAAGGAATTAGTGCATGTTTGGTTGGAGATTTTAATCTTATTTGAGATTAAATTCTGCCAAAAACATTAGTCTCGTTTGTTTTGCAAATTTCTTCGGTGAGATTTTAATTGAAGTTGGCTAATAATCTGCTGATTAAAGAATCTTCGATTTTGGAGATGTTTTAGGTATAGTGTCCGAAATACCATACTCTATCCTCACTTTAATGCATGAATTCTTAATTTGTGCAAACGCATAACATCTTAGATGTATAATAAGTTCAAATAAAGACATTTATTGTAAATTTGATAGTAAAGGCTATAGGTGTTGCCAAACAAAATTAAATTTTAATTCCGAATTTTAAGTGCATGCCAAATAGTTTTCAGATTATAGTTTCAGTCAAGCTTTCATCCCAGATTATTTTCATCAATGTATTGAGATTTTAAGCAAGAACCAAACACGCTCTTAATTTACTCTAGCAAATGCCAGGTGGAGAAGTATTACCGAGTTATAACCAAATAAGGAAAACAAAAACAAAGGGGGCGGAAAATTCTCCATAATGATTGATACAAAAGCTTAAAGTTGCAGGAAGAAATGGTCCTTACACCTTGTTATGTCTTTCATTCTCCATAATGATTTTCCCTTTACTCTTCATGTGCCACACCACTGCCAAGTGAGAGAGAGAGAGAGAGAGAGAGAGAGAGAGAGATCCGTTTTACATCTCTCTGTCCCTATTCGGACTCTGTACATGTTATGTGAAGTCACATCTTCTCCTTTGTTAAAAGCTAAGGATTGGGTGGAGAGTGGATCAGAATATAGTTTGATGTCTGATGTTTTGATTCCCTTTTCCAATCACTTTCTTTCTGTGTCATTTAACCATTACCAATCTAACACCTTACAACGACTACCCCAACTGTTCTGAGCATTGATGTTGCTTGTGTGTTATACAGGGTCTTTAATGTTCTTGCCCTTTGGTTAATCTAAAACGTACTTCCAGATTTCCGCGTTAAAATTTCCAGTATATTTATCAAGCAATGATGGCAAGGGGTAATGAGTGGACGGTGTCCGCGACCTTTACAAGTTTGAGGACAATATGTTTTTGACAAACAGAGGAAAAACTTCAGAAGAAAAATAGAGGGAAACATATGGCGACACCATTTAGGGACTTCTTTTCTTCCTGATCCCATCCCATCCCTTCTCGATATCAGCAATATGTTTAAAAAATTCAGTGAGATCGAAATCTTGAAAGTAAGTATTGTGAATCGGATGATAGTCAAACTTAGTATACCCTATTGTCCGTGTAGCATAATTCGGAATTAATGATCCAGTCGCAATATTGCTAGTGAATGAGCAAACTGCGCTAACAGTCAACCACCTAATAGGCTACATACTCAGTAGAGCAGCTTTTTCAAGGGAGACGTTTGAGAGACCATCTAGGAAAAGGTAATTCATAGGAGTATTTTTTATATCATGAAATTAACATTTTATAACCTCTTTGCAGTGTTTCTGGATCCATCAATGACGACATGCTAAGACACAGGCATTGCTCCTGTAAGGCAAAGTATATATTGGGGGAGTTAACTATTTATCTAAAACATTTTTTTCCAGAAATACCTAAAACTATTTTATAAATGTGAATTCTGGTTTTTCTATAGAACCAATGGTAAATTGAACTGATTGCTTAAACACAAAGAAGAAGTACTTCGGGAAAAAAAAAAAGTTAGTACCTGGATAAAATTAGAGTAGTAGTAAGATAGAATAAAGCAAAAGCAATGATGTAATGATGTACTTGTCTAGAAAGGAGCGATCAGGGTTGGTGCATCAAGGAATGAACTTCTCGTGGGGCTTCAAGGAAAACATTCCCTATTCCCCCAAAGAGAATGCGCCCAAGAGCATTGATTCAAACTTTCAAGCGTTGATGCAATCATACAGAAATCAACTTTAAGGTTGCTTTCTTACTGACCTTTTCACATGTATTCTCCTTGCAGTATCTATTCTGCTCATCTTGGTGAGAATCTACTGCTCGGTGTTATTGAAGCTGGCATCTGCACAATAGCAAACTTTTGCTGCCTCAAGTAACATTCCCTAGAAATAAGCCAAATAAGGCCTTATCCTCGTAGTACATCTGCAAAGACAAAGAGATAGATTTTAGAGCCATCAAAATAAGTGGTAACTCGACATTGGCCGGAAGGGGACAAGTGTTAGCATAAACAATCAACATTGAGAGATCAAACTCATCTGCTGTGCTGTTCAGCACTCGGCTGTCCTTTATTATGCTGATAAATATACTACCAATTGCGATTATTTCAATCAGGGGTATCTTCGGATAAAAAGATTGAAACAAAAAGAGGATTTCGGGATAATGAAGTAACTGTAATTCTTCCAAGAAGTACAACATTTTTTGACAAGCGTCATCATACTGATCATGCATTTTTGGGATATGAGTTATCTTTTCAGGAATAAAGTTCCAATGTGTAAGCAAATAGCATGAGGCATGAATCTATATGAGTTCGGACGCTATCAAGATAAAACCTTTTTTTAGATGCATAGCAAGCATACCAATATACGGAACAAAAACATCTCTTTCCTAACAAGAATCAAGGGTTAGCTTCAAATATCACGAGATTCAATCAGTGTTTCCAACAACTCATCTATTCTGTACATTATTTCCATAAAGCCTCAAAAATAACATAAAATTAACCACTAAACCAATAGAAATATGAACTTACGAAGTGCGATCTAAAGATATTAAAAGATCCCAAGAGGTCACTAAAAATAGGATGCGTGAAAGTACGATTACATTAACTTCAATCTGTCATGCTCTTAGAAAATATTAAAGAACAACTGTTAACATATCCGGAACTAGGTTTATAGAAGAAGAATAAACAATTGTCACTCAGGTAAATTTTTCTTTTTAACTCTAGAAAACGAAATATAAAAAAGAACATGGTACAACTACACAAGGTTAGTTTTTAGCTAGTGATTGCATATACATCTCTTTTATTCCACTCTTTATTTCTCCACTTCTGCTGCCCAATTTAATTTTTTTGTGGTATTTCTGAGAATTCACCATCTTGTCCACTCATGACAGGTTGAACACTTGAACCCGCTTTTCCCTCAGCATTCTCCTGCATGTACCCTAACAGTCCAATCAAATGCAATCTACATGAGATTGAAATTTCCCTCTTAGACGTCTTTAAATCCACCATCAACAGCTCCACTTGCCCTAACTTTCCTCATTTTGCATTCTCATGGTAAAACGACAGTGGGCGGTGCATCCTATTTTTTATTTTGTGTCGTACCAATATTATCCCCCCCCCCCCCCCTTAGGAAGTGAGATAATGTGACCAACCCAGCATAGGTGTGCTTCAGATTGGTTTATCTCCCTTCAAATAGAACTTAGTTAACACCTAAAGTTACGGTTCTGTTGACTACTTGAAAGTCCTTCGCGGGGGAAGAATAATAATCCGCTATAGGGATTAAGATATCACGTTTATCTCCCTCCTGTTTGCGAAATTGCATTTACTCATCTATTTTGTTTCTCTGCCCAACTCTAACCTCTATGAGCTTAATATACAAATTGCTATTTTAAGTGGCCGTTTAAAAGAGGGGTATATGGAACTAAACATCTTTCTAGGCTCACGTGCTGGGTTTGTCAATTCAGTGACATGGTAATTAACAATGCAACTTGGCACTTTGGGTCCTAAGGTTGTACTGTCTCTTATCTTTTTTGCATAGTAAGTTCTGGGGCGAAGATCTTGATAATTTACAGTTCTAACCTGCAACTGAGCTAGCTTGATTAGGCTGTCACATTTGTCTATTTCAAAGAATGTACACATTGCATATGTTGAATAAAATTAGGCTAGGATTAAAAAACAACAGCTTATAGTTAGCAAGAGGCTGAACAGAATCAAGGGAAACTTTATTTTCCTGGTTGCTCAGGAACATGGTAATATGCATCTTTGATAGCCTGGCAATTATTGATATCTGCACAAATATATAATGCCAACCTAATTTTTTGGTAAAGCCTTTTTCACATGCCCGTATTACTCCTCAACATACAATCAGGATAAGCAGTTTTAATAGGATACAATCGTAAATCATATACTAACAAATTATATATTAATAAATCCTGCAACTACCTATCATCATCCTCACGTCTCACTTACAACAACTGCCCCACATATCCACAATCCTAATTTGTTACAGCACTCTCCTAATTAATCTCTAAGTTGCCCCACTGTCAATCTCCAATAAATCCAAATAAAACATTTACGTTCTCCTTTCACAGTTTATGTCCATCTTACCCAAAAACATAAACAGGATTGCGATTACCATTCTGTTTCTTATGATCTAGTGTCATACACGGTTTACTCCAATCTAATTGGTTACTGTGTGATTTAGGTGGATGCTTTATGTCATTCTTTAATTTCAAGGTTTTATCTTACGGTTTCCGAGCATAATGTCGCTTAGTACTGGTGTAATAATGCATACCAAGGAAAAGCACAGAAATTCATATATGTGAAGAGATGACTTGCAGCAAAGTGCATCCGAGATTTCATAATGGCAGTGAAAAAGGTTAGTAATTACATGTCTCACACCATATTATGTTCTCGATCATCTCATTTTAACAGGTCCAAGTGTTCAGAGATTATTGTACAAATTATGTTCTAATTCATTTCAAACAGTACTTGAATTCAGAACATAAAACGCTGTGTTTGGATAAAGAATTTCTAAGAAACTTGGAATTTGAAGATTACGGATTTTAAATGAGGGTATTCTAAATGATGGGTATTAAAATTCGTGGTATATGCTACGTTGCTAACAATGCTTTCAATTGTTTGGGCCAAGTAAATAACAACAATCTGGCTTACTTTGCTCAACTTACATCTGGCACATTGTATTGCTGTATAGTCATATATGGCCCAAAACTATAGTATGTTCGTATCAATTCGAAACCCAACATTCTTCTTATAATTTTACTTCGACAATCTTCACTTCAGCTGCCGCCGTGGAGGGCAGTGGCGACGGGCATCCCAGATTGTTTACAGTTATAGCAGTTTAAAAGGCGTGGCACGTCAAGATATGGTTGCAGTTGGAAAAGTGTGATGTTCATTTAATGGAATATGTGGTGGCGATATTTGGTCTGTACCATGGTTGTTGGCACTATCAGAGTGGCAGAGGTGAGTGGTCGAAGAGGGTGGTGAATGGACTGATCGAAGGGGTAGATATGGCCATGAATATGTTGGCATAGCGACGATTGTGTTTATGAACCACATCAATGGTCACTGAGGTGGTGGGGGTGTTGCTCAGACTGGTGGCAGTGGCGGTGGTTGTGTGGCCCAGTGGTCGACATGGCGGCGTGGTGGTGACCTGGGTGGTGCTGGGGGTGGTAATCACAGTGGTGGGGAAGTTGTGGTTTTGTGGCTTAGCAACAATGGTTGAAGTGCTTGTGCACCGGTAGTTGGATGGTGGGTGTTTTTATCACAGTGGTGTGAAGGCTCCAAAGTTGGAATTCTTGAAATGACACCGATTTTGGTGTCATTTAAAATTGGAATTAGGGTAGTCAAAATCTCGATTCTAAATGACTTGGGATTTTTAAAGTGCCAACTTCAATTCATCCAAACAAGTTATGCAAAAATCTGGAATTTAGATTCTAAGGTTATAAAATTCCAAGTTTTCATACCTCATCCAAACACAACAAAACTGGTTTTTATAAATGCCACGTGCATCCATTGTGCCAGTTTTCTAGTAGATCAACCCCGTTCCTCATGACTGATGAGCAAACTGAAGATATCAAAATTGATTGTTTGCTTTGATCAGGGGTAGGTGTCAAGTAGTTGACACATGACACAATCAGCTTGTGGAAGTGTTTCATGAGATGATTAAATCATTCTTGTAATAAGTACTCGAGTAATGAGCATGGAGCAAACGAAGGAATCCTCCAGTTTGGGGGAAAGTGAAACATTCAGATGTTACTACTTGTTAGTGAACAGTTTCTTTGCATTATCATTATATAAGGAGTATGTATCAGCTAATGCTACAAGCAAACCAGCAACCGTTTCTGATATGAGTTCTAGCTTAGCTACCAGAACTAACATGCTGGTGAAGAGCAAGAGGATATTCAGATCCAAGATGGTTATGATTACATGCAAATCAGATAAGACCCATCACCTCAATGATTCAGTGGAGTTCTTTATTGTTCTTTACATGGAAAGTGCAGGACCTACAGTTCTCATTGAACCCGCTCCTTAACTCCTAAAACACATTTCTCAGTCACAGGAATTTCTCTCTAAAGTTCAGGTTACACAAAGAAACTGGAAGAAGTCAAATACACATGACCCAAGTTGGAAACTTCAGTATCGTGAAGTGACCATTGTTACACAGATGTTTCAAGTCAACATTTAATAAAAATGAACATGCGACATATGTGTTCAGTACTTCAGTTCTTGAAGTTGTGCTTTTTTAGTCGAAATCCAAGTTGCATATTGGACAAGTTTGTAGACTGAAGTGGTTCATTAATCGATCTTCACAATAAATTGTTTCAGACATTGGGGCTATCATCAATTACATGGTACTCGAGCTGATTGTATTATTTTACTCATAGAAGGCCGTAGTAGAATGCTTAATGTAGTTAATTAAAGAATATGTATTTTAGTATCCAAAATAGTCCAAATATTTAAGCTGCTACATGAGACTAAAACTAATGAGCAATATTTATTTAATGCATTAATTTCCGCACATCAAACTTTAGGATACTAATTAGCGAACCCCAGCATCCTAATATTCAGAAAGGGCCGAATCCGATTCTTGAATCAGCACGAAGCCTTGCCCGAGTCCAGATACATAGGTTACTGTTCCAGCTATCCTTTTCCAGGGTATTATATATTGCCAGGCCCTGGAAATAATAAATTTCCAGAAGTAAGTGATGCTTACACCTCATGAAGATTAAAAATATAAGTGATGGAATCTGCAAGAGTATGTGCTGGATTTGGACCATTTGGTGGACAATCAATGAGTTCTTCCATTTTCAAATCAATGTCAAAGTAGAATTACTTAAAGCAATAACGACTCTCATTTAGTATCTCTTTGCTGTTTGCACCTTTTATGCCCTCTTGGTACATAGCTATTTTTCATATTTAAAACAAGAATATCATTCTTCTAATCTTCTCACATAGAGAAGAAACCTCACTCGAAATGAAGTATAACCAACATTCCCTCTCAAAAACAGAATCTCCTTTTGGAGACTTCTACTAACTCCTTGCATAAATCATTTTTATGCTCTTCCAAGGAGTTCTCAGAATCGAACAAGATTAGTAAGCTTGCTTCATGGTGGAAATGAGCAAGGACACACAAGTTATGTCTTGACACTGACTGTTGTTTAAGCCATTGTAACTAATAGTGGGATGAACAAGTTCACAAATCAGACAAATCATGGGTGGTTGAATGGAAGCTTAGCTGTTCACAACTTCACATTGAATGTTCAATAATGAAACTATCATCAAAAGATTCCAACATATGAAGACGCGACACGGTAGAGTAGGGTTTATGGTACTTGTGAGTTGTGGAGACGTGTAGAGAGGTATAGGCACCTTTTATGTAACCTTTGCATAGACCTTAATCTTGGGTTTAGGAACAATTTTTCATCTTGGAGGATCATGTAATAGCTTAATAGTTATGTATGAAATGTCTAATATCTTTCTTTATGCTTCCAACAATTTCTAGATGAGATTCTGAATATGTTTACATATACTAAGTAATTTAGCCACCTGTATCAAATTCTTGATTATGCCACGGAAGCAAGAATTTCCTTCTTCGAAGCTAGATGTTATTAATGGTAGATCTGAGTCTCTAATCTTAATCCATCAGTCGATGCCCCTGACTCTATTCAAACTCGGGTTTTTTTCCTTCGTTAGAGACCGTCATGAAAGAATCTGTAACAAATGCTACCCAAGGAAATCATCTGATCATGGATGTTTCCTTTTATGAAAGACTCTATGATCCCCTGCAAAAAGACTATATGATCCCCTGCAAAAAGACTATATGATCCCCTGCACAAAGACTCTATGGCAGATTCATCTTTCAATTTATAATTTAGGACGAAACAGGTAAGCACTTGACGCATCTCTTCATAATTTGTGTAGACAATACATAGTTTTAATTATAGAAAACTTTGTGTCTATGTATTGTCTGCAATTTGCAACCTCAATATATACCCTCATCTAGGACCAATCACTATTAGAGTATAGATCATTGGCTCACTTTTTCTACTCATGATCCTTCTCCGACCATTCCTGTCGATATGCAAGAATTTCCTCATTCATGCTTAATGATTTATCTTGCAGCATTTCGCAATCTGGAGCACCACATCCAGTCACACTGCAACTAGTATAAATCTTCGCAGACAATTTCAAAAGAATTATCAGTTTGAAGTACACCAATATATAGTGTACCCAAACTTCCCAATTGAATCAGCTGCAGCATTGTTCAGAATCATTCGAAACTACAAAAACGTTCTGACGCTCCACAGCTCGCATCCATCAATCAGGCGTAATTGATCATCTTGCATTCTTGAAGTAACAGAATCATCCTCTAGGTAGGGTCTCCAAGTGCATTAAATGATGATATATCAATAAAGTTCACTAATTCAGAAAAAGCTTAAACCATCTGGAAACAATCACTACAATGAACCCACTTCAGGCCAGAAATGTAGTTGCAAGTAATAAAGCCTTCTAAATACATGGTTGAATGGAAATTAAACTAGTTTACAGAAAGTAGTTCGGAGAGGGAGAGAGAGACGGGTCATTCTTCATACCAGGGAAACCCTTATCGGCGTATCGCTAAAACAGCGCTACATCTTCGGAATCTTTCACGAGATATAGATTGGACAACAACGGTGTTTGGTGGTGTCTGCTGAAGTCCTATTCGCCGTCCGGCACATATACAATACCGGTCGCCAGAAACGAAAAGAGAAAATTCAAAAAGAATAGGAAGAGTCGATCAATTGACAGGCCACGGGTCAGGCACGACCCGACGGGAAACTTGAGCTGAATCCAAAGCCAATTCAACCCGTTGGTCGGTCAAACCGTCGAGCCCAAGCCTATATTTTTACAAAGTTTCAAATCGAAACCGAACCTATTATCTGAAATTTCATTTGCTTGATCCAGTTGTGTGTGTGTGTGTATATATATATATATATATATATATATATATATAATGTAAAGATGGGAAGTTGGGCCCTAATGAAAAGATGTGTATTTTCATTAGTTATTCATAGTATTTTAACGGTTACGTATTCATGCAACAGTCGGTAGTGTAACAGAAATAGATTCACGAGACGTAAAATTTCTCGAGGGAGATTTCGCAAGACATGAAGAGGTTATTTGCGATGTCGATCTATATGAGATGAAAGAACCACTAGATGGCACCCCATCCATATTCGATTATGAGTGAGTAGTTCCTCAGGATTCTATGGGCATTGGGAGTGACTTGCCAAGTGAGCAGCACATCCTAATGGTTGAGGGCACGATGGTCCTCCCATGCGAAGGAGTGCTCGTGAGAACATACCCCCCCCCCCCCCCCCCGCGACAATTTGAGATAGAAGGGAAGGCCTTTACTGCATGACGATGATGAGCCTAGGACAGTATTCGAAGCCTTGTTGTCCCCTTCTTGTGAATTATCGAAAGTTGCTTTACAGAAAGAGTTGGAGTCTATGAGGGCCGACCATATCCGTGACTTGGTTGCTTGTGTAACCCGAGTGGATCACTGTCCCAACAACTTCTTTATCTGTTCCACCTTATAAAAATGCTTAAGCCTAGAAGGTGCTAGTAGTAATCCAAAAAGTTTACTATATACAAATATCTAATCCACAATATCTCGATTTGGGACGGGATATTACAATCCTCCCCCCTTATATACTCGACGTGCTCTTCGAGTGTGCCCAGTTGTATGCAATTGGAGATTAGGAGAAGGATCCTAGCGTGTACCTACAATAGACAAGAACAACAAACACAACACAAAGATCAAGAGTAAGATATTGAGTAAACAAGGGTAAGAGCAAGCCAGGTAAGGTATCTGAGAGAGAGACATTATGTAGGTTGATAAGCCAAAAGATCCGAACCTCTATCAGACGACAACACTCCTATATATACTAGTATTAAGACAACCGTTATGAGGAGTTACATAACTGCAAGCGACACTTATATAACTGTCTCGCACACGTGTACGATCGACCGTATATATAGGCGGGTGATTCGCAAGTCTCTTAGATAACTGACAAGGGTCGCACGCGAGTATGGCTATGACTCGCGCGCGACGAGCCTTACTCTATCCTCCAAGCCACTTAGACCCCTTAGCTCCCGTATGGACTATATGCGAGGGGGGAACCCTGTCTCATAGCCCTGATATGGATAAGTGTGAATATGATGATAAGTATATAATGATAACAGAGTGCGAATAAATCTTACTAGTGACTGCCACGTGGATAGCAGTTGATGTATCTAAAATGCACTATAAACACCAGTCATGTATCTCCTTGGCTGGCGGCACACCGCCACGGAGCCCTTGCGGGACCAGGGGCGGATCTGATACCATTTGTTACAACCTGAGTAGATTACTATCCCATCAACTTCTTTACCGGTACCACCTAATGCTTAAGCCTTGAAAGTGCTAGAAGTAATCCACAAGGTTTACTATGTAACACATATCTAATTAACAATATCTCGATGTGGGACGGGATATTACAGCTTGTCGGCTCGAAGCAAGAATATTGAACGCTAATGGGTTCTCTTCATGGTCAAGTGAAGAGCATAGGGAAGCATAGAAAGGCATGAGGTCTCGCTTGGACGCAAAAGACTACGCCCAACGGAAGGGTGTAGACAACGATGAGAAATTCTCCCGGGTAGTGTGGGTGTTGAGGATTACGTCGCTTCGCTCATTATTGGAAATAGTAGCGAACATGGACCTATATTTCCATCAAATGGACGTAGCGACTATATTTCTCAATGTAGAAATGTAAGAGGAGATTTGTATGACTCAACCACAGGGTTTTGAGGCAAAAGATGAAGAGTACATAGTGTGCAAACTGTTTAGTCCAATTATGGTCTTAAGCAGTCCTCTAGAAAGTGGTATATGAGATTTCATCTGGACATAATTTATTGTTTGTTTACGATGATAGCTGAAGATCACTGCATTTATGTCAAGCGTTATGGGAATAAGTTCATGATCTTGTCACTTCATGTACATGACATACTATTGGCCAATAACAATCTAGGATTGTTGGTATCCCCTAACTGGTTGTTATCCTCTCGATTTGCGATGAAGGGTATTGGTGAGGCGAGTTACATCATAGGGATAAAGATCCCGATGGATCGTTCAAACAAACTTCTCCGTTTTTCGTAAAAGGCATACATCAAGAAGATCTTGAACGCTTTCATATGTTGGACTCCAAATCGTATGATGCTCTTGTAGCTCGTGGCGAGAATTTTATACTAGATATGTTCCCTAAGACACAACAAGAGAAACACCATATGAACAGCGTACCCTATGAAAATTTGGTTCGGAGTCTTATGTGAAATGACGTGTACTAGACCCAACATATGCTATGTGGTCGGTTTAGTTAGCATATATCAGGTGAATCCTAGTATAAGACACTCAAATATAACAAAGGATCGTGGATCACGTGTTGTAGTGGGTTTTCGGTAATCAAATGCAGCAGCAATACAAAACAAATTTCTGCCAAAAATATCGATTGTGAAGGATCATAATTTGATGTTGAGAAATTACCTCAGTCTCACTGACTGATGACGATCACAAGCGTTGGAAGTGCAACGCCTCTACGGTATCCACACAAACGGATTTGCACTGGACTCCCTCTTCGCTGGTGCTAGCCTGCTGGAGGGACACAAACGATTTTTTCTCACAAAATCCGAACGGATTTAGACGGCTCCTCTAAAACCCTAGATATTATGTATCTGATACGATAGTACTGAAAACCACTAGAAATCTAGCCACGGTGCTAGGGTTTGGAGTTGCATTTTAATCCTAACAATTAGGATTAGATTGCACTTAAGTTTACATTCTTAATTTCTCCCGAGTCCAACTAATGAGCAATTAATTCCATTTTGATCAATTCTTGTGTGCGACTATATAGGTTCATAATTACGTTGGTAGTAACATTTATGACCATTGAGAAGTATCGAGCAATACATCAATGCTACCCAATTAATAGGAATGCCAATGATTTGACTAACATCTATGATCAATGTTATCGTGTCGTGTAATCTGTTTGCCTATATATTCAGATTAGACTCAAGGCATGTAGTGTCCCCCTCGTATATCCAAACTATAGTTTCTCGATTCTCCGAGGAGACTTAGATAGAGAAATGACACCAGTATCTCATATTGATTTATTTGAGCACGGCCATGCATTTTCTTAAGTCTCACTCATCGAGTGGCCTTGGATATTCACTCCCGTTATATAGGATGGACAAATCGGATCTACACCACTCACACGCCTCAGCATGTTTCATAACATGTCCAATTACCATTTTTATAATCACCTTGTCACATAGTGATGTTAGACGATATTAAAACATGTCACTCCACATCTAGGGAATGTAGTGATTTCAAGTCATAGGATCACAACACCACTGTCACTATGAGAAGTACTTGTGACACTCACATAACATCCATGTAGTGTTCTCATGGCGGGTCAATCCGGTACATCATTACTCCTAATTTGTACCCATGTGTTAGAATTGATATATCATATCAATCTAGCCACATACTAGTCTCTATGTATTATAGTCGTCCTAATTAATGATAATACTTCACAAGGGATATTTAAGAATACAAAATTTATTCCAAGGACTTAATTATGTCAGCATATCTCCATATAGGTAACAGAATGAATAAAACACATTTATAAATTGAAAGTGTGTAATGTAGGTGTAAACAGGTATATAAATACTTTAGAAGGGGGGGGGGGTTGAATAGAGTATGCTAGCTTTTTGCCAAAACACAAGTTCTTGAAACTTAAGTAGAGCAAACTGTTGATATCTCAAAGCTTTGAAGAGGATTTGAGGAGCTTGAAGATTAACAGCAGAGTATAGAGGCTCCAAAACTTTGAGACTTGGAAAGCTCCAAAGCTTTGAAACTTCCAATATAAACTGAAAGTAAATATAGCAAAAGTAAATAGCAGAGACACAGCGATTTTACAGAGTTCAGTCACAATTGGACCTAGTCTCTGCCTGAGGGATCTAATCCCTCCAGAATTATAACAAAACTTCTTATTAATCACCCAGATTTAGCCCTAGATTTCAAGCCTAAGTGAGCTACCTTACACTTATACAACTTGTGGTTCCCAACCTATCTAGTTACAAGCTACAACCTGTTGGAACAATAAGAACCTCTTGTTGTTCACTTGAACAACCAAAATACTAAGTTTAATGAGGTTTCAGAAATGAAGAATAGATGATACAATTAAGTACAAGAAGAAGAACTCAGAATAGATAAGATGTTTAAGCCTGGAAGAGTTCTTCTGAATTGGAATGATCTTCTGTTTGCTGGAGAGTTGAATTACTGAATGATTTGAAGAGTTGTATTAACTTGATCTTCCCAGTTTGTTGCTCTCTCCAAAATCACGATCTCTGTCTCTGTTTCCGACTCTCTGCAATTCAAATTTAAAGTGCTGATCTCAGTCTGCAACTAACTTGAGAAAATTCAGGAACAAAATTCCTAAATTATATCCTTTCTGATAAGCACCAATGAACAGCTATATTTGAATGAATTGCTGACTTGTTTTATGGACGTTGGACCGCCCAAAAAACCTACATATACTCAGCAACAAGATCAACCAAATAACAATACAATCTACCAATAAGATCAGCTTAAAACATCAGCTACCAGTTCATGAGAGACATGGGCTAGGATTGTCTGTGGACAGTTTCTGAGCTAATAAATACATTTGGCCACATGAATGTATCAAGTAGCAAATATAGAACACACAATAATAGACAATAATAACCTTATATCAAGTTCTAAGTCTCATAGAATCTACATGCATACAGGAAGATAATTAAATGAACTTAGCAGTAAAGAGTAACCAGAATATCTCAAAGCTTTGAAGCTTTGCCTGCTAACTCACCAGAATGAACATTGGATTTTCAATCCAACTTAGTCCTACGATAATCAACTTAGAACATAGATTAATAAATGCATTCATATAATTAATCCATATCATAACCAAAACCTGCACAAAAAACAGTTAGATAATTCAACACATAGGAACTGCTACAGTAACTCAAAGCTTTGTAGCTTTGGTACTTAGCAATGTCTTTTTCTTGTGTTTCTGGGTTTCATCATCAAGGAGCTAAGCTCTCTCCCTGTATATTCACAACATAATGTCCAGAAGCTTCAGACTTATCAATCTCCCCCTTGATGAAAGACAAAACACATTATTTGAGCACTGATATCCTGCAACTTACAATAAGAAGTAAAAATCACAGAATAAATAAATTACACAAAATCAAATACCACAGAATTCCATAGAATTGCATAGACAAAATCCTACCAAATCCAGAAATTATTACAAACCAAAAATCCAGATAATAAACATCCTCAAAACATAGAAACTACTAAACATAAATCAACTAAAACACATAACACATAATCTTCTCCCCCTTTTTGACTTTCGTCAAAAGAGTAGAAGAGATGTAGGATCTGTTCAGAATGTTTTTAGGAAGTTAAGAAAGATAAAAAGAACTTCAGGAACTTTCATAGTCATCATCAGCCTCATATTTATTCAAACTAAGATCTGCAAAACTTTCACTCAGAGAATCATCAGCACTTTCATCAAAATAGCATGAATACTCTCCTCTACAATCTTAGATCTCTTATTGAAAACTCTGTAAGCTTTGCTGGTTTGAGAATAACCAAGAAACACACCTTCATCACTTCTAGAATCAAACTTACCAAGATTATATTTTCCATTGTATGCACAAAAAAGGTACAACCAAAAGGATTAAATTAAGCAACACTAGGCTTTCTTTCTTTAAATAGTTCATAAGGGGTTTTCTTCAAAATTGGCCCGATCAAACATCTATTGAGCACATAGTTGGCAGTATTAACAGCTTCTGTCCACAAAGATTTTGGCAAATTACTTTCAAGTGGCATGGTTCTAGACATGTCTTCAAGAGTCTTATTTTTCCTCTCAACTACTCCATTCTGATGAGGAGTTCTAGGATCAGAGAAGTTGTGTGAGATGCCATGCTTTGCAAAAAATAAATCAAAATCAAGTTGATCAAATTCCCTACCATGATCACTCCTAATAGATGCAACATGTAAATTTTTCAAAGTTTGAAGCTCTTTGCAAAGTTTAGAAAATTCATGTAATGCTTCAGAGTTTTCTCTAATAAACATAACCCAAGTATATCTAGAGTAATCATCACCACAACAAGAATATATCTCTTACCTGTGGGTGTTTGAACCCTCATAGGACCACACAAGTCCATATGCATCAATTCTAAGGTTCTAGAGGTATTTAAAAAGTTCTTGGCTTGAATGAGCTTCTGGTCTGTTTACCTTGAGTACATGCCTTACAAAACTCATCATCTTTGAATTTGAGGATTGGTAATCCCCTTACCAGATCTTTTGAGATGAGCTTATTCAAAGAATGCATGCTTATATGACCAAGATTTTTGTGCCATAGTTTTGAGTTATCCTTCAAAGCTTTGAGACACTTCAGACTATCACCTGCAACTTTGTCAGTACATAGTGCATGAACATTATGTGACCTAGGAGCAGTGAGTATGCAATTTCCTGATTTTTCATCTCGTACCACACATTTCTCCTTGTCAAAAACTACCTTATTACCTTTGTCACAAAGCTGGGAAATACTCAATAAATTATACTTAAGACCATCAACTAAATAAACATCAAAAATTGAATATGCAGAATTGTTACCAACACTTCCTATACAAATTATGTTACACATTGCTTTTGTCACCAAGTGTAATTGTTCCCTCTGATTGCTCTTTGAGCTCTGACAATAAAGATTTCTTCCCACTCATATGCCTGGAACATCCACTATCCAAAATCCATTTCTGATCTTTCAAAGCTTTGGTGACATCCTGCAAAATTCAATCAATGCCTTAACAGGCTATTAGACCAAGTGTAGAATTTGGATTCATACTCAGAGTCAACCATATTAGGTGGTCTAACTCTCTTTGGAACCCAAATCTGTTTCACTTGTCCCTTAAGCTGATAAGGATATGTGTTCCTCATTATGTGAGGTTCTGTCCTTCTAAAGGGGCAAGTTAATTTTACATGTCCAATTTTACAGCAGTAATTACACTTTGGAGAGTGTCTGCTTCCTGCTTTCAAAAAAGTGGTTTGGCTTTTTCTTGGAACATTTGGATTATATCCAATTCCACTCTTGTATACAGAATGCATACTTCCTCCAAGCATAAGACTTAGCTTCTATTCTGAGCCAACAAAAGTTGAAAGAATTTTCTTGAATTCTTTAAGCTTACTAGTCAATGAAGTATTTTGTTGTTCTAAATCATCACAATGAGTTTTTAGATCAACAAAATTGTCAATTAAAATAGTTTTTTGATCAACTACTTGTTTAAATTGTGATTTCAAAGCTTTGAATCTACTGTCCAAGGCTTTGAAGTCACTACCAATTTTTTACCTTAGTAGCTTCAAGACATTTGTTCTGAAAAACCAAATCTAAATTTTCTTTTGCCTGCTCATGAACCTTCATTTTCAAAGAATCAATCTCATTCCTGTAACTCTCCTTATTTAAAAACATGCTTTTGAGAATTTCATGCAACACATCAGAAGTAATAGATAAGATATTTTTTACCATGTATTCAATTGGCTTCTCAGTAGAATGGTCATTTTGATGTCCAACCATTAAACAGAGATTGGCTTGCTCCTCATCAGAGTCTGAATCTGAAGAATCTGAATCACTCCATGAGGCTACCATTGACTTCTTCCTTCTGTTGTCATTTTCCTACTTGGAAAATTATCTGCTCTTCTTATTTTGAGGGAAATCTCTTACTAGGTGATCTCTAGATTCATAGCAATTCATAACTTTAGGTTTATATGACTGTGAAGAAGACTTACCTTTCTGATCCTTGCTGGTTGGGATCTGAACTTCTCTTTGTTGTAATCCTTGTTCCCAGAGTTTCTCTTTTTATTCAGAATTCTGGCCAGGAATTTGGAAATCAAGGCTAAGGCCTCATCATCATCATCATCATCATCATCATCATCATCTTCTGGTTCAAGGCTTTGAGATTTTTCATTGTCTTTTTCCTTGAGTGCCAGATTCTTGATGTTGTCACTCAGTTCACCATCAACCTCCTTCATAGAGATCCCATGAGTGAGTAAATTTCCCTGCAGATCATCAAGTTCCAAGATGCTTAAATACTGAGCTTCTTCAATTGCAGTTGTTTTAGTCTCCCATTTGGCCTTAGGCAATCTTCTAAGAATCTTCCTGAATTTTTCCTCATTTGAGAATACTTTTCCCAAAGATTCCAAGTTATTCAGAATATCTCTAAACCTTTTGAATATATCTTTGATGGATTCATCAGAATTCAACTTAAACAGTTCATAATGCTTTAAAAGGATATTATTTTTTGTCTGCTTGACTTGGCTAGTTCCTTCATAGGTAACAGTCAGCTTATCCCATATCTCCTTTGCATTTTTACAGGTGGATATCCTGTTGAAATCATCTGAACTAAGAGCACAATATAACAAGTTCAAAGCTTTGTAGTTTTTTGATACCTTTTCCTGTTCAGTAAACGAAAGATCTTCATCAGGTGTTGACAGTTCGAACACCATTGACAGTAGTATAGAACAGGTTTGGCCCATTCACAAAAATAGACCATAGTTCCATGTCCTGATCTATGATGAACATTTTCATCAATGCCTTCCAATGTACAAATTTATCACCACAGAACAGTGGAGGTCTATTAGCTGCCCTTCCCTGTGAGAATCCTCCTTCACCTAGAAAACTCATTGTCACAAGATTGTTAGATCTTTAAACTGTGACTTAAAGCTCTAATACCAATTGAAAGTGTGTAATGTAGGTGTAAACAGGTATATAAATACTCTAGAAGGGGGGGGGGGGGGTTGAATAGAGTATGCTAGCTTTTGCCAAAACACAAGTTCTTGAAACTTAAGTAGAGCAAAATGTTGATATCTCAAAGCTTTGAAAAGGATTTGAGAAGCTTGAAGATATAACTGCAGAGTATAGATGCTCCAAAGGTTTGAGACTTGGAAAGCTCCAAAGCTTTGAAACTTCCAATATAAACTGAAATAAAAATATAGCAAAAGTAAATAGCAGAGACACAAAGATTTTACAGATTTCAGTCACAATTGGACCTAGCTCTGCCTGAGGGATCTAATTACTCCAGGATTCAAACACAACTTCTTATTAATCACCCAAATTTAACCCTAGATCTCAAGCTTATGTGAGCTACCTTACACTTATACAACTTGTGGTTTCCAACTTATCTAGTTACAAGCTACAACCTGTTGAAACAATAAGAACCTCTTGTTGTTCACTTGAACAATCAAACTACTAAGTTTAGTGAGGTTTCAGAAATAAAGAATAGATGATACAATTAAGTACAAGAAGAAGAACTCAGAATAGATAAGCTGTTTAAGCCTGGAAGAGTTCTTCTAAATTTTAATGATCTTCTGTCTGTTGGAGAGTTGAATTCCTGAATGATTTGAGGAGCTGTATTAAATTGATCTTCCCAGTTTGTTGCTCTCTCCAAAATCACGATCTCTGTCTCTTTTTCTGACTCTCTGCAATTCAAATTAATGTGATGATCTCAGTCTGCAACTAACTTGAGAAAATTCAGGAACATAATTCCCTAAATTATCTCCTTTCTGATAAGCTCCATTCAACATCTATATTTGAATGAATTGCTGACTTGTTTTATGGACGTTGCAGCGCCCAACAAACCTTCATATACTCAGCAACAAGATCAACCAAATAACAATACAATCTACCAATAAGATCTGCTTAAAACAGCAGCTACCAGTTCATGAGAGACATGGGCTAGGATTGTCTGTGGACAGTTCTGAGCTAATAAATACACTCAACCACATGAATGTATAAAGTAGAAAATATAGAACACACAATAATGGACAATAATCACCTTATATCAAGTTATAAGTCTCACAGAATCCACCTGCATACAGGAAGATAATTAAATGAACTTAGCAGTAAAGAGTAACCAGAATATCTCAAAGCTTTGAAGCTTTGCCTGCTAACTCACCAGAATGAACATTGGATTTTCAATCCAACTTAGTCCTACGATAATCAACTTAGAACATAGATTAATAAATGCATTCATATAATTAATCCATATCATAACCAAAACCTGCACAAAAAACAGTTAGATAATTCAACACATAGGAACTGCTACAGTAACTCAAAGCTTTGTAGCTTTGGTACTTAGCAATGTCTTTTTCTTGTGTTTCTGGGTTTCATCATCAAGGAGCTAAGCTCTCTCCCTGTATATTCACAACATAATGTCCAGAAGCTTCAGACTTATCAATCTCCCACTTGATGAAAGACAAAACACATTATTTGAGCACTGATATCCTGCAACTTACAATAAGAAGTAAAAATCACAGAATAAATAAATTACACAAAATCAAATACCACAGAATTCCATAGAATTGCATAGACAAAATCCTACCAAATCCAGAAATTATTACAAACCAAAAATCCAGATAATAAATATCCTCAAAACATAGAAACTACTAAACATAAATCAACTAAAACACATAACACATAATCTTCTCCCCCTTTTTGACTTTCGTCAAAAGAGTAGAAGAGATGTAGGATCTGTTCAGAATGTTTTTAGGAAGTTAAGAAAGATAAAAAGAACTTCAGGACTGAGAATAGTAGAAAGAATAAAGAGAATGGGTTTAAGGCTTTGAAGATCTTGAGGACTTTGCTTTTCCCTTGCCTTTTCCCTGAGTCTCCTCTTGCTCTTCTTCTGAGACTTGTGCATCTTCAGCCTGTTCCTCGGCCTGCTTTCCTTGCTCTTCAGCTATCTTTCCATGAGCTTCCACATATTCAGCTTCCATCTTCTCCACAACCTCATCAACCAACTTGTCTAGATCTGCAGCTTACTTTTCATCTTTCTCTGCAGCAGTTTCCTCATCCTCTGCCTCCTCTTCAGACTTTTTAAAGAGATCTTCTGATGTCAGAAAACCAGGTATTCCTTTATTTTTCTTCTGCTTCTTAATAGCTTCCCTAAGAACCTCCTCTGAAGTAAAGCTAGTATCTTTGCTCTCTGAAGAAGGCACTTTCTGCAGCTCCAAACCTTTGATGATCAGGTCAAGTTTGTTGATCACCAAACCCTTGAAATTGGTGAAGTCATTGGACAAATCAAACAGACCTTGACTCGAATCCTCCACACCATCTTCCAGAACCTCAGCCCTATCTAAAATTTGTGAAAATCCAGATTACCAGACTCCTTGGGGGTTGAAGCAGCTCTAGGTTTGATGAATTCCTTCTCCTTCAGCTCCTTAACATTCAACTCTGAATAGAACTTCCACTTTCCTTTAGCAGTATAAACAATCCCAATCATTTGAAGAGATGCCTCATCAACTACCCCAAAACCAGTAGTAATCTTCTCTTCATCCTTCAAAGAAACTCCAAAATGTTTGAAAAACAATGGTAAAATATTGGCATAGGGTAGGGAGTGGTTCCTAGTCCTAGTTCCACAATAGACCATGTGTTCCATCACCACAGTAGGAAGGTCTACCTCAAACCCTTGACAGATCAAATACATCAAGATTAATACCTTGTCTGTTACCAACTCTTGGAATATTCTCTGGGGACAACACACCTCATAATGATTGAGAACAAGATTTTGGCTTCACAGTCAACACATTGGGTTCAGAAGTGGTTTCCTCCAAGAAAAACATGGCTTTGGCTTTCTCTAGAATTTCTTTCCTAACAGGATGATCACCAACCTTATACTTCCTAGGTACCCCCAAAACTTTAGAGAACACCTTGTGATCTAACCTAATGTCTACACCAGCCACTCTTGAAGTAAGGATATATCTATCAATATCATCAAGCTCTTGAACCAGATTCAAATAGAACAGTCTGGTTAACCTAGGGTAAGCTTCAGAAGGTGGGTTCAACAGGCCTCCAACACATGAGTTTCTCAAACTCTTAATGTAATCTAAGTCCAAAATCTCCAATAACTCAGTACTGATCAGACTACAAAAAGAAACTTTAGATGATGCATACCCATCCATCCTTACAGTGTTAACCTCATAATTAACAAACCAAGACTCAGGTAATAGATTCTTACCAAAATTTGTTGTCTTCTTGGTTTTCACTGCACTGTGTTTAACCCTCTTCTTATCAGGAGTTGCTTCACCCTTTTTTTCTAGAGTTTCTTCTGCTTTCTTGTCATCAACCTTCTTCTCTTTTGAAGATGGTACACTCTTCTTTTCCTTCTCAGCAGTCACCTCTTTCTTTTTCTTACTTGACTCTTCCTCCTGATCCTTGTTCCCCTGTTCCTTTTCTTTCACCACTTCCTCTGTAGCAGATTCATAATCTGACCCAGCCCTTGCTTCTTCCTGAACTTCCTTACCCTTCTTCATCTTCTTTGTAGGAGGAGAAGTCTCATGAACACTGGTTGTATCTTCTGAGTCTGAACCATGAATGATGATCTTCTTATTGGCCTTTCTCTTCACCCTATTGTTGGAGGTCTGACCTAGCTGCTTGATCCTCTCTGATTTTCTCTCCATTTGGGTTAGGGTTTGAGAGAGTTTGAGAGAACGGGGAGAGAGAGAGAGATAGATACGAAGAGATATAAGTAGAGAATGAGAGAAAATAAGTCCTGAAGCTGGCTTAAGTAGGTAGAAGAGTTTAATTGAAAAGAGGAGATTTACATGCAAAGAGATTTCAAAAGATTTTCAAAGATATTTGTAGATATTTTGTTCAAATCTCTGAACATTTGAAAAGATTCTGTAATTATCTAAAAAAATATTACAAAAATTTTCATGATCCAATTTTTTAAAGATAATGCAAATCCACTCATCAAAGCATGGTAATAGTGGTTCAAAGCTTTGAGAAGTTTCAGACTAACACAGAAACTTCAAAGCTTTGAGCCATACTTTCAAGGCTTATGAAAGTATAATCTCAAGGCTTTGAAATCACACAAATAACACACATAGTAACTAATTACTCCCCCTAAACCAATGCATCCTTGTTTAACATACCCAATTCACGCCGTAGGGATGCAAACCTTTCATCTGGCAGTGGTTAAGTGAAAATATCAGATTTTTGCTTGGAAGTAGAAATAAAAGATAGAACAATATCACATTTTTCAGTATGATCTTTAAGAAAGTGTTGTCTCACATATATGTGCTTTGTCCTTGAATGCTGGACTGGATTCTTAGAAATAGAAATGGAACTTGTATTAATAGGCACATTTCTGAATTCATATCCAAGATCTCTTAGCTGCTGAGCAATCCACAAGACTTGTGAACAACAAGCTCCAGCTGCAATGTATTAAGCTTCTGCAGTTGATAGAGCTACTGAATTTTGCTTCTTTGAATGCCAACTTATCAATGAAGATCCAAGAAATTGGCAGCATCCAGAAGTACTCTTTCTGTCTACTTTGTATCCTGCAAAGTCTACATCTGAATATCCACTCAACATAAAGTTAGATCATCTTGGATACCAAAGCCACAAGTCTTTGGTTCCATTCAAATATCTAAAAATCCTTTTCACATCAATTTAATGACTTTATTTAGGATCAACTTGAAATCTTGCACACATGCACACACTAAAACATAATATATGGTCTACTAGAAGTTATATACAGAAGTGAACCAATCATACCTCTGTACTCTTTCTGATTTACACTCTTACCAGTTGTTTCCTTGTCTAAAGACAATGATGAACTCATAGGGGTCTTTACTATCTTGGACTGTGACCTGTTGTACTTGTTAACAAGTCCAGTGTGTATTATCCTTGATGCACAAAAATTCCTTTCTTCATTTGATTTACATGAAGTCCAAGAAAGAAATTTATTTCTCCCATCAAGCTCATTTCCAATTCCCTGCACATTGGACTTGAAAATTCTTTTGAAAGAGCATCATTAGTCGCACCAAATAGTATATCATATACATAAATCTGAACAACTAGCGAACCATTTTCCTGATTTTTATAAAAAAGAGTTTGATCAACCAGTCCTCTCTTGAAACCATTTTCCAAAAACAATTTGGAGAGTCTGTCATACCAAGCTCTTGGATCTTGCTTAAGTCCATATAAGGCTTTGTCCAGTTTGTAAACATAATTAGGAAAGGTGTCACTTTCAAAACCTGGTGGTTGACCAACATATACTTCTTCTTGTAAATAACCATTCAGAAAAGCACATTTGACATCCATTTGAAAAAGTTTTTTGTGATTATGTGATGCAAATGCAAGAAGTATTCTGATAGCTTCTAACCTTGCAACAGGGGAAAATGTTTCCTCATAGTCAATACCTTCCTCTTGATTGTATCCCTGTGCAACCAATCTTGCTTTGTTTTTCACAACCTTACCTTTTTCATCAAGCTTATTTCTGAACACCCATCTTGTTCCAATCACTAATTGATCCTTTGGTATAGGAACCAAATTCTAGACCTTGTTTCTTTCAAACACATTCAGCTCATTTTGCATTGCAATGATCCAATATGCATCTTCTAGTGCTTCTTTTGCATTTTTGGGCTCAATAAGTGATATAAAAGCACTGAATGCACACAAGTTTCTCAATTGACCTCTTGTCTGAGTTCCAGTAGTTGGATCTGAAATAATATCCTCTGCAGGATGATCTGAGAGATATTTGAACTTCTTTATGGGTGTCCAAGTGTATGGACCTTCAAGGCTTTGAGTTCTTGATACAGTAGAATGAGCATCATATTTCCTGTTAATCTCAGTCTCAAGCCTTTGGGATTTTCGCTCAGCAGGGAGTTCAAGGCCTTGAGATTCTTCTGAAAGTTTTTGCTGCTTAGTTCTGCCTTTCTCATAGTCATCATCAGCCTCATATTTATTCAAACTAAGATCTGCAAAACTTTCACTTAGAGAATCATCAGCACTTTCATCAAAATAGCATGAATACTCTCCTCTACAATCTTAGATCTCTTATTGAAAACTCTGTAAGCTTTGCTGGTTTGAGAATAACCAAGAAACACACCTTCATCACTTCTAGAATCAAACTTACCAAGATTATATTTTCCATTGTATGCACAAAAAAGGTACAACCAAAAGGATTAAATTAAGCAACACTAGGCTTTCTTTCTTTAAATAGTTCATAAGGGGTTTTCTTCAAAATTGACCCGATCAAACATCTATTGAGCACATAGTTGGCAGTATTAACAGCTTCTGTCCACAAAGATTTTGGCAAATTACTTTCAAGTGGCATGGTTCTAGACATGTCTTCAAGAGTCTTATTTTTCCTCTCAACTACTCCATTCTGATGAGGAGTTCTAGGATCAGAGAAGTTGTGTGAGATGCCATGCTTTGCAAAAAATAAATCAAAATCAAGTTGATCAAATTCCCTACCATGATCACTCCTAATAGATGCAACAGGTAAATTTTTCAAAGTTTGAAGCTCTTTGCAAAGTTTAGAAAATTCATGTAATGCTTCAGACTTTTCTCTAATAAACATAACCCAAGTATATCTAGAGTAATCATCACCACAACAAGAATATATCTCTTACCTGTGGGTGTTTGAACCCTCATAGGACCACACAAGTCCATATGCATCAATTCTAAGGTTCTAGAGGTATTTAAAAAGTTCTTGGCTTGAATGAGCTTCTGGTCTGTTTACCTTGAGTACATGCCTTACAAAACTCATCATCTTTGAATTTGAGGATTGGTAATCCCCTTACCAGATCTTTTGAGATGAGCTTATTCAAAGAATGCATGCTTATATGACCAAGATTTTTGTGCCATAGTTTTGAGTTATCCTTCAAAGCTTTGAGACACTTCAGACTATCACCTGCAACTTTGTCAGTACATAGTGCATGAACATTATGTGACCTAGGAGCAGTGAGTATGCAATTTCCTGATTTTTCACACATTTCTCCTTGTCAAAAACTACCTTCTTACCTTTGTCACAAAGCTGGGAAATACTCAATAAATTATACTTAAGACCATCAACTAAATAAACATCAAAAATTGAATATGCAGAATTGTTACCAACACTTCCTATACAAATTATGTTACACATTGCTTTTGTCACCAAGTGTAATTGTTCCCTCTGTTGCTCTTTGAGCTCTGACAATAAAGATTTCTTCCCACTCATATGCCTGGAACATCCACTATCCAAAATCCATTTCTGATCTTTCAAAGCTTTGGTGACATCCTGCAAAATTCAATCAATGCCTTAACAGGCTATTAGACCAAGTGTAGAATTTGGATTCATACTCAGAGTCAACCATATTAGGTGGTCTAACTCTCTTTGGAACCCAAATCTGTTTCACTTGTCCCTTAAGCTGATAAGGATATGTGTTCCTCATTATGTGAGGTTCTGTCCTTCTAAAGGGGCAAGTTAATTTTACATGTCCAATTTTACAGCAGTAATTACACTTTGGAGAGTGTCTGCTTCCTGCTTTCAAAAAAGTGGTTTGGCTTTTTCTTGGAACATTTGGATTATATCCAATTCCACTCTTGTATAAAGAATGCATACTTCCTCCAAGCATAAGACTTAGCTTCAATTCTGAGCCAACAAAAGTTGAAAGAATTTTCTTGAATTCTTTAAGCTTACTAGTCAATGAAGTATTTTGTTGTTCTAAATCATCACAATGAGTTTTTAGATCAACAAACTTGTCAGTTAAAATAGTGTTTTGATCAACTACTTGTTTAAATTGTGATTTCAAAGCTTTGAATCTACTGTCCAAGGCTTTGAAGTCACTATCAATTTTTTGTTGGAATTGTGCCCTAGAGGCAATCAATTAAATGTGACATTTATGGATTTACGATTCATTATGTTATCGATATGGAGATATGTTAACATGAATGAAGTCCTTAGAATATAAGTGTTATATTCTTAAATATCCCTAGTCAATTATAATGATTAATAGGACAATCATCTATAGACTAGTATGGGGTTGGATTGATATGGAGATATCATGATCCAACACATGGGTATGCATTAGGAGTAATGGCATACTGGATTGACCCATCACCGAGAAGGCTACATACATGTTATGTTAAGTCACAAGCGCTTCTCGCGGTGCAATGGTATTGTCATCCTTAGACTTGAAGTCACTAGATTATCTAGTTGTGGATTATTGTGATCTTGGTAGCGTTAAACGCTACACCGTAACTGGGTAGTTATAAAGGCGTGTACTGGATACAATAAGAAGCAAGCTTAGAAATCGTAGTGTACGTAGATAGGATTTGTCCCTCCCACATAACGGGAGCAAATATCCTAGGCCACTCGAGGGATAGTGCTTATAAAATGTCTGGCCAGACTCAAATAAATCAATATGGGATATTGATGTTATTTGCACGAATAAGGCTATTCCCAGGATCGAGAAACTATGGATTGGATATACGAGTGTGACTTGTATGTCTCGTGTCCAATCCGGATATTGGGACAAAGGGATGAGACAATTACTTGCACAAGGTTTGTCATGATGACTATTCTATTTGTTGGCTAGAATGGATGTCTTGCTAGAGGCCGCTCCATATTAGTAAATTGTTACTACCAACTAAATAGAACCTATGGGGTCACACGCCATATAGGGGTGAACTAGACATGGGAAATAATTAATTAATATGATTAATTAATTAAAAGGATCAAATCGCAACAACTTGCTAACTTAGTAGGACTAATATGCAAGTTGGACTAATCCATGTATAGACATGATTAGGATTTGCCAAGGTGGCCTAATTCATGTAGGGACATGATTAGGATTAATTTGCAAATAGAACTAATCCATGTATTGACATGATAAGGACTATTTTTGCAAAAAAGGGACTAATCCGAACTTGAGTAGGATTATGAGGGGTTCTTTATGTAGTAGGACAAGGAGTTGTTGGACTATATAAAGGAACACTCCAAGCTTATTTTTCTCTCTACACACCCACACATCTATTTGATAGAAGAAAGGAGAGAACAAAGCAAGGAGAGAGCAAGTCCCATAGAGGGCCGAACCCCCTAGGGATTGCCGCCCCCTACCCGTCGGCCTAAAGGTGCCGCCCCACCTTTGGCACTCCATTGTTGGCGATTTCTTCTTCCTCCTCCATTCTTCCTAGCTAGCACATGGATTTGGAGGGTCTAGATCTCACCTCTAGGCGTGGATCAACCGTAGAGACGTGACACTATTCGCGTTTGAAGTCATCAAGGAGAACCCAAAGGTGTGTTTATGATTTCTAACCCTTACCATCGTTATGTCTCTTGACTTGTGATCCTTGGAGGGTTTTGCATGGTTTTATGTTTGTTTATACTTCCGTTGCGCAATCCATGAATCAAAACCCAACAGTGGTATCAGAGCCACAGGTCGTAGAGCATAAACGTGGTTTATGTGTTACGTTTTAATTGTTTTACACCTTAAATTGATTGTTTATCGCGTAAAACAAGACAAATCAAGCATGGGATGCAATTTGTCAATAATTAATCAAAAACAAGATCCAATTTTTGCATTGGATGCATGAATTGGTGAGTTTGAGAAATTTTAGGATCTTAGATCTAGGGTTTGGGCATCCTTGGGGAAGAAGGAGTTCTTTCCATACAAGGAAACAACCAAACTTGGGCACCAAGCAAGGGAGTTGTTTTGGAAACAACTCCCAAAGGAGGTTCGGCCCCCCTAGGGGACCGCCCCCCTTGCTTGCCGCCCAAGCAAGGCTGCCCTAGGGGCCGGGGCAGCCCTAGCCCGCGGCCTAGCCGCGTGGGCTAGGGGCCGGCCGGCCCTAGGGCCTTGCGGTTCACCGTTTTGGGCCCGGGCAATTTGATTGTTGGGCCCGTGGACCGTTTTAACCCTAGAAATCCTAAAATCAATTAAAATTGACCAAGCGCGTTAAAACTGGATTTTAACTGTTTATGTGCAATTCGCATGGTGATTGGATATGGCCTTAGGATGTGGTTTGATGTGGATGTTTAATTTTGTGGTTTGGTTTTACGGCCTGCGAGCTGATCAATTAATTGTAATAATTAATTAGGGTTTTATGGCCTGCGTGCCATTTTTTTCTCAACTTGTGAGATTTATTTTATTTAGTATAGAAGTTAGCTAGTGCTAGATAAAAGTAGATTGTTAGCCAAGATTGAAGAAAAGAAGCCCAAAGCCAAAGGAGCCACAAAAGATGGAACATGGAGCATGGAGCATTCCACAAGACTATGAAGAATGGACCAAAAGATCAAGACGCATGGAGATGTGTTTGCTTAGGGTTCATAGATAATTCCATTGGCTTGGAATTATCTTAGTCTAAGAAAAGGCCATATCCACATCACGTTTAATTTTTGTTTTGTGGTTGTTTATTTTATTGTCTTATTATTGTGTGGTTGGTGTATGGATGATTAATGCAATTAGGATAATAAGATAATTAGACAACCCGAATCTATTATTTGGAGTTGTGCCCAAACTCAAATAGATAGATTAGTTGATATTGATCAACGAAACAATTAAAATTGAATTTAAAAATCCCTCAAATTCAAATATTGTGTTCTTGCCTTCTCGTTATTTAAACACTCATGATCATCATTATTTATCAAGTTCGTGCGTGCCAAAGCAGGGCGACTTGGTTCATAATGATGGAATGCGATGGCACGTAACAATGTGCAATTGTTTAAATAAGAGGTTGAACACAACTAGGCTATTAATGTGATTAAGAAACCTAGAGGCAATCAATTGGGATTATCCATATGGATGGATAAATAAGGAGTTATTTGCCCGATTGAACCAAGAGTTGCATATGGGATGCAATTGGAATTGTTCCTACCTAAGAAGTAGTCGAATTATGGGTGACTTGCCAAAGCAAGCTCATAAGGAGATGAAAAAGATGGATCTTGGCCCACTAGAAAATATAAGGATATTTTCCGCATTAATATCTTGAGGGTTATTAATCCGTAGTAAAATAGTGGGAGCTATATTTGACAATTTAAATCCTTGTTGAATATAGTTAAACGTCACAAACTTTGCATAATCCTATTATGTTGAATACCCATGGCATTAAACAAATAAAAACGCGACTCTATCTATTTCCTAGACTGGTATAAAACTGAGAATTGTTCTCAAATAAAAGGGAAATTGTTGTACATCGTAGAACATAAAGTTCTCTTCCACCGACTACCAAAAACACACCAAAACCTATGAAAGGAACACCAAAGAATGGTTCTTTGGTTATGACTTGTCTCATGCTAGCTGCCATGAACTCTGAGCTTTGGAAGCAAGAAGAGAGACATGGAGAAGTATGATATGATCATACATTGAAAGAAGCTCTTTCAAAAGAGGGAGCTAGACATGAAAGGTTTGAAGTGATGCTCCACTTTGGGTTATGCAAATATACTAATTCAATATGATTGAAACATTAGTAAATATGCATTATCTAAGAGATAGATAAAGAATAAAAGGTTATTCACCCAAGTGGACCAAGAATTGCATTGGATGCAATTATAGTTTTGTTTTAAAAGTTGATTTACTCAATATGATTGAAAAATCACTAAAACAAAACACTAAAAATGGGCATGGGCAAAGCTGTTAATAGTTAACAGCATGGGTAATGGCAAATGGTTTGCGCCAACCCCATGGGTATAAAGCAAGCCTGTTGCTAAAACCAAGTTGCCTTAGAGTTCCATAGATGGTGTAGAGGAAGAGAAGCTACCCAAAGTACCTGGAAGTAAATAATAAAGGAATTATGAATTCCAATATAGGTATTTTGTTATAGAAATCAATGTGTCTATCTTATCATCATAAGTATATGATACTAGATGAGGATCTCACATTTATAGAAATGTGGTGGATCTCAAGAGACGAAGACAATTGGATAAGGAAGAAATAATCCTACACGTGGGGCTATGAAGCAAAGGGTTGCTGAATAAGCCGTGGGAAATTATTTCTACCTTTAAGAAATTGTTCATGAATTAGACAAAAGCGATAATGTCCCTACTATGAGTAGGACCATTATCATAGTTTCTTGTTTGGACAAGAAATCTCCTTATCATAATAAAAGGACAAATGTTGTTCCATTTATTATGGTATGCGTTATTGTAATGCAATTTTGTCTAAGTGGATTCTATATCCATGATCATGATAATTTCATCTATAACATTAATAGCTAGAGGTTTGCATATAATGATATGAACTTCACTTAGGCCTCCTAAATAAGAGAGACATATCTAGAACTCCATGAGGATGGATTTCTGGAACTCATTTGATTATTGAATCATATGAGACATGTAAGACTTATTAGGCAAAGATATGATCTTTTGGGAATCATACATATCGATGTATGAAGGCCACTAAGCACAAATGCTAAAGATGGTTTTCAGTACTTCGTCATATTTACTGATGAGATCAGAGAAATATGGATTTGTGTATCTTATGAAGAAACAAATCAGAATCCTTTGAATTGTTCAAGGTATTCAGGAATGAAGTAGAGAACCAGCTTGGTAAAAGTATTAGGGCTCTACGATTGGATCATAGAGGAAAGTACTTGAGCCAAGAGTTTGACAAGAATCTATGGGAGTATTGGATATGATCTAAAACTCGCTCCACCTAGCACGCCACATGGGTTTGGCGTGTCTAGGAGGAGATTTCGAACCTTGTAGGACACGGTTCGGTCCATGATGAGTCAAACAGAACTTCCAGTTTACTTTTGGGGCTATGTTCTAATTACAGCAAATTTCGCCCCTAACCTTGTTCCATCAAAAATGAAATATGAATAACGCCATATGAGATATGGACTAGGAATTGTCCTAGTATGTCATTCATAAAGATTTGGGGTTATATAGTTTATGTAAAAGGTTTACAAATAAACTTGGACCCAAGTCGGATAAATGTTTTGTGGGATATCCTGAAAAGGATATTATTTCTACAACCCAATCGAGAACAAACTGTTTGTTGCTTAAACCACATTGTTTCTAGGTAGAGATTGTCTCTAAAAGAAACAGTGGGAGGACAGTAGAACTTGAAGGAGTTCAAGAACCACACTAGAACATTGATCCTCTTGATGGAACATGAGTAGGATCACAAGGTGTTGTGGAGAAACCTACTCAGAAAAACACAAGAACCTCGTAGGTCAGGTAGGATATATCGAGGGACTAGAGAAATAAGGATTTCTCACAACCAGTGATATATTGCTCATCGAGATGAGCCTACAACCTATGAGATGGCCACGTGTGGCCATACTCTCAGAAATGGCTTGGAGCCATGAGATACGATATGGAATCCATGTATACCAACAAAGTATAGACTTTGGTGAAACCACCTGAAGGGTAGGACCCATAGGGTGCAAGTGGGTTATGAGGAAACCAACATGGATGGTAATATGATTACCTTTAAGGGAAAATTGGCAGGAAAGGGATTTCATGTGAGTTCATAGTATAGACTATGACGAAATCTTTCCCCAATTGTGATGCTTAAATCCATTCGCATCTTGCTTGTAGCAATCTATTTGTAGATTGGATCAAGCTTCTAAGAGTTGAACTCTTCAAATGAATGATGTAATCAAAGGAGTTTGGTTCCATCAAAATTGAAGATGAGACTTGTGTTTACAAGAAGGTTAGTGGGAGCACAGTTATTTTTCTGGTCTTGTATGTGGAGACATACTTAATCATTGGGAATGTTGCCCCTACTTGGCAGTCTTACGTAGATTGACTAGGGAGTTGACTTTCTAATGGTAGACTTAAGCGAAGCAACTTGTGAAGATCTATTGAGGTAGATCAAGATGGTTGTATAGCTTAGGTCATAGTACATAAATTGACAAAGGTGTTGAAATGGTTCAACGTGAAAAGAATATTGATTCTTACCCATGTCACATGGAATTAGTCTTTGGAAGGCTAATTGTCTTACCAATTAGATTGGGAATGGACCGTATGAATTAGATTCACGAGATACGCTATGAGATGTACTAGGCCAGACGTGTCATATGGTATGACACAAAGATACCAGTCAAATCCGGGTGAGAGTCACGGGATTAATTATCAAGATTATCCTTTAGTACTTGAGAAGCACTAAGGATGAATTTTTGATAAATAGATAATATGAAGAGTTTACTGTAAGGGGTTACAGTGATGCGAACTTCAAATCTGAAAGAAGTTTCAGATTATAAGTCGAGTTTTGAGTTTTGCCCTAGTGGGAGCGACTGTGAGCTGGAAAGGTTCCAGGCAAGATTCAGTCACTGATTCTAACATAGAGGACTGAGTAAATGCATAAGATGCATTTATTCATAATATTCAATCTCAATCAATTTGTTGATGGAGGAGATGTGAATATTTGCAAAGTGCTAGCATATGTCTCGCCCCTACGCAGTGTAAGCGTGAAGGGCCGCGCTAGATCAATAGGCATATGATGCAGGAGATTGACTCTAGTGCAAGTGGGAGACTGTTGGAATTGTGCCCTAGAGGCAATCAATTAAATGTGACATTTATGGATTTACGATTCATTATGTTATCGATATGGAGATATGTTAACATGAATGAAGTCCTTAGAATATAAGTGTTATATTCTTAAATATCCCTAGTCAATTATAATGATTAATAGGACAATCATCTATAGACTAGTATGGGGTTGGATTGATATGGAGATATCATGATCCAACACATGGGTATGCATTAGGAGTAATGGCATACTGGATTGACCCATCACCGAGAAGGCTACATACATGTTATGTTAAGTCACAAGCGCTTCTCGCGGTGCAATGGTATTGTCATCCTTAGACTTGAAGTCACTAGATTATCTAGTTGTGGATTATTGTGATCTTGGTAGCGTTAAACGCTACACCGTAACTGGGTAGTTATAAAGGCGTGTACTGGATACAATAAGAAGCAAGCTTAGAAATCGTAGTGTACGTAGATAGGATTTGTCCCTCCCACATAACGGGAGCAAATATCCTAGGCCACTCGAGGGATAGTGCTTATAAAATGTCTGGCCAGACTCAAATAAATCAATATGGGATATTGATGTTATTTGCACGAATAAGGCTATTCCCAGGATTGAGAAACTATGGATTGGATATACGAGTGTGACTTGTATGTCTCGTGTCCAATCCGGATATTGGGACAAAGGGATGAGACAATTACTTGCACAAGGTTTGTCATGATGACTATTCTATTTGTTGGCTAGAATGGATGTCTTGCTAGAGGCCGCTCCATATTAGTAAATTGTTACTACCAACTAAATAGAACCTATGGGGTCACACGCCATATAGGGGTGAACTAGACATGGGAAATAATTAATTAATATGATTAATTAATTAAAAGGATCAAATCGCAACAACTTGCTAACTTAGTAGGACTAATATGCAAGTTGGACTAATCCATGTATAGACATGATTAGGATTTGCCAAGGTGGCCTAATTCATGTAGGGACATGATTAGGATTAATTTGCAAATAGAACTAATCCATGTATTGACATGATAAGGACTATTTTTGCAAAAAAGGGACTAATCCGAACTTGAGTAGGATTATGAGGGGTTCTTTATGTAGTAGGACAAGGAGTTGTTGGACTATATAAAGGAACACTCCAAGCTTATTTTTCTCTCTACACACCCACACATCTATTTGATAGAAGAAAGGAGAGAACAAAGCAAGGAGAGAGCAAGTCCCATAGAGGGCCGAACCCCCTAGGGATTGCCCCCCCCTACCCGTCGGCCTAAAGTTTCCGCCCCACCTTTGGCACTCCATTGTTGGCGATTTCTTCTTCCTCCTCCATTCTTCCTAGCTAGCACATGGATTTGGAGGGTCTAGATCTCACCTCTAGGCGTGGATCAACCGTAGAGACGTGACACTATTCGCGTTTGAAGTCATCAAGGAGAACCCAAAGGTGTGTTTATGATTTCTAACCCTTACCATCGTTATGTCTCTTGACTTGTGATCCTTGGAGGGTTTTGCATGGTTTTATGTTTGTTTATACTTCCGTTGCGCAATCCATGAATCAAAACCCTACATTTTTTACCTTAGTAGCTTCAAGACATTTGTTCTGAAAAACCAAATCTAAATTTTCTTTTGCCTGCTCATGAACCTTCATTTTCAAAGAATCAATCTCATTCCTGTAACTCTCCTTATTTAAAAACATGCTTTTGAGAATTTCATGCAACACATCAGAAGTAATAGATAAGATATTTTTTACCATGTATTCAATTGGCTTCTCAGTAGAATGGTCATTTTGATGTCCAACCATTAAACAGAGATTGGCTTGCTCCTCATCAGAGTCTGAATCTGAAGAATCTGAATCACTCCATGAGGCTACCATTGACTTCTTCCTTCTGTTGTCATTTTCCTACTTGGAAAATTATCTGCTCTTCTTATTTTGAGGGAAATCTCTTACCAGGTGATCTCTAGATTCATAGCAATTCATAACTTTAGGTTTATATGACTGTGAAGAAGACTTACCTTTCTGATCCTTGCTGGTTGGGATCTGAACTTCTCTTTGTTGTAATCCTTGTTCCCAGAGTTTCTCTTTTTATTCAGAATTCTGGCCAGGAATTTGGAAATCAAGGCTAAGGCCTCATCATCATCATCATCATCATCATCATCATCATCATCATCATCATCATCATCATCTTCTGGTTCAAGGCTTTGAGATTTTTCATTGTCTTTTTCCTTGAGTGCCAGATTCTTGATGTTGTCACTCAGTTCACCATCAACCTCCTTCATAGAGATCTCATGAGTGAGTAAATTTCCCTGCAGATCATCAAGTTCCAAGATGCTTAAATACTGAGCTTCTTAAATTGCAGTTGTTTTAGTCTCCCATTTGGCCTTAGGCAATCTTCTAAGAATCTTCCTGAATTTTTCCTCATTTGAGAATACTTTTCCCAAAGATTCCAAGTTATTCAGAATATCTCTAAACCTTTTGAATATATCTTTGATGGATTCATCAGAATTCAACTTAAACAGTTCATAATGCTTTAAAAGGATATTATTTTTTGTCTGCTTGACTTGGCTAGTTCCTTCATAGGTAACAGTCAGCTTATCCCATATCTCCTTTGCATTTTTACAGGTGGATATCCTGTTGAAATCATCTGAACTAAGAGCACAATATAACAAGTTCAAAGCTTTGTAGTTTTTTGATACCTTTTCCTGTTCAGTAAACGAAAGATCTTCATCAGGTGTTGACAGTTCTAACACCATTGACAGTAGTATAGAAGGGGTGCCTAAAATGATACTTTTCCGAGAGAAGGTTTGGCCCATTCACAAAAATAGACCATAGTTCCATGTCCTGATCTATGATGAACATTTTCATCAATGCCTTCCAATGTACAAATTTATCACCACAGAACAGTGGAGGTCTATTAGCTGCCCTTCCCTGTGAGAATCCTCCTTCACCTACAAAACTCATTGTCACAAGATTGTTAGATCTTTAAACTGTGACTTAAAGCTCTAATACCAATTGAAAGTGTGTAATGTAGGTGTAAACAGGTATATAAATACTCTAGAAGGGGGGGGGGTTGAATAGAGTATGCTGGCTTTTGCCAAAACACAAGTTCTTGAAACTTAAGTAGAGCAAAATGTTGATATCTCAAAGCTTTGAAAAGGATTTGAGAAGCTTGAAGATATAACTGCAGAGTATAGATGCTCCAAAGGTTTGAGACTTGGAAAGCTCCAAAGCTTTGAAACTTCCAATATAAACTGAAATAAAAATATAGCAAAAGTAAATAGCAGAGACACAAAGATTTTACAGATTTCAGTCACAATTGGACCTAGTCTCTGCCTGAGGGATCTAATTACTCCAGGATTCAAACACAACTTCTTATTAATCACCCAAATTTAACCCTAGATCTCAAGCTTATGTGAGCTACCTTACACTTATACAACTTGTGGTTTCTAACTTATCTAGTTACAAGCTACAACCTGTTGAAACAATAAGAACCTCTTGTTGTTCACTTGAACAATCAAACTACTAAGTTTAGTGAGGTTTCGGAAATAAAGAATAGATGATACAATTAAGTACAAGAAGAAGAACTCAGAATAGATAAGCTGTTTAAGCCTGGAAGAGTTCTTCTGAATTTTAATGATCTTCTGTCTGTTGGAGAGTTGAATTCCTGAATGATTTGAGGAGCTGTATTAAATTGATCTTCCCAGTTTGTTGCTCTCTCCAAAATCACGATCTCTGTCTCTTTTTCTGACTCTCTGCAATTCAAATTAATGTGATGATCTCAGTCTGCAACTAACTTGAGAAAATTCAGGAACATAATTCCCTAAATTATCTCCTTTCTGATAAGCTCCATTCAACATCTATATTTGAATGAATTGCTGACTTGTTTTATGGACGTTGCAGCGCCCAACAAACCTTCATATACTCAGCAACAAGATCAACCAAATAACAATACAATCTACCAATAAGATCTGCTTAAAACAGCAGCTACCAGTTCATGAGAGACATGGGCTAGGATTGTCTGTGGACAGTTCTGAGCTAATAAATACACTCAACCACATGAATGTATAAAGTAGAAAATATAGAACACACAATAATGGACAATAATCACCTTATATCAAGTTATAAGTCTCACAGAATCCACCTGCATACAGGAAGATAATTAAATGAACTTAGCAGTAAAGAGTAACCAGAATATCTCAAAGCTTTGAAGCTTTGCCTGCTAACTCACCAGAATGAACATTGGATTTTCAATCCAACTTAGTCCTACGATAATCAACTTAGAACATAGATTAATAAATGCATTCATATAATTAATCCATATCATAACCAAAACCTGCACAAAAAACAGTTAGATAATTCAACACATAGGAACTGCTACAGTAACTCAAAGCTAAGCTTTGGTACTTAGCAATGTCTTTTTCATGTGTTTCTGGCTTTCATCACCAAGGAGCTAAGCTCTCTGCCTTTATATTCACAAAATAATGTCCAGGAGCTTCAGACTTATCATAAATAAATATCATGATAAGATTGCATGTAGGGCATGCACCAACATGTTGTGCTATCGGAGTTAGGAATTTCCACTTCTCGGCTACAGCGACACTGACTAGGTGGGGATATAGACACATGAAAATCCACATCAGGCTACGTTTTCATGCTTGGTGGATGGGCCATCATATGGAATAGCAATAGCGGACTTGTACTGCTCCAACAACTACGGAGGTCGAGTACGTTGAATGTTCTGTCGCGGCGCATAAAGGTGTTTGAGTGAAGAGGTTTTTGAACAACATGGGAATTATTTATAGACCTATTACTCTGTGTTTGTGAGATCATGTCGGCCATAGCATGGGTTTAGAACCCAAATTACCGTGATAAATCCAAACACATATAGATAAAGTACCACTTCATCAGGGATGTGTTAGCCATTGGGGAGATTATCTTAGAGTATATTCCTTCGATTCAGTTGATAGTAGATCCTATGACTAATATCCTTGTGAGAGTTCTCTTTGTGGGTCATGTTAAGGAGACGGGACTCATTAGTTGGTGATTTTCTTTTAGATTTGTGATTGTTTAAAATTTGAGACTTCGCTGTTTGGATTTTAATTTGATTTACTTGGTTATTATGCATGTTATGTTTGTTACATTCGTGATATGTTGTATTTTATTAAAGCATGTCATGCGTACATTGATATTGGCTCACTCACATGAGCAATCACCTTTGGCACTATAGATAGTAAGCAGAGATGAGACAGATTCCTCGTTAAGCTAGACGCTGACTTGATAGATTCAATTGTTGCATTGGATATATTCCAAGATGAGGGTAGTCCGTAAGCACCCTGAACATGGTGAATCCCCTAAGCCATGTATGTCTATGGAGAAGCCATATCTAAGAACTAATTCTGGGGCACATTGGCATGCATCCTTTCGGTGCTCGGGTTAGGCGCCAGAGGGTGGCTGAACTAGAATATGCATGGTGGTCCTTATGAGATAAGACGTGCAATGTAGTGAGAGTTCAAAACACTATGAAGTGTGTTTCTATAAACATGTGTTGAAGAGCGCCATGAGGTGGTGAGTGGAGTAGTCCCTTGAACTCTATTCGTGTGAGCCTCGTTGATCATCCGAGTATGATTGACACTGTAACCCTGTTTAATCTTGACTATGTTATGAAGTAACGGGTTGGTGGTGCTACTTTGGCACGCCACCTATAGGTCATGCATGATTCGGCCTTCCGCACACCGCTAGGAAAGCATTTCAAAACCGAACAACACACCGGCGAGGGGAAAATTCTCACTGCATCCTGTAGGGTTTTGATTCATGGATCGCGCAAACGGAAGCATAATCAAACAAACAACCATGCAAAACCCTCCAAGGATCACAAGTCTAGATGCATAACGATAGTGAAGGTAAGAAATCATAAACACACCTTTGGGTTCTCCTTGATGACTTCAAACGCGAATAGTGTCACGTTCTCTATAGTTGATCCACGCCTAGAGTTGGTCCTAGATCTCCAATCTCCTTGGTGCTAGCCCGGAATGAGAGGAGGGTGAAGGAATCACCCAAAACGAGGCACAAAAAGGGTTCGGCCCTCTTGTGGCGTCGGGGACGAGGGGCGGCGGCAAGGGGGGCGGCGTCCTCCTTGTTGCTTGCTCTCTCTCTCTCCTTTTTCTCTCCCACTCTTGTTATGTTCTCTTTAGAGCATAAGTTATGAGGAAGGAAGGAAGGAGGGTCCTTTATATAGTCCAACAACTCCTTGTTAACTACCTAAAGGACTTATTCTAGTCCTACTAGAATTCAATTTAGTCCCTTCCTTGCAAATTAGTCCCTACTAAGTTTGCAAGGGTTTGCAAAGTGATCCTTCTAATTAACTAATCCAATTAATTAATTCCAAATCTAGTACAACTCTATATAGCGTGTGACCCCATAGGTTCTATCTAGTTGGTAGCAACTCTTTGCTAATATGGAGCGATTTCTAGCAAAACATCCATTCTAGCCAACTAATAGAATAGTCATCTAGACAACCTTGTACAAGTAATTGTCTCATCCCTTTGCCTCCATATCCGGATTGGACACGAGACATACAAGTCACACTCGTATATCCAATCCCTAGTTTCTCGATCCATGGAATAGCCTTATTCGTGCAAATAACATCAATATCCCATATATTGATTTATTTGAGTCTGGCCAGACATTCTATAAGCACTATCCTTCGAGTGGCCTTTGATATTTGCTCCCGTTATGTGGGAGGGGCAAATCCTCTCTACGTCCACTACGATCTCTAAGCTTGCTTCTCATTGTATCCAGTACACGCCTTTATAACTACCCAGTTACGGTGTAGCGTTTAACGCTACCAAAATCACAATGATCCACAACTAGAATATCTAGTGACTTCAAGTCTAAGGATGACAATACCATTGTACCCGAGAAGCACTTGTGACTCAACATAACATGTATGTAGCCTTCTCGGTGATGGGTCAATCCAGTGCAACATTCCGTAATGCACACCTATGTGTTGGATCGTGATATCTCCATATCAATCCAACCCCATACTAGTCTATAGATGATTGTCCCATTTAATCATTATACTTGACTAGGGATATTTAAGATAAACAACACGATTGTAAATCTAAGGACTTCATTATATTAAATATCCAATAAATAATAAATGAATTTTCTAGCCATATACAAATTCATACTAAACTAGATTGCCTCTAGGGCATCTATTCCAACAGTCTCCCACTTGCACTAGAGCCAATCTGGCCCATCTCGTATGCCCATACTCCTAGTGTGCCCTTCATGCTTCCACTGCGTGAGAGGCTTCGTAAGCGGGTCTGACAGATTATCATCTGTAGGAATCTTGCATATCCGAACGTCTCCTTTATCGATAATATCTCGAATCAGATGAAACTTCCTGAGCACATGCTTGGACTTCTGGTGCGATCTGGGTTCCTTTGATTGCGCGATCGCCCCAGTGTTGTCACAGAACAACTCCACTGGATCCGCAATGCTAGGGACCACACCAAGTTCAGAAACAAACTTTCTGATCCAAACAGCCTCCTTTGCTGCGCCATTTGCAGCAATGTACTCAGCCTCTGTTGTAGAATCAGCTACCGTCTCTTGCTTGGAACTCTTCCAGCTCACCGCTGCTCCATTCAGGCAAAACACATATCCCGATTGTGATCTAAATTCATCTCTATCGGTTTGGAAGCTTGCATCAGTGCAACCCCTTACACGCAACTCTTCCTCACCGCCAAACATCAAGAAAGCATCCTTAGTTCTTCTCAAGTACTTTAGGATGTTCTTGACAGCAATCCAGTGACTCTCACCCGGATTGGATTGGTATCTGCTTGTCATACTCAAGGCATATGACACATCTGGTCTAGTACATAACATGGCATACATGATAGATCCTATGGCCGATGCATAGGGAATCCTACTCATGCGTTCCTTCTCAATCTCATTGGAAGGACAACCACTCTTCGAAAGAGCAATTCCATGTGACATGGGCAAGAATCCCTTCTTGGAGTCTTGCATGTTGAACCGTTTCAACACCTTGTCAATATATGTACTTTGACTTAGGCCTAGCAACCTTTTAGATCTATCTCTATAGATCTTTATACCAAGTATATAGGCTGCTTCTCCTAAGTCCTTCATTGAGAAACACTTTCCTAGCCAATCTTTCACAGATTGCAGCATGGGAATGTCGTTTCCAATGAGTAGTATGTCATCCACATACAAGACCAGAAAAGCTACAGAGCTCCCACTAACCTTCTTGTAAACACAAGACTCATCTTCGTTTCTGATGAAGCCAAACTCTTTGACCACTTCATCAAAACGTCGATTCCAACTCTTAGAAGCTTGCTTCAATCCATAAATGGATCGTTGCAGCTTACAGACTTTGTTGGCTTGCTTTGGATCCTCAAAACCCTCCGGCTGTACCATATACACGTCCTCGAGGAGATTCCCATAAAGGAATGCTGTTTTGACATCCATCTGCCAAATCTCATAGTCGTAATATGCTGCAATTGCAAGTAGGATTCGGATGGATTTGGTCATTGCGACTGGTGAAAAGGTTTCATCATAGTCAATACCATGAATCTGTCTGAATCCTTTAGCCACCAATCGGCCCTTATAGGTAATCACATTACCATCCATGTCGATCTTCTTCTTGAAGACCCACTTGCACCCTATGGGCCGCGCCCCATCAGGTGGTTGATAACGCCCGAATAGGGGTTATCTTATAGCTCGGTTTTTGTGCATTTGTGCCGGAAAACTCACATTTTAGCCCATTTTCACCCTCGGAACGCCTCGGTTTTAGGAACGAGACAGTTACTTGCTCTTTATAAATTTCTGCATTTTCCGTACTCTATTTGGATATGATCGCGGGTGTGTTCATGTTGTCTATGCAGGAACAGGGCCCGGGAATGCAGCAGGAATGGATCGGGAATGCAGCAGGAGGCAAACAGAGGCAGAAAAGAAGCACCCTGCCTTGCTGTCTGCGTATAATACGCAGACCCTGCGTAAAATACGCAGGCAGCAAGGAGGGAGAGGGGTTTTGGACAGATTTTCTCCCCTGTCTGCGTATTATACACAGATAATACGCAGCCAGGGGGAGAAATACGCAGAAAATACGCAGAGTGAGGAGGTTGGAAAGCAAGATGGGTCTCTGTCTGCGTATTATACGCAGAAAATACGCAGAAAATACGCAGACAGCAAGCACAAAGTGGAGAAAAAGCAGCAGGAGAAGACCCTGTCTGCGTATTATACGCAGCAGGCTGCGTATTATACGCAGACAGCACAAAAAACTGGGGCGGTTTCGGGCAGTGGCAGTTTCGTAAATATTGACAAGTTCCAGAAATTCGCCAGCACTATAAAAAGACTTGTCCAGACTCGTTTTGAAGACACAACACACAAGACCATTCATCCAAGGACAAGTCTGAGCATCCAGGGAGAGCACGGAAGCACTCATCCAGATCCGAAGACTTAGTTTGATCTTAATCTCTCTTTTAAATTCAGAAACTTTGTTATTTAGTTATGTCGTTTAGTAGCTAAACCTTTTACCTAGGTTCTCGGTGAACCTAGGGTTTCGTTTTCAGACATTATTCTGCAGTTTGAGTATGAATGCATGATCTCGTTATCTTAATTCAGTAGTATTATCAGTTATTCTGTCTTTGATTATATCTGTTTATGCATGATCGGAGTCGCGAACCAGAATTGCTATAGACCCGAGCCTGTAGGTGAAAACGTCAGGTTAGGGTTAGGAAGAAAAGACAGGATTTAGTACCTTACCCTGATAGACCGACCAGAGAAAGGGAGATAGGGCTAGCCAAAACGTATAGACCAACTGTTAGAGAATTTGACCCGGGCCATCAGGACAGGTTAGAAACCCTAGCAGACTCACAACGAGACTGCAGACTTAGGCAGCTTAACAGGAACCCGAAAGTCTGCAGGATCGTGACAGCGTGTGGAATCTGAAAGGTTACTGCACAATCGGTACGTGGCACGGATAATTAAAACTGCTGAGTGTTTTCATATCAAACCAAAGAACATAATTCTGAAGAAACCCTAGGGGATCCTGGACCTAGTATTCCAAACCCTAGATTTACAACTTCCAAGATTTCAGAAAAACGTCACAAAAAAATATTTGCGTTTTATTTTGTTTATTTTTAGTTATAGTTAGTCACAATCTTAAACTACTCCTCCTTTTATACTCTGGAAGTTAAAACTGATTTCTCGAAAAAACCCGAAATAGTCCTCGTGGGAACGATCACCCGAGCTTAATTACGCCCGGTATTACAAGATTCGTATACTTGCGAACAGCACGTTAGTTTGCGCATCAAGTTTTTGGCGCCGTTGCCGGGGACTTTTTAGGGTTAATTTAGTTATCAGAATTAGTTTTCGGAATTTTTATTTTTCAGTTTCGCTATTTTTCTTTTATCTCACTGCTCTTTGAATCTGCGTTTTTCAGGACTGTGCAGTTGATGCCCAGATTGCCTCGCAGTTTGGTAACACCACTCGATAATCCGGAAAAGCTGTATACCGAACAGAACCGCAGAAACCGAGAAAGCAGGATGGCAACCAACCAGAGAGATCCACCCGAGAACACCGAAGCCGGTGGACAGGAACGAGAGACACGTACCCCAGCCCAGATGGCTCGGTACATTGAGGAACTTGTCACAGCGGGACTTGCTGCCCGAAGCAACCAGAGAACATATAACCGATCTGGGAAGGCGTTGGTGGAAAATTTCGAAGTCCCCACCGGGGGGCATGAGCGAGCTATTGTGGTGCCCGAGATCACCGCCGAGCACTTTGACATCAAACCATCCACCATCCAGACGGTACAAACTCTCTGCCGTTTCATGGCAGGGCCGACGAAGACCCGAACGATTTTATCGGGAAATTCGAAGATTACTGCAACAAGGTCAGATACAAGGGGGTAGAAGCAGAGGCACTCATGCTGATCTTATTTCCATACTGTCTTTACGGTGTAGCCAAAGACTGGCTCGAATCCCGACCACCCCGATCCATCACCACGTGGGAGGAGTGTGTCGCAGATTTTCTGGCAAAGTTCTACCCCGCCTCCCGAGTCATACAATTACAGAGCGAGATCCTGTCATTCAGGCAGAAGATGGGGGAGACGGTGGTGGACGCATGGGACAGGCTTATGAGATTGGTCAAACGGTGCCCGAACCACGGTTTTGGAGACGCGAAAATCCTGCAGGTTTTCTACCATGCCCTAGACAGGGAGAACGCCGACAGGATTGACAGAGAGGCCGGGGGAAACTTCTTGTATCACGTGGACAAAGAAGGTGCGTATGACCTGATGAAGCAGTTGGCCAAGCGGGATACCCGACTGTTTGACGATCGCAGGATGGCGGCTAGAGCCGAACCCGCAGAGGATGACCGGATAGACAATCTGGCTAGGATCGTTCATGACCTGGTCACGAAAGTCTACTCGGATAAGAAGACTGTCGCAGCAGTCGAAGAACCTGATCTGGACACAGCCATTGAGGAGCTAAGGACCGAAGACACCAACTACGTACAGCAGCAGTGGACCCGAGCCGGTACCGACCGGGTACGAGAGACCATCCCGGGTTCCGGTACGGAAACCCGAACGCAGCGATTTATGCACCAGGTTTCCAGCACAGGCCACCAGCCCAGCAGGCTGCACCGGCCCATCAGGCTCAGTCAGTCCCATCCGCGCAGCAGTACGACGCCCAGATGAAAGAGATCAAGTCCATGTTCCAGACCATGGAGTCCCGGTTCAAGCACATGGACGCCCTGACAGCCGACATGCAGACGACCAAAACGTCACTGCGTGCTTTGGAGGTACAAGTGGGGCAGTTAGCACAGCAGCTAACGGAGAGACAGCCAGGGAACTTGCCCTCGAATACAGTGAATAATCCACGTGCTCAGATCAATGCTATCACCACTCGGAGTGGAGTAGCACTGCAGGATCCACCGTACCCTAGCCACGCACGCGCAGAAAAGTCGAAAGAAGTAGAACGCAAACTGTCTGGCCGGGATAACAGCGCAGTCGACCGCCCCCAGCCGAAGGGCTCGGTTGAGCAGGATGCAGTACAGAATGAGACAGATGCAGAAACGGTACCTGTCTCCAAGGAGGTACCATACCCCTTGAAGACACGAAAGAGGGACGATAGCAAGGACTACGCCAGGTTTCTTGAGATGTTCAAGCAGCTGCAGATTAACATACCTTTTGCCGAGGCTTTGGCTAAGATGCCCACTTACGCCAAATTCCTCAAGGACATCTTGTATGGGAGGAGGCGAATGAGCGATTTCGAGACTATAAACCTGACGGCAGAAGTGAGCAACTGTGTGAAGAATGGGCTACCGAGGAAGAGAAAAGATCCTGGCAGTTTTGTTATACCGGTCACCCTAGGTAACGCTTACACAGGAAAGGCTCTGTGTGACCTAGGGGCCAGCATTAACCTGATGCCATTGACGATTTTCAAGAGTTTGAAAGTCGGGGAGCCCCGGTCCACCAGAATCATGCTGCAGATGGCAGACAGGTCCGTAAAACAGGCTTATGGAGTTATCGAGGATATTTTGGTGAAGGTCGGTGAGCTCATTTTTCCAGCAGATTTCGTGATCCTGGACATGGAGGCAGGGGAGGTACCGCTCATACTGGGCAGGCCGTTTTTGGCCACTGGAGAAGCTATGATAAATTGCAAGAGCGGGGAACTGACCATGCAGATTAACGAGGACAAGGTTAAATTTAATGTTTTCAAAAATCTGCAACTGCCAAATTATTATGATCACGAAGATATCTTCGCCATAGACGTAGTGGATGATGGCTGGGAAAACGAGGAGATGGACCAGTTATGGGAAGAAATTGACAGCATGTACGGAAAAGAGAAAGAGATGACTCGGTGCGAGCAGGCCATGAGAGCCGAGGACTGGACCACTTTGCACCGGGACGAAGATGGCGGGCAGAAGATGATCCTGGTTCCGTCACTCAAGGAGCCACCTGCACTCGAGCTTAAACCGCTCCCGAACCATCTCAGGTATGCGTACATTGGTAATAATAATACTCTGCCCGTAATTGTTTCTTATCTTCTATCTCAGGAACAGGAAGAGAAACTGCTGGAAGTATTGCGAGAGCATAAAGAAGCAATCGCCTGGACGATTGCAGATATTAAGGGGATCAGCCCCTCCTACTGCATGCACAAGATCAGGATCGAAGAAGGCAAGAAACCGGTGATTCAGCCCCAGCGGAGACTGAACCCGAACATGAAGGATGTTGTGCGCAAGGAGGTCATGAAGTGGCTGGAAGCAGGAATCATATACCCCATATCAGACAGCACTTGGATCAGCCCGGTCCAGTGCGTGCCCAAAAAGGGGGGTATTACGGTGGTGCAGAATGAGGACCAGGAACAGATTGCGCAGCGCACGGTTACAGGCTGGCGGATCTGTATGGACTATCGGAGGCTAAACGATGCAACATTGAAAGACCACTTCCCGCTACCATTCATGGACCAGATGTTGGACAGGCTAGCTCATCACGCCTATTACTGTTTTCTGGACGGGTACTCCGGGTACAACCAGATTTGCATAGCCCCGGAAGATCAGGAGAAGACAACGTTTACCTGCCCGTATGGTACGTTTGCGTTCCGGCGCATGCCATTCGGGTTGTGTAACGCTCCAGCCACGTTCCAGAGATGCATGATGGCGATATTCTCCGACATGATCGAGAAAAATCTGGAGGTCTTTATGGACGATTTTTCACTGTTCGGGGACAGTTTTGACGACTGCCTGCACCACCTGGGACAGGTCCTGATCCGATGCAAGAAGGCGAATTTGGTGCTGAACTGGGAGAAGTGTCATTTTATGGTCACCGAGGGGATTGTGCTGGGTCACAAAATTTCCAGCAAGGGACTCGAGGTGGACAGGGCCAAGATCGAGGTGATAAAACAGCTCCCATATCCGACAACCGTAAAGGCGATCAAAAGTTTTCTGGGGCATGCAGGATTTTACCGGAGGTTCATCAAAGACTTTTCCAAGATCACGAAGCCACTCTGCGCTTTACTTGGAAAAGACGTGCCCTTTGACTTTGATGCAGCTTGTCAGCAGGCCTTTGACCATCTGAAGGAGAAGCTGACCACAGCCCCGGTTATCACGACACCGGACTGGTCACTTCCGTTTGAGCTGATGTGTGACGCAAGCGACTATGCAGTCGGTGCAGTTTTGGGGCAGCGGAAGGACAAGGTGTGCCATGTGATATACTATGCAAGTCGGGTACTCAACGATGCCCAGATCAACTATGGCACTACTGAGAAGGAGCTGCTTGCTGTGGTATATGCCCTGGATAAATTCAGGCCGTACTTGGTCGGGTCAAAAGTCATCGTTTTTACCGACCATAGTGCCCTGAAATATCTGCTAGACAAGAAGGACGCAAAGCCGAGACTGCTTAGATGGGTATTGCTGATGCAGGAATTTGATGTGGAAATCCGGGATAAGAAGGGAGTCGAGAACGTCGTAGCGGACCACCTGTCCAGGCTTGAGAATGCTGAGGTGAACCCGGTACCGATCCAGGAAAACTTTCCGGACGAGCACATCATGGCGGTCAAACTGGGGAGACCGTGGTACTATGCTATAGCCAACTATCTGGTGAGTGGCACGCTTCCCGAGGACCTAACCCCGTCACAGCGGAAACGGTTTATTTCTGAAAGTCGGCAGTATTTCTGGGACGACCCGTATCTGTTCAAGCAGGGAGCCGACAACATTCTGAGGAGATGTGTTCCGACCCACGAGGCCTGGAACGTGATCAGGCACTGCCACTCGGCTCAGTGTGGGGGTCACTTCGGAGGGACCCGCACGGCACACAAGGTACTGCAGTCAGGTTTCTTTTGGCCAACACTTTTCAAGGACTGTCATGATTATGTACAGGGATGCGATAGATGCCAGAGGACAGGGAGTACGTCACATAGGGACGAGATGCCTTTGACTATTTGGCAGGAGGTTGAACCCTTCGATGTATGGGGGATTGACTTCATGGGGCCGTTCCCGTCTTCTATGGGAAATCTGTACATACTGTTGGCAGTGGACTATGTTACGAAGTGGATCGAGGCGATAGCGTGTCAGAAAAACGATGCAGCGACAGTTGAGCGTTTTCTGAAACGCAACATATTCACACGATTCGGGACCCCCAGAGCAATGATCAGCGATGAAGGGTCACACTTTATTAACAAAGTGTTTGCCAGGGTACTTAAGCAGTACGGGGTATCTATCCATAAGGTATCACTGCCTTATCACCCCCAGACTAACGGACAGGCAGAGGTGTCAAACCGAGAGATCAAGGGCATTCTTGAGAAAACCGTAAATCTGGGCCGGAAGGATTGGTCGATAAGACTGGATGATGCGTTATGGGCATACAGGACAGCTTTCAAAACACCGCTGGGAATGTCACCATACCAGCTCGTGTTTGGGAAAGCGTGTCACCTCCCGGTTGAGCTGGAACATAAGGCCTATTGGGCTATCAAACTGCTCAACATGGATGAGAGTCTGGCCGGAGATAAGAGAAAGATGGCGCTGCTGGAATTAGAGGAGTTCCGCAGGACGGCATTTGAGAGCGCCAAAATTTATAAAGAGAAGACGAAGAAGTGGCATGATCAGCGTATCACGCCAAAACAGTTCAACGAAGGAGACAAGGTACTTCTCTACAACACAAGAATGAGGTTCTTTCCGGGAAAGTTGAGATCTCGTTGGTCGGGGCCGTTCATCATCAGGAAGATATTCGCGTGGGGCGCATTTGAGCTAGAGAATCCAAAAGACAACTCAAGCTTCAGGGTGAACGGAAACCGAATCAAGCCGTATCTCGAGAACGCCGAGGTCGCCAAGGTAGATCCAATCTACTTCGACGACCCGTGATCGAACCTGAGGTAACTGGGTCGGGCCGTCGACCGTAAATTACAAAGCGCTGGTTGGGAGGCAACCCAACGTAGTAAGTTTAAATTATATTATTTTTATTTTAAGTTTTGAATTTTTGAGAGAGGTGAGATGAGTGGGTATTTAATGAAAATTGAGCATGTGCAGATACAGAAGAAGCAGACGAAAAGAAACAGAAAGGAGAGAGAGAGAAAAGTGACCCCCATTCAACCCACAGTGTCAAAATAACCGAGGTGAAAAAAAAAAAAAAAAAAAATTGAAAACAATTTTTCTCTGCTGTCTGCGTATTTTACGCAGCTTTCTGCGTATTATACGCAGCCAGCAAAGAAAAACTTACTTTTGAAAATTTTTGAAAAATTATTTTAACTGCTGTCTGCGTATTTTACGCAGGTTTCTGCGTATTATACGCAGCCAGCAGTATAAACTGTATTTTTCTAAAAAAAAAAAAAAAAAAAAAAAAATTTGAAAAATTTATTTTGGCCCTGTCTGCGTAAAATACGCAGCTTTCTGCGTATAATACGCAGACAGCACCAAAAATGGATTTTTCTGAAAAACTTGAAAAATTATTTTCAGAACTTTCTGCGTATTTTACGCAGATTCCTGCGTATTATACGCAGACAGCTCAGAAAAATGAGTTTTCTAAAAAAAAAAAAAAAAAAATTTAATTTTTGCTGCTGTCTGCGTATTTTACGCAGCTTTCTGCGTATTATACGCAGACAGCACCAAAAATTGACTTTTTTGGAAAAATTGAAAAATTATTTTGAGGGCTGTCTGCGTATTTTACGCAGATTCCTGCGTATTATACGCAGACAGCACTGAAAAATCAGTTTTTGAAAAAAAAAAAAAAAAAAAAAATTCAAAAATTCATTTTCCCTCCCTGTCTGCGTAAAATACGCAGCTTCCTGCGTATTATACGCAGACAGAGAAGGAAAATGCAATTTTTTTAAATTTTTTTGATCACCCGGTACCCCTGTTTGCGTAAAATACGCAACGTATACATATTATACGCACAAAATAAGCTGTTTTGGACCATTTTAAGCCAGGGGCATTTTTGTCATTTTGACCCTTAGGGTTTAAAAGTGGGAGTCCGGCCCTATGGAAGCCATTGTTGCTTCTAAGCTTTCTCTCTCTACCTCCATTCCTCTCTAGCACCAACACTCCAAATTTTTCAAAAGTGCTCGAAATCAAAAACCGACGGCATTTTTGGAATCCCCTCGTCGCAAGGAGCACGGAACTACTCTCGGTTTTCAGAAATTCCAACCGAGCAAGTGTGGGGGTGGAAGGAAAGTGAAGGGTGTTATAGAGGAAAAATCTCAGATTTGTTGAGTTTGAAACCAAACCGGAAAAATTCACAGAAGGGAACGTTGAAGAGGAGGAAGAAGGCTACGTGAGAGTGTGCCCGGAATCTCATTCCGGCAAATTTGACTTTTCCGGCGGCTTAGGCGGCGGCTGGACGGCGGCTTAGGCGGCGGCTGGACGGCGGTTTACAGGCGGCTTTCCGGCGATAACCTTGCCGGATTCTGCACTTCACCCCCGTTGTGGGAAGGTCCAATTTTCTTCCCTCTCTTTAAAAATTTTCAGTTTTAAGCACGACCCGTAGCCGGGTCATTATTTCTGAAATTTTTCTCGGTTTCCGTGCCGTGTGGACCTCTGGTAGATTTTAGGGGGCTTATTTGCTGAGACGCACTATTCACGCGCACGTACTCTAGATTTCTGTTTCTGCTCGTTTTTGCATTTTCATGGCTTTAGTCAAACCTGTCATTGACCCGAACCGTCGGCACGAGCCGATTGATATCCCTGTCAGCGAACTTACACCGCATAACTTTGACAGTTATCGGTTTGTGACCCACCGTGCCCATGACTATTATCTAACCGGTAAAAAGCCGAACTATAGGTTGGCTAAGGACCACAGATTCGAGGTAGACGATGATAGGATGCCAATCCAAATGGTGAATTTTGCCAGTCGAGCAGACATTTTTGGCACTTCACTAGCCGGATTTGAGGGTACGTCTAGTTCTAGGCTGACTAGGGAGTTCTTTTGCAACCTTATGCATGCCGGCGATGCCGAGAACACTAATGTGCGGTGGATTTACTGCCGTCGTGACTATATCTTGCTGACCCCTGACTCTATTAGGCAGGCTTACGGGATTCCACCATCCCAAGAGCCGTGTGCATACCAGCTAGCCGTGAGTAACCCTCCGTCAGCTGGGGAGGTTTTGAGGGTTTTGACAGGTGGAGCCGCGGGGGCCCACTTTGAGGAAGAAGGAAACGTGGGGCTGAAACTGCACTCGGGATTTTTGTGCAAGCCTGCCAAGTGGTGGGCTGAATGGGTGGTGAACCGCATTATGGGGATCCAACACTTTACCTACCTAGAGAATGAGGCGACCATGATAGTGTACTGTCTGATGATGAGGCGACGGATTGATGTTGCTCAGCGCATTTGGGTTTATATTCAGGAAAGGAATGCCTCATCGAGCAAGAAGGGACTCGGGTATAGCAACCTGATTATCCAACTGGCTCGTAATTACCAGATTCCTCTCTCCGAGCTTGAGGGTGACTGGAATCCTCCTCTACTTAAGGCCTATAGGAAGATTAGAGGGGGAGGTCCGGGACCGAATGATCCAGTCATCGACCTTGATGCAGATCCTATGGAGGAGGATGAGCCTGCCCCTGCCCCTGCCCCTAGGAGGCGATCGACTCAGGACAGACCTACTCGGGGGACGGGCGCGTCTACACTTAGGCGTTCTCAGTCCACCCATGACCACGGGGAGCCGAGCCAGAGAGCCGGGCCGAGTCAGAGGGCTAGACCTAGTACGAGAGGTACGAGAGGTCCGACCGGTCCACCGCCACTTTCGGTCATGAACCGTCGGTTGGCCCGAGTTGAGGAGGGACTTGAGGGGTGCCGTGCTGGCCAGGCGTCTTTAGGCGAGAAAGTGCTTAACAAGTTAGGGAAAGTTTTCCGATACCTAAAGCACCTCAAGAAGACCACGAAGAAGATAGCCAAAGACCATGGCGATGCGATTACTGCACTCCGAGAGGAGCAGCGCGAGGCAGCTCGTCATGCGGGCCGAGAGGTGCCATTGCCTATTATCTTCCCTCCCTCCTATTCCAGTGAGTACATTACCAGCTGGTCGGACGAGGCGAGCTCGAGTGAGCATGCCACAGCGCCGTTTTCACACCCACCTAGCAGTCGGTCAGGATCCCGGACACAGTCCAGACAGTCATCGAGCTCACGGTCCCGCCAGTCGTCGAGCTCGCACCCACGACAGTCGAGTAGTGCCAGATTCAGGCAGACAAGCAGCTCACCTAGCAGCATGTCCGGTTCATCCGAGACCGGGTCAGACCCGCCGTATAGTCCAGACGAGTCAGTGCCATGAGGGCATGCCACCTCTTAGTGTGGGGGTGGGAGTCGTGTCTGCATAACCCGGTCTGCACGTTTTTTCACATTTATTTGCAGTTTTTATTTTATTTTTTGAGTCAGCATATTTTCTTTGTTTGAGTCGACCCACCACACCATTCTGACCTTGCATTGTGTATATTTAAAAAAAAAAAAAAAAATCGAAAATTTTCAAAAAAAAAAAAAAAAAAAATTAAAAAATCAGAAAATTTGAGAAAGGGCAATCAAGATAACAGAAACTGGGAAGAAATCGAGATTAAACCCCTTTGACAGAAAAGAAAGCTTGCACCGAGGTATAGTAGATAGGTGAGAGCCAGTGACCCTTGGAAACCGCAAGTAGTTATCACCTGAGCAAGGATCCGACTAGTTGCCACACCGCCGTCATCTAGGTAGTCGACAACCCGCCCACGGGCGCCGTCACGGTCATCGCATCTTTCGGTGGAGTGATTGGCTATCAAGGGACCTCACGTCCTGTTTCTTATCCCTAGGTCCAACTAGTAAACCCGTTTGAAGCCATTTACCCCTTTTATTCTTAGCCACTATAGCCTAGGAAGCCTTCTTTGAGACCTCATCAGTCGATTAGTTGGCTATTCTACGAGTTATGACGGAGGGAGTGAGTTGGGGAGGGTTTTAGATGGAGCACTTCATGACATATCAGTTTTGGACAGTTTCGACATGGACACGCTTTTCGAGGGGAGGACAGGGTGAGTGAGAGGCGACAGTGCATTAAATTGCGGAGGTGGATCACTGCATTACATAGTGACCACAAGAGGAGTTAGTCGCGTGCGAGACATCTTTCCGCACGTTATGGGGTCCGGGGGGTTGAGAGGTTAATTGGTGGTTGTGCCGTTTTTCTACATCTTTGGTGATGAGGAGGTTCGGTGGGACTGCACAGTATTATTTCGACTACAGGATCAGCGCTTCAGGATTAGTGTGGGGGTATTCCATATGAGGACATCTTTCATACCCCACGACGACAGTTGATTTCTATTCACTCAGCTTTAGTCAGTTTATTTATCGTTATTCGTGTATTTATGTGTATATAGAGTCGTATTAAAAAAAAAAGAAAGAAAAAAAAAGAAATAAAAAAAAATAATAAATAAAAAAAAATAGAAAAAAAACAGAAAAAGAAAAAAAATGATGAATGATCTAGTTTTGCAGTTTTTCAGTTATTTATGTTGTTTATGTTATCGAGTCAAAAAGCTGAGTGAGTAGCGCGATTTTCGAGACAGTTACACCGCTTCACATTTGTGGCCGCGAGAACGGCGAAGACACACCGAGGGACAGGAAGATTGATATGGCAGGAACTTAGGTGTTTCAGGCAGTTTTTCGGGAACTCGGTGAGGGGTGTGAGTTTGGGAAATTGTGAGAATGTCATAACGAGTAGGATCATGCCGTACCTTTACATATATATATCCTACCTGTTAGATTTAGACCCTTGATTCGGAAATAGCTCGGATGGTCGGTTAACTAGGGATTCGCTCAGGTTGATAGCAAAAGTAACAGTACTCGGGTCCCGTGCTTAAATCCACCAAAGAAATCTGTTCAGACTTACCGATCGATTGCAGGGAAGTATTTTCTGGAAAAAGGGTGCGGTTTTGAGGACACTCGGTTATGTTTTTGAGATTGCCCAATCTCACCAAAAATAATTGTTTAGTATATTTTTTGAGTCGTGTACATTGATGTCTGTGTATATTCTATCTGAGTCAGTCTTTCTATCAAGTCGTCTGGTTATACGGTTCAGGTTGAAAGAGTATGCAATTGCAGGGAGTATGCAAAGGTAGTGTATGCACGACAGGGTCGGTTTTGCGAAAACCGAGAGGTATGCAAGCAGGTTGGTATGCAAGGGGATTGCTCGGGACGAGCAATATTTAGTGCGGGGGTATTTGATAACGCCCGAATAGGGGTTATCTTATAGCTCGATTTTTGTGCATTTGTGCCGGAAAACTCACATTTTAGCCCATTTTCACCCTCGGAACGCCTCGGTTTTAGGAACGAGACAGTTACTTGCTCTTTATAAATTTCTGCATTTTCCGTACTCTATTTGGATATGATCGCGGGTGTGTTCATGTTGTCTATGCAGGAACAGGGCCCGGGAATGCAGCAGGAATGGATCGGGAATGCAGCAGGAGGCAAACAGAGGCAGAAAAGAAGCACCCTGCCTTGCTGTCTGCGTATAATACGCAGACCCTGCGTAAAATACGCAGGCAGCAAGGAGGGAGAGGGGTTTTGGACAGATTTTCTCCCCTGTCTGCGTATTATACGCAGATAATACGCAGCCAGGGGGAGAAATACGCAGAAAATACGCAGAGTGAGGAGGTTGGAAAGCAAGATGGGTCTCTGTCTGCGTATTATACGCAGAAAATACGCAGAAAATACGCAGACAGCAAGCACAAAGTGGAGAAAAAGCAGCAGGAGAAGACCCTGTCTGCGTATTATACGCAGCAGGCTGCGTATTATACGCAGACAGCACAAAAAACTGGGGCGGTTTCGGGCAGTGGCAGTTTCGTAAATATTGACAAGTTCCAGAAATTCGCCAGCACTATAAAAAGACTTTTCCAGACTCGTTTTGAAGACACAACACACAAGACCATTCATCCAAGGACAAGTCTGAGCATCCAGGGAGAGCACGGAAGCACTCATCCAGATCCGAAGACTTAGTTTGATCATAATCTCTCTTTTAAATTCAGAAACTTTGTTATTTAGTTATGTCGTTTAGTAGCTAAACCTTTTACCTAGGTTCTCGGTGAACCTAGGGTTTCGTTTTCAGACATTATTCTGCAGTTTGAGTATGAATGCATGATCTCGTTATCTTAATTCAGTAGTATTATCAGTTATTCTGTCTTTGATTATATCTGTTTATGCATGATCGGAGTCGCGAACCAGAATTGCTATAGACCCGAGCCTGTAGGTGAAAACGTCAGGTTAGGGTTAGGAAGAAAAGACAGGATTTAGTACCTTACCCTGATAGACCGACCAGAGAAAGGGAGATAGGGCTAGCCAAAACGTATAGACCAACTGTTAGAGAATTTGACCCGGGCCATCAGGACAGGTTAGAAACCCTAGCAGACTCACAACGAGACTGCAGACTTAGGCAGCTTAACAGGAACCCGAAAGTCTGCAGGATCGTGACAGCGTGTGGAATCTGAAAGGTTACTGCACAATCGGTACGTGGCACGGATAATTAAAACTGCTGAGTGTTTTCATATCAAACCAAAGAACATAATTCTGAAGAAACCCTAGGGGATCCTGGACCTAGTATTCCAAACCCTAGATTTACAACTTCCAAGATTTCAGAAAAACGTCACAAAAAAATATTTGCGTTTTATTTTGTTTATTTTTAGTTATAGTTAGTCACAATCTTAAAGTACTCCTCCTTTTATACTCTGGAAGTTAAAAATGATTTCTCGAAAAAACCCGAAATAGTCCTCGTGGGAACGATCACCCGAGCTTAATTACGCCCGGTATTACAAGATTCGTATACTTGCGAACAGCACGTTAGTTTGCGCATCAGTGGTTCCACCAAAGTCCATACTTTGTTGGTATACATGGATTCCATCTCGGATCTCATGGCTTCAAGCCACTTCTGCGAGTCTGGGCCATTAATGGCCTCCTCATAGGTAGTAGGCTCATCATCTATGAGCATCGTGTCACCAGAATCAGTTACGAGAAGTCCGTACCTCTCGGGTTCCTGGCGCACTCTACTAGATCTACGAAGCTCTTGTGTTACCTGAACAGGTGGATCCACAACTGCTTGTGATTCCTGTTCATGTTCCATAATCGGTTCAGTGATTTGTGGTTCTTGAACTTCTTCAAGTTCTACATTCCTCCCACTTGCTTCTTTAGAGACAAACTCTCTTTCTAGAAACACGCCGGTCCGAGCAACAAACACTTTGTTCTCGGTTGGATTGTAGAAGTAGTATCCCTTAGTTTCCTTAGGGTACCCCACAAATTTACACTTATCCGATTTAGGCCCTAGCTTGTCTGATTGTAAACGTTTTACATAGACATCGCAGCCCCAAATCCTCATGAACGACAGTGTGGGACGCCTCCCACTCCACATCTCATGTGGTGTCTTCATGACTGATTTAGATGGAACACGGTTAATGGTGAAAGCTGCACTCAATAGAGCGTGGCCCCAAAATGATAATGGAAGATCGGTTTGACACATCATAGACCGAACCATATCCAATAGGGTTCGATTCCTCCTCTCGGACACGCCATTCCATTGTGGCGTTCCGGGTGGAGTGAGTTGGGACACGATCCCACACTCTCTAAGATAGTCGTCAAACTCTTGGCTCAAGTATTCTCCTCCACGATCCGATCGTAGAGCCTTGATACTTTTACCAAGTTGCTTCTCTACTTCATTCTTGAATTCTTTGAACACTTCAAAGGATTCGGATTTTGCCCTCATAAGGTACACAAATCCATATCTACTGTAATCATCAGTAAACGTAATGAAGTAGACATAACCACCCCTGGAAGGCGTGGCAAATGGCCCACACACATCGGTATGTATGAGCGCCAATTGCTCACTAGTCCTTTCACCTTTCTTATTGAAAGGGGACTTTGTCATTTTTCCCAATAAACAAGCCTCACATGTCTCATATGATTCAAAATCAAATGAGTCTAGTAATCCATCCTTATGGAGTCTAGATACACGTTTCTCATTTATGTGGCCTAAACGACAATGCCATAAATAAGCAGGATTTAAATCATTTATTTTAATCCGCTTGGTATTAATGTTGTAGACAGGATTGCTTAGATCAAGGACATAAAGTCCATTAAATAATTGCGCACTAAAATAGTGAATATTATTTAAATAAAAGGAACAACAATTGTTCTTTATTGAAATAATAAAACCTTCCTTGTCCAAACAAGAAATAGAAATAATGTTTCTGCTCATAGCAGGCACAAAATAGCAATTATTTAATTCTAAAACTAATCCTGAAGGCAGAGATAGCTCGCACACGCCTATGGCCAACGCAGCAACCTTTGCTCCATTCCCAACGCGCAGATCTACCTCCCCTTTTGCCAATCTTTTACTTCTCTTTAGATCCTGCATATTTCGACAAATATGAGATCCACATCCAGTATCTAATACCCATGATGTAGAGACAGTTAAATTGACATCTACAACAAAAATACCTGGTGGTGGTGGAATCACTATTCCAAGCCTCTTGTCCTCCAGATATTTTGGGCAGTTCCTCCTCCAGTGTCCAGGTTGACTACAGTAGTGACATTCACCCTTAGTCACGACCTTGGCAATGCCACCAACAGGCTTAAGGGCTTGTTCCTTGGACTTGGCAACTGACTTGCCTTTGCCCTTGGAGGAAGATGCAAACTTTTTGCCCTTTCCTTTGTGCACCATCATAATGGCCTTGCCCTTACCCTTGTTGATGCTCTGTTCAGCCGTCCTCAACATGTTGAGCAAATCTGGCAGTGGTTTAACGATCTCGTTCATGTTATAGTTCATAATGAACTGTCCATAACTTTCGGGCAACGATTGCAACACGAGATCTGTTGCCAACTCTTGGCCGACCGGGAACCCAAGCCGGCGAGATTCTCCAAGTACCCGATCATTCGGAGTACATGGGGTCCCACCGGGTTCCCTTCTGCCAGATGACATTTGAACAGTGCCTTTGAGACCTCATACCTCTCTACCCTCGCCTGCTCTTGGAAGAGCTGCTTTAGATGTTCGATCATATCGACAGCATTCATGTTCTCATGTTGCTTCTGAAACTCAGAGGTCATGGTGCAAAGCATTAGGCAGGCCGCATCATTAGCGTCGTCAACACGCTTTTGATACGCCTTTAAGGCAGCAGGTGTCTGATTCTCTGGACCTTCTGGAACTTGCTCCTCTATTGCGTACAGTTTCTTCTCTTGCTTGAGAACAATTCTCAAGTTTCTGTACCAATCAAGAAAGTTGGTTCCAGAGAGCTTGTCCTTCTCAAGGACAGATCGTAGGGAATGTTGTGAACTCGATGAGTTGTTTGCCATTTGGAATTCTACAAAAGGAAAATACGCAAGTTTTAGTATTTGTGAATTTTTGACTATATTTAATAATGGCTAGTTTATTAAATATAGCTCCCACTATTTTTCTACGGATTAATAACCCTCAAGATATTAATGCGGAAAATATCATTATATTTTCTAGTGGGCCAAGATCCATCTTTTTCATCTCCTTATGAGCTTGCTTTGGCAAGTCACCCATAATTTGATTACTTCTTAGGTAGGAACGACTTCCAATTGCATCCCATATGCAACTCTTGGTTCAATCGGGCAAATAACTCCTTATTTATCCATCCGTGTGGATAATCCCAATTGATTGCCTCTAGGTTTCTTAATCAAATTAATAGCCTAGTTGTGTTCAACCTCTTACCTAAACAATTGCACATTGTTACGTGCCATCGCATTCCATCATTATGAACCAAGTCGCCATGCTTTGGCACGCACGAACTTGATAAATAATGATGATAATGAGTGTTTAAATAACGAGAAGGCAAGAACACAATATTGAATTTTGAGGGATTTTTAAATTCAATTTTAATTATCTTGTTGATCAATATCAACTAATCTATCTATTTGAGTTTGGGCACAACTCCAAATAATAGATCCGGGTTGTCTAATTATCTTATTATCCTAATTGCATGCATCATCCATACACCAACCACACAAATAATAAGACAATAAATAAACAACCACAAAAACAGAAATTAAACGTGATGTGGATATGGCCTTTTCTAGACTAAGATAATTCCAAGCCAATGGAATTATCTATGAACCCTAAACAAACACATCTCCATGCGTCTTGATCTTTTGGTCCATCCTTCATAGTCATGTGGTGTGCTCCATGCTCCATGCTCCATCTTTTGTGGCTCCTTTTGGCTTTGGGCTTCTTTTCTCCAATCTTGGCTAACAATCTACTTTATCTAGCACTAGCTTATATCTATACTAAATAAAATAAATCTCACAAGTTGAGAAAAAAATGGCACGCAGGCCATAAAATCCTAATTAATTATTACAATTAATTGATCGGCTCGCAGGCCGTAAAACCAAACCACAAAATTAAACATCCACATCAAACCACATCCTAAGGCCATATCCAATCACCATGCGATTTGCACATAAACAGATAAAATCCAATTTTAACGCGCTTGGTCAATTTTAATTGATTTCAGGATTTCTAGGGTTAAAACGGTCCATGGGCCCAACAATTCAATTGTCCGGGCCCAAACAAAGTGAACCATAAAGCCCTAGGCCCGGCCCGGCCCAAAACCCGCAAGCTAGGCCCGCGGGTTAGGGCCGCCCGGCCCCTTAGGGCGCCATTCTTGGGCGGCAAGCAAGGGGGCGGTCCCCTAGGGGGCCGAACCTCCTTGTGGAGGTTGTTTCCAAAACAACCTCCTTGCTTGGAGCCCAAGTTTGGTTGTTTCCTTGTTTTGGGAGAACTCCTTCTTCCCCAAGGATGCCCAAACCCTAGATCTAAGATCCTAAAATTTCTCAAACTCACCAATTCATGCATCCAATGCAATAATTGGGTCTTGTTATGATTAATTCTTTGACAAATTGCATCCAATGCTTGATTTGTCTTGTTTTACGCGATAAACAACAAATTAAGGTGTAAAACAACAAGAATGTAACACATAAACTACGTTTATGCTCTATGACATGTGGCTCTGATACCACTGTAGGGTTTTGATTCATGGATCGCGCAAACGGAAGCATAATCAAACAAACAACCATGCAAAACCCTCCAAGGATCACAAGTCTAGATGCATAACGATAGTGAAGGTAAGAAATCATAAACACACCTTTGGGTTCTCCTTGATGACTTCAAACGCGAATAGTGTCACGTTCTCTATAGTTGATCCACGCCTAGAGTTGGTCCTAGATCTCCAATCTCCTTGGTGCTAGCCCGGAATGAGAGGAGGGTGAAGGAATCACGCAAAACGAGGCACAAAAAGGGTTCGGCCCTCTTGTGGCGTCGGGGACGAGGGGCGGCGGCAAGGGGGGCGGCGTCCTCCTTGTTGCTTGCTCTCTCTCTCTCCTTTTTCTCTCCCACTCTTGTTATGTTCTCTTTAGAGCATAAGTTATGAGGAAGGAAGGAAGGAGGGTCCTTTATATAGTCCAACAACTCCTTGTTAACTACCTAAAGGACTTATTCTAGTCCTACTAGAATTCAATTTAGTCCCTTCCTTGCAAATTAGTCCCTACTAAGTTTGCAAGGATTTGCAAAGTGATCCTTCTAATTAATTAATCCAATTAATTAATTCCAAATCTAGTACAACTCTATATAGCGTGTGACCCCATAGGTTCTATCTAGTTGGTAGCAACTCTTTGCTAATATGGAGCGGTTTCTAGCAAAACATCCATTCTAGCCAACTAATAGAATAGTCATCTAGACAACCTTGTACAAGTAATTGTCTCATCCCTTTGCCTCCATATCCGGATTGGACACGAGACATACAAGTCACACTCGTGTTTCTCGATCCATGGAATAGCCTTATTCGTGCAAATAACATCAATATCCCATATATTGATTTATTTGAGTCTGGCCAGACATTCTATAAGCACTATCCTTCGAGTGGCCTTGGATATTTGCTCCCGTTATGTGGGAGGGGCAAATCCTCTCTACGTCCACTACGATCTCTAAGCTTTCTTCTCATTGTATCCAGTACACGCCTTTATAACTACCCAGTTACGGTGTAGCGTTTAACGCTACCAAAATCACAATGATCCACAACTAGAATATCTAGTGACTTCAAGTCTAAGGATGACAATACCATTGTACCCGAGAAGCACTTGTGACTCAACATAACATGTATGTAGCCTTCTCGGTGATGGGTCAATCCAGTGCAACATTCCGTAATGCACACCTATGTGTTGGATCGTGATATCTCCATATCAATCCAACCCCATACTAGTCTATAGATGATTGTCCCATTTAATCATTATACTTGACTAGGGATATTTAAGATAAACAACACGATTGTAAATCTAAGGACTTCATTATATTAAATATCCAATAAATAATAAATGAATTTTCTAGCCATATACAAATTCATACTAAACTAGATTGCCTCTAGGGCATCTATTCCAACACATCCGTGCTATGTTTACTCATTGCTGGCGCTTGTGAGACCCATGTGGGGGCATGCAAGTTTTGAGTAAAAAAGTAGTACGTTAGATTCATTCGAGAATGGCCTATGGGACTATATATGTTCATGGTCTATAGGATGGCATTTGATGTAGTCTAGGAAATACGACCGTTAGACATTGCATTATCTTTTTAGAGGTTGAAACTTCATGCGATGGCTCATGGAGAGTTTGGTATACGCATCTCCCGAAATGCAGGTACTTTCAGCAGTCGCATGACACAGTCGCACATAATCATTGTCGACGACTGTTGGAGTTGAGAAAATTGTTAAAGTTATGCGCAGCTCCATGGTCGAGTGGGAGATGTTAGATTATTACATGATGCGTCCAAGGGGGCATATTGTAATTTCTACAAATCTAAGGAGGTTAACATTGCAAAATCTAGAGGGGTTAGCCTGCAAATAGGTAGAAACTTAGTCTATATATACAGACAATATCCAAACATATCATTACATATAACATAGTTTCTCTCTACATTATCTCTCACGCATCCAAGGATATACAGACAATATCCAAACATATCATTGCAAATAGGTAGAAAGTTAGTGTTATGAAGTTCAACGTTTTCCAAGAGTTGCTTCTAATGGTAATACTTTCTGCTGGGAGCTGACATCATCGTTAAATATCTAGGACATCGTTCTAATGGTAATACTTTCTGTTGGGAGCTGAAGCACATATACATCAACGCTAAATATCTAGGACATCGTTCTAGTAACTATCACTCTACAAGAGGTAAACGTAATCGATTATGCTATTAATATCATGCTATGTTAACCTGTATAAATCCAATACATTTTTTAACAATACTAGTTTTTCCAATGAGGCAGTCAACCTCCCACTGGAAGTGGAAATGTAGTTACTCACCAAGTACTGGAAAATAAATCACACTCATGTTAGGAGGGACCTGTGTAAGGGTATAGATCAAAGGGTGGTGCTAACCGAAAGTCAAATGGATATCAGAAGTGGCTCGTTCAATACTAATGTTGAAGGGGACTGGAATGATCGTCTCTTTAGGGACAACATTGCCTTCCACACTCAGGCTCATGATGGTTAAGACTGGATTGTTGAAAAGCGCGTGAATGCAGCGAGTCCTTTTAAAATAGAACTCCTAATCATTGAGCACGACTGCGTTACAATATAACATGAATGGCATTAATATTAATACTTGTCGTGGTACTATCATTTCTATCTTTTAGGGCATTAAGAGTCTGGTTTCTCAAGATGCGCCGCCTTTTCAAAGAATCAAGAAGCTACTATTTTGTATTATTATGAAGGTAAAACGTTCTTATGTCTTCAAGGCTCATGGAGCTGCTAAAGGAGCTAATGTCTACCATCCTCCCTAGTTTAGTTGTTCGGCATGTAGGTACTTGCGTGTTGATTTGAAAAACTAACATCTACCGTCCACCCTTGTTTAGTTGTTTGTCTAGTAAGTAGTTGTGTGTAGCTTTTGTGGGTCTTTCTGTATTTGCTTCTTGATTGGAGGAATTTATGTATGCTTCTTGCGGGTATTGATTTTGGCTTTTCATAAAAAAAAAAGAACAAAAAATTCTCTTGGTCTTTGCCGTTCGAGATCACCCTCGTTGTTCGTCTACGGGTGAAAGTGTAGATGAGAGATAAAAGAGGGGCTTATTTGTAAATACATGGAAGTGATATGTGTGATGATAAATACACTCTCTGTGTATATTTATGTTAATGAAGTTGAGATTACATTTTCCCTCCAAATCCATTTCTTCATCTTCTTCTTCTTTTGTAATTATTCATGGTATTAGAGCCTGCACTGGCTAATCGCCGTCTCAGCTCGTTTTGTGGTGGTCCTCCTTCGCTCCAGTGACCTTCGGCATCGGCATAGTTTGTTCTCGTCGGTCTATTTCTCCATGACTTGAGGATTTCTCTGGATTCGCATGAATTTAAGGCTGATTCTTCTTCGTCTAGGTCGGCGTGTCTCAAATATGCGCCTAATTACTCTGTCTGCAAATTCTCTTGATTGAATCTGCCGCATGAGTTAATGTTCCAGTTCGGAAACCGAGTTTTTCCGAGTTACTTGCCCTTCAGCAACAACGACCACATAGATTTTCTTACCAACATGATTGACCTTCCTGATTATGAACTTGAAGTCGCTAGTTCAATTAAAACTCGGCAGCAACAATTACATGCTCTGGAAAGCCCAATTACAGTTGGTACTACAGACAAATGACTTGTACTTTCATCTTCATACTCCGCCACCACCGGATGGACTCTCCGCTGATTCTGGTAATGAAATCTTCAATCAACTACTTTTCTTGGCGTCTTACTGAACAACATTTCAAAACATGTTTGATTGCTTCAATTTCTCCCTCTATGTTGCCTTTTGTTTTGCACTTGTCTACTGCATATGAAATTTGGCACACCCTAGCTCAAAAATATACTTCTCTGTCCCGTTCACACAATCATCAACTCAAAGATCAGTTTTTCACTCTTCAGAAAGGTTCCAAAACAATGATGGAATACGTAGATTTTGTTAAGAATTTGGTTGATCAGTTGCTACAGGTTCAAGAACATGTTTCTGATGAAGATCTTGTGCTATATATTCTTAGAGGTCTTCCTCCTTCATCTGATACTATCAAATCTAACATTCGTATAAGAGCATCATTGATTAGAGTCAATGAACTCTCATCCTTGTCTCTTTGAAGATCTCCATATTACCAAAACTTGTTCTACTTATACAAGCTCTTCTATCTCGGGTAATTTCTCTTCATTACCCTAGACATCCTAACAATTTATTGAGTATACAGACCTCCATTCAGTCGAGGTAGAGGTTTTCCCAATCATGGTGGTAGGTTTCTTCATGGCATGTTTCATAATTGAGGGGGGGGGGGGGGGTATAACAGGGGTATAAGAAGAGCACATAACTATGCCTATCGACATCAAGTTTCTGATAGAGACTGCATACCTTCGTACAACTCTCAAGAAGTCTTCTGTCAGATATGTAGGAGAAACAAGCACACTACTCTTGATTGCTGGTATAGAACTGATACTACAACATATCAAATCTCTAAGAATCACTCGACATCCATGCCTTCTGGTAACAGTTTTAAGGCTCACTAAAGTAACATACAACATCAGCGCTCTTGTTACAATGGAGCTCCCAATTCCTATGGCTCCAGTTCCTCCTCAGCACCATCTCGTCATCAAGCCTATTCATCTACAACACCACATTCACAAGCCCTTCAATATCTAGATTTCTCTGGTTCTTCTTATTGGATTTTTGATTTTGGAGAAAATGCACGTGCGACTAATGATGCCTCTCTTATGTCTACAACTATGCCTTATTCTGGTATTAATAATGTGACAGTTGGTGACGGATTCATGTGACCTATATCTCATCTTAGAGATGGATTACTTCATTTTCTTACTGGTAATCTGAATTTTCATAATGTCTTCCTTGTTCCTTATATTAACTCTAATCTTCTCCCTGTCTCTCAATTGACTCATTATAACAATAGTCTCATTACCTTTTCCTTAAAGAATTTTCAAATCAGGGACTTGAATCATAACTTACTCTACCAGTTCCCTGTATAAATTGACTATATCTCATGCCAAAATCAGTAGTTAGACAAGTCTCCTCATCTCCCATTCAAATATCTCGTTCTGCAACTCCTGACTCTTGTACATCTTCTATTATGTCTATGTCTACAATTTTGTCTCTAACCACTAATTATGATACATCTCATGTTTCATCCTCTACTTTGTGACATCAAAGACTAGGTCATCCCTCTTATCTAGTGATGCATCAACTCCATAACGTTTTCATCTATCTATATCTCCTAATTAATGTAGTCATATGTCTGTACCTTGTGAAATTGTCAAATCTCAAAAGCTGTGTTTCCCTGTATCAGTTTCAAAAGCTCAAAACCTTTTAAACTAGTTCACTCAGATGTATGGGATCCTGCTCATGTACTTTCATGTTCTAAGTTTCAATATTACATCTTGTTTATACATGAATATTCAAGGTTTTGTTGGTTGTATCCTCTCTAAACTAAAGTCCAATCTTACTTAACCTATCTTCATTTTACGAAATTGGTCACAAATTAGTTCAATGTTTCAATTCAAACACTCACAACAGGAAATGGCCCTGAATTAGTCAATACTTCTTTTGGTATAACTTCATACCCCTGAAAAAATGGGAGAGTAGAAAGAAGACATAGACATATCATTGAAACAACATTAGCTCTACTCTATAATGCTTCTATGCCTCTTAAATACTGGCTTGAAGCAGTTGCCACAACCAATTATGTTATCAACATCTTACCTGAGAAAAATTTGCAGTATGACTCTTCATTTACTATTAATTACAACAAACAACTTACTTATTTCTTCTCTTAAAGTCTTTGTCTGTCTTTGCTTTCCTTGGTTAAGACCATATGCTACTCATAAACTTCAACATATATGTATTCCTTGTGTATTTCTGGGAGGTTGTCCTTCCACAAAAGGATATAAGTGTCTAGACATATCCACTTCAACCATCTATGCGTCCAGACATATTAGATTCTTTGAACATATCTTCCTTTTGCTTCTCATATATCTACATATAAACCTCTTAAAAGCACTTATTATGTTACCTATTTGCTACAATTTCCACCAGATTTTGCTACTACTCCTACTTCTCCATCACCTTCAATATCTACTCCTACATCATATTATGAACCTTCAATGTCTTCTCTCATCCTTCTTCTCCTCTGCCTAACAATATCACTTCTCCTATCTCATCTCCTACATCTTCTTCCTCCCTCATCTTCCACTACACATGCTCTTGTAATTCACACTCCAGTTTACAATATGATCACCAAGTCCAAGGATGGCATTCATAAGCCTAATCTCATATATCGGGCTCACTCTTGTATTGTATATCTGGAAAGTGAACCCCATAGTCACATTGAAGAAATGGAATCATCACACTTTCTTAAAGCGATGCAGGAAGAACTATATGCTCTTCAACAACAACATACATGGTCCTTGGTATCTCTTCCTCCTCACATACATCCAATTTGGCTACAAATGGGTATTTAAAATCAAAATAAATTCAGATGGTACTGTCTCCAGATACAAAGCCAGATTAGTGGCTAAAGGCTTCCATCTACAATATGGTACAAACTATACTTTTAGTCAAGTTGCAAAACAACAGACAGTTAAGTGTGTCTTATCATTGGCTCTTACACAACAATGGGAGATCAAACAACTTGATGTCATTAAAGTTTTTCTTCATGTCAATTTTCAAGAAGAAGTGTATATGGCGCAACCACTGTTGGAGTATGCCCTAGAGGCAATCTATTTATCGTGACATTTATAAAGGCTTTTTATTCATTTTGTTATCTGTATGGAGATATGTTAAAATAATGAAGTCCTTAAAAAAAATGTTGTATTCTTAAATATTGTTAATTAGGACGACTATAATGCATCGAGACTAGTATGTGGGTAGATTGATATGGGATATCAAGACTAGCACATGGGTACGCATTAGGAGTAATGAAGTACTGGATTGACTCACCATGAGAACACTACATGGGTGTTATGTGAGTGTCACTAGTGCTTCTCATAATGAAAATAGTGTTATGATCCTATGACTTGAAGTCACTACATTCTCTAGAGCAGTTGTCCAAGTCCAGCTGATTTTGTGTGACAAATTGTCCATCATCCTCAAGTAGGCTAGCACCAGCGAAGAGGGAGTCCAGTGCAGATCCGTTCATGTGGATACCATAGAGGCGCTGTTTTTTTTTGCATTAGTGATTGCCACCAGACAGTGCGACTGAGGTAAACGTCATATCATCAGATTACACTCATGCGCATGGGTCCTTGGTGGATTTTTGGCAAATGGTTTCGCTATATCCGCTGCGTTAGATTGCCCAAAACCCAACAACTACCTGGGTTCCAAACTAGTCCTCAGCTGGTCTGTAAGCTCCACCAGTCACTATATGGGCTCAAACAAGCTCCTAGAGCTTGGTACACCATGTTGTCCTCTTTGTTGATTAAATTTGGATTCAAGACGATCAGAGTAAATGCTTCATTCTTTGTGCTCCACATACATGGGTTAACTGTAGTAGTTCTGGTGTATGTGGATGACATTCTCATCACATTGAATGATAACTCTTATGTTGCCTCATTAATTCAATATATGTCCACACATTTTGCTAGGAAGGATCTGGAACAACTATTTTACTTACTTGGGATCCAAATTAGTAGCACACCACAAGGATTTCATTTACAAGAAGCTAAATATGCAGAAGATCTCCTCAACAAGGCAGGTATGAAAGATTTTTAAACCCTATGTATCTCCCATTTCCCCAAAGTTAGTAGATACAACTGAAGACATGAAGCCATTTCCTAATATTAGTCTCTATAAAAAGTCTTGTTGGAGCCTTACAATATCTTACAGTCACTAGACCTGATCTTCAGTTTGCTGTCAACAAGGTCTGTCAATATCTTCATAGTCCTAGACATGTGATTATAATCCAGTGAAGAGAATTCCGAGATATATCAAAGGTACACTTAATATGGGACTTCAGTTCAAATCCGACAACTTCAATGTTACCTCATTCTCATATGCTGATTGGGATGGTGATTCTGCTGATGGAAGAAGCACTACTCGATATTGTGTATTTTTAGGCTCTAAATAGTGTCATGATGTTCAAAGAAGCATAATACTATGTATAGAAGTTCTACAAAAGCTGAGTATAGAGTCATGACCTCCACTGCAGCAGAGCTCAAATGGATTGGCTATGTCCTGAGAGATTCGGGTATTCAATCATCACAAAAACCTCACATTCTATGTGACAATGTATCTGCCTTGCTGTTATGTACAAATCATGTGTTTCATGTCAGAACTAAACACATTGAAATTGATTTTCACTTCATCAGATAACAAGTAGCTGCAAGAACTCTTCATATATCTCACATTGCTTCTGCATAGAACTAGCTGTTGTGTTCACCAAAGCTCTGTCTATTGGTGTGTTTCAAAATGTGATTCATCAACTTACTTTTGTCACTCATAAGACAGATCAGAAGTTTCAAAATCACTGAAGAAGAGGATGTCAAATTGATGGCAGGTGTAAGGATGAAAGTTTAGATGAGAGAAAGAAGATGAGCTTATTTGTATACATGGAAGTCATATGTGTGTGTATAAAATACACTCTCTCTGTATATTTTTGTTAGTGATTGTTGGGTTTTTTATTATTAATTGATTCAAACAATAGATTGGTCAAAGAAGGAATTATTATTTTTGGAAACATTGAATTACTTTGGCAACAAGTAATTCACATGTTTTTTTTTTGGTAGTGTCCTTATTGGATTAGGAAACAATTCCTTTTTTGTCTTGGATTAGTTTTGGACATTACTTGGGCTCCAAGTCTTGTACTAGTATATAAGTAGATGCTAGAGTCATGACTTGGTGTGTGCTTGTAATTGGGTTGTCTTCTCATCAATAAATTGGGTTGGTTTGGTCGTGGATGTAGCTAGTCTCAAAACTAGTGAACCACGTTAAATTTCATGTGTTCTTGATCTTGCTTTTATTTTCTTGCTTTCTCTTGTTCTCGCGTATTGGGAATCCTAACAAGTGGTATCAGAGCCTGGTTACGTTGAGATTCAAGAGGAGCGATGGTGGGTTCGTGATCAAGATCTGGGTTTGATGGGAAGATTGGGTTTCCGCTGGTTGGCCTCTGAAACAGGGGGTACAAGCACACCAAGCCTTTGTTGGGAGGCTATCGAGTTCCTTGTTGGGGGAGCTATCGGGCTCTTGTTGTGGAGCATTGGAATTGTGGATCTAGTTTTAGTACATCCGGCACGCTTTCGGTTCCGGCATGCGTCAATCGATATGGCGTGCTCAACCCGGCGAGTGATCTGGATCTATATCTGGATTTGGCAGCTAGGAGGATTCAAGTTTAGGTGGAGGCGACTTGAATCAACTAGCAAATTGAGGGAGAAACGTCATTGGAGGAGGGAGTGTCCCAAGAATCGTGCACCTGTAGATCTCGCTTCAGGTGGAGGAGGACGCTCAAGAAGGATGTAGCTCTCTAGGCCGCTTGGGGGCGGTTTGGGCTCCAGGAATGGAGCATGGGCGCGTGCTATTGGGCACGTGGATTGGTGGCGTGTTATTGTGCACGTATTGGTTGGTTTTGCGCATTGTTGTGGATGGTGGTGCAAATTGGCATGACATCGTTTGGTAGGCACTTTGTTGCGAAGTGTCATTGGCGCAACGTTGGGGTATGCATTGTGTCATGGTGCATGAGGGGAGCGTTTATTGGGATGCATTGTCTTTGTGTTTGTTGAAGACGCATAGACGCGCTTGTTGGGGCGCATTGGGAGTGTGTACAATTCCGCAAATTGGGAATACACTCGGATTGGGTTCATTGGATTGATGAGAAGAATTGGTTCGGTAGCTATGGAGTTTGAATCAAGGTGGAGGTTTGTTCGGTTTTTTATTATTAATTGATTCAAACAATAGATTGGTCAAAGAAGGAATTATTATTTTTGGAAACATTGAATTACTTTGGCAACAAGTAATTCACATGTTTTTTTTTTGGTAGTGTCCTTATTGGATTAGGAAACAATTCCTTGTTTGTCTTGGATTAGTTTTGGACATTACTTGGGCTCCAAGTCTTGTACTAGTATATAAGTAGATGCTAGAGTCATGACTTGGTGTGTGCTTGTAATTGGGTTGTCCTCCCATCAATAAATTGGGTTGGTTTGGTCGTGGATGTAGCTAGTCTCAAAACTAGTGAACCACGTTAAATTTCATGTGTTCTTGATCTTGCTTTTATTTTCTTGCTTTCTCTTGTTCTCGCGTATTGGGAATCCTAACAGTGATTTTCCCTCCAAATCCAATTACTCTTCATCTTCATCTCCTTCTGTAGTTCGTGGCGAGAAGTAATGGGGCTTCTTGGTCCAGAACCAACCTAAACTTTCCAAATTCAAACACAATAATTTAGAAAATGAAGCTCTTAATAGCGTGGGTACTGGGTAGGTTCCTCAAAAGAAAAGAAAAAATAGGGTGGCTAGGTCAGGCAGTTTAACATTGTAAATCCTAGCATGTGTTGTGGATTATGTTCACCACAAAATTCACCGATAAATGATAGTGTTAGTTGCTCAGCAGTTAGAGGGTATGTTAATTCTTTCTCCACGAGTCTGAGACACGGCATAGAGAAACTACACAAGTTTGATACAATCTTCATCAAACGAAAAATCTGTCAGGTTCCACTTTTTAATGATCAATACATTGACATTTTTCAAGGCTAAATTTTCAGTTCCCAGCTCAGACCTGTTTTTTTACATATAGCTATGGCTAATAATATCACTTGCATGTTGAAACAAAGACGACTAATGAAGGGCACAGCACAGAAAGGAGCACCTAAAAGAGCAATGTATCCTTGTGTTTGACCTTTCAGGATGAAGAAGAAGAAAAAAGCTAGACACCTAATTTACCGGTATCTACGGTAGTTGGGACTATACATGCAGCTCTCAGCGTAAGCAACAAGATCATCAGGTTGAGGGAGACGAGTAGCTACACCTAGTTCGTATGCTTTAGCAGCCACCTTGGCAGCAATATTGGCGGAGATCTTCCTGATGTGGGTGAAAGGTGGGTAGATGAGACCCTTTGCAAAGTTCTCATCTGTAACCTCAGCTGCTAGAGCCTCCGCTGTTTCAGATAAAAAAAAAAACCCCATAAGAAGAAAAATCAGAAATGAATGTCTGAGAAGAGAGTCGAAAACATATACTAAATGCCAACAACGAAAAATCAGTGTCGCTTTGATGTATAGCATTCCTTCATGTTACTAGAGTTTTCAATAGAAATAAAGGTAAAGGACACTTTCATCCCCTCTAGTTTCACTGAAGGAGACTTTCACCCCCTCTAGTTTGGAAAAGGACACTTACCCCTTAAGTGTGCCTACCTTCAAGTAAGTTACACACCCTGATTGTGAAATCGATATTCTCGGGGCGGGATACGTAACTGAGAATAGTTTTAGAGAGAAATTTGCCTCTCATATCATGCAAAAATCTTATAATCTTGAGTAACTCATATATTTTGCATAATATAGTTAAAAAAAAAATATAGTTTGCATAATATATGAGTAAGATTGTCCCAAATAACTATTTTTAATGACAGATCCCAGCTCTAGACTAATGGTGTCACAATATGGGGTGTAAGTTTTCAGAATTTTGGCACACTGAAGGGGTGAAAGCGCCCTTTTCAAAACTAGAGGGGAGAAAGTGTCCAACAATGAAACCAGAGGGGGTGAAAGTGTCCTTCAGTGAAACTACAGGGGGTTAAAGTGTCTTTTGACCAGAACATCATGACAAAACTGCGGAGAAAAAAACGTCATAAAATGGAACTTACAAGCAGTCAGAAGCATTTCATCGTGAACACGGATTGCACCAGAGATAATCAAACCCAGTCCAAAACCAGGGAATATATACGCATTATTTGCCTGCACGGGAGGAAGGTAGAACGACATGTACTCAATATTGCATCCATAAAACACATAACAATAGTTGAAACTTGCAGGAAATTATTACCTGGCCGGACAAATAAGTCTTCCCATTATATTCAACTGGGCCAAATGGGCTCCCACTTGCAAATATAGCACGGCCCTGAATAGGAAAATAAAGAACCACAATTAGCTTGATGTCATTCAATCAATGTACAGATATGTAAACTTTGTCAGCCTCTAACCTGACTCCATGTATAAGCTTCTTCAGCTGTACATTCAGACTGTGAAGTTGGATTGGAGAGGGCAAGAATAACTGGTTTCTGCATGCCACTCATTGAAGATAGGGTTAGCATCTTCGTGTATTTTCATCAAAATGTAAATGGATAAGCTGCTTAATCGGAAAATAAAACAAATACCTCATTAAGAGATGTCATAGCTTCAATTACTTCTTTTGTAAATGTTCTTCCTGCTCCGGACGATCCTATCAGTACTGTTGGTTTGATTACCTGATAAGGCATAACAAGTTAAAGAAGACACGAGGGAAAACCATGAAGAAAATTGACCACAAGGTAGCGTAGCCAAAAGACTTCAATCCAAAACTATCCATTTATCTTCTGCTGAGGTTATCACTTTGTAGGTAACATTCATGCCGCGTTAGGATCCAGGATTTGTAGGGAAAGGGAAGAGAAAGTTGGCTAGATTATCGGTCTGTTACTCTTGTTTGACGAGCTCAGAAGGCAGTGACTAAAAATAGAACTTAATTATGTCAGTAACTTCTTTTTCTCGTGCATGCTTTTAAGATTGTTTTCCAAATTGGTTTTGTTCTCGTTTCCTTTCACCCTACTGAAATCCAAGTCCATATTAAACTAACTCTGAGTTCTCTAACAAATCAGAAGAAGAGGGATTCACACCTTGACAGCATCAATGAGTTCTCTGACAGGTTCGTGCTCATGAGCCCAGGGCTTCTTAAAATCTTGAAGAGACTCTGCCCGAGAGCTAACAATCAACCCCTAGCACAGAGTAGACAAGTAAAATAAAATTTGCAAATTTACTAGTTAGTAAAGTAACTGGTAACATAAGAAACAGGCATTGGTTTCATGCTTACCTTTGAGTCAATAAGCCAAATCTTTTTGCGGCTTTCTTCTATTGGGGTTCCAGTCTGCATAAACAGTCAAGTGTCAATGCTCACCTTCTTCCCTACTAATTATTTGCTTGAGAATATTTGTGTGTGTGTGTGTGCGTGTGTTTTCATATTTCAATGAAAGATCTCTTTAGCTATCGTGTTAGGTTGCATAACTATATTCGTAAAAATATTCTTTAGGAATATATGACTTCCCATCTCTGTTTTTATTATTCTCTCAACCATGCCTAACAACTAAACACCAATCAATGGGCGAATGGCAACCAGTGGATCACCATAGCTTCTGCAGACATCTCCAGTCACCCCTCGTACTGATAACCACCAACTCAACTATTCGTCTTTAAACAAAAAGCTTTATTTGTCACCAAAAAATACCTGTGGGTAAACAGTTTTGAATATTGGTGTTTGGTTAAAGGAATTGCAGAGTATAAGACTTTTCAGAAAGACGCAGTAACTGGGTAAAACAAGCGAAGAGCTAACAACAAAAGCTTTGTTGGAGTAGCTTTCTAGAAATCAGTTACCACAGGCCAGCATGCGGAACAACCACGGCTGCCACAGCTCCATCACCTTGCCAGACCACTGTTGGGGGTTTGGTTATTTAGCTTTACGTTTTCACTCAATCATCGCTTTTTATCAAACTAACAAGCAGAAACAGATTTTGGAAAATTTTAAATATTAAAAGAAACTAGTTTGCCGAGGAAAAAAATTTACATGAATAATAAATGGATCTAGATTTACATACTCTGATTGTGTTTAGAATAAAATAAGGTTCGCCATGTTAGTATCGTGGATGCAACATACAACTGTTTATTAAAGACACTAAAATACAGCACCTAAAATAAATCCAAGTGTTTAACCAAAATAAAGTGGAAATAGAGTGTCCACCTAAAGAGTGATTTAAGGAAACTATATGAACTCTTTAAACCATGAAAAATATTAGTTCCAGCTGATACCTGTTTTGACATTTCCTGAGCAATAAGTTCTGCAATTCCAGTGCCAGCCTGTACCAATAACATGATAGGAAGCAGCGGATATAAGAGAACCAAAGATACCCAGAGGTAGTGAATATAATGGTAGAAAATAACATGAAGATTAAACTATTTAACCAACTTAGCATGTATTTTCTAAGCCAACTAGAAGTATGCTTGCCACACGACTGAGATAATACCCTCACAATGACTCTTGTCATAAGGGACCGCCGCGCGCGGCGAGGGGGGGGGGGGGGGGGGGGGCTAATGCCGCAGTAAGCTTTTTTACAGAGGTCACAAGCTAAACACTTGAGTCGAACCAGACCAGGATCTCACTTCCCTATTCTTTTTTTTAATTGATGGTGGATAGCAGGGAACCCTAGCAAGATATACGTTTATTTCTTACTTTCCTTAGAATAGCAATAAAGAAACTTGAATCTCCAGAGAAAGGTTAAAAGGACACACCTCTCCTGCTCCGAGGAAGAGAAATCTGTGGTCAGCTAAGGTTCCCCCAACCACCTTAAGTGCTGATATAAGCCCAGCAAGGACCACGGATGCTGTCCCCTGTGACATAATAGAGAACATATTCTTTAGACATCACCATTGACCAGCATTGCCACACATGAAGAACCATTAATATATGTAGAATGGAGAAAAGGAAAAATCACTAAATATAAACCATGTACCTGTATGTCATCATTGAAAACAAGATGTGAAGAGCGATATTTTGCGAGCAGGTCAAAAGCATTATGGTTTGCAAAGTCTTCAAACTGCAGAGTACGGTTCAAAGTAGAATATGTTAGAACTATTTCCAATTATTAATACATATGTGGTTCCAGAGAAGATAAAGAACCTGAATAAGGACTTTCTCCCCGTAATTCTGCTTGACCGCAGTCATGAATTCTTGCATAAGATCAGCATACTCCTACGGAAATGAAGAAAGGACAATGGTTAGGACTTCCCACATTCTGGCATAGGCAGAAAAGAATACCCGAACAGCGCAATCATTTTTCATCATTTGAGCCAAAACATTTTACTTGGTAAAAGATTTTACGAGACAAATTGAGAACCAAACGCCAACATAAGGCAAAACATTTTACAAGAAAATGATTTACCACCAACCAAACGGAGCATAAGAATAAACTTTCCGGAAAATGAACAGACCTGTCCTGTTGCTCTCCTTCGTCTGAGTCCAATGTAGAACTCATCATTCAACAAATCCTCATTGTTTGTCCCCACATCAATGGTTATAGGCAAGCACTAAAAAAAAAAAAAAATCATTAACATTTTTTTCATTGCAAAATACCTAAAAATAGTCATTGATAAGCATTTTAAATTGGGGTGGTGGTGGTGGTGGGTGTGGGGGGGGGGGGGGGGGGGGAGAGAGAGACAATGGTACTTACTGCTGATGGACGGATTCCTCCAAGCGCAGTATACAAGGAAAGCTTTCCGACAGGTATTCCCATCCCCTGTTAACAATCGAAACATCGACAAATGTCTGATTAGCTGTCTCTCTCTCTCTGACATACACACATAGATCTAAGAGGCAAGACGCCAAAATCCCCTGATAATGTACAGAGTGCTAAAGCATGGAATGGTTACCTGGCAACCAAGATCTCCAAGACCCAAAATCCTCTCCCCGTCTGTGACAACAATAACCTGAATTTTTCTCTGAGGCCAATTCTTCAACACCTCTAGAATTTTACCCCTGAAAAAGACGAACTCACACATCAGTTTTCACATTATAATAACAAAATATTGGATATGTGGAAATGACATACCTCTCTTTCAAACTGATGAAAAGACCTTGTGGACGTCTGAAGATGCACCCATATTTTTGGCAGGCTTCGCCAACAGTTGGAGTATAGACAACTGGGAGCAGCTCCTCTACATTTTGAATCAGAAGCTTGTAGAATAGCCGTTCATTCATCTCCTGTACATGAAAGACAAGTTCCAAACAGTATTAGCTTTGCCTCCTTTACCAGAACTCCAGAATGGTTTGCGAGTTTGGAATGACAGTGTATCAATTTCTTGTAGACCGAAGTTGGTTTAATACTTCATAAATTTTGTTCATTTCGATGCCTCGCGTATCTTCTAAAGTATCATTTTCTCCTCTTCGAAAACTTCCACTACCTAAAAATCTCGAATGAGAAAAGTACCTGCAGATCCATCATAGCCATGTACTGCTGCAGCGGTACTTGATACTGGCGGATAGTATGCATCATTTTCTTGATCTGCTCAGTTAAGAGGTACACATAATATATTATTTTTTTGCAAACATGAGTTAAAAGTGATGTAGATGATTCGAAGGCTCATGAAGTCAGCTGTGGCAAACCTGAAGGTCTTGGGGAACAATAACTGGAGGAAGAAGACCACGCAAGAAATGGGCATCTCTCTCTCTTTCGGAGAAAGCAAGCCCTTTGTTGTGGTGAGGATCACGCAATAATGAATAGCCACTGCAGCAGCCCAAAGTGACAAGTTGAAATAAGTCTATAATGTATGAGTAAGATGTTTGAAACTAAAAAGAATAAACTCAAGGGAAATTAAAAAGAAAAGGGAACTTCCTATAAAGGAACGATGGTATTTTTTGTTAGTTAATAAAAAACAAAATTAATGTCAGTTGGTGGTGCTAAGTAACAAAGTCTGTGGGAAGAGTAAGTCTTTCCTAAGAGAAAAACACTTAAAAGTTAAATATAAAATGTCAACTACGTATTAAGTTAAGATTTAATGGAAGTCGAGCACAGCATGCTTAAATGAATAATAGTAGTACTTATCAGAAAGAACAAAAATCTGTGTTTTCGTGCAACTTTGTCATACTAGAGAATTCCAAAGTGGATCGTTTTGAAGCGTAGAATTATATAGCGTTCTGATATGGTCAAATTGTTGATCCAACAACTGAACTATTTTTACCTTAATGTTTCTACAAGAGATGAAACCAAATTTAAGCCGGCATTTCTAGAATGAAAGAATTGCACTATCACACGTGTTCGGTTTGGGCATTTCTATAGTTTTCACATCAATGAAATTACAGAAAAGGGGGTCTCCAATGGTCCTTAAAACAGGAGACATATTAGTTCCTACTACACAATCTTTATATGCCAACCTCGGCCGTATTAATCTCCATTGCATATCGCGTTCTATGTTCCCAATCCTGTTCCACCAACCATTACAATCCATAATTTAAGTAACAGAAGAGCAAACAAACAATAGGAAAATCAATCTATCATACAGAGTTTTCCCTTAGTATGAACAGGTACGATAATCCCCCAACATTAGTGGTTAACTAAACATCTAAATGGTTCAGAAATTTGGAGTGCAAAGTTAAAACTCTTGACAACCAGACTACGTTGGTCTGACTTAAGATACTGAAGAAAATAACTTTATGTTGGGTCCTTTCGAATAAATGCTTTTCCATATTGGAAATTCCCTGAAGTATAAATAAGAAGTCTGGGCGATCTGGAATAAGTCTGCATTCATGAAACAAGTAACATCTGAAGACCAAAACTGGAAAAAGAAGATACGAGTACATGATAGACGGTGGCATTAGACAGAACTAATGATTCGACAGTTTACTCTACGATGTTTTTACATGACACCAAATTGGTATGTACAGTTTTAAGGCTTAGGGTGGCGAAATTTTGAAGTTGGGGTTCTAGTTTGGAAACACACTTCAACTTGAAGCTGCTCAAGTTGTGTTTCAAAGACCCCGATGATCTTTAAATTAAAATCAGAATTTATGCTTTAGCGTTCAGAGATGCACACATGATTTGTTTCTGGACCACTACAAAGACCTGTACTTGAAACTGTATGTTGATCCCACATTCTGAGAAATATAGAATTCTTAGAGCTTGTTTGGTATCCGTTTAAAAACAAGAAAAACAGTGGGAAAAAAAAAAACGTACCGAAAAAACACGTTTAAAAACAGAATCAAAAAATTGTTTGGTATCCGTTTAAAAATAGTGTTTAAAATCAAAAACACGTTTAGAAACATTACTAAATTTCAATGTTAATTTGCTTGAAAATCATTTTTACGCACAATACCGACATATATTTGATATTTGTTGCTTCTAATCATAGTTGAAATGTCTTTAAACACCATTAGTATGAAAAAAAAACACCAAAAAAGCACTACATTTGCTGTTTTTTTAAACAGATGTTTTTCAGAATGTTTTTGTTTTTAAACAGACAGAAAAACATGCATACCAAATGAGTTTACAAAAACAACCTTGTTTTTAATCAAAGTTGATTAAAAACAGAGATGCCAAACATGCACTTAGTTTATATTCCGCACGACCTCAAGAAGACAAAAGAGGAGAAAATTAGGACTCCTTACTTTGTAAAGTTAAATGACTGGTCTGATAGTTTACAACACAAGCCTTGAACAACCATTCAGAAGATTAAACATTTAACCATTCCAAACAGATTTAATTTGTAGATATTATAGTCGAAGTTAATATCAAGGCAAGCAATTTAACATAACTTGTAAATATCCGAGTGGGATAGAAGAAATAACTTGTAAATATCAAGGCAAGCAATTTAACATAAACAAGTCTCCATCCGTTTCTTTCACCATTAGATTAAGAACAAGTCGAGATTCGCACCCACAATAGTTAATATAAAATTATACAAATACATGATTTGATAAACAAGAGAGCACCCTTCATAGATTTCATCCCAGACATTGTCAATGCAACGAGAAATTTTTGTTTGCTATGGAGCAAATGATGTGGCCTTGCTATAACCATACAGCACAGAACACATAGTATTGAAGAAAGAACATGAGTGGCAGACAAAAGAAAGTGGATCTTCTACATGTCGTGTCCCGTGATGTATTGATTAAAACACCATGTCAAATTTGCTATTGGAGCAAGCAAAAATATCTCCAATGCAACCATGAATTTGATAAACAAGAGAGCACCCTTCATAGATTTCATCACGAGTATTATATTTACGAACTTCTCAAAACAAAAGTATTATATTTACGAATTAAACGTAGTGATGATAATGAAAGCTTAAGAATTATCCACCTCTCTATCTCTCACTCACCTGGCGACGGAGACAGTCCAAGGCGTAACAGGATAGTCCTCAGAAGCCCTATCCTCTCCGTACACATCCTCAACCCCACCACCGACGGATGACTTAAGTTCTTCCTCCACAACCACCGCCGACGAGTCATCTCTCATTTGCTTCAGAGTGCTCTCCATCACCGTCGTCACGTTCCGTTCCCCTGAACGCCCATTGTTGCTCAGCGACGAAACCACCACCGGAGCTTGGAGTTTCCTCTGCGAATGAGATAGATTCCTCGAAACTCCGGCGAGCGAGTTGTTCTGTGCTCAATCCAACCCAATAAACACAGTTAGGACAAACCCAATTTCCAGAATTCAAATCCAAAACTGACTACAACAACTTAAAACGGCTTAGACCCAACTGGCAAAATCCTATTAAACAGTACTTAACGTTCGTACGAAATTGTGAAAAGCAAAACTGGTAAGACCCGAAATTGGGAATACCGATTCGATGAATTTCGACAAATTGTTGAAATGGGTGCCTCCAAAAACTAAGATCAGAGATGGGTTTGAGTTCAATTACCAGAAAGCTGCTTCCGTTCAACGCAATCATGCTGAATCAGTTGTGGGAGAGATAAAACCTTCAGTTCTGGAGGGAGATGAATGAATTGGGGATAGGAGGTGGATAGAGAAAGAAAGAGGAGTGTGTCCTTCAGTTGAGCTACCTCTCCTAACGTCTCTCTGCCTCTTCTTGTCTCTCTCTCTTCTTCCAAGTTGGAAATGGCAAAGCAGACATAATCTAATACTGTGATTGCAACCGTAATGCTGGTTGTATGACGAAAATACCCATCTAGTTCTCCTTGTTTACTCCGTAAGAAGAGAGTGCGACAAGACTTGATGATTGATTCAATTATTTCAACCTTAAGGCCTCGTTTGGGTAGAGGATAAGGAGAGAGCATAAGATAAGTTATACCTTCTCTTTTTTTATCAAGTGTTTGGGTGCCGGATAAGAGAGGGGATAAGTTATGTTGTCTTATGCTGATGGAGGTTTTAATGAACAAACTTTATACCACCAACATGGAGGTATAAGGTCGGATAAGAAAATGTAACATATTATGATAGGTTGACAAAAATACCCCACAAACTATCTAATTTCCTACCATTGTCCCCAAATTCTATCATTTTTAGATTGATAACTATTATTTTGGGATTTATAACTATCATTTTGGAGGAGGTCCTTATGAGTTTGATAATTTCATTTTGGTATTATTTTGGGATTGCATAACATTATTTGGCCCTGCTTTCTTTACCTAATTTAGAGTTTTTTAAATTCTTTTTAGAATTAAGATAAAAAAGTTGCTTACTTTGACATTTTTAAATTTTCTAAAAATTTATTGGTAACTTTTTTTTTAGAAAAATGTTGTTTACTTATGTTCTATTTGAGCTCCTAAAAAGTATTTTTTAAGAATAAAAAGCAAGAAAAGTTGAAGTTAAAAAAAAACTAATTTTTTTTAGTCTTATAAAAGATAAAAAAAAAAAAAAGTTATGTAACATTAATTGTAACGAAAATAAGTAAATTAGAACTTTTTTATGACCTAAAAAAATGTTAAAAGTCACCCAATTTTAGGCCAAAAAAGCAGGGCCTTTGAGTATGTTCAATTGAGATAAATATGAAGACATTTTACCGTGCTTGTTGAAATTTCGTTGGTTTAATTTAACTTGTTTATTGTATTTTTGTAACACCATGCCAATATGCCAGTAAGTACTAGTAATTTATACTCTATACTTTGCTATGGTCATGTTGTATCCATGAATATTTTTTATTTTTGCATATTACTACAAGTTTATTTCGCGTATTATATACATTTTGTATACATTTTGACAATGTCACTATTGTGTAGAAAAAAGAGTATTAAAATATAAACATAAATACTAAGCTATTCTGTGTACATTTTTCCTCATCAATTTGAAATACACAATCTTTTATACAAAATAACAGGGTATTACAGTCATTTTGGCCCACATCCTGCTTCATATCCTGCATCATATCCGACAGCACCCAAACACGGACATCCAGCATATCTTATAAGGGCTTATCAGACAGTATTCATATCCTTGCTCATATCCCAGCATAAGCCTTATCCCTACATATCATATCCTCTACCCAAACGAGGTCTAAGCACATTTGTCAATCATCTAGTGTCAACATAGCAATTCCCTACATCTCCCTCGAGATATAAGTCTGAAGCTCTGAGATTGGTATTATTTGTGGTAGTGGACTTGGTGAGCAATTGCTGTTCGAATTTTGTTCCTTGGCCTCAATCCCACATAATAGAAGAAGATAAAGGACCATACACAGATGCAAGAAATGTAAGAGAACTATTAATTTACGATTAACTTAAGTTATCAGCACCGAACTGAAGTTTGACTTAAGTTTGAGAGGCCAAACTAAACTCTCTAGAACCTCTCATCCCTCTGAAATATAAGTATTCAACAAGGATTTAAATAATAGTATCGGCCGTCGTATCGGTAACGGTCGCGGTAAACGGTTTTAATCCATAGCGGACAAACCGTAACGGAAATCGGGAATCGAACACCTGAATGTTAAAAAAATGTCAAAAGATGTCAAAAAATATTTTTAAGCATTATTTTTTTATATCAAATATCTTTTACTAGTTGTTTGTTAAACACTGAAGGGGTGAAGGTGTCCTTTCCCAAGCTACAAGGGTGAAAGTGTCCTTCAATAAACTAGAGGGGTGAAAGTATCTTTTACCCAAAACATAATAGTCAGATACTTACTTTACTCTTACTAAATGATAAGTATTAGATAAGGTTTGAGTGGACCAGAAGAATCGTGAGAGAGAGAAGAGAGAGAGAAAGAACAGAGGCGGTCGTCGACGTTGGTGGGAAGAATGGAAGAACGCCGTGCGACGGGATTACAACTTCGATGGGAAGCAAAGGGTCTCTCTTTCTCGCTACTTCTCTTTCTGTTTACTCTCAGATTTCACTTCAAATCAGAAAAAGGAGTTCGATTGGTAAGGCTTTCGAATTGGGTTTCGAATCTGCATCTTGTGTTTTCATCTTCTTCTCAGTTCTTTCATGTCCTATAATGGACTGTTACGGACCGTATTGCCCGTTTTATAAGCATATCGCTGCGTATCTGGCGATTCACTGGTGAATCCAAATCACCTATCCAGTATAGGCCGTATCGGATTCGGTGACCTCCGACACCGTTACGAACCGGGCGATACGGTACGATATGGGCCGTTATTTGAATCCTTGGTATTGAGACATCAATATTATTTATGTTATGAGCATTGCCCAAGGGTTTAGACTCAGATCATGCATATCTTTTTATTTAAGCCTCTTTTGGCTGTCACTTAACCCTAATGACAAAATAGTCTTTCTCTTTCTACCTCCTAATGTATTCTTCAACTATCTCTCCTTTGTTGTGTTCATATAAAAAAACTTGTGTGGGCTTCTTTCATGGTATCAGCACGATTTGGTCCATTTCTTCATATGTGTTAAGTTCTATGCTTACTATTTCAACTCTAACATAGAAATGGCCTCCCCCAACCCAAACCCCCTTTATTTTCTCAATAATATCGATAATCGTGTTCCCTTCAAACTTGATCACATTGACTAGATGCTTTGGAAGCACCAGGTCTCCGTCGTCTTTGATAACTCTTTATTAGAGTTATATTTCTTGCATATTTAATGTCGTTTTGTGTGATTCCGGGGTTGAAATATGAGTTTTACACTATGAATGTTGAGAAAACGTAGAAAGTTGAGTTTTTAGCACTTTATTGTTAATCCGGGCGTTTCGATGCATATTTCGATGTTATTTGTCAAATATAATCGCTTGGTATGGTTGTTCATGTTGTCTTGACAGGAACGGATGCTAAACAATGGCTAGGAGGCATGAAACGAACTTCGGAAACAAAGCAAACTCAAGAGGAAGCAAGAGAAGCAAAGTCGGAGGAGCAAAAGTGACCAATCTCCACTATTTTGACTGTATCTTGAGTTCTACAATACAATTTGGAGTGAGACCAGTGCAAATGAAAGTAGACTCAAAGATCTTTCCAACGATAGGTCACGGAGCTAAAACGGAGATCGGACGAGAAAGTTAAGGTCTGTCGAAGAGGATGACAGTCTGAGTTCATCTCCAGGGTTGTTCGTGCGAACACTTTTGTGTTTGTGCGAACAAAAACACTTAGAAAAATTTCGGGACAGCCAAGAAAAGGTGAAAAACAAGCTGAAAATTTGTGGGAACAAAAAAAGTGTTCGTGCGAACAAAGAACAAATATCTGTTCGCGCGAACACCCGTTTGTTCGTGCGAACAGAGGGCTACATCGCAATTTTTTGGGCTGTTTTGTAATTTTAAAGAGTTTGAGCTTTGGGGACTTCTTCTAACCTAGGAGTCCGTCCTTGTGGAGTAGACACGCCTATTTGGAGCAGGAAACAAAGGGAGGACGACTAGGACAAAGACGGGGATGAAGAGAACACAAAAGCCACCATTGGAGAGTTAGGTTTTGATTTCTTCTTCTTCTCTTCTCAATCATTGTATGGAGAAACTTGTAAGTGTTTTTTGGTTGATTTCAATTAGCTAAAATCCATTGCTAGGCTTCTCTAGAAAGCCTAGGGTTATGTAAATGAATGATTTTCCGGGTTTAGACTTTGTCTCATGCTCTTATGCTTTGATCTATTGAATGAATATTTAGTTTCTTGAACTTGTTAGTGAGTCTCGCCTATTGACACGGCGTGATCATGATTTAAACTTCATGAAAACTAGGGTTTGTTCATAGTTCATCGTATTGCTTAATGTTATTATATATTTTAGTTTCATGTTCTTGTTCTATGCTTTATCCTTAGTGTGAAAGGATTGATTAACCGGACACGCTAGCTAATTAGATGAGTGCACGGCAGTGACTTAACTTAATTGTGATGAGAACTTGAACACAATCCCAAATCACCCAGACCTAAAAGGAGAAGTGTTAGGATTGGCCTTAGTGTGGGTAGATTCGGTAGGATTATTCAGCTGTTTCGTGAAACGGTGGACCGACATGACCCGTTATCGTACCAGTAGATGACCTACTAGAACGGACCGGTAGACAACATGAGACCGAGAGGAGATTGTAGTCAACCGAGACGTAAAATGACATGAGACCGAGAGGATATTGTCATAGCCTATTACCCCGCTGAACTAAAATAGGATTAACGTGTTACATAGCTGAACCGGAATTCGTCTACAGCCCTAGGTGATCTAGAGATTTCCTAGTTTCTCCAATTCTTTCTTAGATATAAAAATCCAAAAATATTACTTAGTTGTTATTTCAATCCAGTCGCTTGTTTATGGGCGACAACTCTTTTAATCACTTAATTTTCCTCCTTGCACCGTACTCTAAATTAAATAACTAATTAAATAATCTCAAGCATGTCCTCTTGGGATCGATAACTCGGGGTTGAAATACCACCCCTATATTACTTGACCGTGCGCTTGCGTTTAAACGCGTTAGTAAATCGCGTCAAGTTTTTGGCGCCGTTGCCGGGGACAGCGGTATATTATTTAGTTAGGAATTATTTTATAGTACTTTTATTTAAGTTTAGTTTTATTTTGTTCTATTCTCTATCTCTGTGCTTCACGGGTGTATTTTGAGTTTGTTTTCTCAGGACCACAGGAAGCAGGAGATTCTACTAAGCATGTGGAGTGAGGACTATCATTCAGGTCCCCCATACTGTTTCTACTGCAGGGGTAACCATAAAGAAGAAGACGCATGCATAGTTTGGTGCTATCGATGCGACATTTATCATGATAGTAGAGACTCGTGCCGAGTTCATACACCCCAGCTTCATCGGCACCAAGAAGAATCAGCTGCGAGTATGGCAGAACGGCGTAGTATTATGAATGACATCAAAGTGTGCGCCAAAATTTTTTCCATAGCTGCACAAGTGCCACAAGAGGATTCAGCCATAGGTATGGAATACATGAGGGAGATGATGGAGAGGATAAAGGAACGACTTGAGAAACTGTCAACAGCAGGGGCATCAGGCATTCAAGAGCCACAAGAAGAGACCGTGCCATATGACAGTGAGCCAAAAATTGAACCTTCATCATCCCCACCACAAGTGGAAGAATAGATACCTGAGCTGAACGAAGACTGCAGTTTCTAGGAACCATTGGTGGACTCTGCCATATATGAAGACTCAGACTCTGATTCAGACTGGGGTGGACCTGTGTGCCAAAGATGGGAAGATATGCCGTATTGCGAGCCAAGACCGCAGGCGCCCTCACATTCTTGGCATGAATGGAAAGACACCAGCATTGGAAGCCTGTGGTGTGCCGACGATGAAGCTGATGATTCACTTGTGCCCATACCTATTGAGGTAAAAGCCCCTACTCATACTTTAGAAGAATTCCCTGTATCTCATATTAATCAAGTCTGTGATGAGTTGGAAAGAATTGTGTATGGAGATTCTTATGGGGAAGAGCATCATGAGAAATTTTCAATTCCTTGTCATATTGGCCACTTTATTGATGATCCATATGTCATAGTCAAGGAGTTGGAAATCAACAAGTGTGGGGGTGTGGATGAATTGAATGGGTCATGTGAAGAGCATCTAGCACATATGAGGTATTAATGGGATGATTTTATGACCAGAGATTCATTTGAGCCCAGTGGTACTTGGTGGAAGTTTCTCAAGAAGATCAATTGCAAAATGAAAGGAGTCAACTTCCACAACTATCCACCATCTTCAGAGCACATGGGTGCTCATGGGAAAACTTTCATTGGAAAGAGATGGTGGAAGAAGAAGAAGTGGAGGGATAAAGCATCCTCCACCATCCTTTTTGGTTGAGGTAACCAGGTCGGGCTGTCGACCTTAAATTACAAGCGCTGCTTGGGAGGCAACCCAATGTAGAGTAGAATGCAATTTGTTTCTGTTTTTGCTTTTAGTTCTCCATATTCGATTTTGAGGGGTGAGAGAGAGTTGCTTTAATTCTTCCAATCAGTGTGCAGGGACACAGGTACAGAAGACGCTCCGGGTTCCCCTTCTTGATGCGTGCGATAGAGAATGCTGAGTAGGCGCATCGGAATCCGGACGCGAGTGAGGCTTTTCCAGAAACTGTCAACGGTCCACAAGACCCCTTCTTGTTGCAGTTTTGCGGACACGGTTCCCATATAGGTCCGGGCACCCCAGGTACCTCTAACACTCTCTCTAATCTACATTTTGAGCAATAAATGTTGAAATCCACCGCCAACACATTTAAGCGAGGACACCTCGTACTTGATCTCTAAAGTCGTTGAGGACAACGAAATGCTTAAGTGTGTGGGGGGGGGGTGTTTGTGTATATTTTTCTAGCCATGTCAGTTATGCATCGCCAATTACATGCAGTTGTGTCGTATTGTGTAGTACGTATGGTTAGTGTAGAGTGTTTAATATAGTGTCGTATTGTGTTAGAATTGTTAATATGCATTTTGTTATCACTTCTACGTTATTGAGTCCCCTACCCAAAACTTGTGTTTAATCGAGTTGGCCAAAAGCATATAGAGTCTAGAAAAATTGAAAGAACAAAAAAAATCCATAAAAAATAAAAATTTTGAGAATAAGGGCAATTGATGAAGCTTGAAACTAGAGAGAGTTCAGTGAAAGAGTCTCAATGAATAGGAAGCACCGCAGTGGGGAAATTCTTAACATTTAGTATCCTACACACCGGTTTCACGAAAGGATGTCCCGGGTATTCAGGGAAAAAGTGGAATATAGACGAGGGCATACCTTTAGTTCCTATATTGTACTAGGAGGATTTAGTCCTAAGAAGTCGAATAGTCTGTTTTTGAGTGGAAACTTGTGGACTCTTAGAATCTGGGGTGGACCTTCGTGTAGAGTCGGTTCTATGTGGTACGAGTCTTCGGCCTAAGCGAAGTCGGGGAGCGTACACCACCATCCCTTAAGGTGGTTCTAAGAGAAAATTCGAAAAAGCCCACACTTAGTTGCTCTAAATGCACGGTTGAAAAAACTAGAAGAGAATGCAAAACAAAAGAATCAAAAAATCTTCTCTTGGATTAGAAACGGTGAACAACCTAATGTGCCTCCGTTTGCGCGGGGAATTCGGATTCAATCCAATTAGAGAAACTAGGGAAAATTAAAGTCAAGCCGTATTACACGGAGTTGTGTCTCCCGTCACTGGGACAATTTGAATTCAAATGCAATAACGGCTAAGAGGGTCTGAAAACCTCAAATGACTTGGCGACGAAAGACTATCTTAGTACTTAAGATGCCTAGACCCTCTGAGCTAAAGGACGTGCCCGAGTCTTGGATTGTTTATGGTGGATGTTTGGGGACCCCTTAGTGAGCTTGTGCGTATGATCATTTTACTTCAATTTCTTGCTATTGGTTGTGTGAATTTCGAAAGAGGCTTGTGAGAACTTGATGATTTTGGTTAGTGATAGCGAGGTTGCCCAATCTCTAAAGAAAAAGAAAAAAGAAAGGTTGTGTTGTTTAAATATTTGCATTGTGAAATAATCGAGTTGCATTGTATAGAGCATGTAGATTTCATTGGGTGTGTGTGTTGTGTGTGTCACATGGCTAGTGTAGTTGTATGCAATTCGGTGGATTAAAACGCAGTGTGAGGAGTGATTTTGCTCGAGACGCGCAAAAGGGTAGTGTGGGGTAATTTGATAACTCTTAATTAGAGTTATATTTCTTGCATATTTAATGTCGTTTTGCGTGATTCCAGGGTTGAAATATGAGTTTTACACTATGAATGTTGACAAAACGTAGAAAGTTGAGTTTTTAGCACTTTATTGTTAATCCGGGCGTTTCGATGCATATTTCGATGTTATTGTTCAAATATAATCGCTTGGTATGGCTGTTCATGTTGTCTTGACAGGAACGGATGCTAAACGATGGCTAGGAGGCATGAAACGAACTTCGGAAACAAAGCAAACTCAAGAGGAAGCAAGAGAAGCAAAGTCGGAGGAGCAAAAGAGACCAATCTCCACTATTTTGATTGTATCTTGAGTTCTACAATACATTTTGGAGTGAGACCAGTGGAAATGAAATTAGACTCAAATATCTTTCCAACGATAGGTCACGGAGCTAAAAAGGAGATCGGATGAGAAAGTTAAGGTCCGTCGAAGAGGATGAAAGTCTGAGTTCATCTCCAGGGTTGTTCGTGCGAACACTTTTGTGTTCGTGCGAACAAAAACACTTAGAAAAATTTCGGGACAGCCAAGAAAAGGTGAAAAACAAGCTGAAAATTTGTGGGAACAAAAAAAGTGTTCGTGCGAACAAAGAACAAATATCTGTTCGCGCGAACACCCGTTTGTTCGTGCGAACAGAGGGCTAAATCGTAATTTTTTGGGCTGTTTTGTAATTTTTAAAATGTTTGAGCTTTGGGGAATTCTTCTAACCTAGGAGTCCGTCCTTGTGGGAGTAGAAACGCATATTTGGAGCAGGAAACAAAGGGAGGACCACAAGGACAAAGACGGGGACGAAGAGAACACAAAAGCCACCATTGGAGAGCTAGGTTTTTTATTTCTTCTTCTTCTCTTCACAATCATTGTATGGAGAAACTTGTAAGTCTTGTTTGGTTGATTTCAATTAGCTAGAATCCATTGCTAGGCTTTTCTAGAAAGCCTAGGGTTATGTAAACGAATAATTTTCCGGGTTTAGACTTTGTCTCATGCTCTTATGCTTTGATCTATTGAATGAATATTTAGTTTCTTGAACTTGTTAGTGAGTCTCGCCTATTGACACGGCGTGATCATGATTTAATCTTCATGAAAACTAGGGTTTGTTCATATTTCATCGTATTGCTTAATGTTAATATATATTTTAGTTTCATGTTTTTGTTCTATGCTTTATCCTTAGTGTGAAAGGATTTATCAACCGGACACGCTAGCTAATTAGATGAGTGCACAAAAAGTGAATTATCCTAATTGTGATGAGAACTTGAACACAGTCCCAAATCACCGAGACCGAAAAGGAGAAGTTTTAGGATTGGCCTTAGTGTGGGTAGATTCGGTAGGGTTATTCAGTTGTTTCGTGAAACGGTGGACCGACAGGACCCGTTATCGTACCAGTAGATGACCTTCTAGAACGGACCGGTAGACAACATGAGACCGAGAGGAGATTGTAGTCAACCGAGACGTAAAATGACATGAGACCGAGAGGATATTGTCATAGCCTATTACCCGGCTGAACTAGAATAGGATTAACGTGTTACATAGCTGAACCGGAATTCGTCTACAGCCCTAGGTGATCTAGAGATTTCCTAGTTTCTCCATATCTTCTTTCATAGATATAAAAATTCAAAAATATTACTTAGTTGTTATTTCAATCCAGTCGCTTGTTTGTGGGCGACAAATCTTTTAATCACTTAATTTTCCTCCTTGCACCGTACTCTAAATTAAATAACTAATTAAATAATCTGAAGCATGTCCTTGTGGGATCGATAACTCGGGGTTGAAATACCACCCCTATATTACTTGACCGTGCTCTTGCGTTTAAACGCGTTAGTAAATCGCGTCAGTCTTCGAGACACAACCACATTCGCTACGTTGATGGGTCGATTCCATCATCAATGCCGCTTCTCACCGCCAATCATGGTTCGACTTCAACAAATTCTGCACTCGCAACTTGTAGATCCAGGACCAAGCGATCCAAACCCTCAAACGCAACCCTACATCTCAATCTCTTCTCCAATATAGCAGAGGAATTAGCTCCAAAAGTTGAATTTTTAGATATATTCTTGCAGTCCAAGGAGACAGGAAGTGTTTCTAATTTTGGTCGACAAGTCTTTGGGCGATTTGGAAATGTAGAAATGGAACATTATTTTGCAAAGACTCATGCTCTGCTCCTATTACAATTATCTTATTTAAGATCCATCAGGCTGGTTTTTACTCCTTTCAGACAAAGATGCACGAAGCTGTTGGAACTTGATAACTCTATATTAGAGTTATATTTCTTCTGCGTTTGTGTACCGTTTTGTGTAGTTTCCGGGTTGAATATATTAGAAATACACTATGAACTTGAGGAAATTGGATAAGTGTAGCTTTGAGTGATAAATTGTTAATTTGGGCGTTTTTCACATTATTTACATTTATTTTGTCACTTTTGATCGCACGGGGTGTTTTCGTGTTGTGTTGGACAGAAAACGAAGCACATGGATCAAGAGGAGGAGGAAAACGAACTTCGGAACATATGCGGAAGCTTGGGACAGAAAGAAATTGGAAGAAAAGAGGACAAAGATGGAAAAAAGGGGGTCAAAGTGTCATTTAAGAAAGTTTGGATAATGACACTTAACACCCCAATGAAGAGTAGAAGAGAAGACTTAGAAAAAATTGAGCGGAAGAAAAAAGAAGAAAACCCACTGAAGTGTAGGATCAAAAGTTGATCCTAGGATCAGAAGCAGCTCGCAGGATCACAATATGTGATCACCCGATCAGTTGGGTGAAGTTTGTAGAGAAAAAAAGAAAACTCACTGGAATGTAGGATCAAAAGTTGATTCTAGGATCAACAGCAGATCGCAGGACCAGATTTGGTGATCCCACGATCAGACAGAAGAGTAGAAGCCAACGTTCCAGCAGATCGCACGATCAGCATAAGGTGATCGCGCGATCTGAAAGCAGAATCAGCGCACGCACGGAAAAAAAGGGGGCATTAGGGTTATTAATTAATATTGTTTGATGATTAATTAATACACCCTATATTAAGAGAAAGAGAGACGTGAGAAAAAAAAGGCCATCAACGAAGGAGAAAGAGAAGAGAGAGACGAACGAAGACGGAGATCAAAGCTTCACCATTGGAGCTTCTTTGTGTTTGATTTCTTCTACTCTTCTTAGTCAATTTTAATGGAGAAACTTATGATTATTGATTATTTAACTATGAGTAGCTAAACACTTTTGCTAGGCATCTCGATTTGAGAGCCTAGGGTTCATGTAAACGATGAATATTTTCCGGATTTGATCTTTGCTTCATGATTTTTGGATTTATTCTTTTGAATCAATTCCAGTTTGTTGTTTATGTTATTAATCCTAATTGAGTGACACGATTAGGAGATAAACTAGGGTTCAAGAACTAGGGTTTCATTCAATAGTTGATTCATGCTTAAAGTTAGCTTATTTTAATTCAATTGTTCATGTGCTGTGCTTAATACTCAGTGTTAATGGAGTAGCTAACCGCAAACACTGCTTATTTAGTGAATGCACGACAGTGATTCTAAATAACTATGATGAGACTTAAACATCAATCCCGTATCACTGAGACTGAGAAGAGACGTGTTAGGATTGGCCAAGTGTGGGTAGATTCGGTAGGTGAGATTCGACTGTTTCGTGCAACGGTGGACCGACAGGACCCGTTGTCGTGCATGTCGTTAGCCTACTAGAACGGACCGGTAGCCACATGAGACCGATAGGAGATTGTAGTCTACCGTGAAGTAGAATGACTTGAGACCGATAGGAGATAGTCAGCGCTGTTACCCGACTTAGTTAGAATATAGTTAACGTGTTGCTCAGATAATTCGGAAATCGTTTACAACCCTAGGTGATCAACGAGATTGCCTAGTCCTATCCATTAATTGATTAAGAATTCTTCTTAATTCCAGTTTATTATTTATTTCTGACTTTATTACAGCCACTTGTTTGGGGGTGGCAACACCACAAATCATCACTTTTTACTCTAGTTACCTAGTGAACTATTCTAAATTGTTAAGTATAAACTTGTTGCGAGATTGTCCTCGAGGGTTCGACAACCCGGAGTCCTAACAATACTCCACTCTTACTACTTGACCGTACGCTTACGTAATTCGCGCTAGTAATCCGCGTCAAGTTTTTGGCGCCGTTGCCGGGGACAACGGTCAACACGTTTTTAGTTAATAATTAGTTTAGTTTACTTTTATTTTTCTGTTATATTTGCTATTTTGATTTCTCATTTGTTTTCTGATTTTCTGCTATTTCAGGTACTTAGTGCACGCACAGGATCCCAAGAGAGCTTGTGCCCCCACTAGAAGACCCAGAGCAGTTGTTCAGAGACCAAAGAAGATGACAAAAACAGAGCACCATGGGCGAGCAATTAACCAACGCGCAACTTAATCAGCGGGTGGAAGAGTTGTCTAAACTGGTTAATGATCGCAACGCCCAGACACCATACAACAAGTCTGGACAGGCCATTGTGGAGAAGTTTCAGTCATCCACCTATGGACACAATCCGGCAATTGTAGTGCCAGAGATACAGGCCGAGCACTTTGATCTTAAGCCTGCGACAATTCAGACGGTGACCAATCAGTTCCAATTCTATGGGAACAGGGATGAAGACCCCAATGAATTTATTGGAAGGTTCAACGCGTACATAAAGACTACCGAGTACAAGGATGTAACAGCAGAAGCGTTGAAGCTAATTCTTTTCCCTTAGTGTCTGAAGGGTGCAGCTGAGAAGTGGCTACAGTCAAGAGCTCCAGATTCGATAACTACATGGGCTTAGTGTGTGGATGAGTTCATGGCCAAGTTTTATCCAGTTCAACGGGTGATTGAGCTACAGGGTGATATTCTAGGCTTTCGGCAACATGCCGATGAAACCGTGGTGGATGCATAGGACCGTTTTATGCATTTGATCAGGAAGTGCCCAAACCATGATTTTGGGGATTACAAAATTTTGCAGGTCTTCTACTATGGTCTAGAACGTCACAATCAGGAGCAGGTTAACAGAGAAGCTGGAGGCAATTTTCTGTACTCTGTTGACAAGGAAGGAGCTTATGCACTCATGAAGCAGCTCGCTAAGAAGGACTCACAACTCTATGATTCCAGGAGATTATCGGCATTTCCTGAACCTAAAGATGATGAATGGAAGACTGGGATCAGCAAGATGGTGTCAGATTTAGCCAAGCATGTGTATCGGGATAAGAAGCCAGTTGCAAGAGTAGAGGAGCAGGAATTTGATTCAGCCTTGGCCCAGATTGCAAGTGAAGATGTGAACTTTGTGGGGACATAAGGACCGCGACAGAATTGGAACCAAGGGAACTACAGACCAGGCACAAGAGATCATCCAGGTTTCAGGTATGGGGATCAGTCTGGAGCTATATACGCACCTGGTTTTCAGCACATGCCACAAGCACCAGTGTCGCAGGCTCCACCACCGGCTGCTGTAGCGCCAAACCCAGAGATTTCTGTACTCACTAAGGCGCTGAAACAGCTAAGTAACAACATGAACGATATGACCACGACAGTCAATGCTATGTCTTCTGATTTGCAGGCTACGAAGACTCTCTTCGTGCACTAGAGGTTCAAGTTGGGAAAATTGCAACGCAATTATCTGCTAGAGCACCTGGTTCTCTATCGTCTGACACAGAGAATGTGCGCCAGGTAAATGCCATTACCACTCGCAGCGGGATTTCGTTGACTGATCCACCATACCCGAGCCATGCTAGAGCTGAAGCGTCAAAAGCTAAGGAGAATGAGGTCTTCGATTCTGAGAAGACACCTGTCATGGTCCCCCAATCAAAGGGCATGACTCCACATGATGAGGGAAATTCCAATGAGGTATTACCATCACCCTCTTCTTCTAAAGATGTACCTTTTCCATTGAAAACTAGGAAGAAGAAGGATGACTCTGAGGAGTACAGGAGATTTCTCAACATTTTCTCCAAACTGCACATCAATATTCCTTTGATTGAGTCACTGCAGCGAATGCCTAAGTATGCGCGGTTTATCAAGGATGCAATCTATGGGAGAAAAGCTATGGATAACTTTCATACAGTGAAATTGAATGAGCAGGTGAGTTCATGTGTCATGCATGGGCTACCTAAGAAGAAGAAAGATCCAGGTAGTTTTGTGATTGAGGCTACACTTGGCGGGGCATATACAGGCAGAGCTCTATGTGATTTGGGGGCGAGTGTCAACCTGATGCCGCTTTCAGTATTTAAAAAGCTAGGTGTGGGGGAGCCTAGTAAAACCTGGATCAATCTGCAATTCGCAGATAAGTCATCCAAGAAGGCCATTGGGGTGGTAGAAGACTTACTTGTGAGGGTTGGTAGTTTGATCATGCCAGCAGATTTTGTGATCCTTGACATGCCAGTTGGTGACGTTCCGATCATTCTTGGTAGGCCCTTTTCTGGCTGCCGGTCGGACTTTAATTGATGTGGAGAATGGAGAGTTGATTATGAGGGTCAACGATACTGTGGAGACCTTTCAGGTTTTCAAACCGAATCCTCAGTACACTTATGAGGTGAAGCCAGACTTGCCATTTCCTGTGAAAGTTGTGCGTGGGATTTCAGAGCTGACACAGGAAGATCCGCCAGATCCTAAAGGTAAAGAATCGAGTGTGCAGGCGCACGAGGTAGTCATGAGTATCCGGCGCCAGAAGTTGGATGCGACACGACCTGCCAAACCACCTTTCTGAGGCTCATGAGGTAACATGGTCGGTCCGTCGACCTTAAATTACAAAGCGCTGCTTGGGAGGCAACCCATGTAGAGTAGGATGCTTTATGTTTTTTATATATTTATGAGTTCTCTATATTTGACTATGAGGGGTGAGAGAGAGTGGACTTATTTTTTCAATCAGTGTGCAGGGACACAGGTACAGAAGACGCACCGGATTCCCCTTCTTGATGTGCATGCTAGAGATTGCACGAAATTGGGGAAAGAAAAAGTCCCACAGGATTATGCATAAAAGAATAGAGAATTACCCGAGGTCGAGGAGCGATTCCAATATGTTGGTTGCCACACGCATGAGAGGGCTACAATTTATATCTTAGCCGCACATCGGAATCCGGGCGCGTAGAGACTTCTCCGGAAATTGTCAACGGTCCACAAGACCCCTTCTTGTTGCAATTTCGCGGCAAAGGTGCCCATGTAGGTCCGGGCAACCAGGTACCTCTACCACTCTCTTTCAAATCTACGTTTTTGAGCGATGAATGTTGCAATCCACCGCCTACACATTTAAGCGATGAGTCCTCCTTCATTATCTTTAAATTCGTTGAGGAAAACGAAACGCTTAAGTGTGTGGGGGGGGGGGTTGTATCTATGTTCACTAGCCATTTCTTTGTTTGCATCGCCTTGTTACATATAGTTATGTGTTCATATTGTGTTGGTTTGTGGTAGGAGTGTGTAGTTTATGCATTTTGTTAGCACTTTTACATTATTGAGTCCCCTACCCAAAACTTGTGTTTAATCGAGTTGGCCAAAAGCATATAGAGTTAGGAAATATTAAAAAAAAAATAAAAAATAAAAAATAAAAAAAAAATTTAAAAATCATAAAATTTTAAATTTTTGAGAAAGGGCAATCGAAGAGAGTGAATGTGGAGAGGGCTTAATGATAGAATTCCTTAGGAGTATGAAAATCTGAGGTGAGGTAGACGCGAGAATCTGGAGTAGGAAGACTTATAAGGCTAATGCACATTAGAACTGCGAGTAGCTGCCTCTCAGAGTGGTTATCCAACTAGCGCTACACCACCGTCACTTAGGTAGTCGTCAACCCTCCTCGTAGTGGCAACGGAAAAGCTGTGCGAGTGATGTTTATGGGGGCCTCACGTCCCGTCTCCATCTCCTAGGTCCACTAGTTACCCCTATTGATCCGTTTACCCCTTTTATTCACAGCCTCTAGCCTAGGAAGCCTTTCATTGTGACTGTCATCACTTGTTAGAATGGTCCTATCCTATGCGTCATGATAGAGGGAGTTGAGTTAGGGAGGTTTGATGAGGGTGAGCTGATTTGATACATCTTACGTGGATTCTCTTACATGTCGTATTTTGAGGGGATGTGAGGGTGAGTTAGAGACGGTAGCACACTTCGGTGTGGCGGTGAGTCGTGTCCTTACACCACGATCACAGGTGGAGTACCGTAGTGCGTGATATTTCTTCCGCACGTCATGGGGTGGAGGTTGGTTGATCTTATAGGAGGCCGTGCTTATGCTTTATTTATATTCTCTATATCTTAGGTGATGAGGAGGATCGGTTGGAAAAGCACGTTTACACATTGACTACTGGGATCGTGATTTGCTTTGCATCAAGTGTGGGGGTGTCGACATCTATGTTATTACATCACTAATTTGACACATTACACCCCCATGTTATCTAATTTTGACATTTGATCTCCTCGGATATTACTATCGTATTGTCGGCTCCATGTGCTTAATGTTATTGTGTGGAAATGAAAACAAAAGAGAAAAAAAAAGTAAAATAGAAAGTGAAAGTGAAAGTGAAATTGAAAGGGAATAAAGGAGCAAGCTTGAAATTGAAGACCGGGGAGATTAGCTATTGTTCGAGATCACTTATTCACATCTGTGGCCGCGAGAACGGAGTTGCACCAAGATTGAGGGAATGAGGGCCTGAGTAGTGAGATTCGGTGTGGTTCCTTGGATTTTGGTGAGGGAGTGTGAGAATCGGGTTTTGTGAGTTATATCATGACGTCTGGGACTACGCTTCTAAATATCCTATCCTACCCGTCCTAAACCGTCAGCAATTTAATCCGTGGATAAATAGCTCGGAAGGTAAGTGCTAGGGATACGTTTGATGAGTGTGCAGAAGCAACATATTTTGTGTTCGTGCCCGTTCTGTCTAACGAAACTGGCCGCAAGTTCTACCTATCACCAAAGTTATAGAACTTCCGAGGGAATATGAGAGCCTTATGACTTGCCGGTTTACTTTTTGAGATTGCCCAATCTCTAACTGAAAAAAAAAGATTTGGTGTTGTTTCAATTTTTGCATTGTTTGATAATCGAGTTGCATTGTATAGTCATGTAGATTTCATGGGTGTGTGTGTTTTTTGTGTCACATGGCTAGTGAAGTTAAATGCAATTCGGTGGATTGAAAATCATAGTGTGAGAAATGTTTTTTTTTTTTGATTTTGCTCGGGACGCGCAAAAAGGTAGTGTGGGGGGATTTGATAACTCTATATTAGAGTTATATTTCTTCTGCGTTTGTGTACCGTTTTGTGTAGTTTCCGGGTTGAATATATTAGAAATACACTATGCACTTGAGGTTTTTGGATAAGTGTAGCTTTGAGTGATAAATTGTTAATCTGGGCATTTTTTTCACATTATTTACATTTATTTTGTAACTTATGATCGCACGGGGTGTTTTCGTGTTGTGTTGGACAGAAAACGAAGCTCATGGATCAAGAGGAGGAGGAAAACGAACTTCGGAACATATGCGGAAGCATGAGAGAGAAAGAAATTGGAAGAAAAGAGGACAAAGATGGAAAAAAGGGGGGTCAAAGTGTCATTTTAGAAAGTTTGGATAATGACACTTAACACCCCAATGAAGAGTAGAAGAGAAGACTTAGAAAAAATTGAGCGGAAGAAAAAAGAAGAAAACCCACTGAAGTGTAGGATCAAAAGTTGATCCTAGGATCAGAAGCTGATCGCAGGATCACAATATGTGATCGCACGATCAGTTGGGCGAAGTTTGTAGAGAAAAAAAAAAAGAAAACTCACTGGAATGTAGGATCAAAAGTTGATTCTAGGATCAACAGCAGATCGCAGGACCAGATTTGGTGATCCCACGATCAGACAGAAGAGTAGAAGCTAACGTTCCAGCAGATCGCACGATCAGCATAAGGTGATCGCGCGATCTGAAAGCAGAATCAGCCCACGCACGGGAAAAAAGAGGGGCATTAGGGTTATTAATTAATATTGTTTGATGATTAATTAATACACCCTATATTAAGAGAAAGAGAGACGTGAGAAAAAAAGGCCATCAACGAAGGAGAAAGAGAAGAGAGAGAGACGAACGAAGACGAAGATCAAAGCTTCACCATTGGAGCTTCTTTGTGTTTGATTTCTTCTACTCTTCTTAGTCAATTTTAATGGAGAAACTCATGAGTATTGATTATTTAACTATGAGTAGCTAAACACTTTTGCTAGGCATCTCGATTTAAGAGCCTAGGGTTCATGCAAACGATGAATATTTTCCGGATTTGATCTTTGCTTCATGATTTCTTGATTTCTTCTTTTGAATCAATTCCAGATTGTTGTTTATGTTAGTAATCCTAATTGAGTGACACGATTAGGAGATAAACTAGGTTTCAAGAACTAGGGTTTCATTCAATAGTTAATTCATGCTTAAAGTTAGCTTATTTTAATTCAATTGTTCATGTACTGTGCTTAATACTCATTGTTAATGTAGTAGCTAACCGGAAACACTGCTTAGTTAGTGAATGCACGATAGTGATTCTAACTAACTAGGATGGGACTTGAACATCAATCCCGTATCACTGAGACTGAGAAGAGACGTGTTAGGATTGGCCAAGTGTGGGTAGATTTGGTAGGTGAGATTCGATTGTTTCGTGCAACGGTGGACCGACAGGACCCGTTGTCGTGCATGTCGTTAGCCTACTAGAACGGACCGGTAGACACATGAGACCGATAGGAGATTGTAGTCTACCGTGAAGTAGAATGACTTGAGACCGATAGGAGATAGTCAGCGCTGTTACCCGACTTAGTTAGAATATAGTTAACGTGTTGCTCAGATAATTCGGAAATCGTTTACAACCCTAGGTGATCAACGAGATTGCCTAGTCCTCTCCATTAATTGATTAAGAATTCTTCTTAATTCCAGTTTATTATTTATTTCTGACTTTATTACAGCCACTTGTTTGGGGGTGGCAACACCACAAATCATCACTTTTTACTCTAGTTACCTAGTGAACTATTCTAAATTGTTAAGTATAAACTTGTTGCGAGATTGTCCTCGAGGGTTCGACAACCCGGAGTCCTAACAATACTCCACTCTTACTACTTGACCGTACGCTTGCGTAATACGCGCTAGTAATCCGCGTTAGAACTTCACTCAGAACATAAGGCTTCATGTGTCTCAAGTGTCGTCGTTCTCCACATGTCGATAGGATCTCTTAGAATAGTCAAGCCTTGCTCGATCATTATTGGTAAGCCTGGAAGTCTAACTCCCCTTTAGGACGAACTGGTATCAAGCTCTTTGATCCGAGAGTGAAGGTTTGTGAAATTGTTCTTGTTGGACATCTCTCTTCATCAATGATTTATACACAAAGTATTTACAGTTGAATCCCTATAATTACGCTAATCGCTATAATTACACTATCGCATATTTATTGCTATTACACCGCCGCAGTCGGAACGGGAGAATGATGAACGTTCAGACTCGAGCAAAATCTGTCAAATAACTGACGAGGCAGACCTTTGGTGAAGATATCCGCATACTGAAAATCAGGGGGAATGTGAAGAACCTGAGACAAACGTTTTCTCGGAAAAAATGAAGATCAATCTCAATATATTTCGTGTGTTGGTGTTGAACGGATTACCCGATAAGTAGAGCGCACTGACATTGTCACATAGCAGAGAGAGGTCTTCAGAGGACGAACCTTGAGTTCAAGGAGAAGGTTGGGAAGCTAGCAGAGCTCGGCAACAGCGTTGGCAATGCCACGGTACTCAGCCTCGGCATTAGAGCGAGAGACAGTGACTTGTCATTTGGATGACCAGCTAAGAAGGTTGTCTCTAAATAAAGTGCAAAAACTAGAGGTGGAGTGACACGTGTCCGGGTAACCGTCCCTCTCAGCATCCGTGTATGCCGTTAGACCCGTAGAGGCTGTAGCCGAGATGTGAAACCCGAGATCAAGAGTGCCACCCACATAGCGAAGCACGCGTTTCAACGCATGCATATGATGCTCTCGAGGATCATGCATGAAGAGACAGATGTATTGAATAGCATAAGAGCTGTCTAGACGAGTGAATGTAAGGTACTGAAGCGCACCTGCTAAGCTGCGGTAGAGAGTGGGATCATCAACCGAAGGTCCGCAACCCACAGTGATTTTGGAGCCAGTCTCAACCGGAGTGCTAACGAGCGTACAGCCCACCATCGATGCACGCTGCAGAATCTCAGAGGCATACTGACGCTATGAGAGAACCATACCAGAAGTAGTCCGACTGATAGAAATGCCCAGAAAATGATGTAGAGGTCCAAGATCAGTCATAGCAAACTCAGTCGAAAGCTGAGAGATAACCCGCTGCACAATTGTAGGAGAGGACCCTGTAATGATGATATCATTAACGTAGAGGAGGAGGTAGACAATATCTGATCCCTGACTGTAGAAAAACAGAGACTCATCACATCTACAACTGGAGAATCCCACAGAGACGGTGAGAAAAGTAGCAAAGTGCTAAAACCACGCACGAGGTGTCTGCTTCAGCCCATACAGGGACTTACGTAACCAGAAGACATGATCCGGATGACGGGGATCCCGATAGCCCGGTGGCTGATGCATATACACAAACTCATCAAGATCACCATGTAGGAACGCATTCTTTACATCCAATTGACGAATGGGCCAAGCATGCGAGACAACAATAGTGAGAACAGTGCGAATGGTGGCCAGTTTGACCACAGCGCTAAAAGTCTCATCACAATCAACCCCCACTAATTGAGACTTCCCATTTTCCACTAGAAGAGATTTGTACCGCTGAAGAGTACCATGGGCCCGAAAGTTGTGACGAAATAACCAAAGATCCAGAAGAATGTTTGCCCCAGACAAGCGAGGAACCAAATCCCAAGTCTGATTCGTGATCATGGCCTCAAACTCATCATCCATTGCAGCCTTCCAGTGTGGGTCCGAAAGGGAAGACACATGGGACTTGGGCAAGGGAGACAAAGTAGAGGGAGATTGAGCATGAAGGGTTAGACGGGAGATGGGTTTATGGATTCCGTGTTGCGCTCGGGTTCTCATATGAGGAGAGAGGGGTGGAGATGGTGGGTTAGGAGAGTCTAGTGCTAGAGAAAGCGGAGAGACCGTGACAGGTGGGGAGGTAGGAGGCTGAGGAGGAGGCTGAGGTGGAAGAGCCTAAGGTGGAGTCGAGGCGGCAGGAGGAGGTGCAGTCGCGCGACGAGTGTAGTGAAGAGGGAAGGGTAGGGGTTAGCCGAGAGGGAGCAGATGGATTGTGAGTATGAACGGACATATCTATAGGAGGAATACCATCATCAGGGTCAGATATATTATGGCCGGGAAGTGACACGGGACCCAGTGTGGCAAACAGAAAGACATGCTCATCAAACGTGAAATGACGAGAGATGTGAATGTGACCAGTAGATGTGTCGAGACACCGATAAACACGAAAGTTCAAAGGGTAACCAAGAAACACAAATCGAGTGTACCGCGGGGCAAGCTTGTGCGGAGACACAGCAGTAAGATTAGGGTAACACAGACACCCAAAGGTACGAAGATGATCATATGTGGGAAGACTATGATAGAGAATTGTGGTAGGTGTAGGGTTTTGATCATGAATGCGCAGCGGAAAAAATAATAAATTCATCCAATCAAGACCCTCCAAGGATCACATGAAGAGAAATCATGACGCTGGTAAGAGAATAGTGTTATGTACCTTCGAGGTCTCCTTGATGACTTCTAACGAGAAAATTATCACGTCTCTACGGTTAATCCGCGCCTAGAGGTGAGATCTAGATCTTCTAAACGGATTGTGCTAGCTAGGAGGAATGGAAGAGGACAAAGAAATCGCGCAAAGAAGCACCAAAGAGACGGACGGCCCTCTCCTGTGGCAGACGGGGTAGGGCGGACGGACAAGGGGGTTTCGACCTCCTTGTTTGTCTTGCTCTCTCCTTCCTTCTCTCCGACTCAAAGTATGTTATGAGAATAAGTTGTAGGGAAGGAAGCTAGGAGCATCCTTTATATAGTCCAACAACTCCATGTTACTACATAAAGGCCCTCTCCTAATCCTACTCAAGTTCGGATTAGTCCAACTTGCATATTAGTCCTACTAAGTTAGCAAGTTGTTGCGATTAGATCCTTCTAATTAATTAATCATATTAATTAATTAATTCCCAAGTCTAGTTCACCTCTATATGGCGTGTGACCCCATAGGTTCTATTTATTTGGTAGTAACTATTTAATAATACGGAGCGGCCTCTAGCAAGACATCCATTCCATCCAACAAATAGAAATAGTCATCATGACAAACCTTCTGCAAGTATTGTCTCATCCTTTTGTCTCAATATCCGGATTGGACACGAGACATATAAGTCACACTCGTATATCCAATCCATAGTTTCTCCATCCAGGGAATAGCCTTATTCGTGAAAATAACATCAATATCCTATATTGACTTTTTTGAGTCTGGCCAGACATTCTATAAGCACTATCCCTCAAGTGACCTAGGATATTTGCTCCCGTTATGTGGGAGGGACAAATTATATCTACATCACTACGATATCTAAGCTTTCTTCCTATTGTGTCCAATACGCGTCTTTATGACTACCCAATCGCGGTGTAGCATTTGACGCTACCAGAACACAATATTCCAAAACTAGAACAACTAGTGACTTCAAGTCTAAGGATGACAATACCGTTGTCACCGCGAGAAGCATTTGTGACTTTACATAACATGTTTGTAGCCTTCTCGGAGTTGGGCCAATCTAGTATGTCATTACTCCTAATGCATACACATTTTTTGGATCATGATATCTCCATATCAATCCAACCCCATACTAGTCTAGAGATGATTGTCTCATTGATCATTATAATGGACTAGGGATATTTAAGATAAACAACAACATTGTAAATCTAAGGACTTTATTATATTAAATATCCAATAAATAATATAATGAATATTCTAGCCAATTTATAGTTCATACTAAACTAGATTGCCTCTAGGCACTTATTCCAACAGTCTCCCACTTGCACTAGAGCCAATTTGTTGCATCTCGTATGCTATGCTCCTAGTGTGCCCTTCATGCTTGTGCTAAATAAGCGGCTTTTTAAGTGGATCTGACAGATTCTCGTATGTAGGAATCTTCCATATCCGAACGTCTCCTCTTTAGACAATATCTCGAATAAGATGAAACTTCCTGAGTACATGCTTGGATTTCTGGTGCGACCAGAGGTTCCTTTGATTGCGCGATTGTCCTAGTGTTGTCACAATACAACTCTATTGGATCCGCAATGCTAGGAACCACACCAAGCTCAGTAACGAACTTCCTGATCCAAAAAACCTCCTTTGTTGCGTCATTTGCAGCAATGTACTCAACCTCAGTTGTAGAATCAGCCACCTTCTCTTGCTTGGAACTCTTCCAGCTCACCGCTGCTCCATTCAGGAAAAACACAAACCCCGACTGTGATCTGAAATCATCTATGTCCGTCTGGAAGCTTGCATCCGTGTAAACCCTTACACGCAACTCTTCATCACCTCCATATATCAAGAATGCTTCCTTAGTTCTTCTCAAGTACTTTAGGATGTTATTGAATGCAATCAAGTGACTCTCACTTGGATTGGACTAATATCTTCTTGTCATACTCAATGCATATGACACATCTGGTCTAGTACATAACATGGCGTACATGATTGATCCTATGGTCTAGGCATGGGGAACCCTACTCATGCGTTCTTTCTCAATCTCGTTGGAAGGAAAACCAGGAGTGATTCCTTGTGATATAGGCAAGAAACCTTCTCGTAATCTTGCATGCTGAACCGTTTCAGCACCTTGTCTATATATGTACTCTGGCTTAGGCCGAGCATCATTTTAGATCTATCTCTATATATCTTTATACCGAGTGTATAGGCTGCTTCACCTAAGTCTTTCAGTGAGAAATACTTTCCTAGCAAATATTTAACAGATTGCAGCATGGGAATGTCGTTTCCAATGAGTAGTATGTCATCGACATACAAGACCAGAAAAGCAACAGAGCTCCCACTAACCTTCTTGTAGACACAAGACTCAACTTCGTTTTTAATGAAGCCAAACTCTTTGACTACTTCATCAAAACCTCGATTCCAACTCCAAGAAACTTTCTTTAACCCATAAATTGATTGTTGCAACTTACAGACTTTGTTAGCTTGCTATTGATCTTCAAAACCCTCAGGTTGTGTCATGTACACATCCTCGTGGAGATTCCCGTACAGGAGTGCTGTTTTGACATCCATCTGCTAGATCTCATTGTCGTAGTATGCTGCAATAGCAAGTAAGATTCGGATGGATTTGGTCATTGCGACTGGTGAAAAGGTTTCATCATAGTCAATACCATGAATATGTCTGAATCCTTTAGCCACCAATCAGCCCTTATAGGTAATCACATTACCATCCATGTCAATCTTCTTCTTGAAGACCCATTTGCACCCTATGGGGCGTGCCCTTCGGGTGGTTCCACCAAAGTCCATACTTTGTTGGTATACATGGATTCCATCTCGGATCTCATGGCCTCAAGCCACTTCTGAGAGTCCGGCCCTTTAATGGCCTCTTCATAGGTAGTAGGATCATCATCTATGAGCATCGTGTCACCAGATTGAGTCACGAGAAGTCCATACCTCTCGGGCTCCTGGCGCACTCCAATAGATCTACGAAGCTCTTGTGTTACTTGAACATGCTTCTTCACAACCTCTTGTGGTTCCTGTTCATGTTCCATAGTAGGATCAATACTTTTTGGTTCTTGAACTTATTTAAGATCTATAGTCCTCCCACTTGCTTCTTTAGAGGCAAACTCTCTTTCTAGAAACACGCCGGACCGAGCAAAAAACACTTTGTTCTCAGTTGGATTGTAGAAATAATATCCATTCGTTTCCTTAGGGTATCCCACAAATTTGCATTTATCCGACTTAGGCCCTAGCTTGTCTGACTGTAAACGTTTTACATAGACATTGTAGCCCCAAATCTTCATGAACGACACTGGGGGACGCTTCCCACTCCACATATCATGTGGTGTCTTCACAACTTATTTAGATGGAACACGGTTAATGGTGAAAGCTGCACTCAATAGAGCATAGCCCCAAAATGATAACGAAAGATCAGTTTGACACATCAAAGATCGAACCATATCTAATAGATTTCGATTTCTCCTCTCGGACACGCCATTCCAGTGTGGCGTTCCGGATGGAGTGAGTTGGGATATTATCCCACACTCTCTAAGATAGTCATCAAACTCTTGGGTCAAGTATTCTCCTCCACGATCCGATCGTAGAGCCTTAATACTTTTGTCATGCTGCTTCTCTACTTCATTCTTGAATTCTTTGAACCTTTCAAAGGACTCGAATTTGGCCTTCATAAGGTATAAAAATCCATATCTACTCAAATCATCAGTAAACGTGATGAAGTACATGTAACCACCCCTGGCAGGCGTGGTAAATGGCCCACATACATCAGTATGTACTAGCGCCAATTGCTCACTAGTCCTCTCACCTTTCTTATTGAAAGGGGACTTCGTCATTTTTCCCAATAAACAAGCCTCACATGTCTCACATGATTCGAAATCAAATTAGTCTAGAAACCCATCCTTATGGAGTCTAGATACACGTTTCTCGTTTATATGGGCTAAACGACAATGCCATAAATAAGCAGGATTGAAATCGTTTCTTTTAATCCTCTTGGTATTAATGTTATAGACATGATTGTTTAGATCAAGGATGTATAATCCATTAAATAATTGCGCACTACAATAGTGAATACTATCAAAATAGATTGAACAACCATTGTTCTTTATTGAAATAGTAAAACCTTCCTTGTCCAAAGAAGAAATAGAAATAATATTTCTGCTCATAGCAGGCAAAAAATAGCAATTATTTAATTCTAAAACTAATCCGAAGGCACAGACAGCTCGTACACGCCTACAACCAATGCAACAACCTTTGCTCCATTACCAATGCGCATATCTATCTCTCCTTTAGCCAATCTTCTACTTCTCTTTAGATCCTTCACATTTCGACAAATGTGAGATCCATGTCCAGTATCCAATACCCAAGATGAAGAGCAAGTAATATTGACATCTATAACAAAAATACCTGGTGGTGGTGGAATCACTATTCCAAGCCTTTTATCCTCTTGATATTTTGGGCAGTTCCTCCTCCAATGTCCAGGCTGACTACAGTAGTGACATTCACCTTTAGTCACACCTTTGGCTACACCGCCAACAGGATTAAGGGCATTGTCCTTGGATTTGGCAACTGCTTTGCCTTTACCCTTGGAGGAAGAGGCAAACTTTTGCCCTTTCCTTTCTGCACCATCATTATGGATTTGAACTTATCCTTGATGATCCTTTGTTCAGCTATCCTCAACATGTTGAGTAAATCTGGCAGAGCTTTCACGATCTCATTCATGTTATAGTTCATGATGAACTGTCCATAACTTTCAGGCAACGATTGCAAGATGAGATCGGTGGCCAACTCTTGACCCACCGGAAACACTAGGTGACCTAAGCTCTCAAGATAGCCTATCATGCGCAACACGTGCGGCTCCACTGGGTTTCCTTGTGACAGATGAAATTTGAAAAATGCCTTGGAACTTCATACCTCTCAACTCTTTCCTGTTCTTGGAAGAGCTGCTTCAAGTGTGCGATCATATTAACTGCATTCATGTTCTCATGTTGCTTCTGAAGCTCAGAGGACATGGTGCAAAGCATGAGGCAGGCCGCATCATTAGTGTCATCAACACGCTTCTGATACGCCTTTAGGGCTGCAGGAGTGTTGTTTTTCGGACCATAAGAAACTTGCTTGTGTAGAGCGTACACTTTCTTTTCTTGCTTGAGAACGATTCTCGAGTTTTTGTACCAGTCTAGAAAATTCATCCCGGATAGCTTGTCCTTCTCAAGGACAGAGCGTAGGGAGTGAGATGAGTTCGATGAGTTGTTAGCCATTGGGATTCTACAAAACGGAAAATACGCAAGTTTTAGTATTTGTGAATAATTAACTATATTTAATAATGTCTAGATTATTAAATACATCTCCACTATTTTTCTACGGATTAATAACTCTCAAATATTAATGCAGAAAATATCATTATATTTTCTAGTGGGTGCCAAGATCCCTATTTCACTTCTTTTGAGCTTGCATTGGCAAGTCACCCAAAATTAGCTATTCAGGTATGAACAATTTCAATTGCATCCTTATGGAACTCTTGGTTCAGTTGGAGAAATAAACTCCTTATTTATCCATCCTATGGATAATCCCAATTGCTTGCCTCTAGGCTTTTAATCTTATTAAAATCACATAGTTGCGTCCAGCCTCTTACTTAGAAAGTTGCACATTACTTTTTTCTGACATCGCAACACAATCATGACAAATCAAGTCGCCATGCTTTGGCATGCACGAGCTTCATAATCATGTTCTTGAAGGGTGCCTAAATAACGAGAAGGCAAAACGCAATATTTGAATTGAGGGATTTTATCTTCAATTTTAAAACTGTTTTGTTGATCCTTATCAACTGATCTACTTATTTGAGTTTGGGCACATCTCTAAATAAAAGTTTCGGGTTTTTAATTATCTTATTATCAAATTGCATGCAAAATCCATACACCAGCAACAATAATAAGACAATAAAGTAAACATCCACAAAACAGAAATGAACGTGATATGGATATGGCCTCCTAGACTAAGACATTCTCAAGCCAATGAGAATATATATGAACCCTAGAATGAAAAACGCATCTCCATGTGCCTCCATCTCTTGGTCCATCCTTCATATCCTTGTGAAATGCTCCATGCTCCATGTTGTGGCTCTTTTAATTCTTTGGGCTTCTTTTCTTCAATATTGGCTATCTATCTATTTTATATAGTGCTAGATAACATCTATACTAAATAAAATAAATCTCACAAGTTGAGAAAAAATTGACTCGCAGGCCGTAATCCCTAATTAATTATTACATCAAATTGATCATCTCGCAGGCCGTAAACAAACCACAAAAATTAAACATTCACAACAAACCATATCTAAGGTCATATGAAATCACCATACAAATTGCACATAAACAGCTAAAACCAATTTTTAACGCGCTTGAGTCAATTTTATTTGATTTAGGGTTAACTAGGGACAAAACGGTCCAAGGGGGCCTACAAAACACTTGGTCGAACCCCTAAAGGACCGCCCAAGGCCTTGGGCCGGCCGCCCCCTTGGCCGAGCCTTGCTTGGGCGGCAAGATAGGAGGGGCCCAAGTTTATTTGTTTCCTTATTTGGAAAACTCTTTTTTTTCCAATAGGATGCCCAAGAACCCTAGATCTGAGATCCTAAAATTTCTCAAACTCACTAATTCATACATCCAATGAAAGAATTAGTTATTTTGAATCACATTCAACATGCATCTAATATGCTTAATTTGTCGTTTTAACGCAATAATCAACAATTAAAGGTGATAAACAACAAAAACATAACACATAAACCACGTTATGCTCTACGACATGTGGCTCTGATAACACTGTAGGGTTTGATCATGGATGCGAAGCGGAAAGAACAATAAATTCATCCAATCAAGACTCTCCAAGGATCACAGGAAGAGAAATCATGACAATGGTAAGAGAATAGTGTTATGTACCTTCGAGGTCTACTTGATGACTTCTAACGAGAAAATTATAACGTCTCTACGGTTGATCCACGCCTAAAGGTGAGATCTAGATCTTCCAAACGCCTTGTGCTAGCTAGGAGGAATGAAAGAAGACGAAGAAATCACGCAACGGAGCACCAAAGAGAGGGGTGGCCCTCTCTTGTGGCCGACGGGGTAGAGCGGACGGACAAGGGGGTTTCGGCCTCCTTGTTTGTCTTGCTCTCTCCTTCCTTCTCTCCTACTCAAAGTATGTTATGAGCATAAGTTGTAGGGAAGGAAGCTTGGAGCATCCTTTATATTGTCCAACAACTCATTGTTACTACATAAATGTCCTCTCCTAATCCTACTCAAGTTCGGATTAGTCCAACTTGCATAATAGTCCAACAAAGTTAGCAATTTGTTGTGATTTGATCTTTCTAATTAATTAATCATATCAATTACTTAATTCCCAAGTCTAGTTCTCCTTTATATGGAGTGTGACCCCATAGGTTCTATTTAGTTGGTAGTAACTACTTATCAATATGGAGAAGCCTCTAGCAAGACATTCATTCTAGCCAACAAATAGAAATAGTCATCATGACAAACCTTGTACAATTATTGCCTCATCCCTTTGTCTCAATATCCGGATTGGACACGAGACATACAATTCACACTCGTATACCCAATCCATAGTTTCTCGATCCTGGGAATAGCCATATTCGTTCAAATAACATCAATATCATATATTGATTTATTTGATTCTGGCCAGACATTCTATAAGCACTATCCCTCGAGTGGCCTATGATATTTGCTCCCGTTATGTGGGAGGGAAAAATTCTATCTACATAACTACGATATATAAGCTTGCTTCCTATTGTGTCCAATACGCGCCTTTATGACTACCCAATCACGGTGTAGCGTTTGACGCTATCAAACACAATATTCCACAACTAGAACAACAAGTGACTTCAATTCTAAGGATGACAATACCGTTTTCACCGCGAGAAGCACTTATGACTTTACATAACATGTATGTAGCCTTCTCGGAGTTGGGCCAATTTACTCCTAATGCATACCCATGTGTTGAATCATGATATCTCTATATCAATCCAACCCCATACTAGTCTATAGATGATTGTCCCATTAATTGTTATAATGGACTAGGGATATTTAAGATAAACAACAACATTGTAAATCTAAGGACTTCATTATATTAAATATCCAATAAATAATACAATGAATATTCTAGCCAATTTATTTTTCATACTAAACTAGATTGCCTCTAGGGAACCTATTCCAACAGTCTCCCACTTGAACTAGAGCAAATCCGGTGCATCTCGTATGCCAATGCTCCTAGTGAGTCCTTCATGCTTGCGCTGAACAAGCGGGTTTGTAAGCGGATCTAAAAGATTCTCATATGTAGGAATCTTGCATATCCGAACGCCTCATCTTTCGACAATATCTCGAATTAGATGAAACTTCCTGAGTACATGCTTGGATTTCTGGTGCGACCTGGGTTCCTTCGATTGCGTGATCACCCAATGTTCCCACCATACAACTCTATTGGATCTGCAATGCTAGGAACCACACCAAGCTCAGTAAAGAACTTCTTAATCCAAACAGCCTCCTTTGTTGCGTCATTTGCAGCAATGTACTCAGCCTCTGTTGTTGAATCAGCCACCTTCTCTTGCTTGGAACTCTTCCAGCTCACCGCTGCTCCATTCAGGCAAAACACAAAACCCCGACTGTGATCTGAAATCATCTCTGTCGGTCTAAAAGCTTGCATCCGTGTAACCCCTTACAAACTCTTCATCACCTCAAAATATCAAGAACGCGTCCTTAGTTCTTCTCATGTACTTTAGGATATTGTTGACTGCAATTCAGTGACTCTTACCTGGATTGGACTGATATCTTCTTGTCATACTCAATGCATATGACACATCTGGTCTAGTAAATAACATGGCGTACATGATGGATCCTATGGCCGAGGCATGGGGAACCTTACTCATGCGTTCCATCTCAATCTCATTATAAGGACAACCACTCTTAGAAAGAGTGATTCCATGTGACATAGGCAAGAATCCCTTCTTAGAATCTTGCACGTTGAACTGTTTCAGCACCTTGTCTATATATGTACTCTGGCTTAGGCAGAGAAGCCTTTTAGATCTATCTCTATAGATCTTTATACCGAGTATATAGGCTGCTTCACCTAAGTCTTTCATAGAGAAACACTTTCCTAGCCAATCTTTAACAGATTGCAGCATGGGAATGTCGTTTCCAATGAGTAGTATGTCATCCACATACTAGACCAGAAAAGAAACAGAGCTCCCACTAACCTTCTTGTAGACACAAGACTCATCTTCGTTTCTGATGAAGCCAAACTCTTTGACTACTTCATCAAAACGTCGATTCCAACTCCTAGAAGCTTGCTTTAACCCATAAATGGATAAGTGCAGCTTACATAATTTTATGGCTTGCTTTGGATATTCAAAACCCTCAGGTTGTGTCATGTACACATCCTCGAGGAGATTCCATACAGGAATGTTGTTTTGACATCCATCTGCCAGACCTCATAGTCATAGTATGCTGCAATAGCAAGTAAAATTCGGATAGATTTGGTCATTGCAACTGGTGAAAAGGTTTCATCATAATCAATACCATGAATATGTCTGAATCCTTTAGCCACCAATCGATCCTTATAGGTAATCACATTACCATGCATGTCAATCTTGTTCTTGAAGACCCATTTGCACCCTATGGGACGTGCCCCTTCGGGTGGTTCCACCAAAGTCCATTCCTTGTTGGTATACATGGTTTCCATCTCATTGCCTCAAGCCACTTCTGAGAGTCCGGCCCTTTAATGGCCTCTTCATAGGTAGTAGGATCATCATCTATGAGCATCGTGTCACCAGATTCAGTAACGAGAAGTCCATACCTCTCGGGCTCCTGGCGCACTCCAATAGATCTACGAAGCTCTTGTGTTACTTGAACAGGCTGTCCCACAACCTCTTGTGGTTCCTGTTCATGTTTCATAGTAGGATCAATGCTTTGTGGTTCTTGTACTTCTTCAAGATCTACACACCTTCCACTTGCTTCTTTCGAGACAAACTCTCTTTCTAGAAACACGCCGGACCGAGCAACAAACACTTTTGTCTCAGTTGAATTGTAGAAATAATATACCTTCGTTTCCTTAGGGTATCCCAAAAATTTGAATTTATCCGACTTAGGCCCTAGTTTGTCTGATTGTAAACGTTTTACATAGACATCGCAACCCCAAATCTTCATGAACGACACTGTGGGACGCTTCCCACTCCACATCTCATGTGGTGTCTTCATAACTGATTTAGATGTGAAAGTGTATAATGTAGACTAAATACAGGACCTAAATACTCTAGAAGGGGGGGGGGGGTTGAATAAAGTATGGAAACTTTTTGCAAAACTCAGATTCTAACTAATTAGCTTTGTGTGAAACTCAAATCTCAAGGCCTTGAGATTTTAGAAAACTGTCAGAAATTTTCAAAGGCAAAATAGAAAGCTTCAAGGCCTTGAACTATTACCAGTTTTAAGCAGCTTATAAACCCTAGTTTGATTTGAGTTGTGTGCAGCAGAAATTAACAAAATTGTAAAGTAAAGAACACAAAGCAATTTACAGAGTTCAGTCCCAATGGACCTAATCTCAGTCCGAGGGATCTAATCCCACCAGGATTGGGCAAACACTTCTTATTACTCACATAGAAATAGCCCTAAATCTTCAAGCCTAAGTGATTTACGTTACACCTATACAGCTTGTGGTTCCAAACCTATCTAGTTCCAGCTACTAACTGTTGAGCTAACAAAAACCTCTTGTTGTTCACTTGAACAACCAACCACTAGGTTTAGTGAGGTTTAAGATATATAAAAGATACACAGATTACAAAACAAATGAAGAACACAGTAGAAGAAATAAGCTAGTGAAGCCTGGATGTGTTCTTCTGGAAAACTGGAATGACTTGATCTTCTGAAATCTGGAATTGAAGTTTGAATGCCTGTGTGTTTGAATGAATGATCTCCCACGAATTTGTCACACCTTTCTCAGTATTCTGCAAGCCCTCTCTTCCTTTCAAAATTCAAACCAGTCTCTTTATCCACCAGTTGCAACTGAATGAGAGATTTTAGGATCTCAGTCCCTACAAATCCTCTTTCTTTTTTCAACTGAAATTCAAACAGCTCTAAGTGGATATCCGTTGGAGTTTGTTGAGATTGCTTTTGCACGTTTAACAAACCTGTAACAACATTATAACACAGCAACAACAAAATCCAGAAATATAACAGTACTACGACTGTTTGGTTTTCCAGTTTCTGATAAAACTGGTTAAAAGATTATAACAATAATATGATTAACTTCTGACACATATAAATCATGATAAAAAAGTTTAAGACTCTTAGAAGTCATTAAACACTCACAATAATAAGAATCAAATCCTTCAAGAAAGAATCAACTTTGTTCTGTAAAACTGTCAGCAGCTCAAGGCACATATCAAGGCCTTGAAGCTCTGAACATGCTTCACAATTTTTCAAAGTTAAGTCCAGAAAAATTTGATTCTCCCTGTTCTGAACATCTGCAGTTGTGTTAGATATGTAGATAATGTAAAACATGAATATATGCAGCAAATGTCTGATCTATAAAATCAGGTATCCAATCTGCAACACAAGATTGTTAGAACATTTAGCAGAATAAGAACAACTCTCAAGGCTTTGAAGCTCTGTCAGTATCTCAAGGCCTTGGAGTATCTGAGATGCTATGTCTTTGTCTTTTTCTTTCATCACTCAAAACAATTACTTCTCAAAACACACTCAAGGGTCATTGAGTCAACAATCTCCCCCTTGATGAAAGACAAAACCAATAATCTTGTGTAGATATTCCTGCAACTCCTTGTAAGAATTAGATAACCACATATTAAAGATACAATAGACAATAATACCCGATAAATCAACACAGATAATCAGCAATTCACAGATAATCACAGTTAACCTAAGAACACAGCTGATTAACCAAAAAAACAACTGATTATTATTATTCAAGTACTGAAAGTAACACAAAGTAACACAAAAACACATAACTTCTCCCCCTTTTTGACCTTAATCAAATAAAGGTGAAGAAATGTTGGATCATTACTCATAGTTTTAAACAAAACTTAAAACAAAAAAAAATTACTCCTAGAAAGTCAAGGCCATGAGAACAGAAAAGAAGAAAAGAAATAGATAGAAGGAAAGGTTCAAGTCTTTGGTCTTCTCTGATCTTCATTTGCTCTTTGATGTCTGGCCTTTCTCTGAGCCTTCTCCAACTTCTTCCTCACTTTCACCATCATAAGCAGACTGGTTTCCCTCTTGTTCAACTTCCACTTCTGCAACAACTTATTCAATGATCTCATCCACCTTCTTGTTCTTAACCTGCACTGAATCCCCTTCTATAGCTGCATCAGCACCTGTGTCTTCACCAGCATCTTCTTTATCAGTTTGCTCATACAGATCTTTTGATGTAAGCACCACTGGAATTGGCTTCTTTTTCTTCTTCAAGAAATCACCTAGCCTTTCATCTGAGTCCACACTGGTGTCATGACTAGTAGTAGAAGGTATCTTTTCCAAGTTCAAACCCTTGATGACAACATCTAGCTTCCCATTCATAACATTCATCAAGCCCTTGAACTGGTTAAATTCAGATGACAGATCAAATAGCATTTGTCTGAGATCTTCAATCTCAACCTGCTGATCTTCAAACTTCTCAACCAACAAAGAGTAATCCCCATTGGCTTGTCCTTTACCTGATGTAGCCCCCTTTGGCTTATCAAATTCCTTCTCTCCAAGCTCATCCTTTGACAATTTTGAATAGAACTTCCAATGTCCTTTCCCAGTTTGAACTACCCCAATCCTCTGTAATGCAGTCTCATCAATCAACCCAAAACCTCCAGTAATCTTCTCTTCCCCTTTCAGAGGACCATCATAATGCTCAAATAAAAGAGGTAAAAGGTTGGCATATGGAAGGTGATGGTTTCTGGTTCTAGTTGCACAATAAATCATATGCTCCATAACAAATGTTGGAAAGTCTATCTCAAACCCTTGAGATATCAGATACATCAGTCTAAGAACCTTATCAGTAACCAACTCCCTTGAGTTCTCCCTAGGAACCACACTCCTCATCAGAATTGTAAACAAAATTTTAGCTTCACAGTTGAGCAGAGTGTGTCAAGTGTTTTGGACTAGAGGGTACACCATCAATGAAAAACATCTCATTTGCCTTTTCTAGACACTCCTTCCTATCAGGATAATCTCCAACATTATACTTCCTAGGAATGCCCAAGACTTTGGCAAAAGTCCTATGATCTAACCTCAAATTTATCCCAGCCACTTTTGAAGTTAACACCATCTTATCATCACCTTCATGAACCAAATTCAGATAAAATAACCTAGTTAACCTAGGATAGGCTTTTGAACTAGGATTTAACACTTTCCAAACTGCAGTTTCTCTTAACTTTCTCATACAATCAATATCCAATTTATCCAATAACTCCTCAGAAACCATACTACAGAAAACTACCTTAGATGAAGCATAACCTTGCATCCACACAGTCCTAACTTCAGAACTAATAAACAAATCTGAAGGAAGTGCATTCTTACCTTGATAACCCTTTTTGGTTGCATCAGCAACCTGCTTAACCCTTGTTTTCTTCTCAGTGGGTTTGCTCTTCTCCTGTTCTCCTTCAGTTGGCTTCTTCTTGCTTTCTTGAGCAGATGATCCTTTTTCTTCTTCTCCTGACTTTGTCTTCTCTCCCCCTTTCTTCTTGTCTGACCTAGGTTGATCACCACCCTGAGTCTCTGTCTCCTTCTGTGGATCAATGCTTGAGCCTTCATCTCCTTTTTCAGTTCTGGTCTTCTTTGCAGGAGGAGTGTCCTAATGAAAAATCTGAGTATTTTCTGAATCTTAATCAAAACTCACAATCTTCTCCTTCTTATTAGCCCTCTTCTTGGATCTGCCAGAAGGCTTCCCCTGTTGCTGAATCCTGGCTGATTTGCGCTCCATTTTGGGTTTAGGGTTTTGAGAAGAGAATGAGAATGAGAGAAATTGATAGAGAGAGTAGAGAGACGTAGAGAATTGAGAGAGAATGAAGAAGAATAAGACCTGACTTTCAGCTTAAGTAGGTTGAAAAGGATGAGTCATAAAAGGACTCTGCTAAAATCAACATGCAAAAAGGATCTTGAAAAAATATTTTTTTGGATATTTTAGAAAATTCTCTGAGTAATTCAAATATTATACAGTTATCTAAAAAGATAAGATATAATATTTGATGATCCATTTTTAAAAAAAAAATACAGATGCTTTTAAGACCTGGAGAACAATCTCAAGGCCTTGAGATTTTCTGTAGATTGAGAAACTTCAAAGCTTTGAGCTATACTTTCAAGGCTTTGGAAATTATAATCTCAAGGCTTTGAGATTTCAACACATAAACACATATAAGTACTAATACTCCCCCTAAACCAATGCATCCTTGTTTAACATTCCCAATTCAAGCCTTAGGGATGAAAACCTATCATCTGACAAAGGTTTAGTGAAAATATCAGAAATCTACATTGAAGTAGAAATAAAAGTTAAAACAACATCACCTTGTTCTGCATGATCTCTAAGGAAGTGATGTCTCGCATCTATGTGCTTGGTTCTTGAGTGCTGGATTGGATTCTTAGAGATTGAGATAGAACTTGTGTTGTCAATATGAATAGGCACATTTCTGAAATTATAGCTAAGATCTCTAAGTTGCTGAGAAATCCATAACACTTGTGAACAGCAAGCTCCAGCTGCAATGTATTCAGCTTCTGCAGTTGATAATGCTACATAATTTTGCTTTTTAGAATGCCAACTGATCAATGAAGATCCAAGAAACTGGCAACATCAAGAAGTACTTTTCCTGTCTACTTTATATCCTGCAAAATCTGCATCTGAATAGCCACTCAACATAAAATTAGATCTCCTTGGATACCAAAGCCCCAAGTCTCTGGTTCCATTCAAATATCTAAAAATTCTTTTGACTGCAGTTAAATGACTTTCCTTAGGATTTGCTTGAAATCTAGCACACATATAGACACTGAACATGATATCAGGTCTCCTAGCAGTTAAATACAAAGGTGAACCAATCATACCTCTGTATTCCTTTTGATTCACACTCTTACCATTTGAATCCTTGTCTAATGAGAGTGATGAACTCATAGGGGTTTTAAGCACCTTGGACTGTGATATATTGTACTTGTTTAATAAGTCCTTGGTATACTTTCCTTGATGTACAAAAATTCCTTTCTTCATTTGTAAGATATGAAGTCCAAGAAAGAAATTCAGTTCTCCCATTAAGCTCATCTCAAACTCCCTGCACATCTGACTAGAAAACTCTTTTGAAAGAGCATCATTAGTAGCACCAAAAATAATTTCATCTACATAGATGTGAAATACTAACAAATCACTTTGATGATGTTTAATGAAAAGAGTTTTATCAACTAGACCTCTTTTGAAATTGTTGTCAAGTAGAAATTTTGAAAGTCTATCATACCAAGCCCTTGGAGCTTGTTTTAACCCATAAAGAGTTTTGTCTAGTTTGTAAACATGATCAGGAAAGTTTACATCTTCAAAACCAGGAGGTTGTGCTACAAACACATCTTCTTGTAAATAGCCATTCAGAAAAGCACATTTGACATCCATTTGGTAATAGCTTCTAACCTGGCAATAGGAGCAAAAGTCTCCTCATAATCTATACATTCTTTCTGATTATATCCTTGTGCACCAGTCTGGCTTTATTCCTTACCACTTTGCCATTCTCATCAAGCTTGTTTCTAAATACCCATCTGGTTCCAATAACTGATTTCTCTTTAGGTCTGGGAACCAGATTCCATACCTTGTTTCTTTCAAATTCATTCAGCTCACTCTGCATTGCAATGATCCAGTCTGCATCTTCCAGTGCTTCCTTGGTATTTTTAGGCTCAATCAAAGATACAAATGCACTAAAAGCACACAAGTTCTTCAACTGTCCTCTTGTCTGAGTTCCAGTTGATGGATCAGATATGATATTTTCAGCTGGATGATCTGCAAGGTACTTAAACTTCTTCCTTGGTATCCAGGAATATTCTCCTTGAAGGCTTTGCGTTCTTGAAACAGTAGAGGGAGCATCATAGAAAGTTTCAGCTTCTGTCTCAAGGCTTTGAGATTTTGGTTCAGCAGGAGGTTCAAGGAATTGAGATTCTGCTGAATGATTCTGCACATTAGTTTTGCCTTTGTCTTCTTTCATAGCATCATCATCAGACTCATGCTTGTTCAAATGTAGATCTGCAAAACTATCACTCAGAGAATCCTTAGTACTTTCATCAAAAATCACATGAATACTCTCTTCCACAATCTTGGTTTTTCTATTGTAAACTCTACAAGCTTTGCTAGTTTGAGAATATACAAGAAATACACCTTCATTACTTCTAGCATCAAGCTTACCAAGACTGTCTCTACCATTATTATGCACAAAACAGATACAACCAAAAGGTTTGAAATAAGAAACAGTAGGTTTTCTACCTTTAAATAGTTCATAAGGGGTCTTTTTCAAAATAGGTCTAATCAAGCATCTATTTAGCACATAATTGGCAGTATTAACAGCTTCTGCCCACAAGAACTCTGGCAAATTATTTTCAAGAAGCATGGTTTTAGACATATCCTCAAGTGTACTATTTTTCATTTCAACTAGTCCATTTTGCTGTGGAGTTCTAGGTGCAGAAAAGTTGTGTGATATGCCATGCTTTGCACAAAACAAGTCAAAGTTAAGTTGATCAAACTCCCTACCATGATCACTTCTAATAGATGCAACAGGTAAATTTTTCAAAGTTTGAAGCTCTTTGCACAATCTAGAAAATTCATATAAAGCTTCAGTTTTGTATCTAATAAAAATCACCCAAGTAAATCTAGAATAATCATCTATTATAACAAGCATATACCTCTTAACTTTTGGGTTCTAAACTCTCATAGGACCACACAAGTCCATAGGCAACAGTTCTAAGGGTCTAGAAGTACTTAAAAAGTTCTTAGGCTTGAATGAGCTTCTGGTTTGCTTATCTTGTACACATGCCTTGCAAACCTCATCATCTGAAAATTTCTGAGATGGTAAACCTCTTACCAAATCCTTTGAGATGAGTTTATTCAAGGTGTGTATACTAATATGCCCAAGCTTTCTGTGTCAAAGCTTTGAATCTTCCTTCAAGGAGCTTTCTGTGTGAAAGCTTTGAATCTTCCTTCAAGGCCTTGAGGCATTTTAGCTTGTCACCTGCAACACTATTAGTACTCATAGCATATAGATTATATGATCTAGGAGCAGTGAGTATGCAATCACCAGATTTCTCATCTTGCATCACACATTTCTCCTTGTCAAATATAGCTTTATAACCTTTATCACATAACTGAGAGCTACTAAGAAGATTATACTTAAGTCCATCTACCAGATAAACATCAGAGATAGAGTTAGTAGAACCATTACCAATACTACCTATACCAATAATATTGAATTTTGCTTTGTCCCCAAGTGTGATTGTTCCTCCAGATTTTTCTGTAAGCTCAGTAAAGAGAGACTTCTTTCCACTCATATGTCTGGAACATCCACTGTCTAATATCCATTTCTGATCTTTCGAGGCCTTGGTGACATCCTGCAAAAGTAAATCATTGTCTCAACAGGCTGTTAGACCAAGTGCAGAACTTTGAGTCATACTCAGAATCAGCCATGTTTGGTGGTCTAATTCCTTTAGGAACCCAAATCTGCCTAACTTGTCCCTTAAGCTGATAAGGATAAGTGTTCCTCATAATTTGAGGTTCGGATCTTCTGAAGGGACAAGTTAATCTGACATGACCAATTTTTCCACAGTAATGACATTTTGGAGAATGTCTGCTACCAGATTTGACAAAAGTAGTTTGGCTTTCCTTTGGAAAATTTGGATTATAGCCAATCCCACTTTTATGCATTGATTTCAGACTTCCTCCAAGAATGAGATTTAGATTATGTTCTGAGCCTGTAAAAGTAGCTATGACCTTCTTAGACTCTTGAAGTTTCTCAGTCAAAGTAGAGATTTGTTGTTCTAAATCCTCAGAATGAGTCTTTTGATCAGCATATCTTTCAGTTAAAAGAGTGTTTTGATCAACAACCTCTTTTATCTGTGCCTTCAAGGCTTTGAACCTGCTGTCCAAGGCCTTGATGTCCTTTTCAAACTGTCTTAGAAACTTCAACAATTTTGTTGGTAAAAACTAGGTCCAGGTTTTCTTTTACCTGCTCATGAATCTTAATCTTTAAAGCAGAAATCTCATTTCTATAACTTTCCTCATTTAGAAACATACTCTTGAGAATTTCAGGAAGCACATCAGAAGGACTAGCAAGAAGATTTTTTACCATATCTTCAATATGTATGTCTGATGATTTTTCTTCATCATGCTTGGCCATGAAGCACAAGTTTGCTTGATCTTCTTCTGTGTCTGAGTCACTTGATGAATCAGAATCACTCCAGGAAGCCATCATGGCTTTCTTCCTTTTGTTATCACTATCTTTCTTCTGAAAATTCATGTTCTTCCTCTTTTGTGGACAGTACCTTACTAAATGATCTGCATCACTACACTCAAAACAATTCATTACTTTATTTTTATGTGACTGTGATGAAGATTTACCTTTGTAGTCCTTGCTGCCTGAAGGTCTTGATCTCTCTGTGTTGTAGTCCCTGTTACCAGAGTTTCTCTTCTTCTTGAGAACTCTGGCCAAGGCCTTGGAGATTAATGCTAAAGCCTCTTCATCATCATGCTAATCTTCAGTCTCAAGGCTTTGAGAATTTTCACTGTCTTTGGCCTTAAGGGCTAAGTTGTTGATGTTTTCACTCAGATCACCTTCCACATCTTTTATAGACATTTCATGAGTGAGCAGCTTTCCTTGTAGATCATCTAGCTGAAGAAGACTTAAATCCTGAGCTTCCTCAATGGCTATTGTCTTTGGCTCCCAGTTGGCTTTTGGCAAGCTTCTCAGAATTTTCCTGAACTTCTCCTTATTTGAGAACTTCTTTCCCAATGACTCCAGATCATTCACCACATCAGTGAATCTTTTGAACATCTCGTTGATGGTAACAACTCATATTGCCTCAGAAGTATGTTGATTTTGGTCTGCTTAACCTGGCTAGTTCCTTCATATGTCACAACCAGTTTATCCCATACTTCTTTGGCACTCTTGCAATTGGTCACTCTGTTGAACTCATCTGCATTAAGAGCATAGTATAACAGATTCATAGCCTTGTAATTTTTTGATACCTTTTCCAGTTCAGTAACTGAAAGGTTTTCCTCAGACTTGATACATCTGACTCCATCAATAGTAGTGTAGTATTCATGAGGACCATTCTGAACTATTGACCACAGTTCCATGTCTTGATCTATGATGAAAATCTTCATCAATGCCTTCCAGTGCATGAAGTTATCACCACAGAACAATGGAGGTCTGTTGGCTACCCTTCCTTGTGAGAATCCACCATCTCCTACATTACTCATAGTCACAAGATTGTTAGATCTATATCAGTGACCCAAGCTCTGATACCAATTGAAAATGTGTAATGTAGACTAAATACAGGACCTAAATACTAAAGAAGAGGGGGGGGGGGGGGGGTTGAATAGAGTATGGAAACTTTTTGCAAAACTCAGATTCTAACTAATTAGCTTTGTGTGAAACTCAAATCTCAAGGCCTTGAGATTTCAGAAAACTGTCAGAAAAAATAGAAAGCTTCAAGGCCTTGAATTATTACAAGTTCTAAGCAGCTTATAAACCCTAGTTTGATTTGAGTTGTGTGCAGCAGAAATTAACAAAATTGTAAAGTGAAGAGCACAAAGCAATTTACAGAGTTCAGTCCCAATGGACCTAATCTCTGCCCGAGGGATCTAATCCCACCAGGATTAGGCAAACACTTCTTATTACTCACATAGAAACAACCCTAAATCTTCAAGCCTAAGTGATTTACCTTACACCTATACAGCTTGTGGTTCCAAACCTATCTAGTTCCAGCTACTAACTGTTGAGCTAACAAGAACCTCTTGTTGTTCACTTGAACAACCAACCACTAGGTTTAGTGAGGTTTAAGATATATAAAAGATACACACATTACAAACAGATGAAGAACACAGTAGAAGAAATAAGCTAGTGAAGCCTGGATGTGTTCTTCTGGAAAACTGGAATGACTTGATCTTCTGAAATATGAATTGAAGCTTGAATGCCTGTGTGTTTGAATGAATGATCTCCCACGAATTTGTCACACCTTTCTCAGTATTCTGCAAGCCCTCTCTTCCTTTCAAAATTCAAACCAGTCTCTTTATCCACCAGCTGCAACTGAATGAGAGATTTTAGGATCTCAGTTCCTACAAATCCTCCTTCTGTTTTCAACTGAAATTCATACAGCTCTAAGTGGATATCCGTTGGAGTTTGTTGAGATTTCTTTTGCACGTTTAACAAACCTGCAACAACATTAAAACGCAGCAACAACAAAATCCAGAAATATAACAGTACTATGACTGTTTGGTTTTCCAGTTTCTGATAAAACTGGTTAAAAGGTTAGAACAATAATCTGATTAACTTCTGACACATATAAATCATGATAAACAAGTTTAAGACTCTTAGAATTCATTAAAAAATCACAATATTAAGAATCAAATCCTGCAAGAAAGAATCAACTTTGTTCTGTAAAATTGTCAGCAGCTCAAGGCACATCTCAAGGCCTTGAAGCTTTGAACATGCTTCACAGTTTTTCAAAGTTAAGTCCAGAAAACTTTGATTCTCCCTGTTCTGAACATCTGCAATTGTGTTAGATATGTAGATAATGTAAAACATGAATATATGCAGCAAATGTCTGATCTATAAAATCAGGTATCCAATCTGCAATTGTGTTTGAAGCTCTGTCAGTATCTCAAGGCCTTGGAGTATCTGAGATGCTATGTCTTTGTCTTTGTCTTTCATGACTCAAAACAATTAATTCTCAAAACACACTCAAGGGTCATTGAGTCAACAAGATGGAACACGGTTAATGGTGAAAGCTGCACTCAATAAAGCATAGCCCCAAAAAGATAACGAAAGATCATTTTGACACATCATAGTTCGAATCCAATAGAGTTCGATTCCTCCTCTAAGATAGTCATCCAACTCTAGGCTCAAGTATTCTCCTCCACGATTCGATCGTAGAGCGTTAATACTTTTGCCAAGCTGCTTCTCTACTTCATTCTTGAATTCTTTGAACTTTTCAAAGGACTCGGAGTTGGCCTTCATAAGGTATACAAATCCATATCTACTGAAATCATCAATAAACGTGATGAAGTAGACATAACCACCCCTTGCAGGCGTGGTAAATGGCCCACATACATCAGTATGTACTAGCGCCAATTGCTCACTAGTCCTCCAACCTTTCTTATTGAAAAGGGACTTCGTCATTTTTCACAATAAAAAAGCCTCACATGTCTCATATGATTCGAAGTCAAATGAATCTAGAAATCCATCCTTATGGAGTTTAGATACACGTTTCTTGTTTATATAGCATAAACGACAGTGTCATAAATAAGCTGGATTGAAATATTTTATTTTAATCCTCTTGGTATTAATGGTATAGACAGGATTATTTAGATTAAGGATGCATAATCCATTAAATAATTGCGCACTACAATACTGAATACTATCAAAATAAATGGAACAAAACTTGTTCTTTATTGAAATAGTAAAACCTTCCTTGTCCAAACAAGATATAGAAAAAATGTTTCTGCTCATAGCAGGCACAAAGTAGCAATTATTTAATTCTAAAACTAATCCTGAAGGCAGAGACAGCTCGTACACGTCTACAGCCAATGCAACAACCTTTGCTCCATTCCCAACGCGCAAATCTATCTCTCCTTTAGCCAATCTTCTACTTCTTTTTAGATCCTAATCATTTCGACAAATGTGAGATCCACATCCAGTATCCAATAACCAAGATGAAGATCAAGTAAAATTGACATCTATAATAAAAATACATGATGGTGGTAGAATCACTATTCCAAGCCTTTTATCCTCTAGATATTTTGGGCAGTTCCTCCTCCAATGTCCAGGCTGACTGCAGTAGTGACAGTCACCTTTAGTCACACCTTTGGCTACGCCACCAACAGGCTTAAGTACATTGTCCTTGGATTTGGAAACTGCTTTGCCTTTACCCTTGGAGGAAGAGGCAAACCTTTTGCCCTTATCTTTCTGCACCATCAGCATGAATTTGCCCTCACCCTTGTTGATGCTTTGTTCCGCTGTCCTCAAAATGTTGAGTAAATCTGACAGTGGTTTCACGATCTCATTCATGTTATAGTTCATGATGAACTGTCCATAAATTTTAGGCAACCATTGCAAGATGAGATCGGTGGCCAACTCTTGACCCACCGGAAACCTTAGGCGGCCTAAGCTCTCAAGATAGCCTATCATGCGCAACAGGTGCGGTCCCACAGGGTTTCCCTATGAAAGATCACATTTGAACAATGCCGTAGGAACATTATACCTCTCAACCCATTCCTGCTCTTGGAAGAGCTGCTTCAAGTGTGCGATCATATCAACTGCGTTCATGTTCTCATGTTGATTCTGAAGCTCAGAGGACATGGTGCAAAGCATTAGGCATGCCACATCATTAGCGTCATCAACAGGCTTCTGATACGCCTTTAGGCCTGCGGGAGTGTTGTTTTCTGGACTATCAGGAACTTGCTCCTCTAGAGCGTACAATTTCTTTTCTTGCTTGAGAATGATTCTCAAGTTTCTGTACCAGTCTAGAAATTTTTTCCAGGACAGCTTGTCCTTCTCAAGGACAGAGCGTAGGGAGTGAGATGAGTTTGATAAGTTGTTTTCCATTAGAATTCTACAACAACGAAAATACGCAAGTTTTAGTATTTGTGAATAATTAACTATGTTTAATAATGGCTAGATTATTAAATACAGCTCCCACTATTTTTCTACGAAATCACCCTCAAATATTAATGCAGAAAATATCATTATATTTTCTAGTGGGTGCGAAGATCCCTGTTTCACTTCTTTTGAGCTTGCTTTGGCAAGTCATCTGAAATTAGCTATTTATGTAGGAACAATTCCAATTGCATCCTTATGCAACTCTTGGTTCAATTGGGCAAATAACTCCTTATGTATCCATCCCATGGATAATCCTAATCGCTTGCCTCTAGGCTTTTAATCTTATTAAAATCACCTACTTGCGTCCAACCTCTAACTTAGACAGTTTCACATTACTTGTTTGTGTCATCGCAACACAATCATGACAAATCAAGTCGCCCTGCTTTGGCATGCACGAGCTTGATAATCATGATCATGAAGAGTGCCTAAATAACGAGAACGCAAAACGCAATATTTGAATTGAGGTATTTTATTTGAGTTTGGGAACAACTCTAAATAAAAGATCCAGGTTGAATTATCTTATTATCAAATTGCATGCATCATCCATACACCAACAACAATAATAAGACAATAAAGTAAACATCCACAAAACAATAATTAACATGATATGGATATGGCCTCCTAGACTAAGACATTCTCAAGCCAATGAGAATATCTATGAACCCTGGAATGAAAAACGCATCTCCATGTGCCTCCATCTCTTGGTCCATCCTTCATATCCTTGTGGAATTCTCCATGCTCCATGTTGTGGCTCTTTTAATTCTTTGGGCTTCTTTTCTTCAATCTTGGCTATCTATCTATTTTATCTAGTGCTAGCTAACATCTATACTAAATAAAATAAATCTCACAAGTTGAGAAAAAATCGGCTCGCAGGCCGTGAACCCTAATTAATTATTACATCAAATTGATCAGCTAGGCCGTAAACAAACCACAAAAATTAAACATTTACAGCAAACCACATCTAAGGCCATATCCAATCACCATACAAATTGCACATAAACAGTTAAAACCAATTTTTAACGCGCTTGGGCTAATTTTAATTGATTTAGGATTAACTAGGGTCAAAACGGTCCTAGGGGCCTACAAATCACTTGGCCAAACCCCTAAAGGACCGCCCAAGGCCTTGGGACTGCCGCCCCCTTGGCCGAGCCTTGCTTGGGCGGCAAGGAAGGAGGGGCCCAAGTTTATTTGTTTCCTTATTTGGAAAACTCCTTTTTTTCCAATAGGATGCCCAAAAACCCTAGATCTAAGATCCTAAAATTTCTCAAACTCACTAATTCATACATCCAATGCAAGAATTAGTTGTTTTGAATCACATTCAACATGCATTTAATATGGTTAATTTGTCGCTTTAACGCAATAATCAACAATTAAAGGTGATAAACAACAAAAAACATAACACATAAACCACGTTTTGCTCTACGACCTGTGGCTTTGATAACACTGTAGGGTTTTGATCATGGATGCGCAGCGAAAAAAACAATAAATTCATCCAATCAAGACTCTCCAAGGATCACAGGAAGAGAAATCATGACAATGGTAAGAGAATAGTGTTATGTACCTTCGAGATCTCCTTGATGACTTCTAACGAGAAAATTATAACGTTTCTACGGTTGATCCACGCCTAAAGGTGAGATCTATCTCTTCCAAATGTCTTATGCTAGCTAGGAGGAATGGAGAGGACGGAGAAATCACGCAACGGAGCACCAAAGAGAGGGGCGGCCCTCTCTTATGGCCGACGGGGTAGGGCGGACGGACAAGGGGGTTTCGGCCTCCTTGTTTGTCTTGCTGTCTCCTTTCTTATCTCCTACTCAAGGTATGTTATGAGCATAAGTTGTAGGGAAGGAAGCTAGGATCATCCTTTATATTGTCCAACAACTCATTGTTACTACATAAAGGTCATCTCCTTATCCTACTCAAGTTCGGATTAGTCCAACTTGCATATTAGTCCAACTAAGTTAGCAAGTTGTTGCGATTTGATCCTTCTAATTAATTAATCATATCAATTACTTAATTCCCAAGTCTAGTTCACCTTTATATGGCGTGTGACCCCATAGGTTCAATTTAGTTGGTAGTAACTACTTACCAATACGGAGCAGCCTCTAGCAAGACATTCATTCTAGCCAACAAATAGAAATAGTAATCATGACAAACCTTGTGCAAGTATTGTCTCATCCCTTTGTCTCAATATCCGGATTGGACACGAGACATACAAGTCACACTCGTATATCCAATCCATAGTTCCTCGACCCTGGGAATAGCCTTATTCGTGCAAATAACATTAATATCCTATATTGATTTATTTGAGTCTGGCCAGACATTTTATAAGCACTATCCCTCGAGTGGCCTAGGATATTTGCTCCCGTTATGTGGGAGGGACAAATTATATCTACATAAATACGATATCTAAGTTCGCTTCCTTTTGTGTCCAATACGCGTCTTTATGACTACCCAATCATGGTGTAGCGTTTAACGCTATCAAAACACAATATTCCACAACTAGAACAACTTGTGACTTTAATTCTAAGGATGGCAATACCTTTTTCACCGCGAGAAGCACTTATGACTTTACGTAACATGTATGTAGCCTTCTCGGAATTGGGCCAATCCAGTATGCCATTACTCCTAATGCATACCCATGTGTTGGATCATGATATCTCCATATCACTCCAACCCCACACTAGTCTATAGATGATTGTTCCATTAATTGTTATAATGGACTAGGGATATTTAAGATAAAGAACAACATTTTAAATCTAAGGACTTCATTATATTGAAAACCCAATAAATAATACAATGAATATTCTATCCAATTTATTTTTCATACTAAACTAGATTTCCTCTAGGACACCTATTCCAACAGTAAAAATATCACCGTTGAGAGATTTGGTGGGGAGAATGTTGTGGAGATAGACAGCAGTAAGAACAGACTCAACCCAGAAGCGAGGAGACATGGAGGCCTGAGAGATAAGGGTACGAGATATGTCATTGATACGACGAATCATACGTTCGGCCTTGCATTTTTGAGGAGACATTTGCGGACAAGCAAATCGAAAATCAAGACCACTGAACTTGGCAAACTCATGAAATACAGAGTTATCGAATCCCCCCCCCAAGTTCGCATTGAAAACTCTTGATGCCACGAGAAAAATGGGTATGCACATACGTGTGGAATTTTTAAAGTGAGTGAAGGCATTCGATTTGATTCTTAATGGAAAGACCCATAGAAAGTGCGAGTAATCATCAAGTAAGAGAAGATAATACTTGAAATTAGATTTGCTAGAAACAGGGGATATGCAAATATCACTAAGAATAATGTCAAACGGAGCTACAGTACAAGATTGTGAACAGGCAAAGGGAATTCTAACATGTTTGTCGAGTTGGCATGCATGGCACAATCTGGTCTGCTCAGTTTTAGTACAAGAATGAAATGACTAGAGCTAAGTTGATCTAAGATGTGGCGAACAAGATGTCCAAGATGGTTGTGCCACACTGGGGCTGGAATAATGACAAGATACTGGGCTGGAGAGGGGGGCGGGGTGGAAATAAGAGGATAGAGGTCCCTTGAACTATTGCTCCGAAGTAAAAGGCTCCCCGAATGAAGGTCCTTCACAGAAAAGCCAGTCTGGTCAAACTCGATAGAGACATTGTTATCAATGGTGAACTGACGTACATAGACAAGATTTTTAATGATGTTTGAGCAAGAAGGACATTTTTGAGGTGTAGGGAGGGGTAGGGTAGTAATAGTCTGATGACCGGAACCGCACACTGGAATTGGCATCCCATTACCGACCATCATATTAGAAATTGGAGAAATTGATGAGACAGAGGAGATAGTACTTGTCTGAGATGTGAGATGAGAGGAGGCCCCATAGTCCATGTACCAAATATCATCCGCAGCATTACGGGTCATGCCAGCAAGTTCCGAACTCATTGCAGTAACAGAGGGAGAAGAACCCGCAGTGGCAGCAAGAACCCTTGAAAGCTGAGAAGGTCTTGGACCAAGAATACCTTACGTAACTGTAGGCTAAGACGGTCCTGACTATGTCCAACCTGGTGTCGGGGGACAGGGGCCTGACTGAGCAGTCGGGGACGATGGGGCAGGACACCACACCCATTTGTCGTGATGGGAGGCAGGGTGTTGATGTGGGTGCTGCTGAGTGTGTACCCGACCTTTTCGGCTAGACTAAAGAAGAATACTATTGCCTTGGCGTGGTAGGGAAAGAGAAGCAGTTTGCTTGGCAGCCGACATGACGGATGACCACGAAGAGAAGTACTACAATAACTTTCTGTGATCAAAGTGCACCGAAGAGGCTAAATCTCGCAAACGTGAGTTCGGAAATGGCTTCAGAACGCCGGTCTGAGTCAGTTCAAAACTATAGACCCCAAAAATAGTTACTCAGACAATCAGCCAAAATTAAACCAATTAAATAATTCAATGCTAATTAGATAATTATTGGGACATGTGAATCAATTCCAATAGAGCAATTGAGAGCATCATATTGTTTTCTTAGCCTAAAGGCTATGAATAAAAAAGTACCCCACCAGTGTTTATTATATCCCCACAGGGGCACAAACTAGGCCAAATCAAATTCACAAACAAACACTTGCAACCTAGTGTTCTCTGGAGCGGTGCCTTCACTAGAGCAAAGTTCACGATGGAGACAAAATAGAACGAGAGAGCAAACCAGACCCGAAGACGTCTACACAAGGAGATGTCGGTGAAAGATTCGCTGAATCAAACCAAATGGCGGGTTCGAGTTTTGCCGAGGGGTGCAAGAGGCAGCGCCGTTCAACAGAGGTAACACATACGGCGGTGACGGGGAGGAGAGGCGGCTGATCGGACCAGATGGGGTCAACAATCAGACTGCTGAGGCATCGTCGCAGTGGGTGATGGGTTTGAGGACAATCAACGTTGCAGTGAGAAACGGGAAGAGGGAGAAAGAGAGAGGGGGGACGCAGGGGGTGTGATCGGAGCGCTAGGCGGTGATAACTCCGTTTTCGGAGTTATTTTATGCCTTTTATTTCTACGTTTTGCGTGCTCAACATGGAGAATTCGTCGTTTTTTGAGTAAATTGAGCTACTATGTGATATTGTAAGTTCATGTACGTTACTTGTTAAATCCGGGCGTTTCTTTAGTTATTTTCATCTTTTATTGTGATATGATCGCGGGTTGTGTTTTAGTGTTGTGATTCGCAGGAAAACATGGCTTGGAGGATCATGCGGGAGATGGAAACGAACTTCGGAAGCAAGGAACTCAAAGGAAAAGTCAAAGGAAGCAAGAAGGAAGTCAAAGGAAGAAAGGAAAAAGTCAAAAGAAAGATGCTGAAAAAGGGGGTCTTCGTACGAAGACCATTGTCTTCGTAAGAAGAGAAAGTACTTAGCCAATTTTTGGAGTTCTGAAGATGTCTTCCTAAACAAGCATGCAGTATCTACATAAGAAAACCTTCGTACGAAGAGCATGTGTCTTCGTACGATGACTCTTTGTACGAAGACAAATGTCTTCGTAAGAAGACATCGCTGGAAGTCAGAATTTTGAGCGAGGCTTTTTCGTAGTTTATCCAAACTTTGTAATAGTATTATGGAAACATATTTAAGGGTTTTAGGTCGACTTTTTCAGTAGTACCTCACGTTATAAACACTTTTTGGAGATCAAGAAGCTATTGGGAGAGCTTAGGAGCTTTGGATTACTCGTTTGGATTCTCAACTCTTCTCTTTTCTTGGTTTTTTATGTTAAAACTCATGAAACTCGTTGTGTTGAGTATGAATCGTAGTAGCTAAACTTTATTTGCTGGGAATTCTCGTTTGGTGTAGCTAGGGTTTGATTTAAACATCATGTTTTGAGATTGTGATTCATGTTTTAACTTAATCTCGCGTGTTCTTTCATTATTATGGATTATTTACGATTGTGATCACATTATTTTTGCGAGTAGCTAACGTAGAGATAATCTTAATTAACTTTCACGTGGTAACTCCGTGATAGTTAGTCGGTAAATTGAATAATCCACCTAGTCGAATCAATTTTTGGTAACTCGATATTGTTAACTAGGATCGTTAGAGTAGAATCACGGTTCTAATGCATGCTTAAATCTAAAATAAACTTGGTAACTCGGTATGTTTTGGTTTTAAGTATAGTTGACTTGCTTGGTAACTCGGTAAGTTTAATATTGCTCGATTAATAGTGAAAGACACACGGTTGTTTTACGAATCAAAACATAAGTTTCGATCAACCTAGTGAACCTAGAGAATTCCCGGTATTTTTCCTCATATTACAAAAGCCCTAAAATCATTCTTTATTAATCGTGACCTACTTCACTCGGTTAATTGAGAATTTTGCATTTTTATTTTAGTAGAATTAGGCCAAAAACACAACTTGCGAAGTACCCACATAAGGTTTGAAATAATAACTACTTTAAACAAAGTCCCTTGGGTTCGATAGCCCGGATTTCCGGTTTATTACTACACACGACAACCATACACTTGTGGTTAGAGCGTGTCAAGTTTTTGGCGCCGTTTCCGGGGACTTCGGTTAAATTAGTTATAATTCCTAGCCTTAGGGATTTTAATTTATTATTTATATCCGTTACTCACCTACGTTTTGCGTGTTTTGTGATTACAGGTTGATTTACACGGTGCATGACCCGTTCTAGAGATGAGCCTTTGTATCCAACGTTTGAAAACCCGGAATCCTTATTGAAAGCACAGCGTAGAGACAAGAGGAATTCAAGCTCAGTCACCATGGACGAGGAAACTATAGCTGAGTTTGAGAGAATCCGCAAAAGTGTGCAAGATGCGGAAGCAGCTAGAGCAGCTGTTGTAGAGGAGGCAGCAAACAGAGCCGCGGAAACTGAGCAGCTTAGGGCTCAGATGGCTGATATGCGGGCGATGATTGATCGCATGCAACCTCCAAATCCACAACAACTTCCTGGTACGGAGGTAGTTGGCAGAAATAACGGTGGTAATGGGAACAATGGGGGCAATAATCGGAACAATAACGGTCGGAATGCGGCAGAGCAATTCAATAATGCTGAGGAGGATGAGCGTCCTTTGGTGGACTACTTCAGAACTACACCGGAGGGGTATCAACCCACTATTTTCAGACCTCAGATTAATGTCGCACATTTCGAGATTCACCAACCGTTGATCAACATGGTTAGGGATGAATGCTTATTCACTGGAGCCCCGAGTGATGATCCACATCAGCACTTGCTCAATTTCGAGCAGATAACTTCTACCATGTATGATCAGAGAGTTCCACTCGAGACGATAAAGCTCATGCTTTTTCCCTTCTCTTTATCAGGAAAGGCAAAGACATGGCTTATGGAACTTCCAGCAGGCAGCATAGTTACATGGGCAGATTGTAGCAGAGAGTTTCTCAGGAAGTATCTTCCACCATCCAAGGTTGCTCAACGGATGGCTGATATAACCAAATTTACACAACACGAAGATGATTCTCTGGGAGACACGTGGAGAAAGTTCAACCAGCTCCTTTGCAGACGCCCTACTCACGGAGAGCCATGGTACAAACTTCTGGACTATTTTTATAATGCCTTAGACAGAGAGACTGCTAGTGAAATGGACATGATGGCTCAAGGAAATTTTATGGGAATGGGATTACAGAGATGTCGTGATCTGCTGGATAATGTAGCTAAACGTGAATCCACGAGGTCTGAGACTCGTAGAAACACGAAATCAGATGGGGCATTAGTTAGTAAGATTGAGTCCATGGTGGAACAGAAATTTGAACATCAGATGGCAGTGATGACGTCGGCTTTCAGTAATTTGAATCCATCGGCACAGGTGAAGTCAGTGGGAGAGATGGTAGCAGATGCAAATCAGGGATATGGGGATGGTATTGAAGACGTGAACTACATGGGTCAACAAAGACAGCAGCAATGGCCAAACACCTATCATCCCAACAATCACAATCACCCCAACTTCAACTATGCCAATCCGAATAGTGGATTATATGCGCCAGGTCAAAGGCCAAATGTTCCTTACCAAGCTCAGAGACAGGTTCCATAGCAAGAGGCTCCACCTCCAACCACAGAAGAACAGGATACAAACGCGTTGTTGAGGAAACTGTTAGCTAGCAATGATAAGATTGAGAGCAAGATTGTTGCGATAGAAGCTTCGATAAAGAGTCATGAAACACAGATTGGCCAAATAGCTAACCAGAATACTCGACTTCCACCAGGGATTCTACCTTCTAACACAATCGCTCCACCTGAGCAATTGAAGGCTATCACTACTCGCAGTGGGACCACCACTAAGGACCCTCCATATCCGACACACGCGCGAGCCGAGGCAACTAAGGCCACAGAAAAAGCATTAGATGAAGAAATTTCCGTGCCTACCGTGAGTCCCCAATCAAGGGACACGAGTAGGAAGTCGGAGGAAAAGCCTAAGCCAAAGGAAGAGTATAGTGTTCGTGTTCCCTACCTGCAGAGATTGAAGAGTCAAGAGGATGCCAAGCACTTCAAGAAATTTGTGGATATCTTCAAGAAGTTACACATCAATATCCCCTTTGCTAAAGCAATTTCACAAATGCCTAAATACGCAAAATTCCTCAAGGACCTACTCTCTAATAGGAGACACATGGATGATTTTGAGACCGTGACTCTGAATGAGGAGTGTGGCGCCGTGGTTCAAAAAGTGTTACCCAAGAAGATGAAAGATCCGGGTGGTTTCATTATTCCTGTGACATTGGGAGATGCGTTACATGGTAGAGCATTATGTGATCTTGGCGCAAGCATAAATTTAATTCCTACATCAGTTTTTGAGCAACTTTGTGTAGGAGATCCAAAACCTACTCGTATGTGTTTACAGATGGCTGACCGTACTATAAAACGACAACGGGGTGTTTTGGAGGATGTGCTTGTGAGAGTCGAAGGACTCATCTTTCCCGCACATTTTGTCATCCTAGACATGGATGCTGATGATGATGTCCCACTCATATTGGGACGACCATTCCTTGCTACGGTAAAGACGATTATTGATGTTGCCAATGGAGAGTTGACTATGCGTATTAACGATGAGAAGGTGGCATTTAATGTCTTTGAAGCTATGAAATTTCCTGCATATGCAGTGAGTGAGTAGTGTTTTGTGGTGGAGGCATACACACCGGATGAGGAGAACGATATCTTATTGGAGCAGCTGTATGAGGAACTGGCCTTACTTGACTTGAGTGAAAAAGAACGAGCTATGGAAGCCAGTTGGCGTGCACCCCTACCCCTATTTAATGAGGGAAGCAGGAAGATTCTTACTCCTTCTCTTATTACTGCTCCTGATTTAGAGTTGAAACCTTTACCTGCTCATTTAAAATATTTATACTTGGGATCTAATGAGACTTTACCTGTGATTGTTTCTGCGTGTTTGGACAGGGAACATGAGGAGCAGCTTCTCAAGGTATTTTAGGAACGGAAAGCAGCTATGGGATGGACCATAGTAGAGATCAAGGGGATCAGCCCCACAGTTTGCCAGCACAAGATTCGGCTCATGGAAGATAAGAAGCCGGTAGTTCAGTTTCAGCGCCGCCTCAACCCTCACATGCCGGAGGTGGTGAAGAAAGAGGTGCTTAAATGGTTGGAAGCAGGTATCATCTATCCGATTTCCGACAGCGCGTGGACTAGCCCGGTGCAGTGTGTCCCTAAGAATTGAGGTATAACTGTGATGGAAGGGGAAAAAGGTGATCAGATTGCCACTCGTACAGTTACTGAGTGGAGAGTTTGCATGGATTACCGCAAACTCAATGATGCCACGTTGAAGGATCATTTTCCCCTCCCATTTGTGGACCAGATGCTTGATAGGATGGCACGTCATTCGCACTACTGATTTTTGGATGGATACTCTGGTTATAATCAGATAGCGATTGAGCCAGCTGACCAGGAAAAGACAACATTTACTTGTCCTTATGGGACCTTTGCATGCAGACGCATGCCCTTTGGGCTATGCAATGCACCGGCTATGTTTCAGAGGTGTATGATGTCTATCTTCTCTGACATGATGGAGCAAAATTTCGAAGTCTTCATGGATGATTTTTCACTTTATGGTGATGGGTTCGAAGGCTGTCTACAGCAGCTAGCTCGGGTACTGGACAGATGTATTGACACCAACCTAGTGCTTAACTGGGAGAAGTGCCATTTCATGGTGACCGAGGGGATAGTGTTGGGGCACAATATTTCCAGCAAAGACTTAGAGGTAGACCGTACGAAAATTGAGGTGATTGAGAAGCTTCCTTATCCTACATCTGTCAAAGGAGTACGGAGTTTCTTGGGACATGCAGGTTTCTACCGGCGTTTCATTAAAGACTTTTCGAAGATCACAAAGCCTTTATCTGGTTTACTTGAGAAAGATGTTGTCTTTGATTTCAATGAAGAGTGCATGACAGCTTTTGATTTGCTCAAGAAAAAGCTGATCAGTTCTCCCATTATAGCCACCCCAGACTAGACCTTGCCGTTTGAGCTTATGTGTGATGCCAGCGATTATGCGGTGGAGCAGTACTGGTACAGCGGAAAGACAAGGTAGCTCATGTCATTTACTATGCCATCGTACTCTTAATATTGCACAGGTTAACTATGCCACCACGGAGAAAGAGATGTAGGCTATTATCTTCGCATTGGACAAGTTTCGGCCATACCTTGTGGGTTCTCAGGTGACCATTTTCACGGACCATGCAGCCCTCAAATATCTTCTTACTAAGAAGGATGCAAAGCCAAGATTGATCCGATGGGTTTTGCTAAGCAAGAGTTCGAAATAGTGATCAAGGACAAGAAGGGAGTATAGAACGTTGTTGCAGACCATTTGTCACGACTGGAGAATGAAAAAAAAGAAGATGTACCAATTAGAGAAGATTTTCCAGATGAACAACTTATGGTAGTGGTAGCAGCTGTGCCTTGGTTTGCGGATTTGGCAAATTTCAAGGCGCTCAACATTGTCCCAAAAGATATGACCTTTCATCAGAAAAATAAATTCTTCGCATATGCACGACACTACTTTTGGGATGACCCCTATTTGTTCAAGTTGGGAGCTGACAATGTGTTGAGAAGATGCGTAGCTGAGCCAGACACTTTGGACATTCTTAGACATTGCCATGAACTGAATTGCGGAGGGCATTTTGGCAAAACGCGCATTGTGGCAAAGGTATTGCAAAGTGGATTTTATTGGCCTTCTTTACATAAAGATGCTCATTTATTTGTACAGCAGTGTGACCGATGTCAGAGAACCGGCAATATCTCCAACCAAAATGAGATGCCTCAAAATTTCGTGTTGGAAGTACAGCCCTTTGATGTGTAGGGTATTGATTTCATGGGACCATTCCCTTCTTCAGTTGGAAATCTTTATATACTATTAGCTGTGGATTATGTGACCAAGTGGGTAGAGGCAATGGCGTGCCCCAAGAATGATGGAGCCACTGTAGAGAGATTCGTGCGTAAGAACATATTCACACGGTTTGGAACTCCCAGAGCCATTATCAGTGATGAAGGATCGCATTTCGTGAACAAAGTCTTTGCCAATGTCTTGAGAAAATATGGGGTAAAGACGCATAAGATATCACTGGCTTATCATCCGCAGTCGAATGGGCAAGCAGAAGTTTCTAACCGAGAGATAAAAGGGATTCTATAGAAGACAGTCAATCCGGGACGCAAAGATTGGTCCCTGCATTTAGATGATAGCTTATCGGCATATAGGACTGCATACAAGACCCCTTTAGGCATGTCACCCTATCAGCTAGTATTTGGGAAATCGTGTCATCTTCCGGTGGAACTTGAGCACAAGGCATTCTGGGCCTTGAAGAAGATCAATTTGGACGCTAAGCTCTCAGGTGAGCTACGGAAGCAAGCACTACTTGAACTTGAGGAATTTCGATTGATGGCATATGAAAGTGCGAGAATTTATAAGGAAAGGACAAAGCAGTGGCACGACAGGCACATCATCCCGAGAGACTTCAAGGTCGGACAGAGAGTGCTGATCTTCAATGCCATACTAAAGCTGTTTCCAGGGAAATTGAAATCTAGATGGAGTGGGCCCTACACAATTACTGCAGTTTATCCGTGGGGATCTCTTGAGGTGGAGGATGCAAATGGGAACAGGTTCAAGGTGAATGGCCAGAGAGCAAAACCGTATGTGGATGGGAATTTCATTGGAGTCATTGAATGGCTTCATGCAACTCTCTCTATTTGATTAATCTCGGAGGTAACTGGGTCAGGCCGTCGACCTTAAATTACAAAGCGCTTGTTGGGAGGCAACCCAACCTATTTATTGCTGTAGATTAGGTTTTAATACTGTTTTGTAATTTTTATTCTATTTGATTTATTTGAGAGGTGCGAGAGAGTGGATTTAATGTTTCCAATGAGTATGTGCAGAATTCCGAGGTGAAAGGCCTATTTCGGATCCCCGTCTTGATGCGCGCGTGCGAAACAGAGTGAAAATTGAAGAATTGCAGCCCAATACGCGTATCGGGATCCTAAGTGAAGGAATTGAAGATTGAAGCTATTCCTGCACGTATTCAACACACGCACCTGGGGAAGATCATGTTCCCGGACTCCCCGTCTTGATATATGCAAGGATTTGATTGGTGAACGGAGAAAGCTAGCATGGTGGCACGGATTAGGAGGTGATATTTTGAAGAACAGACTGAAAACAGAATTGAACAGTGCCAACGTCTGGGGGTGGTTGAGAGCTGTCTGTAGACAGGTGGATCGTGCATATCGGAGTCCGGATGAGGAAGTTACACCAAAAAGGATGCTTAAGCGAGTAAAACGAGGCCAAAAGCATCCGAAAATGTAAAACGTGCCTTGGAACGCGTGAAATTGACAAATAGAATACTCCCCGGATTTTGGGAGTGTTTTAAGGTGAAAAGGGAGTCTCGAGGTCGAGGAGATCCTTCGGAAAGCAAAGGCACGATCAGATACGCAAAAATTGGTCAAAAAGGATGTTTTTGGCAAGCTCCAGCATTGTCTTCGTACGAAGACAATTTTCTTCGTACGAAGACTTTATACTTAGAAAAAAATTGAGCTCTGAAAATTGTCTTCCCAGAACACTTTGCAGTATCTATCTGGGAAGACCTTCGTACGAAGAGAATTTGTCTTCGTACGAAGACTCTTCGTACGAAGACATCGGGCAGAAAGTCAATTTTGTGCACGCACGGAGAAAAGAGAAGGGTTAATTCTTGGGGGCATTTTAGACTTTTTTCTCTAATATTTGAAGACATCTGAAGCTTAGCCCGTTGTCTTCTTCATTCTACACCAACACAGCTCTCTCTCTTCCTCCATAGCCGCGGCACCCAATCTCCCCTCTCACTTGTTTCTTCACAAAATTCAATAAATAACCATAGGTTTTGCTCGCAATTCAAAGGAGAACAAGGTTTGGTAAGGGGTTTTGAGTGAGAGTGAGATATGAGAGAGAAATCAGAGGAAGAAGAGTTAGGGTTTGTGAAGCTAGATTGAAAAATTGGATGATTTGGAGCTTGATTCAGCTTGCGGTCAAGAAGACAAAGTTAACGGGCACATCACAAGGAGTACGGAGTACCAATCAATTCAAGCTTTCGAAAAAAATTCTCGGCGACCTCCAAAATAGTCCGTCTTGTCGGAATTCTGAATTTTTTTTGCCCGTAAGACTTGCTCCGGGCACGTAGGTACACTCTAAAACTAGCAATTTCAATACTCGAGTCTTAGGCACAAATTGAGTAAAATCCCATTTTATTTTCGTTGCGCTTAGTAGCGTGTTTGGGGGAGATTGCTTAGAGTCCTAGGATTACGTGCTTACTTGCTTACGTGCTTAATTTCTGTACACACTTTTTGTCACGAGCACAAACTTGAATTTCTCGTTTGTACTTGAATTTGAGTTTTAAATGGCGGGTGGAAAGAAACGGAAGACGGGAGAGGGTACTTCACAAGAAGCATTCGGGTCGGGCGAGCCTCAATTAGAAATACCGCCTATACCCCAATATGCTATTTTGAATTCCCCTCCCCCGACTAAACCGGGAATTGTAGGACGACAAACGGCAAAAGTAAATTTGAAAGAGCGGAGTATTGGGCCCGCATGTTATGATAGTTATCGTTTTGTCACCTACGAGGACCATCTTGACTCTCGCAAGGACACGTATTTGACTAAGAACGGGCAGCCCGAGAAAGAATTTCCATTGCACGAGGACATGCCTCAAGCAATAAAGGAAATTTTTGAGCGCGAGAAGCTAACCAATTGGTTTAAGCTTGTAGGGCCGTCTAGTTCTCATATCGCGCGAGAGTTTTGCCTCAACTTGAGGTATGCGAAAGATGGTGAGAGCCGAGACCCCCGTCTTGTATATTGTCGGAACGAGTGGATAGTCTTCACGCCAGAGACTATCGCCTTGGCCATGGGATTCCCCGTTTGAAAGAGGGTTGTGGTTACGAGACTACTCTTCGTAGTGAGGGTCTTTTGTCTCGTTAAAATGCATTTTGTTTTGCAAAGGGGCTGGATCCATGGGACAGGAAAGGGGAGGTGACTCAGTGGTAGGCTAAAAAGAGGTACTATAGGCCTGAGGCGAGGTGGTGTTGCGAGTTGCTTGAAAATTGGGTTCTGGGAATCACACAGAACCCTCATTACTCTTTCTGCCTATCTGTCTTGGCTCTCTGTCTCTATACCGGGGTTAGGGTCGATATTCCTAGGTTGATTTGGGAGAATTGTTTAGAGAGGGTGTCGAGGACCAACAAGTTGGGTCCCGGTCATACTTGTTTGCTGACTCATCTAGCCAAAACCTCCGAAGTAGTCATTGGGAGAGACATGGACTTGAAACCGTTCACTGCTAGGAAATGGCATAGGTTTGATGAGACGGCGAGAAAGAAGGGAAAGGGTAGGAGAATGAACACCACTCGGTTTGACAAACAAGTAGTTTATGACCACTTGAGAGAAGAGATGGCCTGGGACAGACTTGAGACAAGGCGCCAGTTTGCCCACACTAGGGACAATCAGGCGAAGCTGGGTGGTTTAATCCAGATGGTGGGCCAGTGGGTGATTCAGTCGAGTGGTCAGGCGGCGGGGGAGTTTGTTCCACCAGTCCCGACGGCTGATCCGTGGTTCCAGGAAGATGACTTTGAGTATCCGGTTCCGCCGAGTGAGGACGACGAAGAAGAAGAAGATGAGGAAGAAGAAGAGGAGGAGGAAGAGGAAGACGAGTAGTGGAGTGTACCCTCATGCTAGGATTGTTGAGTCCTCGTGTCATCGTTGAGGACAACGATGCATTCTAGTGTGGGGGTGGTTGATACCTTTTTACTAGTCAGTATTGAGTCTTTGCATCGCCCGTGTCAGCATTTAGTTAGGAATTTTGGTTATGTCCTTATTTTCTTCTTTATTATTCATATTTTTGCGTGCACGTTTTATTATTATTGAGTCATCCCACCAAACTATTGAGTCAGTAGTTGAGTCGGCCGTGCATGTAGTATAGGTAAAGAAAAAGAAAAAAAAAACTAAAATGTGAAAAACACCAAAAAAATTAAAAATTTGAGAAAGGGCAATCAAAAGAAGCTGAAAATTCGATAAAATCAAGAAGTGTGAGATTTTTAGACATAGGGCATGAATTGCGATCGGGAGTGACAATGTGAGTTTCCCTTAGTAAGTATAGAGAAGCTTTCTTTACAGGAATGCGTGCCTATTTTGTACACGGACTTAATTTTTCAAATCTAAAGTGTGTGCCTAGTTTTCTTACAAGAGTTGAGCTAGGTGTGAGCTAAACCAGCCGAACGTTCTTGTGTACGTCTTAGGTAGTCGCCAACCCGCCTTGTAATGGCACACAGAACAGCTGTGCGAGGTGTGTATTATAGCACTCGCTGCTTATAGAACTTACCTTGTAGGACCACTAGTAAACCCTGTTTTGAACCTTGGATTCTTTGATAACCTCTGGACTTAGGGTGACGATTCATGGCCTTCATCATTGATTGGTTAGAATCACCGCTTTAGTGCGTCACGAGGGTGTTGTGGTTGAGGGGGTTCGATGAGGGAGTACTTCATGATATACTTGTGTGAGTCTTACATATCGCATGTGCTTCATTTGTGATTTTCGAGGGGAATGCGAGGGTGAGTGAGAGTAGGCTTGCGCACTTCGGTGTGGCGGTGTTCCATGGCGTTACAACATGGACACAGTTGAGGAGAGCCGTGAGTGTGTAACATCTAATACACACAAAACTTGGGTTGGGGAATTTAATAGGTGGATCGTGCTAGGTACCGGATCTTACTCATCATGGTGTAGGAGGTTTGGTTGGATTAGGCACGAGACATATATCCGATTGGCTACTTGAGAGGGGACAGGATTACATTCGAGTGTGGGGGTGTCGACTTTTGAATTCGGACATCGATATTGAGCTTGCGACGACTCCATCCCCACACGTGCTTTATTGTGTTAGCGGCTTTGTTTGTTACACCGTGGATTTCATCGACTTAGGGGGAGAGGAATTTAATTGTGATTCATATGCATTGACTTGGTTATTCTCTTCCCTTATCATCTTATTTTGGCTTGACACTTGGAAGACCACTCGAGATATACATTGTATAAGTTGTGCAGAAAGTTAAAAGATTTAAAAAAACAAAAAAAAAAAGAGAGAGAAAAAAAGGAGAGTTGAATAAAGGAAGAATGGGAAGCGTTTTGGAAGATCGAGTGGAGAAGCGACTAGTTCACGAACGAGAAGTTTTTTTTATGCATCATTCATGACAATGGCCGCGAAAATCGTAATTGTACCGAGGTGTGAGGGGATCGAGGGCCGGAGATGGTGAGTTTCGGGCTTGGTTTCTATCATTGTTGTGAGGGTGTGTGAGATGTGGTATTTGTGAGAATGTGACGCTTTAGGGCTCGTTCTTGATTATTTTCCTATTTGTTCCTAAATCCTCACCATTCTAAACCCGTTAGCGGATTAGGAGCTCGGACCTTGAACGTGGCTTAGCCTAGCATAGCCTCTTATTTTGTGGCACACATGAAAAGGTATTGCATTCTTGTACATAGTAAAGCTAGGTTCTCTATACTAGCTAGGGGAGATTCGCGTTGCCGAATTTGATTTCAACTCATGCCTTGTATCTAGATTTCTCATCGCTTCGTGTGAACCGGTTTAAGCTAATGGAGATTGCCCAATCTCGCAAAAGAAAAGGAAATTTTTTTATTTCAATACTTGCATTGTGAATATTGCATTTGCATATAGGTGCATTGTGTATAATCGAGTCGCGTCGACTAGTAAAAAGGATGGTTTGTGGATTGATCTACTCGGACTAGTATGCAATTGATCATGGTTTTGTATGCAATGTGAGATGGTAGTATGCAAATGGCGTAGGGAAGTTATGCAATGAGTAATTAGGTTGGTATGCAAAGTTGGATTGATTACGGGAAAGTGAGAGAAGTTGTTGGCTTGAGAAAAGGAATTGACTTGGGAAATTTGCTCGGGACGAGCAAAAGGTAGTGTGGGGGTAGTTGATAACTCTGTTTTCGGAGTTTTTTATGCCTTTTATTTCTACGTTTTGCGTGCTCAACATGGAGAATTCGTCGTCTTTTGAGTAAATTGAGCTAACATGTGATATTGTGAGTTCATGTGCGTTGCTTGTTAAATCCGGGCGTTTCTTTAGTTATTTTCATCTTTTATTGTGATATGATCGCGGGTTGTGTTTTCGTGTTGTGATTCGCAGGAAAACAAGGCTTGGAGGATCATGCGGGAGATGGAAACGAACTTCGGAAGCAAGGAACTCAAAGGAAAAGTCAAAGAAAGCAAGAAGGAAGTCAAAGGAAGAAAGGAAAAATTCAAAAGAAAGATGCTGAAAAAGGGGGTCTTCGTACGAAGACCATTGTCTTCGTACGAAGAGAAAGTACTTAGCCAATTTTTGGAGTTCTGAAGATGTCTTCCTAAAATGGCATGCAGTATCTACATAAGAAGACCTTCGTACGAAGACATCGATGGAAGTCAGAATTTTGAGCGGGGCTTTTTCGTAGTTTATCCAAACTTTGTAATAGTATTATGGAAACATATTTAAGAGTTTTAGTTCGAGTTTTTCAGTAGTATCTCACGTTAGAAACACTTTTTGGAGATCAAGAAGCTATTGGGAGAGCTTAGGAGCTTTGGATTACTCATTTGGATTCTCAACTCTTCTCTTTTCTTGGTTTTTTATGTTAAAACTCATGAAACTCGTTGTGTTGAGTATGAATCGTAGTAGCTAAACTTTATTTGCTGGGACTTCTCGTTTGTTGTAGCTAGGGTTTGATTTAAACATCATGTTTTGAGATTGTGATTCATGTTTTAACTTAATCTCGCGTGTTCTTTCATTATTATGGATTATTTACGATTGTGATCACATTATTTTTGCGAGTAGCTAACTTAGAGATAATCTTAATTAACTTTCACGTGGTAACTCCGTGATAGTTAGTCGGTAAATTGAATAATCCACCTAGTCGAATCAATGTTTGGTAACTCGATATTGTTAACTACGATTGTTAGAGTAGAATCAGGGTTCTAATGCATGCTTAAAGCTAAAATAAACTTGGTAACTCGGTATGTTTTGGTTTTCAGTATAGTTGACTTGCTTGGTAACTCGGTAAGTTTAAAATTTCTCGATTAATAGTGAAAGACACACGATTGTTTTACGAATCAAAACATAAGTTTAGATCAACCTGGTGAACCTAGAGAATTCCCAGTATTTTTCCTCATATTACAAAAGCCCTAAAATCATTCTTTATTAATCGTGACCTACTTCACTCGGTTAATTGAGAATTTTGCATTTTTATTTTAGTATAATTAGACCAAAAACACAACTTGCGACGTACCCACATAAGGTTTGAAATAATAACTAGTTTAAACAAAGTCCCTTGGGTTCGATAGCCCTGATTTCCGGTTTATTACTACACACGACAACCATACACTTGTGGTTAGAGCGTGTCAGGCGGCGCGACAGTTCATGGGAAGAAGGGTGCGACAGCGGCTAGGGTTGCTCTGATACCATGAAGGTTTGTGAAATTGTCCTCTCTGTACATCTCTCTTCATCAGTGATTTATACACAAAGTGTTTACAGGTGAATCCCTATAATTACACTAATCGCTATAATTACTCTAACGCTATAATTATTGCTATTAGAGAGGAGCCACGTTATGTCACACTATAACACTCTCAAATTTATATAGGGGTTATAATATAATAAACTAAAATTTTGAGTTAGTGGTGTAAATTTCTTATTCAGTAGTGTTTGCGAATTTCTTTATATGAGGGAATATCTAGAAACATGAATTCAATTTGGGCAGTTCTATAATTATTGAGAAAATTAGGGCAAATATGAAATTTCCTTAACTTAAACTTCTGGCTGAAACTAGTCAAACTGGAACTTTTAAGAATTTAAGTATACATATGAATTTAATATTTGAATGTAGTTGGGCCATTTTGATAATTATAAATGTTATATGAAATTGCAAGTTTACCCCTACACGCTTCTAAATTGTATTTGGAGTTCCCCTATGTGTCACACATGAAAGCTAGGCATGTGGCTTCAAGTGACAAGTGTCAAATCACTCTCTCAAGCTGGAAACTTCTCCCCAGACACCTCTTGGAGGAAAAATATCATCACCACCTTCCTCTTCCACCCTCAAGAACATCTACCCCCTACACCACCATCTCTACCACTGAACCACCACCACCACTAAGCCATCTTCCAAGCTGCTGCCACCATAGAAGCACCTTGTTCCAGGTTTAAAATCCCCAAATTAATTTGGGGATTAGAGGTGTATCAGGTGAGATAATTGGATAGGTGATGGCGAGCTTGGGGGTACCAGATTTGCGTGATAATTCGTCAGAAAAAGGAAGGCTCGCTGAATTCTGGGCTTCGGGTCTCTAGAGAGCCTCCATGGCTTTTAAAAAATCATAAGTCTATTATTTTTTTGTTTTTTTTCGGTTCTGGTTGGTTCATTATGCTCCCTCGAGTCCCGTGTTTGATTCTTGGTTGGGCTGTTTTTGGCGGGTATACTTCCCCTTTCATAACCGAATATCTTCTTTTGTGATTGCTAGTTTAAGGATCTTGATGGCTCTATGTGTTCCTTGGATGTTTAGCTTCATGTTTCGTGTTGATCTCTTTTCCGAATTCGGTCTTTAACATGTGCGAAAATCAAGTCGAAGTGGCTGCAAAACGGTAATCATGAGTTGGTGTTCTTAACACCGTGATTTACGACCATCTTCAAGTCTCTATATCTTTCTTATACCTCGATGGAATCACGTAATTCGAGGTCCCATGTATCCTTAAGGTTGCTAACAACTATTTCATGTTTCTAGTAGGAGCCAAACCCATCTATAATCAACTCAAAATCTCACTCAAAGATGGATGCATAACTTATGCTACCATTTCCATAACATTGGCTAAGTTTTTTTTTTCGAGCTTGCAACCCCTAAATCCTGTCCCTCACTTGACATATTCTTATGCGGGTTGTTGTTTCTTGTTTCCCTTGCTGAATACACCAATATCTTAATTCAATCCTTAAGTAAGCTGATATTCGCGACAAAGCCACCACTTTAAATTGTTCATGTCTTGGAACTGTTCATGTTGTGTCAACTTTGAATCCTTGTCTCTATCCCCCTCTCTCATCATTTGATGAATTGGTGTGACTCTTGCGCCTATTTGTTAACCCTTGTGGCTATTTGTTAACCTAGCTTAGCTCTGAAAATTCATGTAAAGATCTCTTTATGCAATACTCTGCGTGATCCTTAAATTTGTGTTAAAGATGCTCCAAATTGTATTTAATATTTTAAAACTTAGAAAATTGGCTAAGTATAGAATTGGCTTGAGTCTGCCTAGCTTTGACCTATAATATCTTTTTGACTACTTTGAATCCTCAAAAGCTTTACTATGTTCTTGAATCCTTGATTAATGATCTTCAAGACCTTATCTCCAGCTTTCTCAAACTCTTTCTCAGTTGCCAATAAATTGGCTCTGAAATTGATTGTTTATGCTAATTTCCCTCAATGCTTAACTTCCAGTTTGTCAGTCAAAGTGACATTTCTATCCTCCATAATTTTGAGAACAATTGTTCACAATGTTATTCAAAATCTACATGTCATATTTGACCAAGTTCGATCTTCTATAAAACTCCGTTTGGACCAAATTGTAGGAGAGGGGTAAAGTGGTAATTTCACATAAAAAATATGTTAATACTAAATTGATTTCTTGGAGCGATCTACACGTTCTAAATGGGCAATTGGATTCTCAATAAGCTATTTTAAGTTACGGTTGACCAAATTAACTATTGGGGATCTTTCTGCAATTTTTCTAAACTTTAGAGGTCTAAGTGGAAATAACTATAAGTTGTTATTTTCAACCCTATAACTACCTGAGAGTATCAAGAAAGTGATTTCATATTGTTGAGCATAGTTTACTATTGATAACGTGTATTGATAGTATTTGTACACTTATATGTGTAGAGATTGTCGTGATAGAGGATCAACATCGCTGATCAGGAATACTAGGCATGCTACAAGGTAAGCATGTGAATGCCTAATTTTCAGTCGATGATTACTAATATGATGTTATGATATGAAATAAGAAAATCATGTAATAGCTAATACTGGTTCATGCATATTTGGACACATAAAACATGTGAATTTGGCTATGATTCATGCTCGTCTTTGAATTACTTGGTTTGTATTTGATTCATGATTACTCTAGACCCTTGTATGGTCATTATTGTCTTAGGACGTCTAGTTGCGGTCACATACACTTATGGGACCCGGTCTACGAGCTTCTTTCGACAGGTAGGAGCTAGCTCCGGCTATATGCAGCTAGTACTAATCTCTAGATTGATGATCTGGTAGGGGTGTGTACACTTAAGTTCTAGCTTGTCAGAGAGATGATATGAGTTGGATTTGGTTTTTCCTACCTTTTCGGAAGTGAATCTGGTCTTCACGACCCTTATGGTAGTGGGATTTGGAATCCTCTGGATAAGACGAGTCTGTTAATAGCTATGTATTAACTGATATTTGAATTGACTGGTATAATCAACTTTTTAATTTTTTTCTCGAGTCAGGTTGTTGGGACAGTACATCTGTAAGTACGGGATTACACATTTTCAAAACTATATGTATATCTACTTTTGATATAAATCCTATCTTACTTGATGTAATATGACGTCGTGACGTCTCTGCCTTCTATAACTTGGTAGGCGAGCACGCGGGAGACCATGGATTAGACAATCACTTAGGAGTTGTCACACTAGAGTATGCATATTATTATAGTAAGTTTTTTTTAAGCTTCAGTTTTTTTAATTCCGTCTTATAATAGAACCGTTAAGATTAAACTCATTGCTGAGCATTTTTGAGCTCAGCGGTGGAAATATCTGGGGAGTCTAGAGGCTCCAAGTGTATTTCTCTAGTACTCTAGGATGGGGGTGTTACACTCAAAACCACTTGCACGGGTGCTTCCCCATGCAGATAGAATAGATGCCATTTTGCATGGGCTTCTCTTGGTCCGATCTTTATCTAAACATATTTTTATTAATACAGATTTCTTACAGTCTGTCTTATTTTCAGGGTTGTGAACGTTTTGCGTACATTGAGTCCACTCGTAGATTCTATTAGATCCATAGCAGCAATTCTCGCTATTTGTATTGTTTTGACAGTCCCTCGAGAGGCGGTGCGAGAGGCGCATAATCTATCATCCCAGGCTATTAACAATCCAGCTAACTTTTGGTCACGTACATATTTCTTTTTGTAGCTAGTTGTTTATGCTTTTAGGCTCTTCTCATATTGTTTTGACCTATTTTTCTTTCATTTTTGTTTTCTCTCTAGATTTTGTACATGGCTCTTGGTGTAAATTCTTTAGTTCTTCAATGAAAGTTCTTAACGTTTTATATAAAAAAAAAAACTATAATTGGTTCCTCGGAAAAGTTATGTGTATCTTTGAAAGAATATGTTTCGTTTGTTGTCATGTGGTTTTCTACCTGGTATTAGTTCAGGGAACAAAGACTCAAAATCTAGACTAGTCTATTATATATGTTAGAATTACGTTAAGGTTCTTTTATACTCAGATACTTATGTGATATCAACCCTTTTTTGAGTTAGACTTCCTGGATGCAGTATCTAAATACATTTTGCATATTATCTGAAGGGTAAAAAATCATTTTACATAGTTCTCTAGCCTACTCTTAGGCCTAGGTGTCTGTCCACGTATATGTCCAATAGCAGAAGGGCTAGACGACCAAAATGGCAAAAGAATCAGTGATTGAAGGAGTCTTCAACACCCTCACTTGGAGAAGTTAGCCACCAAGGGAATGGAGAGGGGAGGCATGCCGCTTTCTCCTATTCTCTCTATCTCTCTCTCTGAGAAGGTGAGTTTCAGTTGTGATAACTAGTTTTTTTCCTAGCCTATGAACTCAATTTATAGTTCTAGATTAATTGATTCCAATCTGCGAAAACTTGTTTGTCGAGTCAGAGATTCCTAAAAAAATTAACTGAAGTTAAAATTTTTGGGTTTAGGAAATCAAACGCATGAGAAATACAAAACTTCTCTACTTAATACCCACCAAGGACCCATGTGAATTAGCATAACCATATGTTTAGTGGTTTGCCTCAGTCGTACTGACTAGTGACGATCACAAATGATGAAGGTCGCAGTGCCTCTATGGTATCCTTATGAACGGTCTGAACTAGACTTCCTTCTCGCCGATGCTAGTCTGTTGGAGGAAGGATGAGTGATCTCGTCTCAAGAAATCCGCTAGACTCGAACGGCTCAAACTTCTCTTACTCTAAACTTTAACTCTTATGTATCAAAATCATGAGAACCGTAGCCACGATGCAAGGATATTGATAGGGTATGAGAGAATTCGACTTGCCATTTAATCCTAACTGATATGAATATTTTGTACTTAAGTCTGAAATCCGCAATTGTTCTTTACTCCAAATAAAATTAGGAATACATGCTATGGGGGGGGGGGGGTTGCCTAACTAATTCTGAATTGGAAAGGTTGTTCCCTTTTCGCAGCTCAAGTGTGTGGGTTCTCAAATGGATGAACCCAAAAAAATTCCCAGAGGTCGAGGGCAATGAGGAGAGGGATATTGATATTGAGCTACGAAAGAAGGTGCACTGCCACATTGAGGGTCGATGCCCTTATACATGAGTAGATGCACCACCCACGCATTTAATCGCTAAGTTCTATTAGTTGATATCTAAATTCGTTTAGGGAAAAAAAAAAAGCTTAAGTGGGGGGAGGATTTTTTAGATTTATGCTAGCCATGTTTATGTTTTGCATAGCCACTCACGTGTAGAATTTGTCGTATTGTGAGTCAGTATAGTATTTTTAGTTTGTGTCGTGTTTTAAATTATACTGTTGCATTGTGTTTAGATTGTTTAGTTTATGAATTGTCTGCACTTTTACTTAATTGAGTCTATCCACAAAAAATAATTTGGTTTATCGAGTTGGCCAATGCATATAGAGTTTAGAAAAATATGAAAAAGAACAAAAAATATAAAAATATAAAATCAAAAAAATCCTAAAAAATGAATACTTTAAGAATAAGGGCAATCTAAGAACTAGAACACGGAGAGAGTTCAATGAAAGAGTTTTGAGAGTAGGAAGCGCCGTAGTATGATAAATTTATTCCTAGTATCTTATGTGTGGGTTTCACGAAAGGATGTCCTTGGTATTCAAGGGATTGTCGAAAGATTAGACGCATTGGGCATACTTTTAGTTCCTTTAGTGTGCTACGAGGATTAGGTCCTATGGTAGTTGAATACTCTATTTTTAGTGAAAACTTGTGGTCTCTTGTAAATCTATGGTGGATCTTCATGTTGAATCGGGTTTCATGTGGTACATTCATTCGGCCTAAGTGAAGTAGGGGAGTGTACAACATCATCCCTTATGGTGGTTTCAAAACTTAACCGAAAAAACACACTTGTTTTCTCGAAGTGCACCGTTGATAAATGAAAGAGAATGAAAAACAAAATGATTAAAATCTTCTCTTGGATCAATACGATGAACGACCTAATGTTCCTCCACTCACGTGGAGATTTGGATTCAATCCAACTAGAGAAAATAAGGAAAATAAAAGTTAAGTTGTATTACACAAAGTTGTGTCTCCCGTCACTGGGATAATTTGCATTCATTGTAATAGCGGATAAGATATTTTAAATTTAAATGACTTGTAGAAGAAAGACCATCATAATGACCTAGGATGCCTACGACCCTCCGAATTAAAGAACATGTCCGTGTCTTGGTTGGTTATGGTGGATGTTTGTGGACGCCTTAGTGAGATTGTGCGTAGGATAATCTTATCTCTTTTTCTACCACGGTTGTGAAATTCCAAAGTGAACTTATGAGAACTCTATGATTTCAATTGAGGATATGAGATTGCCCAATCTCTTAGAAAAGAAGAAAAGAGATATGTGTTTAAATAATTGAATTGTTAATAATGGAGTTGCATTGTTTATAATCATGTAGATTGTATAGTCGTGTGTTTAGAGTCGTGTCTCTGTCTCAGGATGGCTAGGAAGTGTATGCAAAATGGTGGATTGAAAGATCATTTTGAGAGTGAGTTTTCAATGAGGATTTTGCTCTGGACGCTTAAAAAGGTAGTGTGGGGGTTTGATAACTCCGATTATGATTTAATTTTTATCTTTGTTTCTTACCGATTTGTGAGCATAAATTTTATTTAGGCGTTATTCCGAGCGTACTTGAGTATTTGAGCTTATTATGCATAATTTATAATTCGGGCATTTTTCGCATTTATTTGATCTTTATTTGTCACATTTGATCGCATGGGATGTTTTCGTGTTGTGTTTGACAGGACCCAACAGGAGAAGGGAAATGAACTTCGGAAAATACAACGAAGCTTGGGAGCAAAAGAAAGCATGAAGAAGAACTACAAAGACTGAAAAAAGGGGAGCTAAGTGTCTTTTCAAAAGTTTCAAAAAAGACCCTGAACACCCCCATTGAGTTAAGAAAATAGATTTAGCCAAATTTGTGTGCAACATAAGAGGGAACTCACATATTTTGCTGATCGGAGAGCAGAACGCTAATCGCACAGTCAGAAGGCAAAAAAACGTGAAGACAAAAAGTGATGATCGCACGATATGCTTGGAGAAGATCGCACAATATGGTACTAAGGGAGGCGCAGTTCAGGTTACTTAATTACTTAATGAGTGTTTTTAGGTTTTCAAAAATATCTAGCACTGATTAATTAATGCATACGGAGAAAGAAAAAGGAGCATTGGAGATACGGAGCAGAAGAGAAGAAGAACACAAAGGAGATCAAGTGGGATCTCGGGATCATTACAGGTTTTGCGGACTTAGTGTTTGATTTATGCTACTTCTCTGAATATTTGTATTGAGAAACTCAGTTTTTCACTGTTAATTATGCGTAGCGAAACTCATCTCTAGGCATCTCTAGAGAGCCCAAGGTTTATGTAGTCGGTTATTTTCCGGATTTTAGACTATGTTTCATGCTCTTGGATTTTCTTATTGATTGAGGATTTATTTTCATGATCTAGTCATTGAACTTAGACTATTGACACTGTTAAGTTGGATTTGATTATCAATGGAAGTAGGTCTTCTCCATGAATTATGTTCTTCTCTTAAAGTTAATGCCAGGGTTAGTTAATGAGTCATGACCCTTACTTTTTGAATAGCTAGAAAGTGCTTGAAAGAGACTATTCCTAGTTGTGGTGAGAAATGAACACAATTCCAAATTAACGAGATTGAAAGGAGAGTTGAATAGGTTTGGCCCGAGTGGGTAGATTTGGTGGAGATTTAGACTGTTTCGTGCAATAGTGGACAAAAGGAACCCGTTGTCGTACATGTCGTTCGCCTGTTAGAACAGAATGGTAGATGGTAGTGGACCGACAAGATCTGTATTAAATTGTGACGTTGAATGACATGACATGAGATTGTCTGTGCAATTACCCGGCTTATCTAGAATAGCGTTAACGTGTTATATTACCATATTCAGAAATCGCTGACAACCCTAGGTGATCTACATATTGTCTAGTGTAGATAGTGCTTTCTGAGCTGACAGATCTTGGCCACGTGGCAACCATCCAGCACACCATATTGTGCTCCACTCACACTGGATCACCAGCCGAGCTGATCCATGTGGGGGCTGCGAGACAGAGCCCTCGCATACCACTGCACGGGACTTGTAGGGACTTAGTGGTTTGGAGGCTAGAGTAAGCCCTGTCGCGTGCGAGCCAAGCCCGCACGCGACCTTTAGTAACTGCTTTGAGAGATTTATGGCACGAGCTCCATAAACCCGGTCAATCCGGTCAAACCCGGTCAACCTCGTAACGGTTCCGGTATTCGCGCACCACGTGCTGTAACGGTCCCTATATATGAGGACGAACGTGCCGTTGTGGTTAAGCTAATTAAGCCGCCATTGATGGGCGCATTAACCACACTACAACGGTCACGTTCCCTGCTATATATAGGACGTTAACCTTTCCATACAAAGGAGAACACACTTGCCATACGCGGGAGCTCTGCCAAACCTCTGTCTCTCTCTCAGACATTACTACTATCTTACACTCTCCCTACACACAACCCAACTCTTCCTGTGCTATCTCTGATCCTCTACATACGGTGTACACGGAGGTCTCCCCGCCGGAATCTCTTGTGCACATTTTCGGTGAACCCGACGTGAACTTTCCAACAAAAGCAACCATGTCTCAGGAGGATGATATCAGCAACAGATCGCCTTCCACCGAAGCTGCCTCGGGAGAGGAGACCCGCCGTACTCCTACGACCCCCGGCGAGGCACCGACGGTAGAATCCTTGGACGCCACTGTCCAAAGTCAGGCGAAAGCTCTCAAAGCTCAGTCTGCGCAGCTAGAACGGATCCTGGCCGTTCTGGGCACCCTTGCGCCAAACCCTTCATCAGCCACCGCCGTTCCTCAAGGAGGAGGAGCCCCTACTGCTCCAGGGCTGGGAGTGTCGACCACACCTCCCAACCCTAATCTGCAGACTCCACCGGCGACTACGCTGCTGCCTTCAATTCAAGGATCAACAGCTCAGATGTTGCCCCCCACTGCTCATACTCCTCAGCCTCCGGCTTGGATACCTAATTCGGCGTCGCAGTATCCCTTGCCTCCGTCAACGGCGATCTGGGGCAATGCGAGCAGCCAATACGTTCCCAATCCTCCGGCGGCGTATGTGTCGCCTCCGCCTGCGGCAACCCCTCCTTCTGCTACTGAGGGAAGCATTCCAGAGTGCATGACGTCTCTGCAGAAGCGCATGGACACTATTCTGGCCCACCAATCATTCGCGGATACTATCATCCCGAAGCTAGATAATGATCCACCCATCCCGCGGGAGATCTATCTCATGCCTAACCCAGTGGGGTATAAGGCTCCTAAATGGGACAAGTTTGAGGATGTCAACGGAAACGCTCATGAGCATGTCATGCGTTTCATCGATGTCATGGGGCCATACGGAGCCGATCCCAAGCTGCTGATGCGAGAGTTCCCAAAGTCCTTGGGAAACGTAGCGTACAAGTGGTACCGGACGTTGGAGGCCGGATCCGTGAAGACTTGGGACGACATGGTCCAGAAGTTCTATACCAAGTTCTTCCAGATGGAGGAAAAGGTGACAATGATCCACCTCTCGCGGATGTACCAGAAGCGCGAGGAGGACGGGATTACTTTCATCAAGAAATTCAGGGCGAAGTCCTTGGAATGCAAAGATCCAATGCTCGAAAGCCGGCTTGTAGAGATATGCCTGCAGTGCATGCGAGATGAATACAAAGGTATGCTCATCAACCTGCAAACACCTACGTTTTCAAAGCTTATCGAGTGCACGAAGAACATCGAGCCTATAGTGGAGAGACAGAAAAAGAAGAACGCCCCGGAGCGATCTTCGAGCGGAACTACCTACAAAATCGGGAGATTCAGTTACAAGAGGGGACGCGAAGCTGAAGTCAATACAGTTTCACCCCAGAAGCAGGCGAAGGTTGTGAACTTCGACGTACCACCTCTGCCATGTTCGGTGGAGGAGGCAAGCGACCTCTGTAGACAATGGCGCAAGGACGGTGTCCTACCGCCGCTCGAAAAGATACCCTCCAAGGAGATGGTGAGGGACCCGAAGTGGTGCGAGTACCACGGAAAGGTCATGCATCCCACAGCGGAATGTAAGAAGCTCAGGATTGTATTCAATCAGAAGATGAAGAACGGCGAGCTGATCGTCAGCGATCACAGGAAGGATGTGCGCAACAATCCACTTCCTGCCCATGCGGAGCAAGACTCGAAAGGAAAAGAGGTCGCCATGATCTCGATTGTGGACTTGGAAGAAGTCGCAGAGGACAGTCTACCCATCATTGCCGAAGTCCATGAGGATGAGGACTACAGCGTAGACACGGAGGATGAACGTGCCGACCGGATGAAGGGGTCGCACGGCTTCAGCACATTCTTCGACGAGATGAAATTCTCGGAGAAGTGCCGGACAGAAATGACGAAAGCGATCTTGAGGATAGCAGAGGACTACGAGGAGGATCTTGTAGTCTCCAACGGGAAAGTCATCAGGGCGTCTCGCTCTACAGAAAAGATTATGACCTTTTCTGCCAGCGATAAAAAGACAGATGCGAGCCACCAGAGGCCTCTGTATGTGACAGCCATCATCAATGGTGTCGAGTTCAAACGAGCATTCGTAGACGGGGGAGCAGCGGTCAACGTCGTTTCGCTCCACACACTGAAGCTAGCAGGGATCCCCGAGCACAAGATTGTCAGGCGTCCATCTCCGCTGATGGGATTCGGAAGCGACTCTAGAATGACGATTGGATGGATCCGCCTGGGCGTCCAGATCGGCAAAATCAAGTGCTCAGCGAAGTTCTATGTCATAGATGCGAACACTACGTATCACATGATCATAGGTCGATCCTGGATTCATCGCTTCGACGCGGTTCCTTCGACAGCTCACCAGGTTATGAAAGCTATCTGGAACGACAGAATAGTCGAGATACCGGCTTCAACAAATCCATTCAACTTGGATGAAGCACATCTCAGCGAGGCGGTATGGTTCACCGAGATGGCGAACGAGCAAACACCGGGACCATTCAATCCCACTCCTTTACCTCTATGGGAAAATATCAAGGACCATTCACCTGCGGGAGTGATGGTGACGAGGGAAGATGCCACGGAAAAGCCGCCCACACGCGAAGAGGCGCCACGAATCGCTTACCAGCGAAAGAGTGTGTACACACTGAAGAGAATTGCAAAGCATGACCCCGAAGGCAAGGAGATAGAGAGCTTCTACGCCAATGGGAAGAAGTGCTATCGCATATGAAGGTGCGCGGGGATGTCCTCACACGGGCATGGGGATATCCCTGGGCAAATCAACCAAATCGAGCAGATTGCGGTAACGGAAAAGACAATGCAGGGCACTCCGGATGAGAAGCTCAAAGAAGCACCCGAATGCATGGAAGATAGGCCCAGACCACAAAAGCAAGAGCTAAAGGAAGTGTTCCTCAGCCCGAACGAGGAAAAGAAAAGGCCAGTCTTTCTAAGCGCGGACCTCACAAGAGAGGAGGAGCAAGGACTGCTACAGCTCCTAACTGAATACAAGGATGTGTTCGCATGGGAGTATGATGAGATGCCAGGTCTGAATACAAGTATCACTATGCACCGTTTAGACATCATCCCAGGGTCTAAACCGGTAAAGCAGAGCACAAGAAGCTTCAGGCCGGAGCTTAACGTGAAGATCAAACAGGAGATTGTCAAACTCCTGGATGCCAAGTTCATAGAGCCGAATCACCATCCCACATGGCTGGCCAACATTGTGCCAGTGGTAAAGAAGAACGGACAGCTTCGCATCTGCGTGGACTTCCGGGATCTCAATCGCTTCTGACCAAAGGACGATTTTCCACTGCCCAACATCGATTTGCTTATCGATTCAACAGCGGGCCACCGCATGTTTGGTTTCATGGACGGCTTCAGCGGGTACAACCAAATCAAGATGGACCCTGAAGATGCGCGGAAAACTGCATTCATCACTCCGGTGGGGGTGTTCAACTACACAGTGATGCCGTTCGGTCTCAAAAACGCGGGCGCAACCTATCAGCGGGCCATGATGGCCCTGTTCCACGACATGATGCACAAAGGAGGTGGAATTTTATGTGGACGACCTGGTGGTTAAATCCAAGCAGGAAGCAGATCACCTCGCGGATTTGCGGAAAGTGTTCAATAGATGTAGACGCTTTCAAATGAAGATGAATCCCATGAAGTGCGCATTCGGGGTAACATCAGGGAAGTTCTTGGGATGCGTGGTTCATCGCCAGGGAATCGAGCCTGACCCTGCGAAAGTATCAGCCATCACTGGCATGACGCCGCCCCGTAACCAAAGTGCCTTGAAGACATTTTTGGGAAAGCTATCATATCTGCGGAGATTCATCCCAGCGATTGCCGAAATCACCTGCTGTTTTAGTGCCCTTCTCAAGAAAGATGCCGTATACAGCTGGACTCCGGAGCACGAAGCTGCGTTCGAAAAGCTGAAAGATCTGCTGACGTCTTCAAAAATAATGATCGCACCTCAACTGGGATCACCGCTTCTGCTATATCTGACGTCAACAAGGAGGTCCATAGGAGCACTCTTGGCTCAGGAGTACGAGGGTCAAGAAAGGCCTATCTACTACATCTCTCGCATTGTGAAACCTGCTGAATCAAGGTACACAGACATCGAACGTCATTGCCTTGCCTTGTTCTTCGTGATAGAGAAGCTGAAACACTACTTTGCATCGCAAAAAGTAGTTGTGGTCACCAAAAGCGATCCCATACGATATCTGTTAACTCATACTACTCCTGGAGGAAGGTTGGCAAAATGGTACATGACCATATCTCAATGCGATATCACATGCGTGCGACCGCGAGCGATCAAGTCGCAGGCGGTAGAGGATCTGTTGGCACAGTTCCCCGACAACAGCCACGAGCCCGTGATCGAAGAAGAGCTTGAAGGACCTGAAATCTATGCAATCGACGTGCCCTATTGGACACTCCATTTCGACGGTTCGTCAACAAGGAAATGTGGGGGCATTGGGATAGTCTTGACCAAGCCGGATGGAGAGGTCATACAGATGTCCGCCAAACTCGACTTCGCAGTCACTAACAATGAAGCGGAATATGAGGCTCTTATCGCGGGGCTGCGTGGAGCGAAGGCTTTGGAAGTAAGCAACCTGACGGTCATGGGGGACTCCAAATTAATTGTCAAGCAAGCCTCGGGCGAGTACGGCTTGAAGGAGATAAATCTTCTGTCCTACCGGACTTTGGTACAAAAGCCGGTGCAGCAATTCTGCGATGTGAGGTACGAGCACAAGCCCCGAGCAGACAACAGGCATGCAGATGCTTTGGCTACCTTGGGATCTAAGGTTAGCACAGACAAATGTCCCGCGAGGATCTTGATCGAAGTGCGAACATCGTCGGCATTGACAGAAGACGCGTGCGACGATGAACACATGGAAGATACGGACTGGAGAAAAGCAGTCTTACAAGCTATCGCAGAAGGCACAAGCAGTGAAAGCTGGGCACTCACAAAGGGGTATTGCATACATTGGCCAGACATGTCAACAGCCGCGGCCCTGATACAAGGGAAATGCGAGAGTTGCGCACTGATCAAAGATTCTCTACTCATCGCTCTAGCTGATGATGACACGGATTGGAGGAAGCCACTCTTTGATTTTCTCACCCAGGGCACCGTGCCCGAATCGAGAAAAGAAGCCGAGAAATTGAAGAGGAAGGCATCTCGATATATAGTACAGGAAAACCTGCTGTGGCGAAGAGGTCATGAGGGCAACTTGCTGCGATGTCTAGACGGCAGAGAAGCACAAGAAGTCATGGACCTTTCTCATCAGGCGGAACACCAAGGAGGTGCGAAATTATGCAGGCAGCTCCTCTCAATTGGATATTTCTGGCCCACGATGGAGGCTGATTGCCGCATCAAAGTACAGCGCTGCCAGGAGTGCCAATTCAAAAGAAATCTAGTGCACGCTCCCGCCGTGGATCTACATGCATTAGGAACACCATGGCCATTTCACACATGGGCTCTGGACTTCATTGGTCCCATCCGACCAACGTCACACGGGAATCATTTTATTCTCACTGCAACTGAGCTATTCACCAAATGGGTGGAGGCAATACCACTGAAGATGGAAAATGCGCTAGCCGTGGTCAACTTCATTCAAGAAAACATCATATGCAGGTTCGGAATCCCAAACACCATTCTTTCAGATAACGGTACTCCCTTTTTTAATCGCCAGGTAGCTGCGAAGTTAGCAGAGTACAATATCAGGCAGATATGTTCTACCCCTTACTACCCGAAAGGGAATGGGCAAGCCGAAGCGACCAACAAAACGCTGTTGAGGATTTTGAGCAAGATGTTCACAGATGACCACAAGAAGTGGGCTGATTCTCTAAGCATAGCTCTGTGGGCTTACCGAACTTCTCCATGGACACCCACGGGGGCCTCACCATTCCTACTATGCTATGGGGCCGAGGCCGTGGTACCTGCGGAGGTGAGAGTCAATTCGGCGAGATTGGCCTTTCACGCACTATACGACAATCAACGCGATCATGATTTAGTCTTGCTGGAGGAAAAGCGAGAACAAGCTAAAAGGACCAACAAGCGGTATCAAGAAAGGATCGCTCGTGCTTACAATAAGACGGTCCAGCGAAGAGATTTTGCAGTTGGAGATTTGGTCTTGCGCGCATCTGATCACTGCATGCGAGAAGCGGCTCACCCAAAGTTCGCAGCCAATTGGGAGGGACCCTTCGAAGTCCAGAAGTCTTTGACAGTGGCTATTGCAGCATACGAAGGTTGCACGAGACAACCTCAACACCAAGTTCAGTGAACATGCGCTCGATTAAGAAGTACTATCCTTGACTTCTCTCATTTCATGCGTTTTATTATGACGTTGCTTCATGTCTTGTATGGCTATGATTTACACAATCTCCTCTCCCATATGAGAGAATTGTAATCTCATCTCTCCCATATGAGAGCATTATAATAAGAGAATTCTCCCAAATGAGAACTTCATATTTCTGGCTGTTAATTTTGCTTCATTTAGTTTGTTATTACTGTTAACAATGGGCTATCCGCCACAATAGCAATTTTTGCGAAATGCGATCTTAACTGATCTTCTAAGCCTATCTGTTACAATAGCAATCTATGCGAAATACGATCTTGATCGATCTTCTAAGCCTATCTGCTACGATAGCACCCTTTGCGACATGCGATCTTAATTGATCCTCTAAGCCTATCTGTCACGATAGCGGCCCATGCAAATGCGATCTTAATTGATCCTCTAAGCCTATCTGTCACGATAGCAGCCCATGCAAATGCGATCTTAATTGATCCTCTAAGCCTATCTGTCACGATAGCAGCCTATGCAAATGCGATCTTGATTGATCCTCTAAGCCTATCTGTCACGATAGCAGCCTATGCAAATGCGATCTTAATTGATCCTCTAAGCCTATCTGCCACGATAGCAGCCTATGCCAACTACGATCTTAATTGATCTTCTAAGCCTATCTGCCACGATAGCAGCCTACGCAAAATGATCTTAATTGATCTTCTAAAGCCTATCTGCCATGATAGCAACTCATGCGAAAAACGATCTTAATTGATCTTCTAAAGCCTATCTGCTACGATAGCAACTCGTGCGAAAAAAAAAACGATCTTAATTGATCTTCCAAAACCTATCTGCCACGATAGTAATATATGCGTAACGTGATCTTAAAACGATCTTTCAAGCCTATCTGCCGTGATAGCAGTGTTATACAAATGCGATTTAAAATTCGTCCTTAAGACTATGTATTTCGATAGCAACGTTATGCAAAATGATCTTAAGTGATCTACAAAGGTCTATCTGATGAGATGGCACCTACACTTACATCTGAAAGCAAATCACAAGCCCATCTGCCAAGATGGCACAACTGCGCAAACACGATCTCGAACGATCTAATAAAACATCTGCGAATTTATATGGCAGATAGCAAATGCGAAATATGTACATAGCATTATACAAGGCGAAATATGCCGACACGCATGCGAAATTGTATTTTGTTGTAATGAGACAGCAGATAATACAAAAGACATTTATCATTATGAGTCAAAAAGACTTACAATTTATCTGTCTAGATAGCAGCTTACAAGCGAAAAAGCTCGAATCTAACTACGCAGCCAACATGGCTTACAATACATTCGAAAAGTAACTGACAAGCTAGCAGTGACACACCACGGGAATCCTGACTGAAAAGGGATGAACCCAACGGTCCTAACACCGGCTATGCGATACACAAATCTGCGGCCGAACATCTATCGCAAGTGGGGTCTTGCTCCAAAGAGCCACATGAAGCCATACGTTCAAGATCCCAGTATTTGACAAGGCCCTTGTCTGACCAACATCCCATGAGATGTGCTTGAGGAACCACCGGTTCCGGCGTTCAACAGGCAAGCAGAAGCTCCGAAGGGCGAGGGTTCCTTGTAGACGGGGATGAACGCAATGGTTCGCCACCCTGAGCTCACGAACGTGGGGGCAGTAAATTCTCCTCCAGGGATGCGGGAGGAGAATTCCGCCGTTCATTACGAATCGGTAGCACGGTCACTACGGCGCTGCACCTCACCGGGAGGCGGCCGGAAACATGACCTGCAAACATAATACACGAAGAAAATTCTTCGAACACACATGAGATATCATATCCATCTTCTTTATGATGGTTATAAAGAGCAATAAGCCTCATAAAGCGGATCTTGGAAACTATTTCTATAGCACAAAGTGCAAACTCAGGATTCACAACTTGGAGTTGCCATGAATCAACGAAAAACAAGCGTTGAAGCCAGCAGTCGTAAAGACTCACGGCAAAGCACATTTTTGGGATGAAGAACCCAAATGACAAAGACAGGGTTTATATAGACCTTGTGGAGACTCTTCAGTTGCCGAGATGAGTCAGCAGAATTTGAAAAGAGGGTAAGGTCAATCACTTACGCCTTGAAAAGCGGGTAACGATCAATTACCCTACTAAAGGCTACGACGATTCAGTTGCGTATCCTTATTAATGACGGATGGTCATGATTCGGATGGACTTCCCAAGGAAAGCGTGCTTATCTTGCGAGAAATTAGCGCGAAAATCAAGCAGAGTATCAATTGCTGATGTCATAATTGGATATGCACAGAGATGTCCTATCAAATCCCGGAAAGCAAAACGGGCATGTCGATTCTTTTGTTAAAAAAAAAGGGGGAGAAACCCTAGCAACGTTACATTAATGTTTCAGCATTACATTAATGTTCCAGCTATTTCCTTGCTACTCTTCAAATTAAAAAAAAAAGAAAGTCAAAGCAAATTCTTGACCAAGGAGTCACTAGGGGCGAACTGATGGCTCAGTTTCTCTACCTGCTCCACTTCCTGCTTCAATTGCTCGCACTTGGAATTCATCTCATGATAGAGCTTCATAGCCTCTTCAGCCTTTTGCTTCTGCTGCTCCAACTTCTGCTTCTCAGCTGCGAGGTTTTGGTGGCCGAGTTTCAAACCTACGGCTGCGCGAATCAGGGTAACTCTTTTCATAAGAAATCTGAAACCCAGTCTGCCTTGGACTTTGGCAAGAAGATTTTGGCACATGCCAAAAAGCAATTCGGCACTCTGGACAGAAATGGTCGCAGGCGTGGCCGCAGACAACTGCTCCAAAATCCAAATGGCTTCGGTGAGAAACAGCCTCCTGTCGAAGGGCCCTATCTCCAGAGATCTTTCAAATGATTGGGGGTATGTGAGGCGCATCCGAACTAGCCATTCCACATCAGTTTGCTTCAAACCTAAAGCAATGTCAAAGATACGTTATGCTACCAAACTCGCAAATGAATAATGCGAGATGCAAACAGCAAATCTCTACTTACCAGTTCCTTCAAGGATCTCACGAAGAGAAGGAATGCGCATTGCTGGAGTGGTCGAAGACCGTCCTCGCTCCATAGCTCTCCTGTCAGCTGCGAGCTCTAACCCCTCATAGTTAGGAGGAAGAGTATAAGCTGCACCAGCTGCTACTGCATTCCCGACCTGCGAGCCCCAAAAGCTCCACGCAGGAAGAGCTGCCGCCGATTCAGACATCGCTGGAGGCGTAGGGACAGCCAAAGTTGCTTGGCGAGGGACGCTCTCAGATGCGGATGCATCAACAGTACTTGTCCTTACTTCCTCAGCGCCAGCATGGGCGTCTTCCTCCATTAGCACAGCATCGGCCTCGGCGTCATCAGAAAGTTCGATGATGTCCTCAAGAGGTTCTCCTGCATGTTCAGCAGCTGCGACGGGCTTCTCGGTATGGGAACTCGGAATCGGAACATAGGACGCAGAAGGCTGACTTCTTTGCTCCAGCACAGGTTCCTCAGCATTGCCTGCGATACAAAATGCGATAGTATGAGGTAACTCGTATTGTACGTTATTTTACTATCTCTGCTAAAGCCAAGAGCAAGCACCTCCACGCGAAGGTGGGTTTGAAGTATCTTCGTCATACACTAAAGACGTGGAACCATGCCCTATTAGTGTGTCCTCAATAAGCAGGTCCTTAAAATGAGCGTGACCTGGGACGCAAAGAAACCAGTCATGATTCCGTTTCAAGTTGCTAAGGTCTAGTCCATGCATATCGTTCAAATGATTACCTGAAGGTTCTCCGCACTTGCCTACTAACCAACGGCGAATGTCAGCTTTTGACACACCAAGCTTTAATGCACCCACTACAACATCTCTATATGTTACTGCGAGATTGAAAATCTCACCTTTATTGCCGCCTGCGATTTTTTCAAAATCTGCTTGGGCTTGCTCCAAAGCTGCTGCATCCTCTTCTGGAGCCACATCCTCCTCCTCAGCCTGAGGAGCTACCTCTTCGGAAGCATATCTTCCTCGTCAGTGGGACGCACTAAGTCGTCAACATGTTGCTCTTCGAGGCTCTGCTGTCTCACACGCTCGAGCTCCTCCTCTTCATGCTGCCATCTTCTCTCAGCAGCTTCCGCGGCTGTCTTCCTGGACTCGGCAAGAACGTCCTTGCTTATGGGTTCATCTGGAATGCCAGAATGAGCATTCCTCTTTTGTCTCTTGGCCAAAAGGCCACCCATGGTCTCATCATCATCATCATCTGCGAAGAAAGGATTGGTTTAAGAAAGAGTTGCAAAAGAATTACGATAATGAGAAGGGAAACGCGATGGAGGTACCTCCTGATTCTTCCTCATGTATCACATTTGTTCTTTCTTCTTCTTCTTCATCACCTTCTCTGGGCTCCTGCCTCTCCTCTTCCTCCTCCTGGTTTAATGGAACAAAGGTCTCAACTGCGAGCTCCTTCCGCGCTCTACTGGGCATGCGACCTTTGCCTTTGTCCTTGACAGAAAGGGACCTCGCTGGAGGAGAAGTTGGAGCACTTCTAGGGGAAGAAATTGTAATTCCCTTTTGCCTGGGTCTCTTCGCTCTCGGCGCGGCAGTCACTGGAGGAGACGGATTATCTCTGGGTGGAGACGAGACCGGAGCATTATCTATCAGCGAGTCAGCAAAAGCATTCATGACTGCGCGAATCCTAGTTTCGACCTCAGGGTCCATCTTCGATGCTAGCAGGAACGACTGTCCTTGTCTTCTGGTGGCAACAATGGTGTTAACCAACGATTTGGAACGATCACCAGATGCGAATCTCCGCACATGACACTACAGCAAACAATATAGAATAAAGGCATCAACATGTGGAAATCAAGAAGCTTAACGCACGCGAAAAAAGTTGCTTACCTTAGCAAATGTCTCGCTATATCTTCTGACATGCGAGTCGCCTTTCTTAACTGCGGCGATCTTTTCCTTCAGAATGACGTCAGGGCACAAATGGTTCTCATGATCCAACAATGAGTAGCAACCATATTCAGACTCGCTCAGACTGCAATTGGGGCGAAACGGAAAAGAGTTTCTTTTGATCAAGGGAGCTCTACTCGGCTGGGCGGCCGACTGTGTCTCAATCCTTCTTTGTTGGGCGATCCAGTATGCGAGCCAATTATGGGAACAACCGCCCTCGCGGTTACCCGCAGGCTGCTCAAAGGGAAGATTGTTCATGAAAACTGTCTTGCACTCCTTTGTTAGCAAGCTCTTATAGCAACCTCTGATAATGGACTGGGGCCAGATTGATGGTGCCACTGCATCAAAGCCGAACTGGGGAGAAACTCGAGTGGGATCAACATCCACGGTAATCCTCTCGTACCTTGGCGTGAGCTCACGAATATGCTCTGCGAGAGCAGGAAGGGAACCTCGCAGACACCAGCAAAAGAATTCGCGATAGCGCTCATGGAAATGCGATCCCTCTTCGAAGAGGAGCTCTACTGAGAAGACGACACCCTTAGAAGGGTACAGCTTTGGAAACCATCGCACGTTCTCAATGCGCATGGCATAGGGTCTGGCAGTGAACTCTTGCCGTTTGTCGCATATAAGGCTCCAAATGCACTTGGTATTGTTCGCTCCGAACCACCTCGCAGCTCTGCCACTGTTACGCTCCTCCGTCTCGCCTGGGAGACACCACTTGTTGGGCTTAAGAGCAGTTGGGGCATAGGACGGCCATCGCTCAAAGACCCACATCATCAAGAAGGAAATGTTGACGAAAGTCAGTATATCGAGGCGGCCACGCGACTCCTTCATGGCCACAACTAGCTGATCCAGTCTATAGTACAGCGTGCCCAAGACCAAGGGTCCAAGTGCGACCCTCTGGCCAAGGGCGAGCTTCACAGCAAGCGGCAGAACGTGATAGAAAACCCTATCATGCGGGTGACCATCGATTAAGTACCTCGACAGCCATGCGCAGAGGAAAGCACAAAGGGTCAAGTGATAGCCTTTACCCTCCACATAATTCTTGGCCTCTGGGTCCTCACTCAGAAGCTTCTTGGTGATGCTGCTGTTCGCGTAGTCACGAAAGAAGTACTGCAACGATTTGCTCCAGGTATTCTTCGCAGACGTATCAACCAACTGCCAGTTCGGAAGGGCTTTGGTAGTGGTCCACCGGGTGGAGATTTTCTTCACCTCTGATAGGCATTCCTCCATCTGCGTGTACAAAGCGATCTCCGCAGCCGTCCTCAAAGGACTCAAGGGGTCCACTTCACCCATTGGAGAAAGATCGTACAGCATGTGCACGTCCTCGAGTGTGGGGGCAGCCTCGAACTCAGCAAAGTGAAAAGTGTGAGTCGCAGGCGAGTAGCGGGAAAGAAGGTTTAGAAGCATGGACTGGTCCAGCTTCACGGCAGCACCCTTCATAGCACGAACAGCGAAGTATACGCCGGCCTCATTAAGAGTCGCAGCATGATCAGTCAACACGTGGTCAATCCACTCATCCATGTAGTCCAATTTCTGGACAAAAGCTTGCGTGGAAATCGCAGCATAGGGGAAGTACCCATTTTCGATTCCCAAACGAACCACGTCCTCGGAGCCAATCAACTCGAGCAAAGCTGAGTTAACTGGGGGAGTCAGTGTTAGCAATCCCTCATTGGGGACAGAAGCAGGCAATTTCTTCGCCTTAACCCTCGCGTGGTATAAATCTTTGCCACCCAGATAGGGGGCTTTTCGCCACAAAGCTTGCGGAAGATCAGGTATCTCTTCGTCCTCCTTGGTGGGTTTGGTTCCTTTTGTCTTGGCCATTCCTGCGGAAGAGCAAGAAAAAGGGGGGAGAAATATGCTACACTTCAGTTTGAATTTCGAGATTCAAGATCTATGGAAAGAAAGATGAACAGTTTCTGGTATCAATTTCAGAAATTAGAGGGTTGCATTATCAGTGATTTCAAAACCCCACATCCGAAGTCCTTATTATTGAAGGATTAAAGCAAAAGTGGGTTTCAAAGATCAAAGCTTCTTCACAAGTTTCAACAGATAATATGTCATGGGTTTGCAGATCCAACACAGTTCAAAGCATACACTGGTATTTTAAATCAAAATTGAACAAGGCCAACCTTGTTTATGCGAAGCCCGCTTGGATACACACAGTTGAAGAAGACGATTTGCAGTTCTGAACTGGTGATTGATTATCTGAATCTGCTCTCGAAGACTTCCGGGTATCATTCACTTTGAGAGAAAGAAGTGATGCTTTGCAACAATGGAGAGTACAAGGTATTTATCCAAAAACAATGAAGGGTTGCGTCCTTTCAGTAGTCGAATCGCAACCGTCATCGTCGAATCGCGCAATCACAGGACAAGCTGACGTCACGCCTAAAAACCTAAAGGCCAGACGGCACGACTCTAGGGGTTTTAGGTCATAATGGCACGCACGGGGGCTGAACTTACCCGTATTTGAATTGGTGCGTGGCGGCGACGCGTATGTTGGTTTCCGCGCATGGAAGTCTATACAGCTATGAGTCTTCACGCGCAGAAAGGGGGCTAATGTAGATAGTGCTTTCTGAGCTGACAGATCTTGGCCACGTGGCAACCATCCAGCACACCATATTGTGCTCCACACACACTGGATCACCAGCCGAGCTGATCCATGTGGGGGGCTGCGAGACAGAGCCCTCGCATACCACTGCACGGGACTTGTAGGGACTTAGTGGTTTGGAGGCTAGAGTAAGCCCTGTCGCGTGCGAGCCAAGCCCGCACGCGACCTTTAGTAACTGCTTTGAGAGATTTATGGCACGAGCTCCATAAACCCGGTCAATCCGGTCAAACCCGGTCAACCTCGTAACGGTTCCGGTATTCGCGCACCACGTGCTGTAACGGTCCCTATATATGAGGACGAACGTGCCGTTGTGGTTAAGCTAATTAAGCCGCCATTGATGGGCGCATTAACCACACTACAACGGTCACGTTCCCTGCTATATATAGGACGTTAACCTTTCCATACAAAGGAGAACACACTTGCCATACGCGGGAGCTCTGCCAAACCTCTGTCTCTCTCTCAGACATTACTACTGTCTTACTCTCTCCCTACACACAACCCAACTCTTCCTGTGCTATCTCTGATCCTCTACATACGGTGTACACGGAGGTCTCCCCGCCGGAATCTCTTGTGCACATCTAGCTTTATCCAAATTGATTAAGATCTATTTTAACTTGAAAAACTTATAAAATAATGTCTTTTAAATATCAGTTCACAATCACTTGTTCCGGGGGGTGACAACTTCACCATTCACACCCTTTCCTCCCTGTTAGTTAGTGAATCAAACTATATTTTAATCATAACAAGTTACATATTGCCTCTGTGGGTTCCACAACCCAGAGTCTTAAAAATACTCCACTCTTACTACTTGACCGTGCGCCTGCGTATACGCGATTGTTTTCGCGTCATACTCTCAGCAATCGCATGACATGATCGTACATGATAATTCTCCATGGTGGTTGGAGATTGAGTAAATTGTTAGAGTTATGAGCATTCGCATGGTCGATTGGGAGATGTTCGAATTATTACATTATGCGCCTAAGGGGACTGTTTTGTAAACCTAAGGGGCTATAATCGCAAACCCTAGAGGGGATTAGCCTGAAAATAGGTAGAAAATGTAATATCCTGTATAATTATTAGGGGTAATTTAGTAATTTGAAATCTAAAAAAATAGTTGTGAAAATAAGGTTGGGTAAAACATCATAATCGCGTAAGATTTAGAAAATATAAATCAGCATTCGCGAATTAGTACGCAAGTGTTCTATATAGTTTTAGTCGAGACCGCGTGTGGACCACCGGGAACTTGTGTGAGGGTACCACACCCAATCATCCTAGCAATTGGATTGCCCAACCACACCTAAGAGTTTCCCAAGACTTCCTTTTCTCATTTGAATTGTTTACCAGACTTCATTGTTTTTCTGTGTCTTCTTCTTCTTCTTTTTCTTCTTCATTTATTCTTCATCTTCTTCCTCTTTTTATTCGGCAATCATTTTGCCCCGACAACGCCAAATCTTCCACCTCTTCTCCTTCCTATATAAATCACTTCTTCTTTTCCTTTTTCCTGAGACAGAACACCACCATCATCATCATCATCCTCATCATCTTCCTCTTCTCCGGCAACCACCAACACCACCGCGACCACCATCACCTCCACCTCTCAAACTCTCTGTTCTTATCTTCTCTCTCTCTCCATATACATTGCTCTGCTCTTCGGATTCACCAGCAATAGCTAACAGTGGAGCTCATCCACCACCGTCGTCGCTGCCACCGTCGTGGAAAAGACACCTGAAGCCTTCACCACTTATTTTTCTCTCCATTACTATGTCCTCTTTCAATCCCTCTCTAGGTTTCTACCTCTGTACCAGAAAAATAATCAGAAACAGAGGCCTTAGCAACAACCCTTAGTCGCTGAAACAACCATTGTCGCCGAACCTCCATCTTTTTCGGCGAACACTTCGGCCAACGCAAACCATAGGTATCCACCTCTTCTCTTCCGACTCCCTCGGCCCTAGAATGTCCGACCAGCTTCCTAGAGTGCTCAGCAGCAGCCAAGAACCACCAGAAAACTCCGATCGAGTTCCCACTCCGGCGAACTTTTCAGCGACTCGACCCGCTATGTTTCTTGACCGTTTCTCGCGTTTCTTGGGTTGGGTATGCTACTTTAAAGGAAAAACTTACAACTGGTGGATTGCCAATCAAGCAAGGTTCATGGCTCAAGAAGGTTCAACCTGGGAGGCACTGAAAACTGCGATGAGAATTGCCTTTTATCCGAAGAATGTTAAGGAGCATAAGTACCAGGAGTTCATTGCACTGAAGCAAAGAAATGATTTGGTGATTGACTACTACTGTAATACCCCGTCTAAAATCTAAGGGTAAAATAGTAATTTGGATAGATAAATAAATATATATATGTGTATATATAATATTTGGGTAGTTTATCGTATTAATATTGTGTGAAATTTTAGAGAAACATTAAGTTATTAATTGTAAGTTAAAACATAATTATTCTCTTTATTATAAGTTTTAACGTGGGTACAACCACCGCGAAATTAAGTGTGTGAATTGCACTAGAGTACACTACCCGTTGGTGTGCCACCCACACCTTAATATTTCTCCCAATGCTTATCCCCTTCAAAAAATTTCATCTTCTTCGGCAAGCTTGCCGCACCAACACCACCGCCTCCACCGTACACCCAATCTTCCCCCGAAAGCCTCCTTCACCACCTATTTAAGAAGATCTCTTCTCTCAGAAGCTGATCACCATCATCACTATCATCATCACCATCTTCACCTTCATCTTCTTCCTCCTTTCCGTCCGCCATAACCACCACCGAGAGCTCCACCACCACCTTCCACCTCCACCTCCTACCTAGTCTCTCCCTCTCTGTCTCTCTCTCTCTGTTTCTGCCTCTCTTCTCTGTCCAGAAGCAAAGACCCAGCAGCAGCAGCAGCGGCGGCAAGCTCCGAAGCCGCCACCACCACCACCACTGCCGACGGGAACCACCCCTGCTCTTCTCCCTCTTCCTTCCTACCTCTCTCTGCTCTGTCTCACCCTCCTCCCTGTTCGAAAACATAGACAAAGTCAACAACAATCAACACCCGAAACAGAGCACGCCGCCACCACCGTCGGCCATTAAAACCGGCGAAAGTTTCGGGTGAACTCCACCCGAACCAAACAGAGCCACCCACCCCTATCTCTCCACCTCTCTGGCCTCTAAGAGGTCCGACCAGGCCATTAGGATCATCGACCGGAGCTGGGGAAGCCCCAATCGCCGGCTTCGAGCTCCACTTTCCGGCGAGTTTTTCGACAACCCGACCCGCTTCGTTTTTCGACCGATTCTCGCGTTTCCTGGAGTGGGTAAGCTCTAATTCACCTCCCGAGTTGAATTACATAGCCAAACCAAGCCTTGAATGCTTCAATTCGTGTTTTGATTGATGAACTTCATTGTTCATGTTTGGGGGGAGCTAAGTGTATTTTAAGGAAGTTGTTTTCTACAACTTGGGGGTTGTGAGTGTATATTGAATAAACTGTTGGGGTTTGAGTGTAGTATAAATATTCTGAAATAGCTTTTAATTGGAATATTAGTTTAGTAATGTAATATTAATATGTGTTTCAACTAAATTAAATAAAAAATGATGCTTTGAAATGAAAATATAATTATAGCAAAATGAATTATTTTCTTAGAAATAAAAAGAATGTTTTAATAATATAAGAGGATTAATATGGTGGTAAGAATATGATGTGAGTAAATCATTATTTTCTAGAAAAAAAATATATCATTTTAAATACTAAACGTCACTTTAATAGTGATTTCCGAGTATTTGCTCAATAAACTCTTCTTAGCAAGAAGCCTATTTGAGATAATAAACGGTTTGCATTCATAAATATTTATTTTGTAATATCACTATAGTTTTATTATCTAATGAGTTTGAATTATTTATTTAATTACTTATTGATAAAGTATACTTATTTTGATATTGTTTTCTAGCTAAAATAACTTTTTATAAAGAAGATATGCTATTTTCTTAATATTGCTAGTAATTATAATTTGTTTATTTTGGAAAAGTATTTATTAATATTGATTTGATAACAATCAAGTTATTTTAAAATACTTCTTTATATAAGAATATGACGTAAGGACGAAATGGGGTCGTGAGCGAAGTAACTAGTATTCGACATAACCGAGCAATTTTATAGAGTTAGTGCATTCGTTTATAACACCGTTATGACTAGAGATTTGTAAATTGTAGGAGACGGATACGTGGACGTAGGTTTCGTCGAACATCCGTTGTACGACTGCTGAGTTGACTTCAGGTGAGTTCACATGCTTAGCCTAGTACCCCTAGCTTCTTTCGTGTCGAATTGTGTTATTGGTATTTCTTGTCTCAAAATGTGTTTTGTGCTTCACGTGCTTTATTGGAGTTTGACTACATTTCAAAATGATTCTTTGAGATCGTCACACAAAGATAATCTATTCATAATGCAAAGTGGAAATATTCGCTTGTACCGGAACCAGTTATAATGGGTGATGATTCGCTGGGCTTAGTCCCTAAAGATATATTCGGGTTAGATCCCCAGAGTTACTTATATTGGGTGATGATTCCCTAGGCATAGTCCCTAAAGATATATTCGGGTTAGATCCCCGAAGTAACTTTTATGGGTTTAGATCCCTTGGGTTTTATCCCTAAAATGCGGGACTTCGCGTGCCCCGGCTCTATGCCTTTCTGGATAGGGTCCAGCATCTAGATAACACTCCTTCGATTGACGCTCTTAGGAGGGTGTTGCAACACTTAAGGTCTAGTATGTCTGCCGTGGTCACTGGTCTACCCTGGTACAGCGAGAAGAGATAATATATGGACATCTTTGCTTCTGTGTTTGGAAATGTGAAATGGAACATAATTTCGATAAATGGATTTGTTTCTGAAACGTTCATAAATGATTGTTTCTGCTACAGACTCTGATAATGTTTTACTCGTACTCTGTTACTGTTTTACTTAACTCGTGAATCATCAACTATTTCATCTTCCTTGTTTTACACGCTAAGGTGTATCTCACTCAGCATTTCAAGCTGATTTTCGAAACTGCGGTTCTTGTTTTTCTTCCCACCGCAGGCCTAGGAGTTGGATTGTAAGTTAGAAGGGGCGCGAGACTCATCTAGAGTATGGACGTCACCAGTAGACTATCTAATAAATGTTAGATAAGTTTTGTGAAATAGATTTGTGTAATAGTAGCAACTAGTGTGTAATACTCTAAGTGTGATGTTTAATAATATGAATAAGTGTTGTGAAATGTATTGCTTTTGATCTCCGCCGCTTCTATTAAGCATCGCCCTCCCGGCCTCGTCCCGAGCCGGATAAGGGGGTTGTTGCAGGTGGTATCAGAGCCAGGTTCTTTCCAACAAGGGAATTAAAACCTGTAGGGTAACCTAAAATGAACTTAGGGCAAGATAAAATACAGATAAGCCGGGTATTTGGGGAGTTCTTGGTCACTTCCTCTTGCTTGACAAGTTGTATGTGCTATCTGATTTCGTGTTGAGACCTTAGTACCAATACGGTATATGGTTATGAAACCGTATCTCTAGTATCCTTTATGTGTGTGTTCTTCTGTGTATCTCGCTGAGATATTGCTTGACTAGTTGGTATTGAGTACTTATTAGTGTGACCTATTATTTGGGGAAGTACGTGTGTTGCGGTAAGGAAACGTTTGGGGTACGTCATCACTAGGAGTACCGTTACCTCTCGAAAGTAAGAAATGGAAGGAGAAGAAGCCCTACAACCGGAACAACAATAATAATGTTGTTGTTGAACAAGAACCTGACTGGGCTAAAAAGATATCTCGTCGAAACCCGAGTTGCTTCTTTGGACAAGAAGATCCCGTGTTGCTTGAGAATTGGATTAGGGAGTTCGATAAGATTTTCCAGGCCATGGAATGTCCATAAGCTAGAATGGTTAAGGAGGCAGCGTTCTACTTCAAGGGAAAAGCTGACAACTCGTGGACTGCCAATCGAGCAAGGTTCATGGCTCAGGAAGGTTTTAACTGGGAGGCCCTGAAGACTGCAATGAGAGTCGCCTTTTATCTGGAGCATGTTAAGGAGCATAAGTATCAGGAGTTCATTGCACTAAAGCAAGGAAACGATCCGGTGACGGAATACTACGACAAGTTCGTGGAGTTAGCTCGTTTCGCAGAAGATACTGTACCTACTGAAAAGCGCTTGGTCACTCGTTTCCTCGGAGGTCTGAAGCTTGATATTCAGAGGACCATGCTCACCAGAACCTACGACACGCTGTCTGAGGCGTATGGGATAGCTGCTAACATTTGGAGAGTCGATCAGGTAATGACACAACAAAAGAAGAGAAAAGCGGAAGGACAAGAGGATGACAATTATGGACAAGGCAGGAACAACCAAAGGGCAGACAAGCATCCCAAGCTAGTCAATGTTGGAGGTAATCAGAATTGGGGAAATGGAGACAATCGAAACCAGCAACGCAACCTCAATTGCAACACGTGTGGCTATAATCATAGAGGATACACTTGTGAAGGCTCGGCCCTGACTTGTAGGTTTTGTGGCATCAAAGGCCACATAGCTTCTGACTGTAGGAGGAGGATGGCAGCTGAGAATGAGCAAGGAAGCAACGGGCAAGGACAGCGTCAGAATCAGAATGGGGGAAACCAGTTTCGCAACAATAACAACAATGGAAATGGCAATAGGAATGGAGGTCAGAATAGGAATGCAGTCACCAAGGAAAACGATGAGACTGGAAACAATAGGAACAGGAATGGAGGGAACACCACTCATGGAAACGACCAGAGGCCACCTGGAAGAGTTTTTGTGTTAAGTAAAACGGAGGCTCAAGCACTGAACAATACAAAAGGTAAGCACTCTGACTTTAATCTCTGTGCGTCTCATTTACGAAACCCGTGAGACCCTAGAAACCCGTCCAAGCTTCGAGGACGAAGCTTAGTCTAAGGGGGGGAGGTTGTAATACCCCGTCTAAAATCTAAGGGTAAAATAGTAATTTGGATAGATAAATAAATATATATATATATGTGTATATATAATATTTGGGTAGTTTATCGTATTAATATTGTGTGAAATTTTAGAGAAACATTAGGTTATTAATTGTAAGTTAAAACATAATTATTCTCTTTATTATTAGTTTTAACGCGGGTACAACCACCGCGAAATTAAGTGTGTGAATTGCACTAGAGTACATTACCCGTTGGTGTGCCACCCACACCTTAATATTTCTCCCAATGCTTATCCCCTTCAAAAAATTTCATCTTCTTCGGCAAGCTTGCCGCACCAACACCACCGCCTCCACCGTACACCCAATCTTCCCCCGAAAGCCTCCTTCACCACCTATTTAAGAAGATCTCTTCTCTCACAAGCTGATCACCATCATCACTATCATCATCACCATCTTCACCTTCATCTTATTCCTACTTTCCGTCCGCCATAACCACCACCGAGAGCTCCACCACAACCTTCCACCTCCATCTCCTACCTAGTCTCTCCCTCTCTGTGTCTCTCTCTCTCTGTTTCTGCCTCTCTTTTCTGTCCAGAAGCAAAGACCCAGCAGCAGCAGCAGCGGCGGCAAGCTCCGAAGCCGCCACCACCACCACCACTGCAGACGGGAACCACCCCTGCTCTTCTCCCTCTTCCTTCCTACCTCTCTCTGCTCTGTCTCACCCTCCTCCCTGTTCGAAAACAGAGACAAAGGCAGCAACAATCAACACCCGAAACAGAGCACGCCGCCACCACCGTCGGCCATTAAAACCGGCGAAAGCTTCGGGTTAACTCCACCCGAACCAAACAGAGCCACCCACCCCTATATCTCCACCTCTCTGGCCTCTAAGAGGTCCGACCAGGCCATTAGGATCATCGACCGGAGCTGGGGAAGCCCCAATCGCCGGCTTCGAGCTCCACTTTCCGGCAAGTTTTTCGACAACCCGACCCGCTTCGTTTTTTGACCGATTCTCGCGTTTCCTGGAGTGAGTAAGCTCTAATTCACCTCCTGAGTTGAATTACATAGCCAAAACCAAGCCTTGAATGCTTCAATTCGTGTTTTGATTGATGAACTTGATTATTCATGTTTGGGGGGAGCTAAGTGTATTTTAAGGAAGTTGTTTTCTACAACTTGGGGGTTGTGAGTGTATATTGAATAAACTGTTGGGGTTTGAGTGTAGTATAAATATTCTGAAATAGCTTTTAATTGTATTATTAGTTTAGTAATGTAATATTAATATGTGTTCAACTAAATTAAATAAAAAATGATGCTTTGAAATGAAAATATAATTATAGCAAAATGAATTATTTTCTTAGAAATAAAAAGAATGTTTTAATAATATAAGAGATTTAATATGGTGGTAAGAATATGATGTGAGTAAATCATTATTTTCTTGAAAAAAAAATATATCATTTTAAATACTAAACGTCACTTTAATAGTGATTTCCGAGTATTTGCTCAATAAACTCTTCTTAGCAAGAAGCCTATTTGAGATAATAAACGGTTTGCATTCATAAATATTTATTGTGTAATATCACTATAGTTTTATTATCTAATGAGTTTGAATTATTTATTTAATTACTTATTGATAAAGTATATTTATTTTGATATTGTTTTCTAGCTAAAATAACTTTTTATAAAGAAGATATGCTATTTTCTTAATATTGCTAGTAATTATAATTTGTTTATTTTGGAAAAGTATTTATTAATATTGATTTAATAACAATCAAGTTATTTTAAAATACTTCTTTATATAAGAATATGACGTAAGGACGAAATGGGGTCGTGAGAGAAGTAACTAGTATTCGACATAACCGAGCAATTTTATAGAGTTAGTGCATTCGTTTATAACACCGTTATGACTAGAGATTTGTAAATTTTAGGAGACGGATACGTGGACGTAGGTTTCGTCGAACATCCGTTGTACGACTGCTGAGTTGACTTCAGGTGAGTTCACATGCTTAGCCTAGTACCCCTAGCTTCTTTCGTGTCGAATTGTGTTATTGGTATTTCTTGTCTCAAAATGTGTTTTGTGCTTCACGTGCTTTATTGGAGTTTGACTACATTTCAAAATGATTCTTTGAGATCGTCACACAAAGATAATCTATTCATAATGCAAAGTGGAAATATTCACTTGTACCGGAACCAGTTATAATGGGTGATGATTCCCTGGGCTTAGTCCCTAAAGATATATTCGGGTTAGATCCCCGGAGTTACTTATATTGGGTGATGATACCCTGGGCTTAGTCCCTAAAGATATATTCGGGTTAGATCCCGAAGTAACTTTTATGGGTTTAGATCCCTTGGGTTTTATCCCTAAAATGCGGGACTTCGCGTGCCCCGGCTCTATGCCTTTCTGGCTAGGGTCCAGCATCTAGATAACACTCCTTCTATTGACGCTCTTAGGAGGGTGTTGCAACACTTAAGGTCTAGTATGTCTGCCGTGGTCACTGGTCTACCCTGGTACAGCGAGAAGAGATAATATCTGGACATCTTTGCTTCTGTGTTTGGAAATGTGAAATGGAACATAATTTCGATAAATGGATTTGTTTCTGAAACGTTCATAAATGATTATTTCTGCTGCAGACTCTGATAATGTTTTACTCGTACTCTGTTACTGTTTTACTTAACTCGTGAATCATCAACTATTTCATCTACCTTGTTTTACACACTAAGGTGTGTCTCACTCAGCATTTCAAGCTGATTTTCGAAACTGCGGTTCTTGTTTTTCTTCCCACCGCAGGCCTAGGAGCTGGATTGTAAGATAGAAGGGGTGCGAGACTCATCTAGAGTATGGACGTCACCAGTAGACTATCTAATAAATTTTAGATAAGTTTTGTGAAATAGATTTGTGTAATAGTAGCAACTAGTGTGTAATACTCTAAGTGTGATGTTTAATAATATGAATAAGTGTTGTGAAATGTATTGCTTTTGATCTCCGCCGCTTCTATTAAGCATCTCCCTCCCGGCCTCGTCCCGAGCCGGATAAGGGGGTTGTTGCAGGTGGTATCAGAGCCAGGTTCTTTCCAACAAGGGAATTAAAACCTGTAGGGTAACCTAAAATGAACTTAGGGCAAGATAAAATACAGATAAGCCGGGTATTTGGGGAGTTCTTGGTCACTTCCTCTTGCTTGACAAGTTGTATGTGCTATCTGATTTCGTGTTGAGACCTTAGTACCAATACGGTATATGGTTATGAAACCGTATCTCTAGTATCCTTTATGTGTGTGTTCTTCTGTGTATCTCGCTGAGATATTGCTTGACTAGTTGGTATTGAGTACTTATTAGTGTGACCTATTATTTGGGGAAGTACGTGTGTTGCGGTAAGGAAACGTTTGGGGTACGTCATCACTAGGAGTACCGTTACCTCTCGAAAGTAAGAAATGGAAGGAGAAGAAGCCCTACAACCGGAACAACAATAACAATGTTGTTGTTGAACAAGAACCTGACTGGGCTAAAAAGATATCTCGTCGAAACCCGAGTTGCTTCTTTGGACAAGAAGATCCCGTGTTGCTTGAGAATTGGATTAGGGAGTTCGATAAGATTTTCCAGGCCATGGAATGTCCAGAAGCTAGAATGGTTAAGGAGGCAGCGTTCTACTTCAAGGGAAAAGCTGACAACTCGTGGACTGCCAATCGAGCAAGGTTCATGGCTCAGGAAGGTTTTAACTGGGAGGCCCTGAAGACTGCAATGAGAGTCGCCTTTTATCTGGAGCATGTTAAGGAGCATAAGTATCAGGAGTTCATTGCACTAAAGCAAGGAAACGATCCGGTGACGGAATACTACGACAAGTTCGTGGAGTTAGCTCGTTTCGCAGAAGATACTGTACCTACTGAAAAGCGCTTGGTCACTCGTTTCCTCGGAGGTCTGAAGCTTGATATTCAGAGGACCATGCTCACCAGAACCTACGACACGCTGTCTGAGGCGTATGGGATAGCTGCTAACATTTGGAGAGTCGATCAGGTAATGACACAACAAAAGAAGAGAAAAGCGGAAGGACAAGAGGATGACAATTATGGACAAGGCAGGAACAACCAAAGGGCAGACAAGCATCCCAAGCTAGTCAATGTTGGAGGTAATCAGAATTGGGGAAATGGAGACAATCGAAACCAGCAACGCAACCTCAATTGCAACACGTGTGGCTATAATCATAGAGGATACACTTGTGAAGGCTCGGCCCTGACTTGTAGGTTTTGTGGCATCAAAGGCCACATAGCTTCTGACTGTAGGAGGAGGATGGCAGCTGAGAATGAGCAAGGAAGCAACGGGCAAGGACAGCGTCAGAATCAGAATGGGGGAAACCAGTTTCGCAACAATAACAACAATGGAAATGGCAATAGGAATGGAGGTCAGAATAGGAATGCAGTCACCAAGGAAAACGATGAGACTGGAAACAATAGGAACAGGAATGGAGGGAACACCACTCATGGAAACGACCAGAGGCCACCTGGAAGAGTTTTTGTGTTAAGTAAAACGGAGGCTCAAGCACTGAACAATACAAAAGGTAAGCACTCTGACTTTAATCTCTGTGCGTCTCATTTACGAAACCCGTGAGACCCTAGAAACCCGTCCAAGCTTCGAGGACGAAGCTTAGTCTAAGGGGGGGAGGTTGTAATACCCCGTCTAAAATCTAAGGGTAAAATAGTAATTTGGATAGATAAATAAATATATATATATATGTGTATATATAATATTTGGGTAGTTTATCGTATTAATATTGTGTGAAATTTTAGAGAAACATTAGGTTATTAATTGTAAGTTAAAACATAATTATTCTCTTTATTATTAGTTTTAACGCGGGTACAACCACCGCGAAATTAAGTGTGTGAATTGCACTAGAGTACATTACCCGTTGGTGTGCCACCCACACCTTAATATTTCTCCCAATGCTTATCCCCTTCAAAAAATTTCATCTTCTTCGGCAAGCTTGCCGCACCAACACCACCGCCTCCACCGTACACCCAATCTTCCCCCGAAAGCCTCCTTCACCACCTATTTAAGAAGATCTCTTCTCTCACAAGCTGATCACCATCATCACTATCATCATCACCATCTTCACCTTCATCTTATTCCTACTTTCCGTCCGCCATAACCACCACCGAGAGCTCCACCACAACCTTCCACCTCCATCTCCTACCTAGTCTCTCCCTCTCTGTGTCTCTCTCTCTCTGTTTCTGCCTCTCTTTTCTGTCCAGAAGCAAAGACCCAGCAGCAGCAGCAGCGGCGGCAAGCTCCGAAGCCGCCACCACCACCACCACTGCAGACGGGAACCACCCCTGCTCTTCTCCCTCTTCCTTCCTACCTCTCTCTGCTCTGTCTCACCCTCCTCCCTGTTCGAAAACAGAGACAAAGGCAGCAACAATCAACACCCGAAACAGAGCACGCCGCCACCACCGTCGGCCATTAAAACCGGCGAAAGCTTCGGGTTAACTCCACCCGAACCAAACAGAGCCACCCACCCCTATATCTCCACCTCTCTGGCCTCTAAGAGGTCCGACCAGGCCATTAGGATCATCGACCGGAGCTGGGGAAGCCCCAATCGCCGGCTTCGAGCTCCACTTTCCGGCAAGTTTTTCGACAACCCGACCCGCTTCGTTTTTTGACCGATTCTCGCGTTTCCTGGAGTGAGTAAGCTCTAATTCACCTCCTGAGTTGAATTACATAGCCAAAACCAAGCCTTGAATGCTTCAATTCGTGTTTTGATTGATGAACTTGATTATTCATGTTTGGGGGGAGCTAAGTGTATTTTAAGGAAGTTGTTTTCTACAACTTGGGGGTTGTGAGTGTATATTGAATAAACTGTTGGGGTTTGAGTGTAGTATAAATATTCTGAAATAGCTTTTAATTGTATTATTAGTTTAGTAATGTAATATTAATATGTGTTCAACTAAATTAAATAAAAAATGATGCTTTGAAATGAAAATATAATTATAGCAAAATGAATTATTTTCTTAGAAATAAAAAGAATGTTTTAATAATATAAGAGATTTAATATGGTGGTAAGAATATGATGTGAGTAAATCATTATTTTCTTGAAAAAAAAATATATCATTTTAAATACTAAACGTCACTTTAATAGTGATTTCCGAGTATTTGCTCAATAAACTCTTCTTAGCAAGAAGCCTATTTGAGATAATAAACGGTTTGCATTCATAAATATTTATTGTGTAATATCACTATAGTTTTATTATCTAATGAGTTTGAATTATTTATTTAATTACTTATTGATAAAGTATACTTATTTTGATATTGTTTTCTAGCTAAAATAACTTTTTATAAAGAAGATATGCTATTTTCTTAATATTGCTAGTAATTATAATTTGTTTATTTTGGAAAAGTATTTATTAATATTGATTTAATAACAATCAAGTTATTTTAAAATACTTCTTTATATAAGAATATGACGTAAGGACGAAATGGGGTCGTGAGAGAAGTAACTAGTATTCGACATAACCGAGCAATTTTATAGAGTTAGTGCATTCGTTTATAACACCGTTATGACTAGAGATTTGTAAATTGTAGGAGACGGATACGTGGACGTAGGTTTCGTCGAACATCCGTTGTACGACTGCTGAGTTGACTTCAGGTGAGTTCACATGCTTAGCCTAGTACCCCTAGCTTCTTTCGTGTCGAATTGTGTTATTGGTATTTCTTGTCTCAAAATGTGTTTTGTGCTTCACGTGCTTTACTGGAGTTTGACTACATTTCAAAATGATTCTTTGAGATCGTCACACAAAGATAATCTATTCATAATGCAAAGTGGAAATATTCACTTGTACCGGAACCAGTTATAATGGGTGATGATTCCCTGGGCTTAGTCCCTAAAGATATATTCGGGTTAGATCCCCGGAGTTACTTATATTGGGTGATGATACCCTGGGCTTAGTCCCTAAAGATATATTCGGGTTAGATCCCGAAGTAACTTTTATGGGTTTAGATCCCTTGGGTTTTATCCCTAAAATGTGGGACTTCGCGTGCCCCGGCTCTATGCCTTTCTGGCTAGGGTCCAGCATCTAGATAACACTCCTTCTATTGACGCTCTTAGGAGGGTGTTGCAACACTTAAGGTCTAGTATGTCTGCCGTGGTCACTGGTCTACCCTGGTACAGCGAGAAGAGATAATATCTGGACATCTTTGCTTCTGTGTTTGGAAATGTGAAATGGAACATAATTTCGATAAATGGATTTGTTTCTGAAACGTTCATAAATGATTATTTCTGCTGCAGACTCTGATAATGTTTTACTCGTACTCTGTTACTGTTTTACTTAACTCGTGAATCATCAACTATTTCATCTACCTTGTTTTACACACTAAGGTGTGTCTCACTCAGCATTTCAAGCTGATTTTCGAAACTGCGGTTCTTGTTTTTCTTCCCACCGCAGGCCTAGGAGCTGGATTGTAAGATAGAAGGGGTGCGAGACTCATCTAGAGTTTGGACGTCACCAGTAGACTATCTAATAAATTTTAGATAAGTTTTGTGAAATAGATTTGTGTAATAGTAGCAACTAGTGTGTAATACTCTAAGTGTGATGTTTAATAATATGAATAAGTGTTGTGAAATGTATTGCTTTTGATCTCCGCCGCTTCTATTAAGCATCGCCCTCCCGGTCTCGTCCCGAGCCGGATAAGGGGGTTGTTGCAACTACGACAAGTTCGTGGAGTTGGCTCGGTTCGCACAAGATAAAGTGCCTACTGTAAGGCGCTTGGTCACTCGTTTCATAGGAGGTCTGAAGCCTGAAATTAAGAGAACCATGCTCACCAGAACCTGTGACACATTGTTTGAGGCCTACGAAATAGCTGCTAACATCTAGAGAGTCGACCAGGTGATGACACAACAACTAAGGAAGAGAAAAGAGGAAGGCCAAGAGGATGACAATTATGGAAAAGGCATGAACAAACAAGGAGCAGACAAGCGTTTTAACCCATGCAATGTTGGGGGAAACCAGAATCAAAACCAGAAGGTAAGGCCCAACCGTCATTACAAGTGTAGGAGATGCAACCAGGACCATCCAGTAATTGATTGTAGTAGAAAAAATGTAAAATGCAACTATTTTGGCATATTGTCTCACGGGGGACATGAATGTGATAAACGAAAGATAACAGAGCAAGTAAAAAACAACAATAGAGGGTACAATCAGAGGAATGACCAAGACGATGGGCGAATTTACTAGGGAAACCGAAAAAATCAGGCTGGGAATTACTTCCGACAGAACAACGAATTGGAAATGCAAATAGGAATGGAGGACAGAGTAGGAATGAAGCTACCGGAGAAATAATGATGTTGGAAACAATAGAAACGAGAATGAAGGGAATGCAGCTCAGGGCAATAATCAGAAGTCGCCTGGGCATATCTTTGTGATGATTGAGGCAGAGGCACGAGCCATAAATAACAAGAAAGGTAAGCATTCTGACCTTAATCATTGTGCATCTTATTTAGGAAACTAATGAGACATTAATAACCCGTCCAAACTTCGAGGACGAAGCTTAGTCAAAGGGGGGAGGATGTAATACCCCGTATAATTATTAGGGGTAATATAGTAATTTAGAATGCTAAAAAAAATAGTTGCAAAAATAAGGTTGGGTAAAACATTAAGTTTTAATCGCGTAAGATTTAGAAAATAATAAATTAGCATTCGAGAATTAATACGTGAGTGTTCTATATAATTTTAGTCTAGACCGCGCGTGCGACCATCGCGGACTTGTTTGAGGGTACCACACTCAATCATCCTAGAAATTTGTGTGCCCAACCACACCTAACAGTTTCAAGTGACTTCCTTTTCTCATTTGAATTGTTTACCAGAATTCTTTCTTCTTCTTCTTCTTCTTCTTCTTCTTCTTCTTCGGCAATCATTTTTCCCCGACACCGCCACCTCTTCCACCTCTTCTCCTTCCTATATAAATCACTTCTTCTTCTTCTTCTTCTCCTTCACCCTGATACATAACACCACCACCACCATCATCATCATCAACCTCATCATCTTCCTCTTCTCCGGCGACCGCCAACACCACTGCGACGACCATCACCTCCAGCTCTCAAAATCTATGTTCTTCTCTTCTATCTCTCTCTCTCCCTCTCAATCGCTCTGCTCTTCGGATTCACCAGCAGAAACAGGAGCAACAGCAGATTACAATGGCAGCTCAGCCACCACCACTGTCGCTGCCACCGTCGGGGAGAAGACACCCGAAGCCTTCACCACTTCTTTTTCTCTCCATTCCTCTATCCTCTTTCAATCCCTCTTTCTGTTTCTACCTTTGTACCAGAAAAATAATCAGAAATAGAGGCCCTAGCAACAGTCGTTAGCCGCTGAACAACTACTGCCGTCGAACCTCCATCTATTCCGTCGAACACTTCTGCTAACGCGAACCACACGTACCCACCTCTTCAATTCCGACTCCCTTGGCCCTTGAAGGCCCTACCCGCTTCCTGGAGTTCTCAGAAAAAGCCAAGAACCACTAGAAAAGCTCTGGTCGAGTTCCCACTCCGGCGAACTTTTCGACGACTCGACTTGCTCCGTTTCTCGACCGTTTCTCGCATTTCTTGGGTTGCGTATGCTCCAAATCTTCCCCTAAATCATTTTATATGATCAAAATCATGTATTTAGGCCTTGAATCCGTGTTTGGATCGATGAATTTGAATGTTCATGTTTGGGGGGGCTAGGTGTATTTTAAGAGAGTAGTTTTCAAAATCGTGGGGGTTGTGAGTGTCTTTTTATAAAACTGTTGGGGGTAGTTGTAGTTTAAATATTCTATTACTACAATTATTTACATAGTTTTAACTATTAAGCTAATGTTGGTTAAATATATATTTCAACTAAATAAATAAAATGAATACTTTGTAAAAATTATATTTGTTTGTAGTAATTTCCTATAATAAAGTATTTTCTTAGAAAATGAGCTAGCGAGAGTATTTGTGTGTGTGTGTATATATATATTATTAGTTTTGATTAAATGTCTTATAGTATTTATTTGCAAAATTTTATTTCAAATACATAAATTATTGAATGAATAATGAGAAAATATATGTTTTAGAAATTGGTTTCTCTGAAAAATAAGGTATAAAAATGTTATATGTATTTTTGGGGAAAATACTATTTGTTTTATTTATTTTTCACTTTAGTTCTATTTATAATAAAAAATCATTTTCAATAATTATACACTAATCTTTTATAAACAAATAAAAATATTTATTTCTAGCTAAAACAACTCTTTAGTAAATATTAATTTTATTTTCTTAATATTGCTAGTAGTTTTGGAATTAAATAGTTTTAAAGAATTCTCATTTAAAAGGAAAGGATTTGTAAAAAAATTATTTTGATAATTCAAATTATTTCAAGAATATCTTTCTCTCTCCCTCTATATATATATATATATATATATATATGTATGTATGTATGTATATATGTATGTATGTGAAAGTATATGACTTAAATACGAGTTCATTGGACATAGTGAGAAATGAAATTAGTATTCGACTTAGCCGAGCATCTTTATAGGGCCAGTGTATTCGTTTATTCGGAAATGACACCATTGTGACTAGAAATTTGTAAATTTTAGGCGACTGATTTGTGGACATACTTCGTCGACCATCCTATGTACTAACTGTTGAGTCGACATCAGGTGAGTTATATGCATATTCTTGCTTGCCTAGCTTCATTCGTGTCGTGACATGATTTTATAAATTATCTCACAATGTGTTTTGCGATATACATGCTTTACTTGAGTTTAATTACGTTCGAAATGATTGATTTGAAGTTGAGCTCACATGTACCGGAACCAGTGGTTTGGATTTGCCTTGTGCTAGCTTCATTTGCCCTTATTGGGTTGGTTTGGCCCTTAGGTCGCCCGACTCTTCTCCTTGTTGGATAGAGTCCCATCTAGTACTACTCTTTTGGACATATGATCTATAAGGGGGTGTCGAAACTTAAGGGCTTGTATTGTATACAAGTGGGAGCGGGAGAGGTTCTCCACAACGCCGGGCACGGAGGAAAAGTTTTCTCTCTCGTTGTCGTCCTACGCGGGAGGATTTCTTAGGGAAAAGTTTTCCCAACCCTCGATCGGGATATCCGATCAGAGGACTGTTCTTCTTCACTCTGGTTACTGTGAGTGATAACTTATATCGAAAGTTGATTTATTTCGAGATGATCCTTACTGGTACTACTATTTATACTGCTGCAAACTCTGGTAAACTTTTTACTCATATTATGTGATTTTTTTAACTCGTGACTACGCAATATATTTCATCTTTCTTGTTTACATACTAAGGTGTATCTCAGTGAGCATTTATAGATGACTTTTAAAAACTGTGGTTCTTGTTTTTCTTCCCACCGCAGGTCTAGGAGCTGGGACTGTAAAATAGAAGGGGCGTGAGACTCATCTAGACTATGGACATCACCAGTAGTTTATCTAATAATTTTATATAAGTATTGTGTAATAGTAATCAGCGTGTGTAAGATATTGTATGAAGTTGTTTAATAATATAAGTATGAGTTTTGAATTGTATTGCTTTTGATATCTGCCGCTTCTATTAAGCATCACCCTCTCGGTCTTGTCCTGAGCTAGATAAGGGGGTTGTTGCAGGTGTTATTAGAGCAGTTGTTTCCAATAAGGGAATAAGACATGTAGGGTAACCTGAAATGAACTTAGGAAAAGATAAAATACAAAAAAAACGGGTATTTGGGGGAGTTATCTTTTACTTCTCCCTGCATGAAACGTTGCTACGTGTTATCTTGCATTATCTTGTTTCGTTTTGGGGCCCTAGTGTTGTGTATGACACAGGGTTGTCCTTTTTATGTGCGTGTTCTTCTCTGTTTATCTCACGGAGATATACGGTGTGATTAGTTGATATTGAGTACTTATTAGTTGTGACATGTTTTTCGGGTAATTACGTTGTTGCGGTTAGAGATTCGCTAGGGTACGTAATCACCAGAAGCATCGTTACGACTTGAAAGCAACAAATAGAAGGAGAAAAAACTCTACACCCCCAGGTGTCTTAGCTAATCGGTCATATGTCTCAGTTTTTTCAGGAAATGAAGAACAACATGAACAACTATAATAATGTTGTCGCTGAATGGGAACCCGATTGGGCTAAGAAGATAGCTTAGCGAAACCCAAGCTGCTTCTATGGGGAAGAGGATCCCGTGTTGCTTGAGAATTGGATTAGGGACTTCGACAAGATTTTCCAGCCATGGAATGCCCAGAAGCTACAAATCTTAAGGAGGTAGCATTCTACTTTAAGGAATGCTGACAACTGGTGGACTGCTAATCGAGCAAGGTTCATGGCTCAAGAAGGTTTCAAATGGGAGGCACTGAAAACTGCGATGAGAATCGCCTTTTATCTGGAGCATGTTAAGGAGCATAAGTACCAGTATTTCATTGCACTGAAGAAAAGAAATGATTTGGTGACTGACTGCTTCGACAACGCCTACTGAAAGGAGCTTGGTCACTCGTTTCATAGGAGGTATGAAGCCTGAAATTCAGAGAACCATGCTCACCGTAACCTATGACACATTGTCTGAGGCCTACGGAATAGCTGCTAACATCTAGATAGTCGACTAGGTGATGACACAACAACTAAGGAAGATAAAAGAGGAAGCCCAAGAGAATGAAAATTATGGAAAAGGCAGGAACAACCAAGGAGCAGACAAGCGATTTAACCCATACAGTGTTGGAGGAAATCAGAATAAAAACCAGATGGCAAGGCCCAACTGTCATTACAAGTTTAGGAGATGCAACCGGGACCTTCCAGGAATTGATTGTAGCGGAAAAAAGGTAAAATGAAACTATTTTGGCATATTGGTCACGGGGGATATGAATGTGATAAACGAAAGATAACAGAGCAAGGAAAAAACAACAGTAGAGGGTACAATCAGAGGAATGACCAGAACGATGGGCGAATTCCTAGGGAAACCGACAAAATCAGGATTGGAATTACTTTCGACAGAACAACGACAATGGAAATGCAAATAGGAATGGAGGACAGAGTAGGCATGCAGCTACCCGCAGAAATAATGATGCTGGAAACAATAGAAACGATAATGAAGGGAATGCAGCTCAGGGCAATAACCAGAGGCCCCTTGGCATATCTTTGTGATGAGTGAGGCAGAAGCACGAGCAAAAAAAACAAGGAAGGTAAGCATTCTGACATTAATCTTTGTGCATCTTATTTAGGAAACTATTGAGACATTAGTAACCCGTCCAAGCTTGGAGGACGAAGCTTAGTCCAAGGGGGAGGGGGAGGATGTAATACCCCGTATAATTATTAGGGATAATATAGTAATTTAGAAAGCTAAAAAATAGTTGCAAAAATAAGGTTGGGTAAAACATTATGTTTTAATAGCATAAGATTTAGAAAATATTAAATTTGCATTCGGGAATTAATACGCGAGTGTTCTATATAATTTTAGTCGAGACCGCGTGTGCGACCACCGCGGACTTCTTTGAGGGTACCACACCCAATCATCCTAGAAATTAGTGTGCCCAACCACACCTAAGAGTTTCCAGTGACTTCCTTTTCTTATTTGAATTGTTTACCAGAATTCTTTCTTCTTCTTCTTCTTCTTCTTCTTCTTCTTCTTCTTCTTCTTCTTCTTCTTCTTCTTCTTCTTCTTCTTCTTCTTCTTCTTCTTCTTCTTCTTCTTCTGCTTCTTTTGCTGCTTCTGCTTCTTCTTCTTCTTCTTCGTCTTCTTCTTCACTTTGCCCCAACACCACCACCTCTTCTCATTCCTATATAAATCACTTCTTCTTCTTCTTCTTCTTCTTTGCCAATCACTTTGCCCCGACACCACCACATCTTCTCGTTCCTATATAAATCACTTCTTCTTCTCCTTCTCCCTGATACGGAACACCATCATCATCATCATCAACATCATCATCTTCCTCTTCTCCGGCGACCACCAACACCACCGCGACCACCATCACCTCCACCTCTCAAACTCTCTGTTCTTATCTTCTTTCTCTCTCCCTCTCCATCGCTCTGCTCTTCGAATTCACCAGCAGAAGCAGAAGCAGCAGCAAACAATGGCAGCTCAGCCACCACTACCGCCGCTGCCACCGTCGGGGAGAAGACACCCGAAGCCTTCACCACTTACTTTTCTATCCATTCCTCTGTCCTCTTTCAACCCCTTTCTGTTTCTACCTTTGTACCAGAAAAATAATCAGAAACAGAGGCCTTAGCAACAGCTGTTAGCCGCTGAAATAACCACCGCCGCCGAACCTCCATCTTTTCCGGCCAACACTTCGGCCAACACGAAACAGACGTACCCACCTCTTCACATCCGACTTCCTAGACCCTAGAAGGCCACACCAGCTTCCTCGAGTGCTCAGCAACAGCCAAGAGCCACCGGAAAAGCTCTGGTCGATTTCTCACTCCGGCGAACTTTTCGACGACTCGACCTGCTCCGTTTCTCGACCGGCTCTCGCATTTCTTGGGTTGGGTATGCTCTAAATCTTCCCCTAAATCATTTTATGTGATCAAATTCATGTCTATAGGTCTTGAATCCGTGTTTGGATCGATGAATGTGAATGTTCATGTTTGGGGGGCTAGGTGTATTTTAAGAGGGGATTTTTCAAAATCATGGGGGTTGTGAGTGTCTTTTTATAAAATTGTTTTGGGGTTGTTGTAGTTTAAATATTCTGTTACTACAATTATTTACTTAGTTTTAACTATTAAGCTAATGTTGGTTAAATATATATTCCAACTAAATAAATAAAATTAATACTTTGTAAAAATTATATTTGTTTGTAATAATTTGCTATAATAATGTATTTTCTTAGAAAATGAGCTAGTGAGTGTATTTGTGTGTGTGTATATATATTATTAGTTTAGATTAAATGTATTTACAGTATTTATTTGCAAAAGTTTATTTCAAATACATTAATTATTGAATGAATAATGAGAAAACATATGTTTTGGAAATTGGTTTCTTGAAAAATAAGGTATAAAAATGTTATATATATATATATATATATACACAAGTACATGACTTAAAGACGATTTCATTGGACATAGTGAGAGATGAAATTAGTATTCGACTTAGCCGAGCATCTTTAGGGCTAGTGTATTTGTTTATTAAGAAATGACACCATTGTGACTAGAGATTTTTAAATTGTAGGCGTCGGATTTGTGGACATAGGCTTCGTCAACCGTCCTACGTACTAACTGTTGAGCCGACATCAGGTGAGTTATATGCTTATTCTTGCTTGCCTAGCTTCATTTATGTCTTGACATAATTTTATAAATTGTCTCAAAATGTGTTTTGCGATATACATGCTTTTACTTGAGTTTGAATACGTTCGAAATGATATATTCGATCTTGAGCTCACATGTACCGGAACCAGGATTTGCCCTGTGTTGGCTTCAATTTCCCTTATTTGGTTGGTTTGGCCCTTTGTTGGCCCGGCTCTGTGCCTTGTTGGATAGAGTTTGATGCGCAAATTACGGGCTATTCGCAAGCATACGAAATCAAGTAGTACCGGGTGTATTTCAACTCGGGTTATCGATCCCACAGGGACTGTCTCGGGTTTTCTCGAGTAATCAGTTTTGGTTGACAAAGTGTAAAAAACGAGGAAAAGGGGTTGTGTTTGTTGTTACGGAACTATGTAAAACTAAAAACGCAAAAACGTAAATATATTTTTTTGTGACGTTTTCTGGAATAAACTTGCTTTTTGTACTCTAGGGTTGATGGGAACTAGGCTCCAGGATCCCCTCGGGTTTCTACATATTTTACGTTTTTCGGTTTGATATGAAAACACTCAGCAGTCTCGTTATCTGTGCAACGTACCGGTTGTGCAGTGACCTTTCAGATTCCACACGTAATCCCGATCCTACAGACGTTCGGATTCCTGTTAAGCTGCCTAAGTCTGCAGTCTCGTTCTAAGCCTGTTAGGGTTTCTAACCTGTCCTAATGGCCCGGGTCAGATTCTCCAACAGTCGGTCTCACGTTTTTCTATGCTAGCCCTATCTCCCTTTCTCTGGTCGGTCCATCAGGGTAAGGTACTAAATCCTGTCTTTTCTTCCTAACCCTAACCTGATGTTTTCACCTACAGGCTCGGGTCTATAGCAATTCTGGTTCGCGACTCCGATCATGCATATACGATAACAGTCAAAGAAAGAATAACAGATAAAGCTGCTGAATTTAAGATAACAATCATGAATCCATAATCAAACGTCTATAATAAAATCTGGATACGAAACCCTAGGTTCACCGAGAACCTAGGTAAAAGGTTTAGCTACTAAGTGACATAATTAAATAACAACGGTTCTGAATAAGATAGATAGTGAAATCAAACGCGCGTTGTAGATTCTGAACTCCTGCTTCCGTGCTCACCGAGAGTGCTCTGTGATCTCCTTCAGTAAGTTGTTGTGTTTTGTGATGAGCACTGGACGAGTCTTGATATAGTGCTGGAGGCGTTTCTGGAAACTGCCGAAATTACGAAACTGCCACTGGGCCGAAACCGCCTCGAGAAACGGGCCGTCTGCCACCGCCTCGGGAAACGGGCCAACTGCGCAAGATAGCTGCGTAGCTACCTGCCTAGTTGGCTGCGTAGCTAGCTGCGTAGCTAGCTGCGTAGCTACCTGCGTAGCTGACTGCGTAGCAGGCTGCGTAGCTAGCTGCCTCCTCGTTTTGCACACCAAACTCCTCGGGATGCGTGCCAGGTTCCTCGGGATGTCTCGGGATGACTGCTGAGCTTCTCGGAGTGTGTTTCGTCCGTCTCGGGATGCGTGCCAAACTGCTCGGGATGCCTCGGGATGCGTGCCAGGCTCCTCGGGATGCGTGCCCATCTCCTCGGGAAACGTGCCAATCTTCTCGACTTGCATGCTCGGCTTCTCAGCCTTCTTTGACCCTTCACCCGCATACCTGCTTCATTTCCGGCTCCTGCACAAGTCCTGTCCCTGCATCAACGACACGAAACAAAACCCGTGATCATATCTCGATATACGTGAAATAAAGCAGTTTATGCGTCTAGGAGATAAAAATAGCAAACCGTAAATTCCCGAGTCAAACGGGGCAGAAATCGACTACAATGCTCATTTAGGACGAAAATACCCCTCAAATTGGGTTAACCGATAACTCCTAGTGAGGAGCTATCAAACTACCCCAGCACTAACCTTTGCTCGTCCCGAGCAAACATCCTGAATACTGCCCTGAAATTCATACATATCTGTCTTGCAAATACCCCCTGCAAGTTCGAATCAAGACCTTTTCCTTTCCATCAGTTTGCATACTCTTCCTACCCGTCCAAATAAACCAGACGACTCGATCAGAAACTGACTCAGAAAGAATATACACAGACTCAATACACACGACTCAAAAGTACTAAACAATTTATTTTTGGTGAGGTTGGGCAATCTCAAAAACATAACCGAGTGTCCTCAAAACCTCATCCTTTTTCCAGGAAATACTTCCCTGCAATCGATCGGTAAGTCTGAACAGATTTCTTTGGTGGATTTAAGCACTGGACCCGAGTACTATTACTTTTGCTATCAACCTGAGCGAATCCCTAATTAACCGACCATCCGAGCTATTTCCAAATCAAGGTTGCAAGTCTAACAGGTAGGATATATATATATGTATATAGGTACGGCATGATCCTACTCGTTATGACATTCTCACAATTTCCCCAAACTCACACCCCTCACCGAGTTCCTGAAAAACTGCCTGAAACACCTAAGTTCCTGCCATATCAATCTTCCTGTCCCCCGGTGTGTCTTCGCCGTTCTCGCGGCCACAAATGTGAAGCGGTGTAACTGTCTCGAAAATTGTGCTACTCACTCAGCTTTTTGACTCAATAACAAAAACAACATAAATAACTGAAAAACTGCAAAACTAGATCATTTTCTTCTTCTTCTTTTTTTCTTTTTTTCTGTTTCTTTTTTTTCTTTTCTTTTTTTTTTCTTTTTCTGTTTCTTTTTTTTAATACGACTCTATATACACATAAATACACGAATAACAATAAATAAACTGACTAAAGCTGAGTGAGTAAAAATAAACTGTCGTCGTGGGGTATGAAAGATGTCCTCATATGGAATACCCCCACACTAATCCTGAAGCGCTGATCCTGTAGTCGGAATAATACTGTGCAGTCCCACCGAACCTCCTCATCACCAAAGATGTAGAAAACTGGCACAACCACCAATTAACCTCACAACCCCCCGGACCCCATTGTGTGCGGAAAGATGTCTCGCACGTGACTAACTCCTCCTGTGGTCACTATGTAATGCAGTGATCCACCTCCGCAAATTAATGCACTGTCGCCTCTCACTCACCCTGTCCTTCCCTCGAAAAATGTGTCAATGTCAAAACTGTCCAAAACCGATATATCATGAAGTGCTCCCATCTAAAACTCTCCCCAACTCAATCGCTCCGTCATAACTCGTAGAATAGCCAACTAACGACTGATGAGGTCTCAAAGAAGGCTTCCTAGGCTATAGTGGCTGAGAATAAAAGGGGTAAATGGCTTCAAACGGGTTTACTAGTTGGACCTAGGGGTAAGAAACAGGACGTGAGGTCCCTTGATAGCCAGTCACTCCACCGAAAGATGCGATGACCGTGACGGCGCTCGTGGGCGGGTTGTCGACTACCTAGATGACGGCGGTGTGGCAACTAGTCGGATCCTTAGCTCAGATGATAACTACTTGCGGTTTCCAAGGGTCACTGGCTCTCACCTATCTACTATACCTCGGTGCAAGCTTTCTTTTCTGTCAAAGGATTTAACCTCGATTTCTTCCCAGTTTCTGTTCTCATGATTACATGTTCTCAAATTTTCTGATTTTTAATTTTTTTGGATTTTCTGAAAATTTTCGATTTTTTTTTTAGATATACACAATGCAAGGCCAGAAATTTGTGGTGGGTAGACTCAAAAATAAAAACGTGCTGACTCAATAAATAAACTCAAAACTGCAAACGAACATGAAAAAACGTGCAGACCTTGTTAATGCAGACACGACCACCACCCCCACACTAAAGAGGTGGCATGCCCTCATGGCACTCACTCGGACTCGTCTGGAACATAGGGCGGGTCTGACCCGGTCTCGGAAGTACCGGACATGCCACTGACAGAACTGCTGGTAGACCGAAACCTAGGACTGCTAGGCTCAGTGTGTCTCGTGCCACGGGCCCCTCGGCGCGCTGGCGCTGGCGGCGTCTGGTATGACTGAGTGTCCTGGGGTGGGCAGTATGGCCCGTAGTCGGACCAACTGTCAGAATGTGCCGGGGCCGGAGCCGGGGCATCGTCATGGTGACTCGACTCCGCCTCACCAGACCAACTGGTATCGAACTCACTGGAGTAAGTCGATGGAAAGAACAACGGTAGCGGGACCTGTCGGCCCGCGCTCCGGGCTGCCTCTCTCTGCTCCTCTCGAAGCGCGGTCATCGCAGCAGCCTGATCCTTTCCCCTCCTGTTGTTGGTCCTATGGTTGTGCTTTAGCAGTCTCCACATCTTACCAAACTTCTTCTTGCACATGTCCTTAATGGACGCTCTGCCAGACTCGGCCCTCTCATCAATCTGGGTAAGTTTCTGCTCAAAGGCAGTCCACGGAGGAATGGTAGTGTCAGAAGCTCGGGTCGACCGACTACGGTCAGGGGCAGCAGCCCGGGACGGTCTAGAAGGCTCGGGAGCATCGGCACGAAATGGCCTGCTACGCTCAGTGGCAGTTGCCCTCGATGGCCTGGGAGGCTCGGGAACCGCGGTCCGGGATGGCCGAGTAGGCCGGCTAGGCTCAGGCTCGGGAACAGGGATCCTGGTTGGGCGAGTTGGCCGGCTAGGCTCTTGCTCGACAGGCCCACTAGACTGACCGTGCTCATAAGTCGACTGAGATCGATGTAGTCGGGTCGGAAACTTTCTCATGACAGGACGCTCCTGTGTGGAACGCCTCGCCGGGATAGGGGTAAGATCTGGTGCCATGTACTCCTGGGTCGGCTGGTAACTAGAGAGCGGGGTGGGGTCATGGACAGGGCCCCCCCTCTGTCGAGCAGCGCGCCTTCTGGGCGCGGGGGCGGTCCAATGTCAGGGTCCGAGGAAGGGGCCTGCCCATCCTCGTCCATCGGGTCATCACCCTGCTCATCCTCATCTTGGTCCACAAACGCATCGGCCGGCTCGGGTGCCCTACGGTTTCCTATGGCCCGTCTACCTACTCGCCAGAATGGCCGGAAAGAGGCGGGGTCTAAATCTCTCTGACCCTCGATGACAATCTCGTTCTGGGCAGCCAATCTGGTAATCAGGCTGCAAAACCCAAAACCTCGCCGGCTATGCGTGTTGGCTCTCTCTCTAATGTTCGACCAGATCCGGGCTGCTATGTCGACCCGGCGTCGGGACATGAAGCAGTAAACCAGAAGTACCACTTCGTAGGGCAGCTTAGTGATATGCTGAATCCCTACTACCCGGTTCACTCCAAACTCAAACCACCACCGGGCTGGCGGACTCAAAAACGTGCCATGTAACCTCCCGTTGGTCTCCCAGCGGGCCTCATCCGCCCCTTCACACAGAGTCCTTAAGATCTCCTCTTGCAGAGGAGAGTCCTGAACGAGCATATCGTACGCACACCGACCCTCGAATTCGCCAGGTATACCATACGCCCAGCGGATTGTGAGGGGCGTCAGCCAAATAAACCCCCTACGACAGTATACCCAGTTCGGGTACAACTCTGTCTCCCCGAACTCCTGATAGATGAGGTTACAGAAAAATTCCCGAGTGAGCGCGGAACTAGCCCTCTCGGGGAAGTTCTCTAAGGCACAGCCAAAGAGATCGTGCCGTCTAGCATAATTTCTCATAGCTAACGGCATCCTCTCGTCATCTACCTCGAACCTATAGTCCGGTGTCAACCCTCTTTCTAAAGTCTCTAGATGTAGATGGGCCTGGTAACTCACAAACCGGAAACTGTCAAAGTTGGTCTCGGTAATCTGCTCATACGGGATGTCAATGGCAAAAGGCAAACGAGAATCAGACGCCAGGGGTCTCTCAAGCCAGTCCATAACAGCTAACGAAAGAAGAAAATTCAGAAATTACGCAACTTAAACAGTCAAAATGCAGATACGCAACTGAAACAGTCAATTACGCAACTTTTTTTTTAAACGCAGAAAACGTTGTCAAAATGCAGATACGCAACTTAAACAGTCAATTACGCAACTTTTTTTTTAAATGCAGAAAACGTTGTCAAAATGCAGATACGCAACTTAAACAGTCAAAATGCAGATACGCAACTGAAACAGTCAATTACGCAACTTTTTTATTTTTTTTTAAACGCAGAAAACGTTGTCAAAATAAACAGTCAATTACGCCACCCTATGCTAATTTGCAGTTAACGGTCAATTACGTAAAAATTTTGTTAAATACGCAAGTAACAGTTAAAAATGCAGAAAAACAGCTAAAAACGCAGTATACAGTCAAAAACAGCTAAGCACGCAGCATGCTAAACCCGGGTACGGGTTGGTACCGAAAACTGAAAAAATAGCGAAAGAAGAAATTTTTGAACCTGAGCACTCGGAGCGAGTCAACGAGTGCAAAAACTGTCGCCGGAAATTTTTTTCTCGCCGGAAAAATTTCTGACTTGGGCACCGTGTAGGCCTCACCCTCCTCTTCGACGTTTCTTTTTTGTGTTTTCTCAAATTTTGACCCGAAGCCGACGAATCTGGAGCTTTTCTTCAAATTTTTAACAAATTTTGACTTGACCCCCACACCAAATTGGACACTGTTTTGCAGCTTCAACCACACCAAAGTGATCAAGTTCTCACGATGATCCCAAAAACGTGCTCGGTTTTTGATTTGGTGAAATTTGGACTTTTGAAGGTGGAGAGAAAATGAGGAAAGAGAAAGCTTTGAAGGTTAACAATGGAGGACACTTCTGGTGAACCCGTCCATGGCTTTCGGGTAATAATTGGCACTTTTTGAAAATTGCAAAAAACTCCCCCCCAGTTCGGTGAAATGGCATTTTGACCCCCTAAGGATTTGGAAGCTCCACTTGCTTCCCCTGCTGCGTGGCATTCTGGCTGGGCTGCAAGGCTGGTCCACTTCAAAAAAAAAAAATTTTTTTTTCTGCGTAATTGGCCTGGTGGGCTGCGTAACTGGCCTTTGGGCCAGCGTAACTATAGATTTTATTTTTATTTTTTTTTTCCTGCGTAATTAACCTCCTGGGCTGCGTATTTGACTCCTGGGCCTGCGTAACTGGCCTTTTGGGCCAGTTTTTCTGCACTTCTTCGAATGCGTGTCGGACCTCTCGGTTTTGACCCGCACATTTTTCTACTTGCGTTTTTCTGCTTAAAATTTCCTGCACAAACTTGTCTACCCATTAACACACACTCATCTCGCCTCTCTCAAAATTCAGAACGTAAAATAAAGAAAAAAATAAAAACTGTAATAAATAAATAATTTACGTAATCCGATGGGATGCCTCCCACCAAGCGCTTGTGATTTACGATCGACGGCCCGACCCGGTTACCTCTCACGGGTCGTCAAAGTAGACGGGGTCCACTTTGGCGACTTCAACTGTCTCGAGATATGGCTTGATCCGGTTCCCGTTCACCCTGAAACTGGACTCGTCTTTTGGATTCTCCAGCTCAAATGCTCCCCATGCAAATATCTTCTTGATGATGAACGGTCCCGACCATCGAGACCTCAACTTGCCCGGAAAGAACCTCATCCTCGTGTTGTAGAAAAGCACTTTGTAGCCTTCGTTGAACTGCTTCGGCGTGATCCGCTGATCATGCCACTTTTTCGTCTTCTCTTTGTACATTTTAGCGCTCTCGAATGCCGTTCTGCGGAATTCCTCTAATTCCAGCAGCGCCATTTTTCTCTTATCTCCCGCTAGATTCTGGTCCATGTTGAGTAGTTTGATGGCCCAGTATGCTTTGTGCTCCAACTCAACCGGCAAGTGGCACGCTTTTCCAAACACGAGCTGGTATGGCGACATTCCCAGCGGTGTCTTGAAAGCTGTCCTGTAGGCCCAGAGTGCATCGTCCAGTCTTAGGGACCAATCGTTCCGGCCGAGATTCACCGTCTTCTCGAGTATGATCTTGATCTCTCTGTTCGAAACCTCGGCCTGCCCGTTCGTTTGAGGATGGTAAGGCAGTGACACCTTGTGAACCGACACACCGTACTGTTTCAGAACTTTGGCAAAAACTCGATTAATGAAGTGTGATCCCTCGTCACTGATCATCGCCCTGGGCGTCCCGAACCGAGTAAAAATGTTGCGTTTCTGAAAACGCTCAACCGTAGCTGCATCGTTTTTCTGACACGCAATCGCCTCGATCCACTTCGTCACATAATCCACTGCCAGCAGAATGTAAAGATTTCCCATCGAAGACGGGAACGGACCCATGAAGTCAATCCCCCATACATCAAACGGCTCTACATCTGTGCAACGTACCGGTTGTGCAGTGACCTTTCAGATTCCACACGTAATCCCGATCCTACAGACGTTCGAATTCCTGTTAAGCTGCCTAAGTCTGCAGTCTCGTTCTAAGCCTGTTAGGGTTTCTAACCTGTCCTAATGGCCCGGGTCAGATTCTCCAACAGTCGGTCTCACGTTTTTCTATGCTAGCCCTATCTCCCTTTCTCTGGTCGGTCCATCAAGGTAAGGTACTAAATCCTGTCTTTTCTTCCTAACCCTAACCTGACGTTTTCACCTACAGGCTCGGGTCTATAGCAATTCTGGTTCGCGACTCCGATCATGCATATACGATAACAGTCAAAGACAGAATAACAGATAAAGCTGCTGAATTTGAGATAACAATCATGAATCCATAATCAAACGTCTATAATAAAATCTGGATACGAAACCCTAGGTTCACCGAGAACCTAGGTAAAAGGTTTAGCTACTAAGTGACATAATTAAATAACAACGTTTCTGAATAAGAGAGATAGTGAAATCAAACGCGCGCTGTAGATTCTGAACTGCTGCTCACCGAGAGTGCTCTGTGATCTCCTTCAGTAAGTTGTTGTGTTTTGTGATGAGCACTGGACGAGTCCTTATATAGTGCTGGAGGCATTTCTGGAAACTGCCGAAATTACGAAACTGCCACTGGGCCGAAACTGCCTCGAGAAACGGGTCGTCTGCCACCGCCTCGGGAAACGGACCAACTGCGCAAGATAGCTGCGTAGCTACCTGCGTAGTTGGCTGCGTAGCTAGCTGCGTAGCTGGCTGCGTAGCTAGCTGCATAGCTAGCTACGTAGCTACCTGCGTAGCTAGCTGCCTCCTCGATTTGCGCGCCAAACTCCTCGGGATGCCTCGGGATGCGTGTTAGGCTCCTCGGGATGACTGCTGAGCTTCTCGGAGTGTGGTTCGTCCGTCTCGGGATGCGTGCCAAACTGCTCGGGATGCCTCGGGATGCGTGCTTGGCTCCTCAAGATGCGTGCCCATCTCCTCGGGAAACGTGCCAATCTTCTCGACTTGCATGCTCGGCTTCTTAGCCTTCTTGGACCCTTCACCCGCATACCTGCTTCATTTCCGGCTCCTGCACAAGTCCTGTCCCTGCATCAACGACACGAAACAAAACCCGTGATCATATCTCGATATACGTGAAATAAAGCAGTTTATGCGTCTAGGAGATAAAAACAGCAAACCGTAAATTCCCGAGTCAAACGGGGCAGAAATCGACTAAAATGCTCATTTAGGACGAAAATACCCCTCAAATTGGGTTAACCGATAACTCCTAGTGAGGAGCTATCAGAGTTCCATCTAGTACTACTCTTTTGGACTTATGATCCATAAGGGGATGTCGACACTTAAGGTCTAGTATGGTATATAAGTGAGGGCGGGAGAGGTTCTCCACAACGCGAGGCATGGAGGAAAGGTTTTCTCTCTCGTTGTCGTCCTACGCGAGAAGGTTTCCCAGGGAAAGGTTTTCCCAACCCTTGATCGGGATATCGGATCAGAGGAATGTTCATATTCACTCAGGTTACTGTGAGCGATAACTTATTTTGAAAGTTGGTTTATTTCGAGATGATCCTTACTTGTACTACTATTTATACTACTGCAAACTCTGATAAATGTTTTACTCAGATTATGTGATTTGTTTAAACTCGTGACTACGCAATATATCTCATCTTTCTTGTTTTACAAAGTAAGGTGTATCTCACCCAGCATTTCTTGCTGACTTTCGAAAACTGCGGTTCTTTTTTTTCTTCCCACTGCAGGTCTAAGAGCTGGGACTATAAAATAGAAGCGGCGCGAGACTCATCTAGACTATGGACGTCACCAGTAGTTTATCTAATAATGTTAGATAAGTATTGTGTAATGGTAATCAGCGTGTCTAAGATACTGTATGAAGCTCTTTAATAATATAAATATGAGTTCTGGATTGTATTGCTTTTGATCTCCGCCGCTTCTATTAAGCATCGCCCTCTCGGTCTTGTCCCGAGCCGGATAAGGGGATTGTCGCATAAACTTAGTCTTTATATATAGTTAGTTTCTACACATATCGTATACACCTGAGATACAAAAGAAACACGGATTCTCTCTACATATTCCTCTCTCATGCATCCAATGAACAACTCGTGTTGTGGAAATCAACGTTCGCCGAAGAGGTTAACATTCCTGCTGGGAGCTGAGCACGTGAACATCAATGCCAAGATCTGGAACATCGTTTGAGGAACCATCACGTTATAAGAGGTAAACCTATGCTCCCGCGATTAGAATCATGATAGGGTTTACCGATAGTAATCCCCCATTAAATGGGATAAAAGACACTTGACCCCCTCAAGTTTGATGCAAAGACACTTTCACCCATAGTTTTAAAAACCGGACCGGACCGGCCGGTTCGACCGGTTCAACCGGTGAACCGGTCCATGGCCGGTCCGGTTAGCTAATTGGACCGTCTGTGCATGAACCGGTCAAGAACCGGTCAAAACCGGCCGGTTCGTGCTTGAACCAGTGAACCGGTTTGGCCGGTTCGACCGGTTCAAATACTTTCAGAAGAAGAAGAAGAAGGTCGAATACTTTCAGAAGAACAAGAAGAAGAACAGAAGGTCAACACACAATCGATCTGCCAGAAGGAGGATCCGCCAACAACGTCGGCGTCCTCGTCAGCCTATTCGCCTGGAATCATCTTCCTCTCCATCTCTCGATCTGCTGTAGCCACCCACGAAACCACCGCCAACTCGACGCCGTTGTTCGGATCTGAACACACACACACACACACAGAGAGAGAGAGAGAGAGAGAGAGGCGAGAAGGCATGAGACCAGAGACGACCAAGGAGATGAAGACGGCGCCTCCCTCCCTCTCTCCCTCCCTCCCTCATCCGCATCTCTCCCAATGTAAAAAAATGGGTTTTTGAACCGTCGTCTCTGCCTATATGTGGACTTGGGTTTTGTCAATAGAGGGGTATTGATTTTTGAGAAGTAATTGAGGGGTAATTGGGATTGGATCAGGTTACGGGTATTGAGTGGTCAAACTGTGGAGTAAAAGTGAGGTATTTTGATTCTAAAAAAAACGAAGTGAGGTATTTTTAATAAACATTTAATATTTTTTTATATAAAAAATAATAAATATGTTTCTCTCAAAAAAACATAATAATAATAAATATGTATTATTAAATAAACGTGCGACTGAACCGGTCCGACCACCGGTCCGACCGGTCCGACCATGAACCGGTGCCTTCCCGGTTCGATGGCCGGTCCGGTTTTTAAAACTTTGATTTCACCCCTCTAGTTTGGGAAATGCCATTTCCACTCCTTGTGTCGATCAAATATCATAATAATCCACCATAGTATGGGACAGTTGTTCGTCACTATGGTAGTTTCAGGGACAAAATCGCCCTCTTAGAGTATGATATGATTAAATATCCTGAAGTTTGGAACACAAAAGGGGTGAAAGCCCATTTCAAAAAAGGAAGGGGTAAAAGTGTCTTTTCATCAAACCTGGGGATGAAAGTATCTTTTGCCCTTTTAGGGCATGGTCACCCGTTGAGGCACCAAGGCAGGAGGCAAGGGGCTCTGGGGCTCTAGGTCAAGACACTGTTCACTGCTTTTTGAAGTCTTTTTCCACCCGTCTGGGGCAGGGGGAGAGGCAAGACACTGTTCATTATTAAAAAAAAGAGCAAAATACTGTACTGTGTATTATAATAATATTTCAATTATTGATTTTTAATAGTATTTCTCACCCAAAATATTTTCTAAATAGCTTTTTTAACACAATTTTTTTAAAACAGTTTCTCTTTTTTTTTGTTTGCAAACAGTTTCTCTTTAAAGTTATTCCAAAACAGTTTTTTAAAGTTATTTCTCACCCAAAATAATATTTCAGTTATTGATTTTTAACTATTTTCTAAATAGCTTTTGCAAAACTATTTTTTTTACAAAACTGGTATTTGAAAACTGATTTCTGAAAACAATTTTTTCAAAACCAAAACAGTTTTTTTTTCTAATACTTTTTTCCAACAGTTTTTAAAAAAAAAGTTTTCAAAAACTGTTTTTAACTAGTTTATTTCGAAATTGTTAAAACAAACAGTTTTTTCAGAACAGTTTTTTTAATTTATTTTTTCAAAACAGTTTTCTAATGTTTTGTTTTTGCTTTGTTTTTCTGCAACATAAAACACTTTTCTAGTTGAAACATCATTTTTTTTATTTACATGTAATTAGTATTTGTTTTTTTTTTTTTTTTTTTTTTTGAAGTATGCAAAACTAGTGTTTTAGGGTAAAAATTGGGTGGAATATCTATGTGGCATTGGGGCAAGAAGGCAAGGCAAGAGGCTAGAATTGCCCAACCTCTTGCCTTGGGGCAACTCTAGCCTTGGCTAGAAAGTGTGGGTGGAGAGGTGAATAGTGGAAAAAGGTGGTTGGAGAGGGCTAGGGTGAGGTGGTGCCAAGGCTAGAACCCTTTGGTGGACATGCCCTTAAAATGTTGTTGTAAGACTTGCACTAGATCCAAGTACTATCATTTATCACATCTAGTACTACTAGTTCCTCATAGTTGAGCAAAAAAACAAACGAAACCCCCGTGGCTCGGAATATTCCATTCAACCAGCTCCGTATTTCAGTTTCTACTGAGTCAATGGCAACGACTACTATGACACGAATCAACAAGAGTGAGAGAAAGCAAACCAGAGCATAAAGAAGAACAGGAAAGAAAAGGCAAAAGAACGGAAAAAAGAAAGAAAGAGAAAAAGGATCGGATGAGTGATCGACTATGGAATGTTGGAGACCTCCATGACATGCCATCATTGCTGCTTCTTTTTTACTACTACCACTATATATGAAAAACAGAGAATGAAGCAAAGTATGATCTGGCTCACTTCTCATGAAATTTCACTCTTCCCCAATGAGAATCTCCCATGAATCATCCTCCGATCGGAACCATCTCGAGTTCCGGGCACCTCCGCCCTCTCCGGTCGCCTCCGGCCGGCGATCCACCTTCACCAACGACGACGTCCTCACCGAGTTCCTCGAGCACTCCCTCCGCGTCCCAGACCTCATCTTGCCCGATCGCGTCTTCCCTCTCCAGAAACCAATCAAATCGCCTCCAGTAGTCGATTTCCAGTCCCTTAATTCACCAGGAACCGACTCCGTCGACACGATCATGGAGTCCGTTGCTCGAATTGGTTGTTTCCAGCTCGTGAATTACGGGATTGATCGCGAACTAATCCGGTCTGTTTATGCCGCCGGCGCCGGGATTTTCAGGTTGCCAGCGAACAAGAAGGCGGCGATGATGAGGTCGCCGGAGAAACGATACGGGTTCGAGGAGTTTCGTGGAGAGGAGGAGAAGGAGATGAGTGAAGAGTTTGTTTGGTGTAGAGAGACTAAGCTGAATTCAGAAATGGAGGGAATTTGGCCACATGGATATTCAAATTTCAGGTGACATTCAATTACATGTTTTATCATTTGCCAAACCCCTTTTATTTTTGCAGTAATGGTTATTTAGAAATGGCTAAACTCTTTAGAGCATCCTTCCACAGTTGATATCAAATTTTACACCAAATATTATATTTGGTGGAGAAAAAGGTTCAGTCTTCCATAATTAGCCCTCAAAAACACTATTTCATAATTTTTAGTAAAAAAAAATAGCATTTTTAGTTTTCCACAAATTTCCCCAATTTTTACACCAGATAATCATCTCACCATTTCATCAAATTTTGAGAATGATGTTTTGGGCATTTCACAACAAATGAACAAATTTGTCACCAAATCATGGATTTTATAACTATCAAAATAAAAAATTATTTTATTACCGATATAATATTATATAAAATTATTAAATAATTAAATTGTAAAAAATTGTTCATACAATATTTAAAAACTTCAAAACCAATAATATAAAATAGAACGCAAATTTATTTCATAATTATTTGCAAAATATGACATCATGTCTCTAATTATATAAATGTAAACGAAAAACATGCCCTAAACAATAATTATTAAATTTGGTGTAGATTTTACCAAATCTTATTTTTTTCATCAATCCTCGTCTTGTCTTGTTTACTCACTCAACGTCTAGAGTAAGGTTACTTATTTTATTTTTTGGAGCCATGGTCATATTTAGGCCTCATCTGACCATTACTGAATGAGCTTGTGTTCATTAGAAAGCATGTTGGTGTTGTTGTGATAGTTGAATCTTATTTATGTTCATTATAGTGTAGCTGTAGTTTTGGCTTCTAAAATGGTGGAACTCTTCTAGTTTCTAGCAACTAGGTTTTAGATGTTTGTGTTTTGGACTTTCGATCTAATCAGGATATCATAAGGGAAAAAGAAAATGAAATGGAGGGTAAAGTTGAAGTTTTGCATACATCATCCAGTTTAAAAACCACTACCAAACACATTTTTTGAGTTTGTAAACTGGTTTAAAAACCATCACCAAACACACTGGTTTAAACAAAATCTCTGAAAAAAACCAAAAGTTTTCCACCACAATCTAAAAACCAGTTTTTCCACCAAAACCATTCTACCAAACCCACCCATAGAACAGGATTTGGGGGGTAATGTGGAAGATGCACTTCATCATTTCACAAAATCTACATCAGATATAGGATTTGGTGATTTGGTGTTTTTTTGGTCAACTACTGTGGGAGGTCTACAAAAAATCACAATTTTTTTATGATTTGGTGATTTTGTGATTTGCTGTGGGCAGGGGCGGATCCAGAATTTTGTCTCAGTGGAGACTAAATTTAAAAAAATGAATATTTTGATGAATAAACACAAATAGTGAGGGTTATCGTTCGATTTCAATGGGGGATAAAACAAGTTTATTGAAAAAAATAAAGGGTCAAATTGCGGTTTTAAAAAATTGAGTGGGGGCCATAGCCCCACTATTCTCTACATAGATCCGCCATTGAGTGTGGGAGGCCGAAAACACTAAATATTACCATCAAATATAGAATTTGGTGCGCTGTGAAAAAATTACGGACTACATATTTGCTTTATTTTTTAATGTAAGTTAATAACATCGATATAACTTCATATTCAAGGTACGGGAATAAATAAACAAACTCGTAATTTCATGAACCAGTTTAAAGTGAATTACACATGAAGCAATAGGTTATAATCAGGGACAAAATCACCGCACGGCAAAGGATGACACTTGCCTCCCATAATTTTTTTTTTAAGAGCCTCCCATGACTAATCAAAAACTACACTAAAAGTTATTTTTCTTAATTTTGTCTATTTTTATAGTGACTTCTTTCTATTAACAAATGCCTTGGCTGATTCCAAACTTCTGCAATAAGGTCTTGTATTGGGATTACACTAAATTTTACCCCGATTGTTCTTCATTCATGATTCCGCCACGGCTAATAATAGTGTGCTAATAAAAAGACTTGAAGTTCCAATCGGTGAGCCAGGCAATCTGCAAAACCCGAAGCAGATTTTGCAATAAGCATGTTTGGAGACATCAAAATGAGAATCATTTTAAGAATAATATTTTTTTCTTTTGTAAATGTAGTCATTCTTGTCAATTTTCAGCCGGGTAACTTAGTTGAATCACGCCGCATAGTCGTTATCTTAATCCAGTGAAATTTCACCATTTTAGGTGACAGTTGACCTTTTTCCAGCTATGTGTTCATTTCACCGGATTGTGACATAAAGACGAAACCAATGAATCGCCTCTACAATCAGGGATAACGTGACCATAACACACTTTAATCTCATAATTAGTTCGATTTACATCTGTTTGGAAGGAATAATTACCATTTTGATTTTCCTTGCAATTTCTGTTGTTTGCGGATTGATAATATTATAACACAGTTATAAATTGCAGCGAAAATATCGAAGTGCTTTGGTTGGAGATAGAGAGAATATGTGAAAGAGTTTTGTCAATGCTTGAGAAGAATATTGTTAACGAGGCACCATTTGCTAGTGCTGAAAAAAACAAAACCATGCAATGCCAAGATCATCATCAGGTTGGGCCAATCTGTTGTTTGTACAAACACTGTGGCAATAGTGTTGATGAAGATCAGCTGGTGAGTTCTCTGAAATATGATGTGATCAGAATGCTGATTAGAGGAACAGAATCCTCTTATGCATTGTGTGTGCATTTGTGTGATGGCTCCTCAGAGTTTCATGTCTACAACAAGAAGGGTTGGGTTTCGTTCCATCCTGACAGCGATGCGCTAATTATCACCATTGGCGATCAAGTCCAGGTAAATTCTATTTTTTTTCCTCCCTACGTCCCATATTTAGAGTCATATTTGACTGCTCAAGCAACGACTTTGATGAGGTTATTTGAGTAGCAAAAGAACACAAAATCTTGTAGATTTAGATAGCTCAACGACATTACGAAATGGTTTACATTGTGAGAATCATTTCGGTACATGGCATTACAGGTGTAGACGAGTAGTTGCTATTTGGTGTTCTCTTCGTGTATTAATTCCAAATCATTGATGAATACGAGTTTAGCTGTTTGCTTCAAATTTGCTTGTTCTTCCTCAGGATCTCTGTTGATCAATTTTGTTTGAGCTGTTGAGCTGCTCAATCGTGTCTGTGAGTTTCCTAAAGTTGTAAAATTCACTCAATCTTCTCATTATTCATCCAAACGTGAGATAGCAATCTCATATACTCCCCACTTTTCTTCGATCTTCTTATTTCTTCTGTTTCAAGAAAGCAGTAAAATGGAAAGCCCACCAAAATGATGTTTTGAGCCTCCATGATAGTACCCTTTTGAAGACATGAAAACCCCACAAAAATGACATCAATTACCACATGCCCCTACCTTAAAAGAGTACAATGACCATGCATTTTGAGCTGTCACTACTGTTTTCTTTCACCCCACCATATTCAATCATCCATATTTCTTAATCTACCCAGGTCACTTGGTACTAATCATTCCGCAGGTGATTCTATTAAGGAATTGGGTGGACAAAATCATAGAAATTCTCTGCTTTATTTATAAAGCTCATAAAGCTAGATATATCTTTACAGTTGCACAATTTGATCATCAGCTACTCTTGTGGTGTTTGTAGGCATGGAGTGATGGGTTGTACAAGCATGTGATTGGAAGGCCCATTTTCAAAGGTGAAGAGAAAGAAGGTGGAGACTCTACAATCTCAATGGCTTTCCTATTTTCTACCCAAAAGTTACAAACAGAAGAAGATGAGACGATCATCATAACTCTTCCCCAACAGGCCATGATTGCCCTTCTTTTGATGCTTATTTACCAATTCTTGGCATACATCAACAGGTGGTGAATACCTGTAATATTTCGCTCTCACCTTCACCACCTACATATCTGTATTTTTTAAATTGTAACCCGTGTGTGTTCGGAACAAAAAAGTATCAAATTCTTACAGTGGTTTCCTTGGGGCACAATGTACACTGACGGCTTCCAAGTTGATCAAACTGACCTGTGGAACAATCAGGAGGTTCTCATCAAATTAGGTTGACGCTTAAACAGCTATCATATGTGAGAGGCTAACGTTGCTACAAAATGTGAGCTCTCTCCCACACAAGTAATTCAAATCAAAATTCACCGAGGGTTGAAACATCTGTTAGAGGGACTCGGCACAAGTTGATGGTCCAACTCCCTTCCGCCCACCCCCCTCAATATCTATCGTTTCAAATAACGTAATTGTTTTGTAATAGTTTTCACCTCTCAGAATATACATTTCCAGTTTCCCACAATCATCAGAAGCCTCTGTTAAATATTCTAACCTCCTGCTTACGAAAGTTGAGTACTCTCAGGCCAGATGAGGTCATGTGTTCGACTCTATCTGGAGCCATCATCACAGTATGTTCAAAACCAGAAAGAATAGTGCATCAGTCTCAGCGTGACTGTAAGGCTAGGACAGAACTGCAGTTTCACGTATGGTCCACCCAACTAGGTAAAGCTGGACCATAGATCCTGGTTGGTCACCGTTCAAGCAGCCAGTGCACTGATCATCTAAGCAAATATAGGATAAAACACACTCGAGGCCACAGGAGGTTTCGCCTTACATTCTCCGCAATAGTTGGCAACTCTTTCAAAAGGAAACTAGTTTTTTTATGAGGTACGACTATAAACTTTTAATTGCTGAATCAAAATAAGGGAGGAAAGAGAAAGAATATAAGTGTATTCCACTTTTTGAAACACAGGTTACAATTCAATTTATATAATAATTTAATTCGGGGTAGAGCGTTAAATTGGGGTCACCTCTTGTCCATTTGCTAAGAGGAGGGGGCGAAAGAGATTGTTTTGGTTAACTAGGACTACAGATTTGCAAGGATCCACCCTCATGGCATTATATACATGTATATAGCATTAAGAACGTTTCTTGTTCTATGAGAATACCACCAAACCCAACAACACCTCACAAAACACTTCAAACATTTCCAGTTACGTTTCCTAATTGTGCAAGGAAGAAGCTCATGAAGCAGGAGCCAGGAAGACCTGAGAATTTAAAAGGTCATAGACCCAGAACCAGAGAATTTATTGTTTAAGCAGACTTTACACAATGTTAAAACTAAGAAGGAACAATCATCTTTTGGGCTCTGGTTGTTAATGGACACTTTCAGAAGAGAATATCCACACAACAAACAACAAGATACCCTTAAGACTCTTATACTATTACCTAAACTGCCTTAGTTAAGACTCACCAAAATTTCTATAACTAGAAATGCCCACATTAGAGGCTCAGCTCGATAACCTACTGCTCAATGGGTGTATCTGATCTTCAAGGCATTGAAGCAGCACCGAGCAACCGCAAACATCTTAAGAAACTGTACGGCCATAACAAATAGACGCAATGTACAGATTCTTCGCCCACTTGTCCTGCAAAGACCATTCAAAAGGAATATTCAGAAAACCATGATTGCTAAAGAGTGTTTGGTACTTTGGGAGAACAATTTGAAAAAGGAAAAATACACTTTCATCTCTAAGCTTATCTAGTCCAGCCTATTTGTAAACTGACGGATCAGGAGTCCCACAATATAGAACCCAGAGTAGTAAAAACTGCAAACACCGCACCTTCACATGAGTACTAGGAAAGGCAGAAGTACGTAGTGTCTCCTGTGTTTCATCCGCTGGCTTTCTTCTAGGCACACTAAGGACAAGTGCACACTGGTCCACAGTTGCTGCAGTCGAGGTAATGCGGTAACCATAGTCCCAACGGCGATGAATACCCTCACTTGGGTAAAGAAAATCTAATTCAACAACCTAATATCCAAGCAAGCAGGTTAGCTTCAGAGTATGATATTACAAATCAATTTGTCACAAGAAAGAACTAAAACCTGATCAGAGAACCCAGCCCCACGAGACATGACAATTCCCCATCTACTTCCTGCCGTAGCCATGGAAGTAACATAGAAACCCTCTTTCCACTTTTTGTTAATCCACTTAAATGGAAAAGACTCACTGACTTTGTAAGACTGCTGCAAATACTGAGTACCTGCATTTATTTATCGACCTGGTGTAAGCCCACGAAAGTTACTCAAGACAAAAAATGAATTTTCCACCCAGATAGGTCAGTTTGGAAATTTCCACCACAGCTACCATCAGACAATTTAGACTTACCTCTTGACATTACGACCAATGAGCTCCCATTGCTTGTTCCTGCTATGGCACTGATGTAGTAATTCTTCTCCCACTGATCCATAATCCATTCCTTCAGAAATAACAAAATTTGAAGATATTTTATTAGTTCTATTGAATAAATACTCGGAAGCTGTAAATATTACAAGTGAGGAACATGAAAAACAAACTGATAAATTGTCTTTTATCAATTGGAAGACAAACATCGGTATACCTTGTGGAGAAACTGGGGTGAGAGCTCATAAACTTGTGAGGTGAAACCTGTGCCTGCATCCATGATAAGTGCCCACAAATTTTGAGACGAAGCCACACAGCTAATATACAGGCCGTCTTCATTCCCTTTCTCGATGTGTTGAGCCAATCTCGCATCAGCCACATTATAATGATACCTAAAAAGAAAAGATTTCAACATAAATTATCTTATTTGAACCATAACTGGCACCAAAGCGAGGGTAAAAGAGATAACAGCAAAAGCATACGTAACTAGAAATTATGAACAAAAAACCAAATAGCTTCATAGAGGTACCAATAGAGCAAAGACGGGAGAATCACACAATTATTCTTAATCTTCATTCATGCACATAAGGTCAGAGCAAAGATACATAAAAGCTGAAACATCCTTACCATCAAGTCATAGCCAACCACAACCATGCACCAAGAATTATGCTTCTCAAGGTCAGCACCAAGCTCTGTCTCTATCCCCTATTCCTAAACCCAATGTCAAAAACCCATCACCAACACGACCATCACATCAGAACCCTACACATAAACCTCGCTAATAAGTAACACATATCCCTGCCTTTCTCTAGATAAGATAACCAGACGCTTTAAAAGGCCAAAGGCCAAAAAAGTCGGAGCCACCCCTCCTTTACTCACTCAACTCTAGACCACTCTCCCTCCCACACAACCTCTTCCTATTCTCCTTTTTTCTGATCCTGGTTACCAATGGAGCTGCAGGCAAGAGACCATCCACAACATCTAAATCCATTTGATATGTAAGCGAGGGAGCACCTGCAAATGGACCTTTGGACATCCGTTTCGTACTGAAGGCAATGTCATGAAAAAAGAGTACGTTGCAAGCAGAAATGATCCTTCAGCAGTGTATGACCAACCACTCATGGCTGGAATAATAATATTATTAGTATAGACAACCCAGCCCATTTGCCCGCCCGTGCCCGTGCCCGCAGCCTTTAATTGGGTTGAAACCCGCCCGCTTAAATAAGTTGGTGAAAGTTGCCCAGCACATTTGAACCTGAACGGGCATGGGAGGGAGGGCACCGTTTAACACGAATTTTTATTTTCATTGAAGTGCTTCAATTTTATTTATTTTAAATTCTCACTTTTCTATAATAATAATATGTCCATTCTACCCCTTAGAATTAACAAAAAGTACAACAGTTTAAAAAAAAGAAAGAAAAAAAAAACCCTCAGCATTGGTTAATTTCATCGTCGATATATTTCCCGGTTTACGTGACTTACGGTTTCGCCTCAGGCTTTCGCAGTTGTTTCCTACACTTGTGGCGGTAGGGCTGCTATCATATATCTTCAATTGAACTGCAAATTCGACGGCGACTACGTACTATCTCCAGATCATCGGAGTAGATTTTTCCGGGCAGCCGTTTTGTCTTGTACGTCTGTTTATTTATTTAGACTGTGCCTCATCGCCAGGGAAGAGGTTAGTTTTGGAGTTCTCCTTTTGTTCTGTGTTGTCTCGGTAGCATCCTTAGTTTGCTGCAAACTTGTCCTCCACCATGTCCAAGTGGGTTCTGGCTCAATCTATCGCTGTCATTCTGTTTCTAGCTATTGAGAGTCTTCTAGCACTCCTCCCAATCATGCCCGCAATCTATTCTCCAATTAAATGCTATGTTGCACCGACACTCCAAATATATTCTGGTTCGCGTTTCAGACACTCCGACACGCGGAAACGTCTCCGACACTGGGCCTTACCGTCTCCGACATGCCAGGTGGCGTTTCGGTTCAAAAAACAGAAAAAAAAATGGCGTATCTAGCCGTCCGACGCGCGGGAGACACGCATGTCTCAAACCGGAGACACACGTGTCTGGAATTTTTTAAAATTTCTCGGGGTTCGTTTTGTGATATATTATAAATTAGAGGGACTGTTCTGAAATTGTCAAGTATCATCTTCTCAATACATAGATCCTTAACCCTAGCCGCACACTATCTCAAATACTCATCAGGGTTGTGAAACAAAGAGAAAAACGCGAAGAGGCGAACACGAAAGAAGAGAAGAACCGAAGACCTACCTGTAGTGTCTGAACTTATTTATGCTTTGATCTATTTGTACTTGGTAGTGACTAAAATTGTTATTGCTTTAATGTCTTTATTGTAATGCCTTATGACTTTACCTTGATATATATATACATACATATATATATATATATATATACATACATACATATATATATTTATATATATATATACATACATACATACACACACACACATATATATATATATACATATATATATCCCGTGTCGGCGTTTCTCGATTTTTCAAAAAATGCCGTGTCGGCGTCTCCGTGTCTTGCCGTACCCGTACCCCGTACCCGTTTCCGTGCAACGTAGATTAAATGTAATTCTATGAGCAAGATGCCCTTTATTACCTCCCACCAACAAACAAAAAGTAACTATCTTTTGTTTATACAATTGGGCTACTTAATTGTTATGCATTTGGGAGTGTTTCTTGACAATTGTATTTTCTGATATCATTATAAAAGAATAGCACATACCTATGTAGCATCGAAACGGGCACGGGAACGCCGGAACGGCAATTTTCAAAAATTTAGGAGACGAAACGCCAGGGGAACAGCCATTATATATAGACACATATATTACATTATTTTTTCATTATAAATATATAATATATTGTATATACATACAATTTTTTTTAGTTATTACCGTGTATAAGTATATACCAAAAGTTTGCCTAAACATAAAAGGAAACAAATTGTGCTGGATAAGTCATCTGACTATACATTGGGTCCACAATGATAAATCTCAGCCCTCCATTCCAACCACAAAACTGAGATGTATTTTGAACCTTTAGATCCCAAACCCATCTTCACGTTACTCTCTCTCTCTCTCTAAGTCAACGACCCAGCACGAAGACTATCAGACTACTCTCGTCCTCGTTCCCGTCGATTTCGGTTTGCAAACACAGACGAACAGAGGAGGATAAGGAGAAGAGGACGCAGCAAGCACCTCAAAGATCGGACTTGAATTGCCGATCTGTTGGAGTTCAAAATCGCCGACGTCGTCAAGGTAAGTACCTTAAAGATCGGATCAGTTGGAGCTTAAAGATCGGACGTTCCGATGGAGTTCCAGAAAACCTACAACGTGTCCCGGCGCCGGTCCATTTAAGTTCCGAATCTCAGTTTTTTTCAGGAGACGCCAGGTGACGATCCGGGGACGTTCTGTGGCGTTCCGGCGCCGTTCCAGTGTTCCGGACGAGTACGAAACGGGGACGACGGCCTATCCGGCGTTCCGGTGCTTCATAGTCACATACTCATTGTAATAACTCTTTGACCAACTCCATTCATGAGAAATGGCATTGCCAACTTGACCTCGTGTTCTTATTCCACAATGGAACTTCTACCAATATTGCTAAATGCAGTTTCATAATTCTCATGCTATGATATGTATTTGGGGTGTTGAGTCAGTGCAGTTCTGAATAGAAAGATAGAGTTAAAATTTAATTATAGCCCATAATAATTGAGTGTGTTTTGGCATTTGCCAGGGGAGAATCTAAAATATAAACCTACTACCCTGAATTTATTGAAAAGAGTCAACACGACCAGTTGGTTGAGTGCTCGAAATGTATGAGAAGAGTAACTTCCTTTCAATCACATAAATATTTCTAAGTGTGCCCCCTATTGTGGAGTATCTGTGTTTCCTAGGGCGGCAATCTATCCTTCTTCAATTACAAACCAGGGAGATGAAATGAATCTAATTTTTCCCTAAAAAAAGGAGTACAAGAGAAAGGAGTTCAAAAAGGAAAAGACAAATAATGAAAACAAAGTATTGCATGTATAAGCATTTGCAGTCTATCAGTTTTGTAACAATTACAAGCAACAAGACATGTAAACCGTACCTCTGTTTCATCGGTCGACGAGCATTGTAAACACTAACCCACTGGGTTGCAGGCATCCCCATGCGAACTTTCTTTTTGGGTTGTTCGTCGTCTTCATCATCCAAGCTAAGGCGGCCTCTCTTATGACCAACTTGAAAGACAAGCTGTTGATAGGATAAGGGTTAGGTGTACTTAACAATTTCAAGTATAAGCCTACCTATATAGAGAGATTAGAGTAATGCAATGATATCAGACACGACCCAACGAAAAGATTACCTTTTGTGCACCATCAGTATTGATAGGTCTGATATCTGGATTTGGACCTACTATCCCATCGAACAGTGAAATATATTTGGCATAATTAGGTTCCTCGTCAAACTTCAAATTCACAACATATTCAACAAATAGCCTGAAAGGCTGTGGACAAAAGCAACATAGGCTCTCCGGAGATGTTGACATTTTCTTCTTGCAGACAAGGAAACCTTTATTCTCACCCTACAAAGAGCATATAGTTAGTACTTGCAATAAGAGCAGATTTAGAGAAAGCTAAGAATGAAGCTTATTGGCAACCTGGTACCCTTGCCAAGGAAGTCGACCACGCAGAAGGAAAATGAGGGTATAAGCAAGAGATTCCAAGTCATCGCGTCTGCTACCAGTTCTTCCTAAATGAGCATGCACACTAGCATAGCGCACTGTGCCCCTGTGGAAGCAAAACATAACCATAAACCAATAAGAAAATACATACTTCTAATGAAATATACGAACATCAATACACGAGGCTATCAGCAAAGATACAGTCAACTTCCTTACCTGAATACATCAGGTCGTTGATCATACTCCACATGCTGGCTAGTTGAAACATCTCGCCATCTTGTAGCTAATTGTCGTCCAATAATACATGAGAAAATTAGACAATTCATTTCTGCTGCTTCACTGCTTATAATAAATGTAACTAAATAATTACCTAATCCAAGATCAACCAAAAACAACTTTTTCTCATCTGGGGTTCCAGGAGGACCAAGCAGAAAGTTCTCAGGCTTCACATCCCCATGAACATACCTGCAATTTTTTTCATGTTAGTGCTACATAGCACACCACTAGCACTACCAGGCAGCATAAACACATTTAGCGAAGTTACGAAGAAAACAAACTAGTAAATTATTTGGTTATGGTGAAAATGAATCCGATTCAACCAAGCTAGAAAGGGAAAAGGCTTGTTGAACTGGGTTGAGATGAAAGTGAATCTAGTTGAAAAACTGGACAAGCAGAGAATAAAATTTACTGATCTGTGTCAAAGTAAATAACTTACAAATCAACTTCTTGAATAGTATACAGGAGCCAGCAACGACAGAAGATTTATTGACATTAAACTATGTGTCAAGTGACTCAGTTATATACATTTTGAGGAGATATAAGGGAGAAACTCCTTAAAAAATGAAGACTACAAACTCTGACAATTCGAGACCAGATGCATATTATCTATATCTCTGCTCATTTCTGTAAAATTCAGGTTCAAAACCAAGTCGAAAGTTTAGTTTTTCTAGATATGGTGGATGAAACTTGAAAGACAGCCCCCAGATAAATAAAATAAGTAGTCACCTATCAGCCAGAGCAAAAGGAAGCTCCGACAACAAAAGCAACCGAAGGAAAAGTAACAAGTAAGGAAACAGTAAGAGGAAAAGAAACCAAGAATTGTAACCTACCCTTTAGAGTGCACCTTCTCCAGAATCGATATCGCCTCAATGGCAATGCATGCCACCATTTCAGTGGACATCCTGAAAATCAATGATTTTTCCAATATAAATGAAAATGTAAAATAGCAGCAGTGTCATGAACATTATATAGCAGAAGGTACATGCAGAAAGTGTACTATACGCACGTATGAGAGTTGTTATTCCAAACATCCCACAAGCTCGGTCCTAGAATGTCCATAACCTGCAAAAAGAAATGGGCATCATTCCACGAACTAATCCAGCAAATGAAACGAAAACCTCGAGTATATGGAATTTATTAAAAAGTTTACATATGTTATTACAAAAAGATAAACAGAAAAGGATATAGTAATAAAACCATACCATGACATAATAGTCACCTTGTCGACCTTTGAAATGCACTCGAGGTACACCATGGCTTCCACCTAGGGTGCTGCGAGGTGACAGTAAATGAGCAAAACTATATACATGCGAACAACAATATTACAACACTTTAGCAATTCCATACTCACTTGTAAACTTGCCATTCATATGGAGGTCCATAGTTACATCCTTTGCTACTCCTGTGTTCAAATTTTAGAGCCACCTATAGCATTTGGCCAAAGAATATAATTTATTATTAAGAAAAAATAACATAAAAACAAGTTCTAAACCCTAGCAATCCAAATATATAGAGACACGTTTATCGCACCTCAACAGATCCGGGCCCATTTCTATCAGTCGTGCCACCACTAACACGGCGACCTACATAAACTTGTCCAAAGCCTCCCTTGCCTAGCTTTCTATCTACTCTGTACACAGGGGAACCGCCAACATGAACCTGTAGTAGGTGAAACATGCATCATAATCTGGCCTGTATTAAATAGTAAAGATAGATAAAACATCCATCATAAATCTACTCACCAATAACTAGAAGTAAAATAGATAAAACATGCATCATAAATCTAGTCAGCAATTAAGTGACAGAGAAATACATTTTGGCACAGAACATGAGTTTCTTAGTGCATGTATGAGCAGTCATATGATAGTGATGAATGAGCTGAACAAATCAACTTTACCAATTTAAACAGGGCCATCTAAGAGGTTCAGATCAACATTATGAATCAGATAAATGCACACATTTAAAGACATGTCACTAGAGGATGCATCTCGTTTAAAGAAACTCGAGAACATCAGACCTTCAACCAAAAAACATGTCTAATGAATTTCTTTCAGATCCGATAGCATGAGATACAGACAACCCACTACAGCACTTTAATTCAGTTGAGAGGATTTCGTAAAACAACTTAAACTCGAGAACATCGCTAGTTCCCCATTTAACAATTGCATGCCATGTGAACTTAGTCACGAGTATCTCGACAAAACACCCAATATTAACATAATGCACTACAGAATTAAATTTGAAGATTTTGGAAATATCGGATCTACTTTATACAGCAAGATAGTTTCACAATGACATTATTACATTAATTAAAATGACTTGATTTGGAATTTACAGAAAAGTAAGTTATTTCATCTTCAAGGGTAAGATCTTAGTATTCTTTCCAGTAATGAGGTGAGATCTTACTTCTCAGTATTCTTGCCCAGTAATGAGTGGTGGACAACTGCACACGCCAGAGATGGTAGACTCCACTAAATGGTGTAACAACAGGACTCAATAAAATAAAAAATTTATCGGGTCTTCATTAATTCAAGAAAAATCCAACACACAATACCCATAATTAGAATTCTCTTCACAAAACAGTTGATTAGTCCACATGTCAAGCCCATCAAGAATCCGAATTCCAAGAAAAGACTGTTCAGAGACACTATTCGTCCAAAAAAGTAGTGTATCTCTTCAAGTATATTCATCTTTAGGTCGGTTCTCTCGAAAGTGAATATTGCCAGATGGGCGTAACTGATAAGACACTTGTACCAATAAGCTGTGGGAAAACAGATACAGTTTCACCTGTCCCCAAGACCCAAACCCAGGATCATGAGAAATGACTCCACTATTAGAGAAATCAAATGATAAAAAATACTTGATTGTACACTGAATCATACTGTTCTAGAGAAAAAAAAATCTTGAGAGGGACAAGGTAAAGTGCACATGTGCAGGTTGCAAACAGAATCAAATTCTTCAACAATTACAACTCTTGGCCTCTTCCAGAACTACTAGAGACCCTATAAATACGATCCATGCAAATTTGTGGTCCATGAGATGACGGATTTTAGTACATTGTACTGCAACAGCGGGCATTAAAAGTAGTCAGAGGTACAGATTTTTTATCACCATAGAAAACAAGACCCTCATGAAGATAGAAAGGTCGAGTGATGAATAATTGCTTAAGATTTTTTAACAATGGTGAATAACAAGATTACAAAAATTAGAGCATGTTAGAGAACTCAAAGTTCCAAAAGTCAGAAGCAATGATGAGGCCAATGATAACTTACAAATTTACAATACAAAATCATTTACTCATTATAGAACAGAAAAAATGTTTAAAATCACGTTACTTACGAAGTTTCTCTTGAAATTGATATTTATCAAGTTGAAAGATAGGCTTCAGAGTGCAAGATAAGCTTCAGAGTAGGGAAAGTTTCAAACAGAACTGAACTGAACAGAAAGATTTGAAGTGTGAAACATGACGACTAATGATAATCAATGGTGCCCCAAGGAAAATGTATAACATGTCGACAATTATGTTTCTTTAGCATTTCTCATTACCGCGCAGCTAGAAACAAATGAAAAAGTTCAATTCAACAAAGATTGGAGGTAAATGAAGTCACATAAGTAACAGTCAAGTCATTATGATACCATAATGACATAAACCACAAGATCTATTGCACCAACCAATAAACATAACACTCCGACCAAAATATATTAAATAAATAATACCAAGCGTTACAGCTAAAAGCATGTACACATTAAGGTTACCTCAATGAAGAAGATAAGGACATTATGAAACCTATGAGCAATAAGCTATAAGAGGTAAATACCGGAAAACCATTCACTACAGATACACTCAACCTTGTGGAAAATATACCAGAATTACACAACTACAGAATCCATTAAAGCTACAGGAATATAGCTTTTACTTCACAACCCACAAAAACCATTTAGAATGAAACCTCTTTACTGCAAGAGTGCAAAATATCCACGGTGACCGAAACTAATTATCCACGGTGATCATTCTAAAATTGCAAGAGTGCATCCCATGGCGTACAACATTAATCATCATGCCTATATATCAAAGTACACTGATTAGCGAGTTCACATCATGCATATATATATCAAACTACACTGATTAGCCAGTTCACATATTCTAGTCAGGTCACAACAGAACTCTCATCCGTTTTACATGATAGTTATATTGCTTCCTCACCTCTTTGACAAAAAATCATTGCTGTAGACAAGACATCTGAATCCTGTTACTAATGGACTTTGTGCCTTTAATTTTAATTGCAATAACAATGATTATCATCATAATTGACCCAGGCAAACAGATGCATGCAACTAAATTACCAAACCGTTAATGGAACATAATAGAAATGTAAGAGTGAAAGTGTCACCTTTTCAGGAATTGGAGTTGTGTTTCCCTCATCTTCACCGGCAACAGCCTTGCCGGGGCCGCTATCGTTGTCATTCATGGGCGTGCCCCCAACCTCGCCTCCGATATCACCAACTGCGCCTTCGACAGGGACTGGCTCTGCCAAAACCCTGGTATCTGTCTCCCTTACCTCCGCCGGTGCTTCAGCGGCAGCTAAATTCACGTTCACCGGCCGATCGTTTACTGGCGCTTCTGCTACTCCTCTCCTCCTGCGTGTCCTTGTCGCAATCGCTGCTGCTTCAACCGGATTCCGACTAGCTTCCTGCTTCGCTACCCGTCCCCTGCGCGCTCCGCTACGCAGTACTGGCATCGTTCATCCTTCGAATCTCATTTCTCATCAAACCCTAGCTTTGCCTGTAATTGCATCGCTTTACACCTGCAAATTCACGCGAACAAACTTCACTGATAGAATCAATCATCGACATCCAGAAATTGAAGAACAGACATCGAAAAGCGTCAGAATTAACAGTACTGTGACGAGGAAGATGGCGACTAGGTCAATTCTGCAGAATTATATATACAAAATTGAACTTTATAGATGAAGTTACGATCGGAGAATGCGCATACAGGTACGAAATTCGATGAATCGGAGTCGATAACAAGGTATCGGAGACTGACGATTAGCGATCTCTCTCGAAGGAATCGAATTCGAACCAGCCGAAAGAAGAGAGACGAAGGAGAAGAGGGGCTTGGAGATGAAAAATAAGATTACTGGTGCAATTTTACGTGTGAATCTATATAACAGAAGGAATTATCGGTGACATATTCGTGATAATTAGGTTTTATTGAGCTCCATGGAATGAGAGCCGTCGATTGAAGCGAGACGGACGGGTGAGATGCAAATGCTTAATGGTAAATGAGATCTTGATATTTGACCAGAGGATTCTTTTTTATTATTACACTGTTGGGCCTCTTATTTTGTTGTACTTCCAAAAATATCGTTTAAAGATCTATCTTAAGGCTGGTCAGAGCCCTAGTGGCAAGAAACTAGCCCAACCCAGCTCCATATTTGTGGGTTCGGCGTTGTATTCCATTCTCGTTCGGGCTTAGGAAGTGCCTACCCTAAATTAGACCCAGCTTTAGAAATGAGTGTTGTTGTTGATGCAATAAAGCATATTGGTCTCACAACCAGGGTTGTAAGGAAAGATCAAACCGACCGAACTTAACCGAAATGCTTGGTTCTGGATGGTTTTTTTGGATGTTCGGTTTATCAACAATTAATTTTTCACAAACCGGTCTATTTGGTTTGACTTTTGGTTTGTAAAAATATCACACCGCACCGAACCGAATCTATATGTGATTAACGTACTTCTACTACAATGTATATTTCGTAAAGTATATTAAATAATCTAGAAAAGAGAAACACGAGTAGATAGATTTAATTAAAATGATAATAATAATCTTAATCTTCTCTATTTTCTCACGTTTCATCATATTTTCTCTATAAAATAATAGTTGTGCATATTTTTTTAAGTCTATTTAATTTATTTTTCACTTAAAACTTAAAATTCGTTGACAAAGTAGTATTTGAAAGTGTGTAATGTAGACTAAATACAGGACCTAAATACTCTAGGGGGGGTTGAATAGAGTATGGAAACTTTTTGCAAAACTCAGATTCTAGCAAATTAGCTTTGTGTGAAACTCAAATCTCAAGGCCTTGAGATTTTAGAAAACTGTCAGAAACTTTCAAAGGCAAAATAGAAAGCTTCAAGGCCTTGAACTATTACAGTTCTAAGTAGCTTATAAACCCTAGTTTGATTTGAGTTGTGTGCAGCAGAAAAATAACAAAACTTTAAAGTAAAGAACACAAAGCAATTTACAGAGTTCAGTCCCAATGGACCTAATCTCTGCATGAGGGATCTAATCCCACCAGGATTGGGCAAACACTTCTTATTACTCACACAGAAACAGCCCTATATCTTCAAGCCTAAGTGATTTCCCTTACACCTATAAAGCTTGTGGTTCGAAACCTATCTGGTTCCAGCTACTAATTGTTGAGCTAACAAGAACCTCTTGTTGTTCACTTGAACAACCAACCACTAGGTTTATTAAGGTTTAAGATATTTAAAAGATACACAGATTACAAAACAGATGAAGAACACAGTAGAAGAAATAAGCTAGTGAAGCCTAGATGTGTTCTTCTGGAAACTGGAATGATTTGATCTTCTGAAATCTGAAATTGAAGCTTGAAGCCCTATGTGTTTGAATGAATGATCTCCCACGAATTTTTCACGCTTCTCTTAGTATTCTGCAAGCCTCTATCTTTCAAAATTCAAACCAGTCTCTTTATCCACCAGCTGCAACTGAATGAGAGATTTCAAGATCTCAGTTCATACAAATTCTCCTTCTGTTTTCAACTGAAATTCAAACATCTCTAAGTGGATATCCGTTGGAGTTTGTTGAAATTGTTCTTGCACGTTTAACAAACCTGCAACAACATTAAAACACAGCAACAACAAAGTCCAGAAATATAACAGTACTATGACTGTTTGGTTCTCCAGTTTCTGATAAAACTGGTTAAAAGATTAGAACAGTAATCTGATTAAATTCTGACACATATAAATCATGATAAACAAGTTTAAGACTCTTAGAAGTAAATAAACAATCACAATAATAAGAATCAAAACCTTTAAGAAAGAATCAACTTAATTTTGTAAAACTGTCGGCAGCTCAAGGCAAATCTCAAGGCCTTGAAGCTCTGAACATGCTTCACAATCTGTTAAACTTAAATCCATAAAACTTTGATTATCCCTGTTCTGGTCATCTGCATTTGTGTTAGATATGTAGATAATGTAAATCATGAGTATATGCATCAAATATCTGATCTATAAAATAAGGTATCCAATCTGCAACACAGAATTGAAAGAACAATCAGCAGAATAATAACAACTCTCAAGGCTTTGAAGCTCTGTCAGTATCACAAGGCCTTGGAGTATCAAAAATTCTTTGCTGCCCATATCTTTGTCTTTGTCTTTCATCACTCAAAACAATTACCATCCAAAACACATTCAAGGGTCTTTGAGTCAACAATCTCCCCCTTGATGAAAGACAAAACCTACAGTCTTGTGTAGATATTCCTACCACTCCTTATAAACGTTAGATAACCCTATATTGCAGATATAATAGACAATAATACCAGATAATCAATAAACCACAGATAATCAGCCATTTACATATAATCACAATAATATAAGAATACAACTGATTAACCAAAACAGCTGATATTATAATTATTCAAGTAGTGCAAGTAACACAAACACATAATTTCTCCCTCGTTTTGAATTTCATCAAATAAGGATGAAGAAATGTTGGATCATTACTCAGAGTCTTAAAAAAAACTTAATACACAATTTATTCCTAGAAAGTCAATGCCTTGAGAACAGAAAAGAAGAAAAGAAATAGATAGAAGGAAAGGTTCAAGGCTTTGGTCTTCTCTGATCTTCATTTCTTCTTTGATGTCTGGCCTTTCTCTGAGCCTTCTCCAACTTCTTCCTCACTTCCAGCATCTTCAGCAGACTGATTCCCCTCTTGGTCAGCTTCCACTTCTGCAACAACTTCTTCAATAATTTCATCCACCTTTTTCTTAACCTGCTGTAGCTGCATCAACACCTGTGTCTTCACCAGCATCTTCCTCATCAGTTTGCTCATATAGATCTTTTGATGTAAGCACCACTGGAATTGGCTTCTTTTTATTCTTCAGGAAATCACCCAGCCTTTCATCTGAATCCACACTGGTGTCATGACTAGTAGCAGAAGGTATCTTTTCCAATTTCAAACCTTTGATGACAACATCCAGCTTCCCATTCATAACATTCATCAAACCCTTGAACTGGTTAAATTCAGATGACAGATCAAATAGCATTTGTCTGAGATCTTCAATCTCAACCTGCTGATCTTCAAGCTTCTCAACCAACAAAGAATAATCCTCATTGGCTTGTCCTTTCCCTGATGTAGCCCCTTTTGGCTTCACAAAATCTTTTTCTCCAAGTTCTTCCTTTGACAAATCTGAATAGAACTTCCAATGTCCTTTCCCAGTCTGAAGTACCCCAATCCTCTGTAATGCAGTCTCATCAATCAACCCAAAACCTCCAGTAATATTTTCCTCCCCTTTCACAGGTACATCAAAAGTGTTTAAAGAAAAGAGGTAACAAGTTGGAATATGGAAGAGGATGATTTCTAGTTCTGGTTGCACGATAAATCATATGCTCCATAACAACTGTTGGCAAGTCTATCTCAAACTCTTGAGATATCAGATACATCAATATAAGAACCTTATCAGTAACCAAATCCCTTGAGTTCTCCATAGGAACCACACTCCTCATCAGAATTGTAAATAAGGTTTTGGCTGCACAGTTGAGCACAGAGTGTGTCAACTGCTTTGGACCAGAGGGTACACCATCAATGAAAAACATCTCTTTTGCCTTTTCCAGACATTCCTTCCTGTCAGTGTAATCTCTAACATTATACATCCTAGGAATGCCCAAGACTTTGACAAAAGTCCTATGATCTAAACTCAAATCTATCCCAGCCACTTTTGAAGTTAACACCATCGTATCACCACCTTCATGAACCAAATTCAAAGAAACTAACCTAGTTAACCTAGGATAGGCTTTTGAACTAGGATTTAACACCTTCCAAACTGCAGTTTCTCTTAATTTTCTCATACAATCAATATCCAGTTTATCCAATAACTCCTCAGAAACCATACTACAGAAATCTACCTTAGATGAAGCATAACCTTGCATCCACGCAGTCCTAACTTCAGAACGAACAAACCAATCTGAAGGAAGTGCATTCTTACCTTGATAACCCTTTTTGGTTGCAGCAGTAACCTGCTTAACCCTAGTTTTCTTCTCAGTGGGTTTGCTCTTCTCTTGGTCTCCTTCAGTTGGCTTCTTCTTGCTTTCTTGAGCAGATTTCCCTTTTTCCTCTTCTCCAGCTTTTTTATTCTCTCCCCCTTTTTTCTTGTCTGACCTAGGTTGATCACCATCCTAAGTCTCTGTCTCCTTCTGTGGATCAATGCTTGAGCCTTCATCTCCCTTTTCTGTTCTGGACTTCTTTGCAGGAGGAGTATCCTCATGCAAACTCTGAGTATTTTCTGAATCTGAATCAGAAATCACAATCTTCTCCTTCTTATTTGCCCTCTTCTTAGATCTGCCAGAAGGCTTCCCCTGTTGCTGAATTCTGGCTGATTTGCGCTCCATTTTGGGTTCACGGTTTTGAGAAGGGAACGAGATTGAGAGAAAATGAGAGAGAGAGAGAGAGAGGAGAGTCGTAGAGAATTGAGAGAGAATGAAGAAGAATAAGCCCTGACTTTCAGCTTAAGTAGGTTAAAAAGGATGAGTCATAAAAGGACTCTTCTAAATCAACATGCTAAAAGGATCTTGAAAATATATTTTTGGAAAATTCTCCGATTAATTCAAATATTATACAATTATCTAAAAAGATAAGATATAATATTTGATGATCCATTTTTTTTAAAAAAAATACAGATTTTTTCAAGACCTGGAGAAGAATCTCAAGGCCTTGAGATTTTATGCAGTTTGAGAAACTTCGCTTTGAGCTATACTTTCAAGGCTTTGGAAAGTATAATCTCAAGGCTTTGAGATTTCAACACATAATCACATATAAGTACTAATACTCCCCCTAAACCAATGCATCCTTGTTTAACATCCCCAATTCAAGCCTTAGAGATGAAAACCTATCATCTGGCAAAGGTTTAGTGAAAATATCAGCAATCTACATTGAAGTAGAAATAAAAGTTAAAACAACATCACCTTGTTCTGCATGATCTCTAAGGAAGTGACGTCTCACATCTATGTTCTTGGTTCTTGAGTGCTGGACTGGATTCTTAGATATCGAGATAGCACTTGTATTATCACAATGAATATGCACATTTGTAAAATTGTAGCCAAGATCTCTAAGTTGCTGAGCAATCCATAACACTTGTGAACAACAAGCTCCAGCTGCAATGTATTCATCTTCTGCAGTTGATAATGCTACATAATTTTTCTTTTTAGAATGCCAACTGATCAATGAAGATCCAAGAAACTGGCAACATCTAGAAGTACTTTTCCTGTCTACTTTATATGCTGCAAAATCTGCATTTGAATAGCCAATCAACATAAAATTAGATCTCCTTGGATACCAAAGCCCCAAGTCTCTGGTTCCATTCAAATATCTGAAAATTCTTTTGACTGCAGTTAAATGACTTTCCTTAGGATCTTCTTGAAATCTAGCACACATACAGACACTGAACATAATATCAGGTCTGCTAGTAGTTAAATACAAAAGTGAACCAATCATACCTCTGTATTCTTTTGATTTACACTCTTACCATTTGAATCATTGTCTAAAGAGAGTGATGAGCTCATAGGGGTTTTAAGCACCTTGGACCGTGACATATTGTACTTGTTCAATAAGTCCTTGGTATACTTTCCTTTATGTACAAAAATTCCTTTCTTCATTTGTAAGATATGAAGTCCAAGAAAGAAATTCAGTTCTCCCATTAAGCTCATCTCAAACTCCCTGCACATCAGACTCGAAAACTCTTTTGAAAGAGCATCATTAGTAGCACCAAATAGAATATCATCTACATAGATCTGAACTACTAACAAATAATTTTGATGATGTTTAATGAAAAGAGTTTTATCAACTAGGCCTCTCTTGAAATTATTGTCAAGTAGAAATTTTGAAAGTCTATCATACCAAGCCCTTGGAGCTTGTTTTAACCCATAAAGAGCTTTGTCTAGTTTATAAACATGATCAGGAAAGTTTTCAGCTTCAAAACCAGGAGGTTGTGCTAAAAAAACATCTTCTTGTAAATAGCCATTCAGAAAAGCACATTTGACATCCATTTGATAAAGTTTTATGTGATTGTGAGATGCAAATGCAAGAAGTATTCTAATAGCTTCTAACCTGGCAACAAGAGCAAAAGTCTCCTCATAATCTATACCTTCTTCCTGATTATATCCTTGTGCCACCAGTCTGGCTTTATTCCTTACCACTTTGACATTCTCATCAAGCTTGTTTCTGAATACCCATCTGGTTCCAATAATTGATTTTTCTGTAGGTCTGGGAACCAGATTCCATACCTTGTTTCTTTCAAACTCATTCAGCTCACTCTGCATAGCAATGATCCAGTCTGCATCTTCTAGTGCTTTCTTGGTATTTTTATGCTCAATCAAAGATACAAATGCACTAAAAGCACACAAGTTCTTCACCTGTCCTCTTGTCTGAGTTCCAGTTAATGGATCAGATATGATGTTGTCAGCTGGATGATCTGCAAGGTACTTCAACTTCTTTCTTGGTATCCAGAAATATTCTCCTTTAAGGATTTGAGTTCTTGAAACAGTAGAGGGATCATCATATAAAGTTTCAGCTTCGGTCTCAAGGCTTTGAGATTTTGGTTCTGCAGGAGGTTCCAGGCCTTGAGATTCTGCTGATTGATTCTGCACATTAGTTTTGCCTTTATCTTCTTTCACAACATCATCATCTGACTCATGCTTGTTCAAATCTAGATCTACAAAACTTTCACACAGAGAATCCTTAGTACTTTCATCAAAAATCACATGAATACTCTCTTCCACAATCTTGGTTTTTCTATTGTAAAATCTATAAGCTTTGCTAGTTTGAGAATATCCAAGAAATACACCTTCATCACTTCTAGCATCAAACTTACCAAGATTGTCTCTACCATTATTATGCACAAAGCAGATACAACCAAAAGGTTTAAAATAAGAAACAGTAGGCTTCCTACCTTTAAACAGTTCAGAATGGGTCTTTTTCAAGATAGGTCTAATCAAGTATCTATTCAGCACATAATTGGCAGTATTAACAGCTTCTGCCCACAAGAACTTTGGCAAATTACTTTTCAAGAAGCATGGTTCTAGACATATCCTCAAGTGTCCTATTTTTCCTTTCAACTACTCGATTTTGCTGTGGAGTTCTAGGTGCAGAAAAGTTGTGTGATATGCCATGCTTTGCACAAAACAAGTCAAAGTCAAGTTGATCAAACTCCCTACCATGATCACTTCTAATGGATGCAACAAGTAAATTTTTTAAAGTTTGAAGCTCTTTGCACAATCTAGAAAATTCAGATAAAGCTTCAGTTTTGTTTCTAATGAACATCACCCAAGTAAATCTAGAATAATCATCTATTATAACAAGCATATACCTCTTACCTTTTGGGGTCTGAAATCTCATAGGACCACACAAGTCTATATGCAACAGTTCTAAGGGTCTAGAAGTACTTATAAAGTTCTTTGGCTTGAATGAGCTTCTGGTTTGCTTACCTTGTACACATGCCTTGCAAACCTCATCATCTGAAAATTTCTGTGATGGTAAACCTCTTACCAAATCCTTTGAGATGAGTTTATTCAAGGTGTGTATACTTATGTGCCCAAGTTTTCTGTGCCAAAGCTTTGAATCTTCCTTCAAGGCCTTGAGGCATTTTAGCTTGTCACCTGCAACACTGTTAGTACTCATCGCATATAGTTTAATGATCTAGGAGCAGTGAGTATGCAATCACCAGATTTCTCATCTTGCACCGCACATTTCTCCTTGTCAAATATAGCTTTATAACCTTTATCACATAACTGAGAGATACTAAGAAGATTATACTTAAGTCCATCAACCAGATAAACATCAGAGATAGAGTTAGTAGAACCATTACCAATACTACCTATACCAATAATATTGCATTTTACTTTGTCACCAAGTGTGATTGTTCCTCCAGATTTTTCTGTAAGCTCATTAAAGAGAGACTTCTTTCCACTCATATGTCTGGAACATCCACTGTCTAATAACCAATTCTGATCTTTCAAGGCCTTGGTGACATCCTGCAAAAGTAAATCATTGCCTCAACAGGCTGTTAGACCAAGTGCAGAACTTTGAGTCATACTCAGAATCAGCCATGTTTGGTGGTCTAATTCCTCTTGGAACCCAAATCTGCCTAACCTGTCCCTTAAGCTGATAAGGATAAGTATGCCTCATAATGTGAGGTTCTGTTCTTCAGAAGGGACAAGTTAATCTGACATGACCAATTTTTCCACAGTAATGACATTTTGGAGAATGTCTGCTACCAGATTTGACAAAAGTAGTTTGGCTTTTCTTTGGAAAATTTGGATTATAGCCAATCCCACTTTTATGCATTGATTTCAGACTTCCTCCAAGAATGAGATTTAGATTATGTTCTGAGCCTGTAAAACTAGCTAGGACCTTCTTAGACTCTTGAAGTTTCTCAGTCAAAGAACAGATTTGTTGTTCTAAATCCTCTGAATGAGTTTTTAGATCAGCATATCTTTCAGTCAAAAGAGTGTTTTGATCAACAACCTCTTTTATCTGTGCCTTCAAGGCTTTGAACTTGCTGTCCAAGGCATTGAAGTCCTTTTCAAACTTTGTCTTAGAGACTTTAACAGTTTTGTTAGTAAAAACTAGGTCCAGGTTCTCTTTTACCTGCTCATGAATCTTAATCTTTAAAGCAGAAATCTCATTTCTATAACTTTCCTCATTCAAAAACATACTCTTGAGAATTTCAGGAAGCACATCAGAAGGACTAGCAAGAAGATTTTTTACCATATCTTCAATATGAATGTCTGATGATTTTTCTTCATCATGCTTGGCCATGAAGCACAAGTTTGCTTGATCTTCTTCTGTGTCTGAGTCATTTGATGAATCAGAATCACTCCAGGAAGCCATCATGGCTTTCTTCCTTCTGTTGTCACTATCTTTCTTATGAAAGTTCATGTTCTTCTTCTTTTGTGAACAGTCCCTTACTAAATGATCTGCATCACCACACTCAAAACAATTCATTACTTTAGTTTTATGGGACTTTGATGAAGGTTTACATTTGTAGACCTTGCTGCCTGAAGGTCTTGATCTCTCTCTGTTGTAGTCCCTGCTACCAGAGTTTCTTTTTTTTCTTGAGAATCCTGGCCAAAGCCTTGGAGATCAATGCTAAAGCCTCTTCATCATCATGCTCATCTTCAGTCTCCAGGCTTTGAGACTTTTCACTGTCTTTGGCCTTAAGTGCTAAGTTCTTGATGTTTTCACTCAAATCACCTTCCACATCCTTCATAGACATTTCATGAGTGAGCAACTTTCCTTGTAGATCATCTAGCTGAAGAAGACTTAAATCCTGAGCTTCCTCAATGGCTGTTGTTTTTGGCTCCCACTTAGCTTTTGGCAAGCATCTCAGAATTTTCCTGACCTTCTCCTCATTTGATAACTTCTTTCCCAATGACTCTAGATTATTCACCACATCAGTGAATCTTTTGAATATCTCCTTGATTGTCTCATCTGAGTTCATGTTGAACAATTCATATTGCCTCAGAAGTATGTTGATTTTGGTCTGCTTAACCTGGCTTGTTCCTTCATATGTCACAACCAGTTTGTCCCATACTTCTTTGGCACTCTTGCTATTTGACACTCTGTTGAACTCAACTGCATTAAGAGCACAGTATAACAGATTCATGGCCTTATAATTTTTTGATACCTTTTCCAATTCAGTAACTTAAATATTTTCCTCAGACTTGATACATATGACTCCATCAATATTAGAGTAGTACTCATGAGGACCATTCTGAACTATTGACCACAGTTCCATGTCTTGATCTATGATGAACATCTTCATCAATGCCTTCCAGTGCAAGAAGTTATCACCACAGAACAATGGAGATCTGTTAGCTGCCCTTCCTTGTGAGAATCCACCATATCCTACATTACTCATAGTCACAAGATTGTTAGATCTATATCAGTCACAAGATTGTTTGAATTTCAGCTCTTTATCCACCAGCTGCAACTGAATGAGAGATTTTAGGATCTCAGTTCCTACAAATCCTCCTTCTGTTTTCAACTGAAATTCAAACAGCACTAAGTGGATATCTGTTGGAGTTTGTTGAGATTGTTCTTGCACGTTTAACAAACCTACAACAACATTAAAACACAGCAACAACAAAGTCCAGAAATATAACAGTACTATGACTGTTTGGTTCTACAGTTTCTGATAAAACTGGTTAAAAGATTAGAACAGTAATCTGATTAACTTCTGACACATATAAATCATGATAAACAAGTTTAAGACTCTTAGAAGTAAATAAACAATCACAATAATAAGAATCAAAACCTGCAAGAAAGAATCAACTTAATTCTGTAAAACTGTCAGCAGCTCAAGGCAAATCTCAAGGCCTTGAAGCTCTGAACATGCTTCACAATTTGTCAAACTTAAATCCAGAAAACTTTGATTCTCCCTGTTCCGATCATCTGCATTTGTGTTAGATATGTAGATAATGTAAATCATGAGTATATGCATCAAATATCTGATCTATAAAATCAGGTATCCAATCTGCAACACAGAATTGTTAGAACATTCAGCAGAATAATAACAACTCTCAAGGCTTTGACGCTCTGCCAGTATCTCAAGGCCTTGGAGTATCAAAAATGCTTTGTTGCCCATATCTTTGTCTTTTTCTTTCATCACTAAAAACAATTACCATCCAAAATACATTCAAGGGTCTTTGAGTCAACAGTATTATAATAGCCATTCAATAATTTTTACGCAAGCCGAATGCACCAAACCCAACCAAACCGATGTTTTTCGAATTGGTTTGGTTCGGTTCATCCTTTCAAATGGTTTGGTTTGGTTACAAAATTAGTAAACTGGTGTATTCGGTCGGTTTATGGTTTTAGTAAAAACTACACCAAACCAAACTGCTTACATCCCACTCACAGCTTTTTAGGTGATGTGTTCACAGGTTGAGTTTGGTATGACTTATTTGCAACTTAACTTAAAAGTTTATGTCAAAAAAGTCTACGACAAAAAATATGAACAAAAAAGTTAGGAGTGTTTGGTGAAAAAGATGTTTATGTCAACAAAAGCTTCAAAAACCAAACTTTTTCTAGACTCAAATTTAACACTATGGATTTATAAGTCGGACTCCATCTTTTTAGCTTATAAGTCCATACCAAATACTCTTATAAGTTGGCTTCAACTTATAATCTAAAACTTATAATATCAATGGATCCGATCACACTTAAGAGGCATTCAAAAGCCCACTGACTGATTCCCTCAAGAAAAAGGCCCACTGATTGCACGATCTAACAAACCCTAATTGAATTAGATGAACACAAAGAGAAGAAGAAGAAGAAATGGAATCTCATTTCGTTAATTGATATTTACAGCCACTAAACAAAATTTTCTATACACATCTAACTAAACTAACTGCATAAGCGTCTTAATTAACTTTTGTAACTTTTGGTATTTGCGATTTAGGACCTACACTTTGTAGTGTACTGCTTAACAGCCCATCTCTACCAACATTTAGTTTGGACTTCAGATACATGAAACTCCTTGTTGGCAGAGATTTTGTGAACACATATGCTCCTAGCTCCAGCATAGAGATATGAGACATTGTGAGATTTATAGCTTGTACTTGTTCTCTCACATAATGATGATCCAAATCAATATATTTTTCTTTAGAATGAAATACTAGATTGGATGCTAGAGCACATGCTGCAAGTGATCACACCAAATATGTGGTCCTATAGCTGATACAATACTCAAATCAGCTACAAATAATTAACAATTTAGCTCAACTGTTGTGGCTGCTAATGCCCCGTATTATATTTTTGTTGATGATCTTGATACTGCATTTTGGAGATAAGAAGACATGAAATTAAATTAGATCCAAGAAATGTGCAAGAACGTGTAGTTGATCTTCTTGTTACAGGGTCTCCTGCCCAGTCTCAGAATGCAGTAAGTTGTAAAGAACCCGAAGTGAAGATGAGACCTTGGTGTATCGTTCCTTAAATGTGTCTCAACATCGTCTTCATAGCATTAAAGTGTCCATTGGTTGAAGATAGTGTTCATTGCAAATTGTTTTTCAGGACTAGTGATTGTTAGGTACTCCAGCTCCCTCAACTAAACTTTCAAACAATGTTGGATCTAAATAAGGTTCTAAGTCTGTTGTGTCAATACTGTACTTAAAACTGATTGGAGTATCATTGGGCTTACACTCAGCAATCCTTAGCCTTTTTTCTATAATTCTACAACATACTTATGCTGATTCAACACTACTTCACAGCCACTGTAATGCAACTCAATTCCAGAAAATATGATAAGTTTCCTAGGTCCTTCATTGAAAAGAAAGAGTGCATTTGTTTCACCATTTCATCAACTATAGTAGCATCACTTCCTCTGCCCAAAATTTCATCTACATAGAAAACGACTACCGCAACATATGTGCTTGTTTTTCTGACAAACAAGGAAGTGTTTGCATCACTAATCTTGAACATTTGATTAGTAAAAAAGTTTCCAACATAATGTACCAAGCTCTAGAAGCATGTTTTTACAAGGATTTATGCAACTTGCACACATAACTTGGGTTGGTTGGATGTACAAACCACGATGGTTTGTCATGTATACATCCTCTTCCAAGATGCCATATAGGAAGGTGTAGGGTTTTGATGCAGGTAACGCAGCAGAATAACAATAAATTGTTTGATCAAATCCCTCCACGGATAGCAGGGAAGCATTCATTACGTGATAAAGAAAAACGATTGTGTACCTTGTTTGTTTGTGTGATCACAACGCAGAATGATGTCTATGTCTCTACTGGTATCCACACCTAGGATTGCAAGTTGGAATTCCATTCACGTCTAGTGCTAGCTACGTCGAACGGGAGGAGAAAATCAAGCAAAATAGAGCACCCATGGCCAACGGGTGAGGGGGGACGACTCCTTTGGGGCTCTCTATCCTTTCTCTCTTATTTAACTCAATGACAACTCTTGTGTAATAATAGAGCTAGGACTCCCCTTATAAAGTTAATAACTTATTATTAACTACAAACTTTCCCCAATACTAATCATATCCATACACATATTAGTCCACTTTGCAAATGAGTCCAACTAACTTTGTATGTGGTTGCGTTTTGATCCTTTTAATTAATTAGTCCAACTATTTACTATCCAAATCCAGTTTAAACCACAAGGTGTGTGACCCCGTAGGTTTCTACATAGTTGGTAGTAACAATTACAAACTTAGAGGGATGTCTAGCAACACATCTATGCTACCCAATTAATAGAAATAGTTAGTGACCCGACAAACCATGTGCCCAATGTTACCGCGTTGTATATATCCCTTTGTCCCTATATCCAGATTGGACGCGAGACATAAGTGTCACACTCGTATATCCAATCTATAGTTTCTCGATCCTGGGAATAGGCTTATCTATACATATAACATCAATATCCCATATTAATTTATCTGAGTCTGGTCAGATATTTCATAAGCACTACCCTCGAGTGGCAGTGGATATTTGCTCCCATTATGTCGGAGGGACAAATCCTCTCTACATCACTACCATCTCTCAGCTTTCTTCCCATCATAACCGATTACTATCTTTATAGTTACCCAGTTACGGCATAATGTTTGATAATATCAAAACATGATATTTCACAACTAGAGTATCTAGTGACTTCAAGTCTAAGGATTACAAGACCATTTTCAGTACGAGAAGCACTTGTGATATTAACATACTTTATATGTAGTTTTTTCGTGGTGTTTCAATCTAGTATGTCATTACTCCTAATGCATACCCATGTGTTAGACTTGATATCTCCATACCAATCTACCCACATACTAGTCTATAGTGACCGTCCTATTAATCATTATAATGGACTAGGAATTTTAAGATAAACAACAATTGTAATCTAAGGACTTTATTATATTAAATATCTCCATAAATAATAAATGAATATTCTTGTGACGACCTGGTCACACTTTTATTAGAAAAATATCGATTATTCGATAAAAAGTCACGGTTTTACTGTCAACCCGTCCGACACTTTCAGACGTTCAAATCTCAACCAGCAGGACACATAGTCCTCTGAAATAACATTTTAATCAAATTTTTGTAAAACTGGTACGTGACTGGAATTACTTAAAAACTTACATCAGCTCGTCAAAACAATTTAAAACTACATACCCATGGCTATATAAATACTCTAATTCTCTATGAAGATCTCGGTGAGACAAACATGCTTCAATATTTCATGCTCCCCTTTCTTTCTTGTTTCTCTTTTTAGTAACATAGTGGTGTTACTACCAACTACTCTAATATATCCTTCATCCCCCTTACTTAATTTCAATTTCTTTCCTTTATATGGAAAAGACGCCAGCCAACTCTCTCTCGCTCTCCACGTCAAAAATTGGTGACTAGGTAGCAAAGAGTGGTGACTAAGCCATGTTATCTTGTTCTGAACATATACTCTACTATTAGTAGAGGACACATGTGAGCTAATATAATAGTGCTATAATAAAATCCAAGTACCGTATAAGTTTTAATAACTCCAACAAATACCCATAGTCATACAATACATAAAGAAATATACAACTATAGGTAATTTCCTAATATCTTATGAAGTCGATCAACACAAATACTATAAATGAAATATCATGTCAAATTTTACAAATTTTTTTTAACTCTTATTTTTCGAACATAAAATCGAGTTCTCACCATTCTAGCCAAAAACAATGTCATAATAATAAAGATTGCCTCCAAGGCATCTACTCCAAGAGTCTTCCACTTGAACTAGAGCCAATCCGGTGCATCTTGTATGCCTATAGATCTTATGTGCCCTTCATGCTTTCTCTGAACAAGCGGCTTGTAAGTGGATCTGAAAGATTATTTCTGTTAAAATCTTGCATATCTTTATATCTACTCTTTCGATGATTTCTCGAATGAGATGGAATATCCTAAGTACGTGCTTGGAATTCTTGTGTGACCTGGGTTCCTTGGCTTGTGTGATCGCCCCAGTGTTGTCACAATACAATGGGATCCACTATACTAGGAACCACACCCATTCCAGTGATGAACTTCCTAATCCAAACAGCCTTCTTTGCTGCGCCTGACACAACAACGTACTCAGCTTCAGTTGTAGAATAAACAAATGTCTCTTGCTTGGAACTCTTCCAGCTCACAGCTCCTCCATTTAAGCAAAACACATAACCCGACTGCTATCTGTAATCATTTTTGTCGGTTCATGGAATGACAGCCGCCGATTGAAACGAGACGGACAGTGCGATACAAATGCTTATTTGTAGATGAGAGCTTGATATTAGACCAGAGGATTCTTTTTTTATTACTCCGATGGGCCTTTTAGTTTGTAGTTGTACTTCCAGAAACATCGTTTAAAGATTAAGGTTGGTCAGAGCCCTAGTGGCCAGAAACTGGCCCAACCCAGCTCAATATTAGTGGGTTCGGCGTTGTATTCCATTCTCGTTCAGGCTTAGGAAATGCCTACCCTTAGTTTGGCCCAGCTTTAGAAACGAGTGTTGGTGATGTAAAAAAGCATATTGGTCTCACAACTGTTTAGGTGATGTGTTCACATGGTGAGTTTGGTTTGACTTATTTGCAACTAACTTAACTTATAAGTTTATGTGAAAAAAGTCTACGACAAAAAATATGAACAAAAAAGTTGGGGGTGTTTGGTGAAAAATATGTTCAAATCTATAAATTTAAAAAAAAGCTTCAAAAGCCAAACTTTTTCTAGACTCAAATTTCACACTATGGACTTATAAGTCGGACCCCATCTTTTCAGCTTATAAATCCATACCAAACACTACTTATAAGTTGGATTCAACTTATAATATAAACCTTTCAATATCAATGAATCCGATCACACAAGAGGCTTTTAAAAGCCCACTAAATGCTTCCCACAAGAAAAAGGCCCACTGATTGCACGGTCTAACAAAGCCTAATCGAATTAGATGAACACAAAGAGAAGAAGAAGAAATGGAATCATATTTCGCTAATTTATATTTACGGCTAGGGATGAAAACGGTTCGGTTCGGTCCGGTTTTTGCACCCGTCCAATCTGAACCGCATGTAACGGTTTTGTAAAAACCCAAACCTAATCCGGACCGCTCATGGCTCCAAACCGAACCGAACTGAACCGTGAATGACCAGTTTGGTTCGGTTTTAAACCATGGTTTCTGGAAATATATTATTTCATTTAAAAATTCTAAGTAGTTCATTCAAAAATCAAATGATTGCTAAAATTTCTATGTCAAGCAATTAAACAGTAAAGTAGAAAACATTACATCATTTCCCGAACCATTTAACGGGTTCAGTTCGGTTTTCAGGTGCATACTGTATATGATATATGTGTAGAAGTTATCAAGTTTGGTAGTTGTATAGCCTAATATTCTACAAAAACGGTTCGGTTCGGTTTTTACGGTTTAGTGGTATTTCAAACCTAAACCGAACCGTATTATACGGTTTGGAATTTTTACAAACCTGGACCGAACCGTAATAGCTTCCAAACCAAACCGAACCGAACCAAACCGCCCAGTTCGGATAGGATTGTGGTTTTTCAGGTTTGAGCTTGCATCCCTATTTATGGCTACTAAACAAACTTTTTTTTTATACACATTTAACTTAACTAACTGCATAAGAGCCTTAACTAACTTTCGTAACTTTTGGTATTTGTAGTTTAGGGCCTACACTTTGTAGTGTCCTCCTTAAAAGCCCATCTCTACCAACATTTAGTTTGGACATCATATACATGGAACTCCTTGTTGACAGAGATTTTCTAAACAAATATGCTACTAGGTCCAGCATAGAGATTTTAGACACTGTGAGATTTGTAGCTTGTACTTGTTCTCTCACATAATGATTGTCCAACTCAATATGTTTTGCTTTATAATGAAACACGAATTGGATGCTAGAGCACATGCTGCAAGTGATCACACCAAATATGTGGTCCTGTAGCTGATACAATACCCAAATCAGCTAGAATGTAAGTCAACAATTTCAGCTCAACTCTTGTGGCTGCTAATGCATCGTATCATACTTTCTTGATGATCTTGACACGACATCTTGGAGGTTGAAAGACCATGAAATTAAATTGGATCCAAGAAATGGGAAAATACATGTAATTTGACCTTCTTGTTATAGGGTATCCTGCATAGTCTGAGAATGCAGTAAGTTGTAATGAACCAGCAGTGAAGATGAGACCTTGGTGTATTGTTCCTTTAATGTATCTCAACATCGTCTTCATAGCATTGGAGTGTCCATTGGTTGATAAAGAGTGTTCATTGCAAATCGTTTTTCACGCCTAGTGATTCTTAGGTACTCCAGCTCCCCCAACTAAACTTCTAAACAATGTTGGATTTAAATAAGGCTCTATGTCAGTTGTTCCAATTGGCGCGCCTATATTACGCCTACTGTGCAAGTAGACGGTCAATTAATATAACTGAGTATTTAAGGACTCCGAGTTATCGAACCCCAAGGGAGGTAGCTTACTTATCCAGAATTCAACAATTACATCTACTTTACTAAATAAGCATTAAAAATTGTGTTTGATTTAAAGGTGGTCACCCTCTAACAAGTGACTAGTATCCAAGATTAACAATGTAAATAAACAACGCAAATGTAATCCAGATGGAGGAGACTAGTGTTGGAATAGATGCCCTAGAGGCAATCTAATTTTAGTATGAATTGGCTAGAATAACCATTGTATTATTTATGGAGATATTTAATATAATGAAGTCCTTAGATTTACAAATCGTGTTGTTTATCTTAAATATCCCTAGTCAAATATAATGATTAATAGGACGATCATATATAGACTAGTATGGGGTTGGATTGATATGGAGATATTACGATCCAACACATGGGTATGTATTAGGAGTAATGACATATCGGATTGACCCAAATCCGAGAAGGCTACATACACGTTATGTAAAGTCACAAGCGCTTCTCGCGGTGATAGGATATTATCATCCTTAAACTTGAATTCACTAGATCCTCTAGTTGTGGAATATTGTGCTTTGACAACGTCAAACGCTATTCCGTAACTGGGTAGTTATAAAAGCGAATGTTGGGCACAATAGGAAGCAAGCTTAGAGATGGTGAGTGATGTAGATAGGATTTGTCCCTCCCACATAACGGGAGAAAATATCCGAGGCCACTCGAGGGATGGCGTCTATGGAAAGTCTGGCCAGAATCATATGAATCAATACGGGGATATTGATGTCATATGCATGGATAGGGCTATTCCCAGGATCGAGAATCATGGATTGGATATACGAGTGTGACTTGTATGTCTCGTGTCCAATCCGGATATAGAGACAAAGGGATGCGATAATAAGATTACAAGGTTTTGTCAAGATGACTATTTCTATTAATTGGGTGGCATGGATGTGTTGCTAGGCACCGCTCCATCTTTGTAAATAGTTACTACCAATTAAGTAGAAACCTATGGAGTCACACGCCATATGGATATAAATGGACAAGAGACTTAATTAATAGGGATTAATTAAAAGGATCATATTGCAAAAAGTTGCTAACTTAGTAGGACTATTTAGCAAATAATACTAGTCCATATACGGATATGATTAGTATTGGGCCCTTTATGGAAACAACTAGGAGTAGTTGGACTATATAAAGGAACTCCTTCTTCCATATCAATACATGTTATTCATAACACATATTGAGAGGAGAGAAAAGAGTTGAGAGCAAGCAAGTAAGAGGCCGAAGCCTCATACCCGCCGCCCCAAACCCGTCGGCCACAACAAGGAGGCCGAAACCCTCCTTGTGGCTTTGTTGCGTGATTTATTCGTCTCCTTCCTCCGTTCTAGCTAGAACAAGAAGGTTGTGAAGGTCCAATTCTCTATCCTAGGCATGGATCAAGCGTAGAAAACGTGTCATTATTCGCGTTTGAAGTCATCAAAGGAGAACACAAAGGTAAACACATATTAATCCTTTACTATCGTTATGTGTTCTTGACTTGTGATCCTTGAAGGGATTTGAACGGAATAATTATCTTCTTCCGCTGCGATTCCATGTTCAAAACCCTACAGTGGTATCGGAGCCACATGTCGTAGAGTATAACGTAGTTTATGTGTTACAATTTTGTTGTTTTAACACTTTAAATTCATGTTTATCGCGTAAAACGACAAATTAAGCATATTAGATGCAATTGAATGGAGATTCAATCTAAGAAGACCTAATTGTGCATTGGATGCAACAAATTAGTGAGTTTTTGGCTGAAGATTAGGGTTTGGTCACATATTTGAAAAAAGGGTTTTTCAACATGGAAACAACTTGGATTGGGCAACAAGGAAGGTGTTATTTTTGGAAACCACTCCCATAAAGGGTTCGGCCTCCCTAGGGGACCGCCCCTTTGCCTTGCCGCCCAAGCCACGCACGGCTTAAGGGGCGTCTGGGCCTAGGCGCGACCGGGATGACCGGCGGCTTGGGCTTGGCCGGGCCGTAGGGCCGTGTGTGATCCATTAGGGATTTGGGAAGTCTTTTTGGATTGTTGGATTTAACTGTTTATGTGCTATTCACATGGTGGTTGGATATGACCCTAGGTTGTGGTTTGTGTGTGAATGTTTATTTTGTGGTTTGTTTTACGGCCTGCTAGCTGATCAATTAATGTAATAATTAATTAAGGTTTACGGCCTGCGAGTCGTTTTTTTCTCAACCTGTGAGATTTATTTTATTTAGTATAGGAGTAGCTAGACAAAATAGATTGTTAGCCAAGATTGAAGAAAAGAAGCCCAAAGACATTGGAGCCATGAAGATGGAGCATGGAGCAGTCCACAAAACTATGAAGGATGGACCAAAAGATGGAGGCGCATGGCGATGTGATCTATTTTAGGGTTCATAGATATTCTCATTGGCTTGGTAATATCTTAGTCTAGAAAGGCCATATCCACATCACGTTTATTTTTGTTGTGGTTGTTTATTTTATTGTCTTATTATTTTGTGATTGGTGTATGGTTGATGCATGCGATTAGGATAATTAGATAATTGGACAACCCAGATCTATGAATTAGGAGTTTTGCCCAAAACTCAGACATATAGGTCATGTTGATAATGGATCAACAATACAAGTTAAAATTGAAAGGCAAATCCCTCAATCAAAATATTGTGTTTATGCCTTCTTGTTATGTAGACACTCATCATGATCACTATATCCCGTGATTGTGCGTGCCAAAACATGGCAACATGGTTTATTGTGATTAGATGCGACGACACGTAACAATGTGCAATTGTTTAAGTAACAGGTTGGACACAACTAGGTAGATTTAATAAGATTAAAAGAACCCATAGGCATACAATTGGGATTATTCATGGGGATGAATAAATAATGGTTATTTGCTCAATTGAACCAAGAGTTACATATGATGTAATTGGAATGGTTCCTACCTAAATAACCAATTCCGGGTGACTTGCCAAAGCAAGCTCGGAAGAGGCGAAATATGGATCTTGGCCCACTAGAAAATATAAAGAAATTTTCCGCATTAATATGGAGGGTTATTAATCCGAGAAAAATAGTGGGAGCTATATTTAATAATCTGGCCATTATTGAGTATAGTTAAATCATACTAAAATCTTGTATATTTCTCGGTGTTGTAGAATTCTAATGGCAAACAATTCATCAAATTCATCACACTCCCTACGGGCTGTTCTTGAGATGGACAAGCTTTCTGGAACCAACTTTCTGGACTGGTACAGAAATTTAAGAATTGTTCTAAAACAAGAAAAGAAACTGTACACACTAGAAGAAGAAGTTCCAGAGGGTCCAGATAACAATACCCCAGCAGCCCTAAAGGCGTATTAGAAACGTGTTGACGATGCTAATGATGCGGCCTGCCTTATGCTTTGCACCATGACTCCTGAGCTTCAGAAGAAACATGAGAACATGAATGCAGTCGATATGATCGAAAACTTGAAGCAGCTCTTTCAAGAGCAGGCAAGGGTTGAATGGTATGAAGTTTCTCGGGCATTGTTCAAGAGTCACTTGGCAGAAGGGAACCCAGTAGGTCCGCATGTGTTGCGGATGATCGGGTATCTTGAGAATCTCGATCGCCTAGGGTCCCCTATTGTTCAAGAGTTGGCCACAGATCTCATTCTGCAATCGTTTCCGGATAGTTATGGACAGTTCATCGTGAACTATAACATGAATGAGATCACCAAGCCTCTGCCAGAGCAACTCAATATGTTGAGGACAGCTGAACAATCCATCAACAAGGGAAAGGGCAAGGCCATAATGATGGTGCAGAAAGGAAAGGGTAAAATGTTTGCCTCTACCTCCAAGGGTAAAAGCAAGGAAGTTGCTAAACCTAAGGACACTTCCCCTAAACCTGCTGGTGGTGTGGCCAAATGCGTGATCAAGGGTGATTGTCACTACTGCAGTCAGCCTGGACACCGGAAGAGGAATTTCCCAAAGTATCTGGAGGATAAAAGGCTTGGGATAGTGATCCCACAACCACCAGGTATTTTTGTTATAGATGTTAATTTAACTACTTCTTCATCTTGGGTATTGGATACTGGATGTGGATCTCATATTTGTCGAAATATGCAGGATCTAAGTAGAAGTAGAATATTATCAAAAGGAGAGGTGGACTTGCGCGTTGGGAATGGAGCAAGAGTTTTTGCATTGGCTATAGGCGTGTATAGGCTGTCTCTGCCTTCTGGATTAGTATTAGAATTAGATAATTGCTTTTATGTTCCTGCTATGAGTAAGAACATTATTTACGTATCTTGTTTGGACAAGAAAGGTTTTAGTATTTCAATAAAGAACAATTGTTGTTCCATTTATTTTGATAGTATTCACTATTGTAGTGAGCAATTATTTAATGAATTATATATCCTTGATCTAAGCTATCCAATCTATAACATAAATACTAAGAGGATTAAAATGAATGATTTAAATCCTGCTTATCTATGGCATTGTTGTCTAGGCCATATAAATGAGAAACGTGTATCTAGACTCCATAAGGATGGATTCCTAGACTCGTTTGATTTTGAATCATATGAGACATGTGAGGCTTGTTTGTTGGGAAAGATGACAAAGTCCCCTTTCAACAAGAAAGGTGAAAGGACTAGTGAGCAATTAGCACTCATACATACTGATGTGTGTGGGCCGTTTGCTACACCTGCCAGAGGTGGTTATGTCTACTTCAGTACATTCACTAATGATTTCAGTAGATATGAATTTGTATACCTTATGAAGGCTAAATCCGAATCTTTTGAGAGATTCAATGAATTTAAGAATGAAGTACAGAAGCAACTTGGCAAAAGTATCAAAGCTCTACGATCATATCGAGGAGGTGAGTACTTGAGCCAAGAGTTTGATGATTATCTTAGAGAGTGTGGGATATTATCCCAACTCACTCCACCCCGAACGCCACAATGGAATGGCGTATCTGAGAGGAGGAATCGAACCTTGTTGGACATGGTGAGATCTATGATGTGTCAAACAGATCTTCCGTTATCTTTTTAGGGATATGCTTTAATGTGTGCAGCTTTCACCATTAACCGTGTTCCATCTAAATCCGTCATGAAGACACCACATGAGATGTGGAGTAAGAGTCGTCCCACAGTGTCGTTTATGAGGATATGGGGCTACGATGTTTATGTAAAACGTTTACAGCCAGACAAACTCGGGCCGAAATAGGATAAGTGCAAGTTTGTGGGATACCCTAAGGAAACTAAGGGTTATTACTTCTACAATCCAACCGATAACAAAGTGTTTGTTGCTCGGACCGACGTGTTTCTGAAAGAGAATTTGTCTCTAAAGAGGCAAGTGGGAGGACTGTAGAACTTGAAGAAGTTCAAGAACCACAAATTATTGATTCGGTTATGGAACATGAACAGGAGCCACAACAGGTTGTGGAGCAACCTGTTCAAGTAACACAAGAGCTTCGTAGGTCGAGTAGAGTGCTCCAGGAGCCAGAGAGGTATGGACTTCTAGTGACGGAAACTGGTGACACTATGCTCATAGGAGATGAGCCTATTACCTATGGAGAGGTCATGCAAGGGCCGGACTCTCAGAAGTGGTTGAAAGCCATGAGATCCGAGATGGAATCCATGTACACAAACCAAGTATGAACTTTGGTGGAACCACCCCAAGGGGTACGCCCCGTAGGGTGCAAGTGGGTCTTCAAGAAGAAGACCGACATGCATGATAATGTAGTTACCTATAAGGGCCGATTGATGGCTAAAGGATTCATATAGATTCATGGTATAGACTAGGATGAAACCTTTTCCCCAGTCGCTATGACCAGATCCATCCGAATCCTACTTGCGATTGCAGCTTACTATGACTATGAGATTTGGCAGATGGATGTGAAAACAGCATTCCTTTATGGGAATCTTCTCGAGGATGTTTACGTGGCACAACCAAAAGGTTTTGTAGATCCAGAGCATGCAAATAAAGTCTGTAAGCTTCAACGTTCCATTTATGGATTGAAGCAAGCTTCTAGGAGTTGGAATCGACGTTTTGATGAAGCTGTCAAAGAGTTTGAATTCATCAAGAACGAAGATGAATCTTGTTTCTACAAGAAGGTTAGTGGGAGCTCCGTAGCGTTCCTGGTCTTGTATGTGGTTGACATACTACTCATTGGAAACGACATTCCTATGCTGCAATCAGTTAAGGATTGGCTAGGAAAGTGTTTCTCAATGAAAGACTTAGGGGAAGAAGCCTCTATAATTCATATAAAGATATATAAGGATAGATCTAAGAGGTTGCTAGGCCTAAGTCAAAGTACATATATAGACAAGGTGTTGAAACGGTTCAACATGCAAGATTCCAAGAAGGGATTGTTGCCCATGTCTCATGGAATTACTCTTTCAAAGAGTGATTGTCCATCCAATAAGATTGACATGGACCGCATGAGTAAGATCCCCTATGCCTTGGCCATAGGATCTATCATGTACGCCATGTTATGTACTATACCGGACGTATCATACGCGTTGAGTATGGCGAGAAGATATCAGTCTAATCCGGGTTAGAGTCTCTGGATAGTAGTCAAGAACATCCTCAAGTACTTGAGAAGAACTAAGGATGCGTTCTTGATATTTTGAGGTGAGGACGAGTTGCGTGTAACTGGTTACACGGATGCAAGCTTCCAAACCGACAGAGATGATTTCATATCGCAGTCGGGATTTGTGTATTGCCTGAATGGAGGAGATGTGAGCTAGAAAAGTTCCAAGCAATAGACGGTTGCTGATTCTACAACAGAGGCTGAGTATATTGCTGCAAGTGGTGCAGCAAAAGAAGTTGTTTGGATTAGAAAGTTTGTTTTTGATCTTGGTGTAGTTCCTAGCAATCTAAGGAACCCATATCACACCAGAAATCCAAACACGTACTCCAGAAGTTCCATCTTATTCGAGATATTATCGATAGAAGAGATGTGAAAATATGCAAAATTCCTACAAATGATAATCTAGCAGATCCATTCACGAGGTCGCTTGTTCAACGCAAGCATGAAGAGCACACTAGGGCGATTGGCATACGCGATGCACCAGATTGGCTCTAGTGCAAGTGGGAGACTGTTGGAATAGATGCCCTAGAGGCAATCTAATTTTAGTATGAATTGGCTAGAATAATCATTGTATTATTTATGGAGATATTTAATATAATGAAGTCCTTAGATTTACAAATCGTGTTGTTTATCTTAAATTTCCCTAGTCAAATATAATGATTAATAGGACGATCATCTATCGACTAGTATGGGGTTGGATTGATATGGAGATATCACGATCCAACACATGGGTATGTATTAGGAGTAATGACATACTGGATTGACCCAAATCCGAGAAGGCTACATACAAGTTATGTAAAGTCAGAAGCGCTTCTCGCGGTGATAGGATATTATCATCCTTAGACTTGAAGTCACTAGATCCTCTAGTTGTGGAATATTGTGCTTTGACAACGTCAAACGCTATTCCGTAACTGGGTAGTTATAAAAGCGCATGTTGGGCATAATAGGAAGCAAGCTTAGAGATGGTGAGTAATGTAGATAGGATTTGTCCCTCCCACATAACGGGAGAAAATATCCGAGGCCACTCGAGGGATGGCGTCTATGGAATGTCTGACCAGACTCAAATGAATCAATATGGGGACATTGATGTCATATGCATGGATTGGGCTATTCCCAGGATCGAGAAACATGGATTGGATATATGAGTGTGACTTGTATGTATTTTGTCCAATCCGGATATAGAGACAAAGGGATGCGATAATAAGATCACAAGGTTTTTTCAAGATGACTATTTCTATTAATTGGGTGGCATGGATGTGTTGCTAGACACCGCTCCATGTATGTAAATAGTTACTACCAATTAAGTAGAAACCTATGGGGTCACACGCCATATGGATATAATTGGACAAGAGACTTAATTAATAGAGATTAATTAAAAGGATCATATTGCAACAAGTTGCTAACTTAGTAGGACTAATTAGCAAATAATACTAGTCCATATATGGATATGATTAGTATTGGGCCATTTATGGAAACAACTAGGAGTAGTTGGACTATATAAAGGAACTCCTTCCTTCCATCTCAATACATGTTATTCATAACACATATTCAGAGGAGAGAAAATAGTTGAGAGAAAGCAAGTAAGAGGCCGAAGCCTCCTACCCGCCGCCCCAAACCCGTCGACCACAACAAGGAGGCCGAAACCCTCCTTGTGGCTTTGTTGCGTGATTTCTTCGTCTCCTTCCTCCGTTTTAGCTAGCACAAGAAGGTTGTGAAGGTCCAATTCTCTATCCTAGGCGTTGATCAACCGTAGAGAACGTGAAATTATTCGCGTTTGAAGTCATAAAAGGAGAACCCAAAGGTAAACACATATTAATCCTTTACTATCGTTACGTGTTCTTGACTTGTGATCCTTGGAGGGATTTGAACGGAATAATTATCTTCTTCCGCTGCGATTCCATGTTCAAAACCCTAGAACTAGGCAATTTATAGATCACCTAGGTTAGTTAATGGTTCCAGACTCAGTGATCTAACACGATAATTCTACTGTCTAGCTATGCTGGGTAATGACACTGATAATCACCTAATAGTCTCTTGTCGTTCTACAAATTGGTATCACCCTGTCCCTCTTGGTCCACTCAGGCTACCGATACCTTCAAGTAGGCTAACGATAAGCATGGTAACGGTGCTTTTCGGTCCACCACTACACAAACCTACCACTATCTCCTACCAATTTTACTCTCTTCTAGCCACTCCTACTAAACTCCCCTAACAGTCTTGTTAATTCGGGAATGAAATTGTACGCTCATCCCAACTAGGGTAGATATGCTCTCACATACTCAAAAGCTAAATAACAAGACCGGGTCGTGACTCCTTCCTTGCCAATATTGAAGCACAAAATACAATTGTCTGGCTAACATGAATTATCATTAAGCAAGATTTATGCTATGAACTAAGACTACAAATATTAATCACACATCTTCACTCAACCATGTAAAAATCAAAGTTCAACAAGATTAATAAAATATTATTTCATTCATAAACCAAATCATAGTGCATTAAAGTTCAATCTAAATCTGAAAAAACCATTAAACATAAACCCTAGTCTGTCCATAGATTCCTAGGTATGAGTTTAGCTACTCATAACTAAAGAAAAAGTTGTGCAATATTCCATAAAAGAGATTAAAGAGGAAAATAGATTCAAATGATAAAAATCGAGTTATGCGCCAATCCTAGCTCTTATCCTTGCTCCTCGCTGCTCTCCTTAGTTTCCAAGTCTTCACCAACTTTTTCTTCTGCTCTGTTCTGGCCTCCTTTATTTCATAGGTCGACATAATGAATTCCAAGTCTTGATATTTTCCAAATAACCCCAAGAATCTGCTCCGTCTTTAGAGGCTTTCGTGTGAATGCTCAATCCTTTCGTGCGAAAGAAATTCGTGCGGAAGCTCTTCTCATTCGTGCTAATGGTCCCGCGGAATTCTTCTTGAATCTTCACTTCTTGGTTCCCAAGCCTCTTTCCTTACGCTTCCTAGCTTTCAAAGCTCACGTCCCTGATCCAATACGCTCCTTAAGCCATGTTCCTTTCAAAGAAAACAAACACTATACCAAGCGATTAAATCCATCAATTAAGCATAAAAAAAGCATATAAGACGTGCCCGAATTAGAATTAAGCATATCAAACAACAAGTGATAAACATGCATTCTCTCATCAACAATAGGCTCTGAAGTTTCCCAAAAACCTATCAAATATATAGAAAATGCTAAATTGATATAGCTCCTAAAAGGCGCTATCACCAATATTGTACTAAAAACTTATTGGAGTATCGGTGGGCTTACACTCAGCAATCATGAGCCTTTTTTCTATAATTCTACAACATACTTATGTTGATTCAACACCACTTCACAACCACAATAATGCACATCAATTCCAGAACTTTCCCAAGTCCTTCATTGAAAACCGATAGTGCATTTGTTTCACCATTTCATCAACTATAGTAGGATCACTTCGTCTGACTGAAATGTCATCCACATAGACAAGGACTACCACAACATATGTGCTTGTTTTTATCACAAATAAGGAAGTGCTTGCATCACTAATCCTTAACGTTTGATCAATAAAAAAATTTCCAACATAATGTACTAAGCTCTAGGAGCATGTTTTGGTCCATACAAGGATTTATTCAAGTTGCACACATAATTAGGGTTGGGTGGATGTACAAACCACGATGGTTGTCATGTAATCATCCTCTTCCAAGATTCCATATAGGAAGACATTTGAGACATCAAGATTCTTGACACTCTATTTGTAATGAGAATCCATGCTTAGAATGATTCTGATTGTTTGTTGCTTCGCAACTAGGTTGAACGTCTCGACACAATTAAATTAATACTCTTGGTTAAACCTTTTGCTACTAAACGTGATTTATATTTTCCAAGAGATCCATCAACATGTTGTGACACTCTGATATAATACACGGGTCAAACTGCGCTAATTTAATATTTTGAGTCAATTGTGTAAAATCTATGGATCAGTAGTATTTGCTGACATCTGTGCAAGCAGAAAATCTCTAAAGTGTGATCTCCGATTGGGGAAATTGTCAAAATATTGAAAAGAAACCAAAGACTCAATTCTAATTTCCTAAAATTGAGTTGTGAATGAATCTTGTCATTATGAAATCGTTTGGAACAGGGGATACATTTATAGAGCAATTCCAAATAATGGGGCATCAGTGTAGTTTGTCAAAATATCTAAATTTTCTAAAATCATACAGTATCCCTATCTTTAGAGAAATTGTACATTAATCCCCTAGTGCATGTTTTCAACTTTTCCACCACTGTTGGGCAAGCTTTCTACTTGTCCCCTGAGATGGCAATGTGTGTAATCACACTCTTTTATATTTTCATCATCCCCTTGAATATTTCCTCCACCTTGATCTTCTCCACCACCAACCACCACCATCACAACCACAAACGAACACCACTGTTTTTTTCTTCAACCTGCTGCAACCACAAGAGCGTCGTAGGGGGATTGAAATCCCTCAATCAATTTATTGGATGGTTCTCCACCGAGAGAGAAAAACCCGTTTGGATGTTGATGAAACCTGACTATTTCTTCAGCCTAATAATTTGATTCAGTTGAATTTAATCTAATTGATCATTGTTTTTGTGTTCTTGGGTGGATTGTGCACCCAATGAGTCCTTTTTCATCCCGTCACTCGTCGTTTTGAGAGTTGGTCGCCTGAATCTGGGTTTCAAGCCCATCGAGAACTGTTGTGACAGTTGGGGAGCTTTGGTAATCTCAGTTTCATGGGTGTCCACCAAAGTCCTCACTTTGTTGGTATACATGTATTCCATCTCGGATCTTATGGTATGAAGCCGCTTCTGAGATTCTGGCCCTTTCATGGTCTCTCCATAGGTAATAGGCTCATCAACTATGAGCAACACGTCACCAGAATCAGTCACGAGAAGTCCATACCTCTCTGGCTCCTCGCGCACTCTACTCGACCTACAAAGTTCTTGTGTTACTTCAACAGGCTGCTCCACAACCACTTGTGGCTCCTTTACATGTTCCACAGTGGGATCAATGCTTTGTGGTTCTTGAACCTCTTCAAGTTCTACAGTCCTCCCACTTGCTTCGTTAGAGACAAATTCTCTTTCTAGAAACACGCCAGACCGAGCAACGAACACTTTGTTCTCCATTGGATTGTAAAGTAATATCCCTTAGTTTCCTTAGGGTATCCCACAAACATAACTTATCCACTTTGGGACCTAGCTTGTTTGGTTGTAAACATTTTACATAGACATCGCAACCCCAAATCTTCATGAATGACACTGTGGGACGCCTCCCACTTCACATCTCATATGGAGTCTTCATGGTCGATTTAAATGGAACACGGTTAATGGTGAAAGCTGCATACAATAGAGCGTGGCCCCAAAATGATAATGGAAGATCAGGTTGAAAAATCATAGATCGAACCATGTCCAACATTGTTCGATTCTTCCTCTCGGACACGCCATTCCATTGTGGCGTTCCGGGTGGAGTGAGTTGTGACAAAATCCCGCACTCTCTAAGATAGTCATCAATATCTTGGCTCAAGTATTCACCTCCACTATCGGATCGTAGAGCCTTGATACTTTTGCCAAGTTGCTTCTCTACTTCATTCTTGAATTCTTTGAAATTTTCAAAGGATTCGGGTTTGGCCTTCATAAGGTATACAAATCCATATCTACTGAAATCATCAGTAAATGTAATAAAGTAGACGTATCCACCCCTGGAAGCGTGGCAAACAGCCCACATACATTAGTATGCACGAGTGCCAATTGCTCTCTAGTCCTTTCATCTTTATTATTGAAAGTGGACTTTGTCTTTTTTCCCAATTATCAAGCCTCACACGTCTCATATGATTCAAAATCAAATGAGTCTAGAAATCCATCCTTATGGAGTCTAGAAACACGTTTCTCATTTATGTGGCCTAAACGACAGTGCCATAAATAAGCATGATTTCAATCATTCATTTTAATCCTCTTGGTGTTTATGTTATAGACATGATTACTTAGATCAAGGATATAAATTCTATTTAATAATTGCGCACTACAATAGTGAATACTATCAAAATAAATGGAGCAATCATTGTCCTTTATTGTAATAGTAAAACCTTCCTTTTCCAAACAAGAAATAGAAATAATGTTTCTGCTCATAGCAGGCATGAAATAGCAATTATTTAATTCTAAACTAATCCTGAAAGTAGAGACAGCACAGACAATGCAACAACCTTTGCTCCATTCCCAACGCGCATGTCTATCTCCCCTTTAGCCAATAATCTACTTCTCTTTAGATCCTGCACATTTCAACAAATGTGAGATCCGCATCCAGTATCCAATACCCATGATGAAGAGATAGTTAAATTGACATCTATAAAAAAATACCTGGTGGTGGAGGAATCATTATGCCAAGCCTTTTATCCTCCAGATACTTTGGGCAGTTCCTTTTCCAGTGTCCTGGCTGATTGCAGTAGTGACAATCACCCTTAGTCACGCCCTTGGAAACACCACCAACAGGTTTACGAGAAACAAGCTTGGGTTTGGCAACTGCCTTGCCTTTCCCTTTGGAGGAAGAAACAAACTTTTTTGCATTTCCCTTTGTGCACCATCATTATGTCCTTGCCATTTCCTTGATGATGCTTTGTTCAGCTGTCCTCAACATATTAAGTAGATATGGCAGAGGCATCACGATCTCATTCATTTTATAGTTCATGATGAACTATCCATAACTCTCTGGCAACGATTGCAAGACGAGATCAGTGACCAACTCTTGACCCACCAGAAATCCCACGCGTGTGAGTTCTCCAAGTACCCAATCATACGGAGTACATGAGGTTCCACTAGGTTTCCCTCTGACAGAAGACACTTGAGCAATGTCTTGGAAACTATACCACTCAACCCTAGCCTGCTTTTGAAAGAGCTGCGTCAAGTGTGAGATCTTATCGTAAGCACCCGTGTTCTCATGTTGCTTCTGAAGCTCAGAGTTCATGGTGCAAAGCATAAGGCAGGCCGCATCATTAGTATCGTACGAGATCTTTTGATACGTCTTTCTGGCTGTAGCAGTATTAATTTCTGGACCCTCAGAAACTTACTCCTCTAGAGTGTACAATTTCTTTTCCTGCTTGAGAACAATTCTCAAGTCGATGTACCAGTCTAGAAAGTTTGTTCCATAAAGCTTGTCATTTTCAAGGAAAACTCGTAGGAATTGTGATGAACTCGATGACTTGTTTGCCATTGGAATTCTACAAAAATGAGAAATATACAGGTTTTAGTATTTTGTGAACAAATAACTATATTTATAATGGCTAGATTATTAAACATAGCTCCCACTATTTTTCCGGATTAATAACCCTCCATATTAATGCGGCCAAGATCCATATTTCACTTTTCTTTGGGCTTGCTTTGGCAAGTCACCAAAAATTAGTTATTTAGGTAGGAACAATTTCAATTGCATGCCCATGCAACACTTGGTTCAATTGGAAAAATGAATCCTTTATTTATCTATCACATAGATAATCCCAATTGGTTGCCTCTAGACTTTTAATCATATTAAAATCACCTCGTTGTGTCCAACCTATTACTCCAAAAATTGCACATTACTTGCTTGTGCCATCGCATCACATCATGATGAATCAATTCGCCTTGCTCTGGCATGCACGAGCTTGGTAAATCATGACTATGATGAGTGTTTGAGTAACGAGAAGGCAAAACACAATATTTACATTTGAGGGATTTTCCTTTCAATTTTAATTGTTTTGTTGATCCATATCAACTGATCTACTTATTTGGGTTGGGCAATCTAAAAATAAAAGATCCGGGTTGTAAACTATCTTATTATCAATTTTGCATGCATCAACCATACACCAACAATAAATAATAAGACAATACAATAAATAACCACAAAAGGAAAAAAAGTGATATGGATATGGCCTCTTAAACTAAGATATTCCCAATCCAATGAGAATATCTATGAACCCTAAAATAGCAAGCTCATCTCCACGTGCCTCCATCTTTTAGTCCATGCTCCATAGCTTTGTGGAATGTCGCCATCTTGTGGTTTCTTCTGTTCTTTAGGCTTCTTCTCCATGTCTTGACTATCATCTACTCCATAGAATACTAGCTATCATCTATACTAAATAGGGATATCTCACAAGTTGAGAAGAAGACCGGCTCGCAGGACGTAGAACCTAATTAACTATTACATTAATTATACCGGCTCCCCACAAGGCCTTGGGTCGGCCGGCCCCTAGCCCACACGGCTAGGCCGTGTGCTAGGGAGGCCCGAGCCCTTGGCTGTGGCAAGCTTGGGCGGCAAGGAAGAAGGAGGGAGGGGCGGTCCCAAGGGGCCGAACCCTCATAGGGGTTGCTTCCAAAACAACTCCTTCCCTTGTTGCCCAAGTTTAGTTGTTTCCAAATTGAAAAAAATCCTTTTTCCAATTTGTGCCCAAACCCAAGTTTTCTAGATCCAAAATTTCACATCCTATGTGATCCAAATTCTGTAGTTTCCAGATCTCATGTAAAATGAGGTCTTGTTTGGTTGAATCATATTCAAAGTTTCATAAATTATGCTTAATTTGTCCGTTTTACGCGATAAACAATAATTAAAGTGTAAAATTGACATAATCATAACACACAAACTACGTTATGCTCTACGACCTGTGGCTCTGATACCATTGTAGGATTTTGTAACGGATTACGGAGAAAAAAACAGTAATAAAAGATCCGCACAAGACCCTCCAAGGATCACAGGATTAGACATCATAACAACAGTAAAGGATTTGTATCAAATACCTTGTTTGTCTCCTTGGATGACTTCAAACTCAAAATTGTGTTCGGGCCTCTACCGAGAATCCACGCCTATTATCAAGCTCTAGATTCCTCCATGTATTATGCTAGAAATCGGTGGAAGAAGGAAGAAGAAGAATCACGCGAAACGGAGACCAAAGAGGCTCGGCCTCTTGTGGCCCACGGTTAGTAGGGGCGGACGGGTCTTGGCTTCGGCCTTGACTTGCTCTCTACTTGATTTTCTCTCTCACTCAATGTGAGTTATGAGCATTTGTGAGAAAATAAGCTAGGAGTGTCCTATATATAGTCCAACAGCTCCTTGTTAACTACATCAAGGCCCCTCTACTAATCATGTCCTTACATGGATTAGTTCACCTTGCAAATTAGTCCTACTAAGTTTGCATGTGCTTATTGATACTTCTATTTAATAATCATATTAATTAATACCCAAGTCTAGTTTAATCCATGTGGCGTTTGACCCATAGGTTTCTACTTAGTTGGCAGTACCAATTACTAACATGGAGTGGTTTCTAGCAATACATCCATGCCACCCAAATAGAAATTGTAAGTAATTCAACAAAACTTGTGCAAGTATTGCTCATCCCTTTGCCTCCGTATCTGGATTGGACACGAGACATACAAGTCACACTCGCATATCCAATCCATAGTTTCTCGATTCTGGGAATAGTCTTATCCATGCAGATAACATCAATATCCTATATTGATTTATCTGAGTCTGGCCAGACATTCTATAAGCACCAACCCTCGAGTGGCCACGGATATTTTCTCCCGTTAAGTGGGAGAGACAAATTCTATCTACATCTCTACCATCTCTAATCTTTCTTCCTATTGTGTCCGATATGCACCTTTATTACTACCCATTCACGGTGTAGCGTTTGACGATGTCAAAACACAATATTCCACAACTAGAGGATCTAGTGACTTTAAGTCTAAGGATGACAATACCGTTGTCACTACGAGAAGCACTTGTGACTTTACATAGCTTGTATGTAGCCTTCTCGTAAGTGGGTCAATCCAGTATGACATTACTCCTAATGCATACCCATGGGTTGGATCGTGATATCTCCATATCAATCCAACCCCATACTAGTCTTTAGTTGATCGTCCAATTGATCAAGATAATTGACTAGGGATATTTAAGATAAACAAACACATTTGTAATCTAAGGACTTCATTATATTAAATATCTCCATAAATAATACAATGAATGTTCTAGCTAAAACATTGTTCATACTAAATAAGATTGCCTCTAGGGCATCTATTCCAACAAAACTTGCAGTACCTTTCCTTTTTCGGTGGAAAACGATTATATTTCTATGTCTCCAAAGTAGCTATATACGGTAGCTAAGCTCTTCTTTTCAAGTTTCTTCTGGGGATTGGAAAGTATGGGTAAACCAACCAGCAACATTAGCTGCACTGTAGCTTTGGGAGGGGGAAAAGCATATCCCATACTATTTGGCTATTTTATAATGCCGGAGTAGATGGAGTTCGGTTTCAGCTTTTGGAACAAGGCCTACACCATTAGAAATTAGACATCCAGGGCTTTCTAACGATATTAGATAGGCCCAAAAAAAATTCGGATGAGTGAGAAAAGGCTCGCGCAAGATCAGCTTATGAAATCTGTCCGAGAATTGCAAACTAGAGGGGCTGAATTGCAAATTCGGCCACAATACACTAAAAATCATGTCCAGCCCTATATATCACAATTTTTAGACTTAGAGGGCAGAGTAGGCTGCTGGAGACAAAGAAGAACACGTTGTAGGAAGGCTTGGAGCTTGGAGTTCGTCGTGAGAGCGAGGATTCCATCGTTTGATCTCTTTTCTATATCTTTTTCATTATTTTTTATCATGATCTACATAAACTTGTCATTGTTGATCATGTATCGTAGAAGCTAAGTTAATTATTGGGATATCTCAATGGTAGCTAGAGTTTGAAGCCGTTATGGCGGATTATGAATTTGATTCACGTTTTACTTAAACTTAATTGTTGATGAATCGTTGTGCTATGTTTAATTCTTGTTCTTAACCCATATTTGTGTAGTTTGATCACCTATATGAAGATCATAGGTAATTTTTTAGTGAAAGAAACGAATTGCCCGAAAAATTGAATTAAGCACATAGTCACTAGTTAGAGAAATCAACCTCAAACTGTGAGCATTGAATACAAGTTAGAAGATCACGGTGCATGTTTAGACGTACGTAGGCTAGAGAAATCAGGTACGTGCTCTAAGTATAGACTTTGGTTGAGAAATCTTCAAAGTACCCTTTCTCGTTTGGCAAATCAATTCATCATCTGTGTTTCATACCGTAATTCATGAATGGTGGAAACCTAGTAAACCTAGAGAAAATACTGATATTCGTCTCTCATATTCACTCGCAGTTTTAATAATTATCTTGTTAATTACTTTCTTAGATTATTAAACAAACTCAATTGCTAACCCACACGAAGTTAATCATCCTAATTGGTTCACGACAAGTCCTTTGGGTTCGATAAACTCGGATTTCCGGATATTACTACACGCGACAGCCGTACACTTGCGATTGAATCGTGTCAGTCTAGCAGCTTCCTCGATCTATCTCTATAGATCTTGATACCTAGTATATAAGCTGCATTCCCTAAGTCCTTCATTGAGAAATACTTTCCGTATCCAACCGTTAACAGATTGAAACATACGAATGTCAATTCCAATAAGTAATATGTTCGCCACATACAAGACCAGAAAAGCAACAGAGCTCCCACTAACCTTCTTGTAGACACAAGACTCATCTTCATTCTTGATGAAATCAAACTCTTTGACTGCTTCATCAAAACGTCGATTCCAACTCCTAGAATCTTTCTTTAATCCATAAATGGATCGTTCCAGCTTAGAGACTTTATTTGCATGCTCTGAATCCAAAAAACCCTCAGGTTGTCTCATGTATGCATCCTCGAGGAGGGTTCCATACAGAAACGCTGTTTTCACATCCATCTGCCGAATCTCATAGTCATAATAAGCTGCAATAGCAAGTCAAATTCGAAGGGATTTGGTCATCGTGACTGGTGAAAAGGTTTCATCATAGTCTCTACCGTGAATATGTCTAAATCCTTTTGCTACAAATCGAAACTTATGGTAATCACATTACCATCCATGTCGGTCTTCTTCTTAAAGACCCACTTTCACCCTATGGTCCGAGCCCCTTGGGATGGTTCAACCAAAGTCCTCACTTTGTTGGCATACATGGATTTGATCTCGGATCTCATGGCATGAAGCCACTTCTGAGAGTCTGGACCTTTCATGGCCTCTCCATAGGTAGTAGGCTGAACAACAATGAGCAACGAGTCACTAGACTCAGTCACGAGAAGTCCATACCTCTCTGGCTCCTGGCGCACTCTTCTCGACCTACGAAGTTTTGACTCCCAAATTTCTGTGCCAAAGATTTGAATCTTCTTTCAAGGCCTTGAGACACTTCAAGTTTTCTCCTGTAGCTTTGTAAGTTTGAAAAGTATAGACATTGTTTGACCTAGAGGCAGTGATGATGCAATTGCCAGATTTCTCATTTTGCACCACACATTTCTCTTTGTCAAAAATAACCTTATTACCATTATCAAAAAGCTGAGATACACTAAGCAAATTAAATTTCAAACCATCAACTAAGTATACATCAGAAATAGAGTTTTCAGAATATGTACAAACTTTACCAATATCTAGAATGCGGCATTTTCCTTTGTCACAAAGTGTGATTGAACCCTTAGATTTCTCTTTCAATTATGAGAATAGAGATCTCTTTCCACTCATGTGTCTTGAGCAACTACTGTCCATAAATCATTTCTGTTCTTTGGTCTTTGTGGCAACCTGACAACACCATTCACTACCTTAACCAGCTGTTAGACCAAGTGTGGAATTTAAATTCATATTCAGGGTCAACCGTGATGGGTGGTCTAACCCCTTTAGGAATCCAAATATGTCTAACTCGTCCTTTGAGTTGAACTGAAAAATTATTCCTCATTATGTGAGGGTCTCTTCTTCTGAAATGACAAGTCATCTTAACATGACATATTTTATTGCAGTAATGTCACTTAGGAGATTTTTTTCTTCCAGCTTTCACAAATATGGTACTATTCTTTCTGGGAAAATTTGGATTGTATCCAATACCAGTTTTGTGAACAGACTTTAAGCTACCTCCAAGAATCAAGTTCAAGTTGTGTTATGAGCCTGCAAGTTTTGTCATGGCTAATTCAGATTCTTGGAGTTTCTCAGTTAGATTAGTCTTTTGTTTATCCAATTCATCAACTTGATGTCTTAAGATCAACAGTACTGTTACTCAGAAGAGAGTTCTCAGTGACTACTTCCTTCACTTGTGTTTTCAAGGCTTTGAAACCACTGTCGGTTTTCTTCTGAGAAATTTCAAGGTTCTGATTTAGACAAACAAGATGCAAATTTTCTTTTGCCTTCTCATGAAATCTTTATTTTAAAACTCTGATCTCTTTCAGATAGTCCTATTCATTTAAAAGCATTGTTCTAAGATAATCATAAAGGGCTTCTGTTGTTTTTTAAATTAAACAATTTACTCAATGTTGTTTTCAAAATTTTCATCATGCTTGGCCATAAAGCATAGGTTGGCATGTTCTTCCTCACATTCAGAGTCACTTGAGGTTTCTGAATCACTCCAGGAGGCTATCATAGCTTTCTTTCTTCTATCATGATCTTTCTTCTGAAAGTTTTTGCTCTTTTTTTGTGGATAGTCTCTAATCAAGTGTCCTGCATCACCACACTTAAATAAATTCATTACTTTAGGCTTATTACATTTGAAGAAGATTTACCTTTGTAGTCTTTGCTACTGGAGGATCCGTGTCTGTCTCTGCTAAAGTCCTTGTTTCCAAAGTTCTTCTTCATTTTGAGAATTCTGGTCAAGGCTTTGGAAATCAAAGCAATAGGATCTTCATCATCGTCTTCTTCAGTTTCAAGGCTTTGAGATGGATCATTCTCCTTTTCCCTGAGAGCTAGATTCTTGACACCTTCAGGTAGTTCTCCATCAAATTCATTCCTAGTTATTTCATGTGTAAGGAGCTTTCCTTGTAGGTCATCAAGTTGAAGAGATGATAGATCTTGAGCTTCCTCAATAGCAGTAGTCTTTGGTTCCCATTTTTCTTTTGGAAGACTTATATGAATCTTTCTAACCTTTTCTTCATTGGAAATATGTTTTCCCAATGAATCAAGATTGTTGACAATGTTAGTGAATTTTTTGAGCATGTCTCTGATTGACTCATCTCCATTCATCTTGAATAGCTCATATTGCCTGAGATATATGTTGATCTTGGTTTTCTTGACTTGGATGGTTCCTTTAAAAGTCACCACAAGCTTATCCCATATCTCCTTGGCAGCCTTGCAACCAAAAATTCCTGTTGAACTCATCTGCACTCAAAGCACAATATAAGAGATTCATAGCTTTATAGTTTTAGAAAACTGTTCTAACTTAGAAGCAGAGAGTGATTTTTCAGATTTGGGAGTTTTGATCCCATATTTCTATGTGTAGAAAGTGTGAGGACCATTCTGTATGATACTCCAAAGTTCTATGTCTTGATTAATGATGAGCATTTTCATCAAGGCTTTCCAGTGAACAAATTGTCTCCATAGAAGAGAGGAGGTCTGTTAGCAGCTCTTCCCTGTGAGAAACCACCATCACCTACAGTACTCATAACCACAAGATGGTTAAATCTATGCATTTATACAAGCTCTGATACCAATTGAAGGGGTGTACAGTAGGTAGAAATACACGATCAATACTCTAGAAGGGGGCGGGGGGTTGAATAGAGTATGCCAAATTTTGCAAAACTTGCAAAAAGAGTGGTTTCAAAAAGAGTTACAATGAGTAAAGAGTATTTCAAGGCCTTGAAATGAGTTTCAAGCCCTTGGAATGAAAACAGTTTAAGTATAAAAAAGATAATTCTATTTCAAGGCCTTGAAATGAGTTTCAAACCTTGAAATGAACCTGTTTTGTTTGCTGAAAAAGAACTAAGTATAACTGAAAAGTAATTGCAAGAGACACAAGATATAGGTCCACTTGGACCTACGTCTCTATCTCACGGATCTTCTCCCTGCAGGATTATCAACTCAATTCTTATTAATCACAAGCTAATCCCTAAATCTCAAGCACAGAGAGATACCTTACTCTGTTACCGCTTGTGGTTCTCACTAACCTATCTAGTACCTGCTCTAGCTAACTGATTAACTAAGAATTCTCTATTATTTACCTTTAACAATCCACGAAAATAAGAACAAGAAGTATTATCAGAATGATATAAAAATAAGGCTCAGAATAGAGGAACACTAGAGCAGAATCTGCAGTGAGTATGGAGTGTTCTTCAGAGGGTTGGATTGAGAGAAATGAATCTGCTTCTTTGTTGCTTTTCAATCCCTGAATGTTTTTGGGTGTCTCTGTGAATTACCATGTTTTACTGCTTCAGCTTTCCCTCTTTTATAAAGCAGTTTGAATTACATATCTTCAAGATCTCCTCTTAACAAACTTCCCTATTTTGTAGCTTCATCTTTGACTTCTCTAACAGCTTCTCCAACGGATAGTTGCTCAGTATCTTCAAGGACACTTATTTGATATTGTGTAACTATTAGTTGGGAAGCTTTCAAACACAGCAGATTGATCACAGAATCAAAATAATACTCAGTTTCCTTTCCTGCAAAACTCAAGTTAGGAAATAGATCCTGTAATATAGGAAACATAATATTCCTGCAAAACTAAGGCAAACAAATGGATCATATACAGTTTAAAGTATCAAAACATCTTGTCTTTCATCATCAAATAACAACTGATCAAGCACAGGGGTTTAGGAATTTATTCAAGATTAGAAACTCCCCCTAAGTTCATGCATAAAAAACACATTCAGTTTCAAATATTTGAAAGCTGTTTGAAGGCCTTGAAATAGACTAGCTATTTCAAGCCTTTGAAACTGATTTGAACTTACAACTCTCAATCCTATTGTGCTAGCCTAGTTTTGTCCAACCTCTTACTTCATCAGTTGCACATTACTAGATTGAGCCATTTCGCCACATTATTTATCCAACCTCTTATTATTAATTGTTTTGTTGATCCATATCAACTGATATACTATTTGGGTTGGACAATCCCAAAATAAAAGATCCGGGTTATTTTTATCTTATTATCAATTTTGCATGCATCATCCATACACCAACAATAAGTAATAAGACAATAAAAATAAACAACCACAAAAGAAAAATAATCGTGATGTGGATATGGCCTCCTAGTCTAAGATATTCCCAAGCCAATGAGAATATCTATAAAAAACTAAAAATAGCAAGCTCATCTCCACGTGCTTCCATCTTTTAGTCCATGCTCCTTTCTTTGTGGATGTGAATGCTCCATCTTGCGGTTCTTTAGTTCTTTTGGCTTCTTCTCCATGTCTTGACTATCATCTACTCTATCTAATACTAGCTAGCATCTATACTCAATAGAGAGAGGGCCCACAAACACTTGGCTGAACCCCTAGAAGACCGCCACAAAGGCCATGGGCCGGCCGGCCCCTAGCCCATGTGGCCAAGCCACGCGCTAGGGTGGCTCGGCCCTCGGGTGTGGCTAGCTTGGGCGGCAAGGAAGAGAGAGCGATGGTCCCATAGGGGGCCGAACCTCTCTAGGAGATGTTCCAAAACAACTTCTTCTTCCTTGTTGCCCAAGTTAGCTCGTTTCCAATTGAAAAACTCATTTAGTTTTCAAGATCCAAAATTACACATCATATGTGATCCAAATTCACTAATCCTTACATCCTATGTAAAATTAGATCTTATTTGGTTGAATCATATTCAAAGTTGCTTCAATTATGCTTAATTTGTCTGTTTTACGCAATAATCAACAATTAAGGTGTAAAATTGACATAAACATACCACATAAACCACGTTATGCTCTACGACCCGTGGCTCTGATACTACTGCAGGGTTTTGATAAAGGATGCGCAGTGGAATAAACAAAAATAAATCCATTCAAGACCCTCCAAGGATCACAAGTCTAGACATCATAACGATGGTAAGGGTTTGAGTATCAAAATACCTTGTTTGTCTCCTGTGATGACTTCACTCTTGAAACAGTATTCACGTCTCTATGGATAGACCACTCCAAGGATTGAATTCGGATCCTCCACACCTTTGTGTTAGCTAGGGATGAAGGAATAAGAAGAGGATCACACAAAATGAGGACCAAGAGATGGCCGCGCCTCTCTCGGTGGCCGGCAGGTAGGGGGACGACACTAGGGGGTTCGGCCCTCTAGTGTTGCTCTCTCTCCTTAATTTGTTATCTCCTTTTTAACTACATATTAGCCCCTCTCTTAATCCAGTCCATACAAAAATTAGTCCAACTTGCAAATTAGTCCTACTAAGTTTGCATTGTTGCGTATTGATCCTTGTATTTAATTAATCATATTAATTAATTCTCAAGTCCGGTCTAATCCACAGGGAGTGTGATCCTATAGGTTTCTACTTCGTTGGTAGTAAGAAATACTAACATGGAGTGGTGTCTAGCGACACATCTATGCCACCCAACTAATAGAAATAGTCATCCGACAAACCTTGTGATCAATATTACCATATTTTGTTATCCCTTTGTCTCCATATCAGGATTGGACACGAGAAATACAAGTCACACTCGTATATCCAATCCATATTTTCTCGATCCTGGGAATAGTCTTATCTATGCAAATAACATCAATATCCTATAGTGATTTATCTGAGTCTGGCCAGACATTAAATAAGTACTACCCCTCGAGTGGCCGCAGATATTTGCTCTCATTATGTGGGAGAGACAAATCCTACCTACATCACTACCATCTCTAAGCTTGCTTCCTATTATGTCCGATTAGCGCCTTTATTGCTACCCAGTCACGGCGTAGTGTTTGACCCTATCAAAACACAATACTCCACAACTAGAGGATCTAGTGACTTCAAGTCTAAGGACCATAATACCATTGTCACTACAAGATGCACTTGTGACTTTACATAACTTGTATGTAGCCTTCTTCTCGTGGGTTAATCCAGTATGCCATTACCCCTAATGCATACCCATGTGTTGGATAGTGATATCTCCATAACAATCTGACACGAATTCTTATGTGTTACCGCAAGTGAACGGTTCAAGTAATATATGGCTGGTATTTCAACCCCGAGTTATCGATCCCACGAGGACGGGGTTATTGCATAATCATAAACTGGGTTTAAAGAGTAAAAAAACGTAAAAATTGAAAGGATGAATTTTGAGTCGAATTATCTAAACTAAGTACTGAAAGTAAAAACAAAATTAACTAATATTTTTGGTACTTCCTAGTAACAAGGTCTGGTTGTAAAAACTAGGGTTTTGGATAACTAAGTATCGGGATCCCCTATGGTTCATTAGTTTTCCAGATTTCATATGAAAAACACGCAGTTGGTTCTACTTATGCCACGTAATCAGTTGTGTAATCTCCTCTCGGTCTCATAAACGTTTTTCCGTCCCTGCAGGGTTTCGGGTCCTCTCGGTCCACCTAGATCTTCAGTTTTGTAATAAGTCTGCTAAGGTCCTGAGTTCTCCTCTCGGTCTCACCCAATTCCTACAACAGTCAATCTATACGCTCAGGCTACTCCTAACACACTTCGCCTCTTAGTCCATGATGTGATACGGGAATAAAATTTGTCTTTTTCTTCCTAACCTAATCTGGTCACTCTCGCACACCAGGTCCGATCTGTAGTATTCCTGGTTAGCTACTCTGTTCATACATGAAAATAAGCATCAAAGACACAAATCTAAGTAGACCGTAAAACTGCATTAAGATCCGTAGATCATGAATCCATAGTAAAAATACCTAAATACCGAATTAGAACCCTAGGTTCACTGTAAAAAGTCTAGATACTGGAAACTAACATAAAGAGGAGAAAGAGAATCAAACAGATGACAGAAATATGGCGATTCCTGGAAATGCTCCGGTCCTCTAACTTCTGCCTCCCTGCTTTGTGTTCTGGGTGTCTGTTCTGATATTTTGTGTGTGTTATGATATTCTGCTGGGCAGAGCTGCTTTATATACTGCTGATGTTTCCATATTCCTCTGCTAAAATTCATTTTTGTCTTCAATTGTGTCAGCCTTTGACTTTTCTACCGAAGTTTGACTTTTTTCACCACCTCAGAAAATTCTGGAAATCTTGACATGCGTTTGAACGCAGAAGGGCTGCGTTTGAACGCAACTTTCCTGTGTTAAATTTTTGACATTGACTTCCGTTGACTTTACGAGGCTACGTTTGAATGCAGAGGGGCTGCGTCTGAACACAACCTGTGTTTGAACGCAGCTGATTCGCGTCTGAACGCAAACAGCTTCAGTGCCTTAGCCAAATTTCTGCCTTTTCTGTGTCTGTCTCAGGATGCCTGCGTCTGAACACCGTTGCGTTTGAAAGCAGCTCCTGCGTTTGAACACAGCTTTCCTGACTTAGCCAATTTTCTGCATCAGAATGTCGGGTCTTGCGTTTAGCCAATTTTTGCCCTTTTTCGGCTTCCGGGACTTACTTTTTGCGTTTGGCCACAAATCTTGCATTCATACATAAGTTATTTTTGACTTTGCGGCTGCGTTTGGACGTAGGTTTTGCGTTTGAACGCAAGATGTGTGTTTGAACGCAGCCCACCTGCGTCTGAACGCAGCTCAGCAGCAGTTCCAACTTTGAAACGCCGTAACTTCTTCGTTTGATCTCCAGTTTAGCTCCGTGACCTATCGTTCGATCTCATGGGTATCAACGGAGATGAAACAGGCGTTGATGGGGACACCATGGTGGAGAAAGGACGCTAGTCTAACGGTGATATTGAATCAACTGGTGAAAAGGAAGTCGCAGGTGAAGCATTTGATTACCCTTGAGGAGATGAGGCTTGTGAATTCGGACCAGACAAGAGTACGGAAAATAACCTATATCTTGAAGAACACCCCTCGTTCGACTACGATAAGTTTGATATGTCGATGAAAATTATCGCTTGGAATGTCCGCGGTGTGGGAAATAACACGTTTGAAAGCACGTTTCGTGAGTTTCTTCGTACTCACATGTTTCAGAATTTAGCGTTGATTGAGCCTAAGGTACCCATGTATAGTATGGGGGACTTTTTCAACAAACTTGATTTCACAGGTTGCTCTTTCTCGGACCCGGATGGTAGGAAAGTGGGTATTTGGCTTCTTTGGGATCCTGAACAAGCAACGATCACTACCCACAAAATCAATAAGCAATCCATTCATGCTACCAACAAAAGGAACAACTATGTTGATTAGGTCTTCTCGGCTATTTATGGAAGCCCAAACCGGTCCATTAGAGAGCATATGTGGAATGAGCTTTAGGATGACATGGGAGATTCGGACGAGCCTTGGCTCATTGCGAGTGACTTTAATGATTACATCAGTGTCAATGAAATGAGAATATTATCTTTTAACAATAGTTGGGTCGTATGAACAAATTCCAATCTAACCTCAATAGGTGCAATCTTATGGATTCGGTTGCCAATGATCCAACTTTACATGGACCAACAATAGAGCTGGCTTGGCTAACACTGTGGAGATATTCAACTGAGCTTCTTGTAATAATGAGTGGAGAATCCAATACTCCGAAGCCACATTTAGGAATCTCCCAAGAACTTACTTGGACCATGCCCCTCTTCTCAACAACGTGGACGGTATGACCTCTAACCCTCCTCTCTTTAGAATTTTTAAATTTGAGTCGGCTTGGTTATTGAATAATGATTTTAAGTGCTTGTTAATGCTACTTTGAATGGAATGCTTGATATTGGTCTTTGTGATAAGACTACGCGTTTAACTAGTAAAATGCAAGATTGGTGTAAAGTGAACTTTGGTAACATTTTTAGAAACAAAAGATAGATCCTAGGTACATTTGAAGGCATTCAATCGGCTCAAATTATTGCTTACTCCCAAAACTGTATCTTCTTGAAAAAGAGCTTATTGCCAAGAATAACATTATTCTTAATCAAAAAGACATGTTGTGGTACCGAAAGGCTAATTGCAATTGCATTTGTAACGGGGACATGAACACCAAATACTTTCATCTCTCCAAGCTAATCTATTAGCAAGGGTCTTTGAGAGAATTTTGTACATGACAGTACAAAGAGTAATAGGTCTGCAGTCTTTTACCTTTGTGGGATTCTTTGATTTTTGAAGCAAAAAAATTATGTTAGGTTCCAAAATTTGAGCATCTTTCCGTTGTAGTAGAAGCCCTTAACGATATTTCAAAGATCTCACCAATAATGTGCCAATAGTGCTGAAAGAAGAGGGGAGTGAAACCATCGTAACCCGGAGCTTTATCATAATTAAGCTCAAAACATGCTCTCTTGATCTCATCATCCGTGAAGGGCTTGGTTAATTGAGCATTCATGTCTCTACTTACTCTTCACCGTAGAAATAACCAGCTCAGTAGAGGAACATATATCTGCTTTGAAGAGGGAAGTGTAGAAAGCTTGAAATTCTTGCAAAACTTCAGCTTGGTTGCTACTCCAAAAGCCATCTTGTAACCACTCCTGCAATAAAATTTTCTTTTCTGTCCCCAGCTTGTAACCAACTTAATCTAGACTTCTCTTTCCACATCTGTTCTTCTTCCAGCCATAAAGATTCTAATTCAGATTCCAAAAAAGCTAGGAGCTTTAAGTCTGCATTTGGACTCTGCTCTCTCAAATTTTTGACAACAGCTTCTTTATTTTTAATAGAGGTGCACATGCCTCTATCAGCTTTTGAACACCAAGATCTAAGAACCTGCTTCCATCAAAGTCAAAGTCAAAAAATTGAGATTAGTTCTTCCACTTCTTTGTATGTAATCCAACTTCCATCAAACTTGAAGATAGGAATAATTTTTGTCTTGGGGGTGGAGAAGTATGAAGAACCAATAGACAGTGATCAGATCTAGATATAGTTACATGCTCAATTATAGAGTTCCCCCAAAAACTAAGCCAATCAGCAGTTGCCACTCTCCTGTCAATTCTTTCTTCGATACACTGAATATTTTCTCTCTTGTTCCATAATGTGAATGGATATTCCTTGAAGCCCAAATCAATTAAATCATTGTTGGAGAAAAAATCTGCAAGAGGCCTACAAGAAGAGATAGACCTGGGACAACCTCCCTTCTTTTCATTAACATTCACTATGTCGTTAAAATCCCCCATAACAGGAGTATGCTATAGCATGAGCTAATGTAGCTACTTAGCCAAGATAGTCCATTTATGACCATTTCACTCCGTGAGTTTGTCGGTGGTGTGGGTATGCTATTGTTTGTTCTTGACACTTAATTCTTTCTCACAAATTAATTGATTAGGTGGCAGCTATGTTATACTTGTATTTGTGTGTTGGCTATTTTGGGGCTTGTTTGCCCTTTTTTTCATATACCTGTGTTGTTTAGATATTTCTTCATCATTTCTCAAAAAAAAAAAAAAAAGATATTTCTTCATCAAATCTATAATTTTTTAGTGTTTTAATTGAAGCAAAAAATTAGCTGGCTAACTTTTTTGAGTACTTTATGACTGTGTTCTTGGCGTTCTTAACGTTCTTAATGTTCTTGGAGATAAACAATGGGTAAAATAGTCTAAAAAAATACACATGGACAATATGGTCCGAAAAAAGTTTTTCTCTCATTTTTGATTTCTGTACAATAAATATTCTATTACAGGGTAGTAAAGTGTCTTTGTTCAAACGTGAGGGTAGCAAAGTGTATTTAATTTAATTATTAGGGTCGGAAACTGTCTTTTAAGCTTAAAATTTTGAAGTTTGATCCTTAAAAGTTGCACATTTAATTGGCTTCATCCTTAAAATTTGGCCCCATGAACTGTTCAGGATTTGTGCTTTATAATGTTTACGTCATCCCCATGATGTCCCGCCCAAGCACGGCCATGGCCATGGCCACCCTTAGAATACACAAGTGATTTTTGGGCCTGGTGGTACTGGCGCGTATAGGGATACCAATCTATTGAGTTTGGGGTTGTTTTCAGAAAAGCTGACCTGACCTGAGAGCGATTCGGAGAAACCCGAAACCCAATTACAAAGGGAAACTAACACTCGAAACCCGTCCCATACCGTCGCGGAGCTTGGGAATCAAGTCACTCGGGTCAAGAATTGATAGAAATGGATAGAACTGATATTTATTAATTTCAGGGATGGGGCCAAAATAGTATATTTCATAAGAGTTATTCATTATATATCTAAAATATTAGGGGTGTTAGTGAAAATTTTCAAAACTCATGAAGGCAAGTGCAACCCCTTTGCCCCCACATGGCTCCGCCCTGGCCCCATTCCCGAAAACTTTGTGCCCGATTCTACCCCAAACTCGACCATACGATTATGAACAAATCATCGAATTCACTAGCAATTTGAAATTTCATCTCACCGCGAGCACATTTTTTTTTTAATTTCACCATGCTTCATGAATTTGAACCTTCGTGCCGAAACAACATTAGAGACATAGAGATGTAGTCTGTTTGAGCAACTCCTTCAACGTCTACAGTTTAAAAACATTATAAACAAAATATACTCAAGTCTAAAGGAAAATTAGATGGGATTGCATCGAGTTTTATTGCATCTCTGAAGATTTTTTTTTTTGACGAAATACTGCATCTATGAAGATTGTTTATCTTAATTTTGTCTCAAAAGTTGATCAATCATTCACCTCAAAAAAAAAAAAAAAAAAAAAACTAAAAAAAAAAGCGGATCAGTGCGGGAAAATATCTTGAAAATAATCACGTGACATAAAAAATTAAGAATTGCCTGTCCTCTAAACATTAATATAATTGGCTGAAACTTTTGAACAAAGAAAAGCTAATAAAGCAATTCAACGTGATGAAAACATTCAACTTCATGCTGCCTTCCTTAAAAGTTGCAAACACGCCCTCGTAGTAGTTTCTTCTGTGTCTACGAGGACCTTTAAATGTGCGTTTCTTTTCCGTTCTATGCAACTCACCAAAACTCTCCTGACCTCTCTCTATATGATCTCTCCCTTTTCTTTATCGAACGTAGTAATCATTGCTTAAAGATGCAGCACGCAAATCTCCGAGTTGCAAGTAAGAGCACATGGAACGTTGTGAGAGCCATCTACTTCATGTTGACTAGAGGCATGTCCAAGGGAAAGTTGATGAAGCGAGGCAAGATAGCAGGGAAGGCTCTCCACGGCATCATTTTCCAGCACCAATCAGACTGCGGACGCTTGTCGGTATCAGCTCGCGACCACTACGAGTACCGTGGCAAAAACAACCCCACTTTCAGTTTCTCAAAACTCCGTCACTCTCACTTGTTGGCATGCCTCCACGCGCCTTCAACCTATGACGACACGGTTGCTGCGAGAAAGGCGTTGGAGATGTTTGACCGTGATACAGGTTTCTTTTACAGTCCGACGGTTCGTAACGTACTGTACGGTGAGGCCGCGTCACCAGTTCTAAGCCGGACTATGGAAGATAGTCAAATCAGTGTAATGAGATCTGAAATGCACGTGGATGAGGCCGCGGACGAGTTTATATCTAATTTCTATCATCAGTTAAGGAGTCAAAACGTTATGGTTCCATGTTAGAACACCATATTGATATGAGGTCGGAGACAGAGTTACATTTTTGGTAAGAGTATTTGTTAATTTGAGTTGAATTTTACTCTGCCAGCTCTGACAATGAACTAGGTGAATTTTGTTTTGATGAACTGGATGTATCAAGGAAAATAAAATTAAGACATTCCTGCGGTATGAGGGAGGAAGAAACCCTGTAATCCTCCAAAACAGTGTGGGGCGATAGTATCCAAACATTAGAAAGATTGTTTGAGATTAAAGAAAACGCAGGAGGATAATAACTAGAAGTAGGCTGTTGGCCCTTGATGGCCTTTTTAGCAAGAGAGCCTGCAGATTTGTTGGTTTCTCTTACTTCATTCGTCAACTTGAAATTTGTAAATCTAAGGCCACCAACCTGTGATTCGATAATAGTGATTTCACAGAGTAAGTAGAGGATGTATTTGTGATAAGCTTGAACAACTCATTATAATCGGTAACAGCATAGACAGAATCAAATAGTAGTTCCCTAGTAGGCCTTTCAATGGACCGGGTCAGGGTAGAACCGTCACGAATCTGACCCGAACAGATAAAGATTAAACCAGATCGCAATCGGACCAACAAGCTTGAAGCTGCTCGAACCAGACCCGGAGACACCCACAACAGGCGGTTCTGGAACCGAAACCCAAAAGCGACCCGTAACTATATGTAGGATTCTTGTTTGCCTGACATCACAGATGAATGGTCTAAAAGAAAAAAAATCATGTTTCCTACCCGTTCTCTGATTCTGGCGATGAATATAGTAAAGTCATAGAAGAAAGAGAGAGAGAGAGAGATTAATGCAGACAGTGGGAGAGAAGATTAAGAGTGTTAAAACTTTGACTGACTCAAACAGATTGTGAACTATTCAATCAGTACCCGAAAATAACAAAATATAGAATGAATTTACTGATAGTGAGATTCCCGAACGCCGTACAGAGTTGGAAGACAATTTCGTTTAAGTAGAAGAATGCTCCTTAAAACATATTCGCCCCCACACATGCTCGATGTGGACTGCTTGGACGACTACTTCCCATGATGGAAGCTTCTCTTTGCGGCAGTGGAAAGCACGACACACGCTGCACATAAAGAATTGAGACTACGACGGAGTTTCTGGTTAAGTTGGTAATTTTAGTGTTAAATAAAATTCGTCAGTTTCAGATGAAACAAATGAGGGACAAACCATACCATTTATTGAACGAGATATGTTGATTGGAAGCGGTTCCATCTGTTCAAATTGAACAGACAGTTGCAACCATTGAACAGTTTAGGTTAATTGATAGTTGACAGAAATTAAAATTAGTTTCGGTTATTTAAAAAAACTAACTACTTGTTGAAGCCCACTAACACGCCAGCCCAACCCCACACCACAACCCGGCCCGTGCCCGAACACGGACAGAGACTGAGACGGCCGGAAGGACGGCAGCGCCGGCGCGCTCGCTTGTGGTGGTTCGGACCATAGCTAGGTCCTCTCTCCTGCAATAAATTGATTCACTCAAAGGGCGTGCTCAATAGTCCAAAATTGGAGTAGATAAGCTCTCAAGTTTCCTCCTTCAACCAAGATGTGGTTTCTATTTTCTTCACAACAACTTTGATCAAGAACCCATTTTGAGAGCTCAATTTGATCATTCATTTCTTAATGGTTTTTGACAAGTGAGTTACCGAAATGACCACCAGGTTTCCTTCTATCTAAAGATGCAATTGGTATTGTTAATCCACAAGCGAGCTGGGTTAAAACAGAGCTCAAAGTCGGGTATTAAACGTGATAGAAAAACATTTTTTCCAACATTCCCCCGTATGAATGAAAATTATCATTTTAAGCTCAAAATTTCCTTATGAGGTTGAAACTACCTTGGCAGTCGTTGATTGCTTAAAGAAAGGTAGTCATAGACTTTGAACCTTCCCATTATTGAGATACTACAGGGTATACTGGCTTGAAAGTGAGCGAGACGCCTTAAACTGTTTACCGGGTTGTATACCTAGTCGGTAGGTCGTACACAGTTTACCCCTTGAACGTAGTTAGTTCTCACGGTTCTGTTCATTTCGGTCTTGAAATACTCTTTCTGGTTTCATGAGCAAACTTAAAGGAGTGTAACCACGTGATCCTCCTAGAACCATCACGTTCCTAATCACATAGGTGAGTCACATAACGAGCATCCTTCATACCATTCTTGAGATATGATCTCATTAAAAGGCTTTATCTTACGATGTCCCATCACTCGAGTGTTCCCCTAGGAATGAGTTCGAAAATTTATCTCCAGGTGAATGATTTGTTAATTTGCACTGGTAGTTGGGTTGTCCCTTTTGAACCTACTTCTTGGTGTTGGGTTTTGATGTAGGTGTGTACAAGGAAATCCCAGGGAGATATCCAAGTGTACACCTCAAGTAGGGGATCAGAATAAGAACAAGAAGAGCACACACGGAGGTGAAGGGTGTGCGTAGGGACAGAGTAATCAATGGCAACTAGTTGAGAGAGATACAGTCTAATGACAGCAAGAGCTTCGGTGAATCCATAAGATTGCAATGGAGGGCTAACGATCCTATATATAGTAAGGAAGTTACCGTTGTGAGGGGTTAATGCACCCATAAATAGCGGCTTAATGATAGCCTCGTAACGGCACGTTCGAACGTATATATAGGGAACGTTACGCACCCGTCCGTATATGCCGGAGATCGTTATGAGATCGACCGGGTTTATAGGACACATGGTCATTAAATCTCTCAGTCAGTTACTAAGGGTCGTGCGTGAGCTTGGTTTTCGTTTGCGCCCGACTGACCTTTCTCTAGCCTCCAAACCACTAAGTCCCTACAAGTCCCGTGTGGTTGGTATTGCAGGTGGCCTTGTCTCGCAGCCCCCATGTGGATAAGTATGAGCAGTGATTGGGTGTAGATGGAGCACGTTTAGGTGTGCTGGATGGCTGCCACGTGGATATGATCTGTTCATCAGGAATGCACTATCTACATTAGCCCCCTTTTCTGCGAATATCACGTGCGACTGTTATGTAATCACGCAAAATCAGCCATGCGTGGCTCTCACGTGTAAATCTTCGAATTAACTGCAGATTCGAAAACCCTAGCTCCTAGGAATAACCATGATTGCCTAGGTCTCTCCAATGTCGTAGCCTTTAACAGGGGATGTCCGTTGCGCGGCTAATCAGTTGATATCCACGAATTTCCGCTGATTTTCGTGGAAAAATTGATTTGACAGATCCGATAGGTCACTATTTTCACCATTTTTTGAGGTAACGTCGATTGAGCGATTCTGAACAGTCACACCTCTTCGAGATTCTATATAAACCATTCCACTACGACAAATAGAACTTTTCTTCCATTGTTGCTATTGGAGCTTTATGAGCCAGAGAGAATCATCAGCAAGGAGTTGAAATCTTCGATCAAATTCTTGACAAAGTCCATCAAGCAGTCCAAGCACTGAAACAACAGCAAGGTTAGTAACTCTCTCATTTTACTTCATGGCTAGAAATCACATCAATGAATGTTCTTCACCCTTATTCTTTGCATGTATCCTAATCTGGGCCCGATATTCATCATGCTATTCAATATTCATCCTGTTCTTCACTGTTCTTCACATTCCACTAGACATTGATCCTCAGAACTTATTTTGCATGTATTCATTTATGTTATAGAAATGGCTCCTAATAAGTCTTACAAAGAAGCCGTCTACTTGTCTGAACTTAGCAAAGATTTATGGTGCAAAGCCCCTTATCTGGGTGGCGATGATTTTTTTTGGCCACCATCAAGGGAACCATCCTACAGGAGTCTCCAGTGGAAGATGCACTCCCACTGTTGCCTGAACTAGACCGAGAACACTGGGATGTAGCAAGCACTCAAGACGTGCAAAGACTTGGCATCGAGGGCGGCCTATTCCCATTCACCGACGTTATTTTCCAGGCCTTCTTGGAGAAGGTCGACTGGATGGAGGAATGGAATGCCTTCATCCTCGGTAATTATGAGAAGTTTTTGTTGAAACATGGGATATTCCACGCCATTCGCGCGAAAAAGGGGCTCAACCTTAGAGTTGACCAAGATATGTTGAGAGTCCTGTTCTCCAGGTACTCCAAAAAGACCCAAACCTTCCATTTTTCTACCTTCAAGGTTGCGCCTACCCTCGAAGATGTGGAGGTCCTGATCATGCTTCCAAGTATGGGTTATTTTGACCCTTTAGCTGAACTCGAGTCTCAAGAGGAGCTCACCCTTTTTGCCCAAATGAAAGGGTGTATCGCGGATATGAAGAAGGCAGCCTCGAGGTGGAAACCCAACGCGATCACCCCTTGCGAGACCTACATGTGTGTTTCCTCAGATGTGAAAAACATCTGGTCGAAGTGGGTTATGTACTTCTTTCAAGACTTTTCCAAACCCAAGATTGCTCAAGAGTTGTTGGAGGAGGACTAAAACGCGACCATTGTTGTCGAAGGGAAGGGCTCAGAATGGACTTTGTGCAGTTTCCTTTGCGTCTGTCTGTCGCGTTATCTGATAGATGGTTGTGCTCGCACTCTCCGTGGAATTTCACTCGGGAAAAACATAGCTCTGGGGCCCTTGGTCTTGGGATCTCTGTATCACCGCCTAGACCTGGCCGCGACCCACGTCGAGCAGTCGAAAGGCAGAGTCGACGTCGTCTCCTTTGCCAACACTGCGTTCCTGACCATGTGGGCTTTTAAAATATGGCCTACATATGCTCCAGTTCCCTCGGAATTGGAGGTGTGGAACACGCCTAATGGAAAACACAAACACCGCCGTCCCCGGGCGTGGCGTTGGTACAACACTAGAAGTGTTCGTCGCACCTTTTCCTTGGTATGCGACGATGTCAGGTATTTTGTGTCTAGGCCTTATGCCACCCAGTTGAATGACATTGTTTTCCTGGAAGACATGTACCCAACAGAGAACACCGAATTCGATCCCCAGCACATAACCAAAGGGTCCAGGGCCTACGGGAGGTTCGTTAACTGGTGCTGGAGACAGTATCTGCCTGCCCTTGCTGAGTACGTGCCTGGCCCCGATGTTGGGTTTTGACGCAGGTTACGCAGCGGAATAACAAAATTAATCTTGCTCAAACCCCACCAAGGATCACAGGAAGAGACTACATAACGATAGTAAAGGATTCTAGTATCTACGTACCTTTGGGTTCTCCTGTGATGACTTCTCACGTGAAATAGTATTCACGTCTCTATGGATAGTCCACTCCTAGGATTGAATCCGGATCCTTCAAGACTTTTGTGCTAGCTAGGATTGAAGGAAGAAGAGGAAGAAGATCACAATCACGCAATGAACACAAGAAGAGGAGCTCGACCCTTCTTATTTGGCCGACGGGGTAGGGGTGGACCATGGGGGGTTCGACCCTCTTTGGTATTTCTCTCTCTCTCTCTCTCTCTTTCTCTCTCTCTCTCTCTCCTTGCTTCTTTCTCCCACTCAATTTGTTATGAGCATTAGTATGGGAAGCAAGCTAGGAGTGTCCTTTATATAGTCCAACAACTCCTTGTTGAGTGCATAAAAGCCCCTATCCTAATCATGTCCATACATTAATTAGTCCAACTTGCAAAATAATCCTACTAAGTTTTCAAGTAGTTGCGTATTGATCCTTCTAATTAATTAATTATATTAATTAAGTCCAAGTCCGATTTAATCCATAGGGAGTGTGACCCCATAGGTTTCTATTTAGTTGGTATTAATAAATACTAACATGGAGCGGCCTCTAGCAAGACATCCACACTACCCAACTAATAGAAATAGTCATCCGACAAACCTTCTGCCCAATGTTCATGTATTGTATTATCCCTTTGTCTCCATATCCGGATTGGACACGAGACATATTAGTCACACTCGTATATCCAATCCATAGTTTCTCGATCCTGGGAATATTCTTATCCGTGGAGATAACATCAATATCTCCATATTGCTTTATCTGAGTATGGCCTGACATTCTATAAGCACCATCCTTCGAGTGGCCCCATGGATTTTTAATCCCATTATGTGGTAGGGACAAGTCCTATCTACGTCACTACGATCTCTAAGCTTGCTTCCTTTCATGCCCGAGAACTATCTTTATAGTTACCCGGTTAAGGCGCAACGTTTGATAGTATTAAAGCACGATATTCCACAACTAGAGTATCTAATGATTTCAAGTCTAAGGATTACAATACCATTATCACTACGAGAAGCGATTGTGAATTTGACATAATCTAATGTATCCTTCTTGTTGTGGGTCAATCCAGTATGCCATTACTCCTAATGCACACCCATGTGTTGGATCCTGATATCTCCATATCAATCCAACCCCATACTAGTCTATAGTTGGTTGTCCTGTTAATCAATATAATTGACTAGGGATATTTAAGAATATACCATTTATAATCTAAGGACTTCATTCATGTTATCATATCTCCATATCGATAACTAATGAATCGTAAGTCCATATACATTTGTCACGATAAATTGATTGCCTCTGGGGCACAATTCCAACAACCGAAGCGTCCCAGAAGAGAACCTGCTGCCAAGGAGGCCATTACTCAAGCAAAGAAAGCCCCTCCTGTAAAGAAAGTTTTTCCTGCGAAGAAATCCACTACGAAGAAGACATTCATTATGAGAGAAGGCAATCAAATCACGTACCCACTAAGTTTTCAAAAATTTCCTTGTCTTGATTCGCAATGCTTGCCTGGCTACAGAAAGCAGTAGTCCGCTTCAAGATCCACCAATTTGAACTGAGGAAGAAGCGATCAAAGAGTCGAGAGTTATGGCTGGGGAGAGAGAGATAGAAGAGAAAAGGAAGAAGAAGATCGTCAACTTCAAGAAGCTCTGCAGAAGAGTGTTGAAGAGAAAAGGCCTCCCTCGCGTTCAGCTGCTAGTCAAGTGGAACCAGCGCGTTTGAGTACTGCTCAAATGTAGCAAGCGCAAATGGCCTTCCACGACCTTAGTGGTGATGAGGATGAAGAAGGTACGATCTTTAAATTTGCTCTATCGTACCATGAACTTCTTTTACGTGCGTTACATCATGGGGTGTCTAGGCATGATATTCACCCCTGGTTAGTAGCTCAATGTGGAGAATCCTCAGGTACCAATAATTCTGTAGTGCTTCCATGCTTCATTTTACTTTCTTCCCGTATGGATGATAGTGTCTCACATGTGATAAAAATATTCCACACTCCATCAGGTCAGGAGAAATTTAAGGGGAATAATGATAACCTTTGCGCAGATATCTCATATGAAAGTTGAAAAAGTGGGTCTTGTCATCGCAGCTATTTCAGCTTTGGTGATTAATTTTCATCTGAGATTAACCGTAAACTTCTTAATGTCAAAACAGATACGGATCCATTGGTGAGAAGGTCCCGCAAGCTTTGCAGCGTTGACACGATCCAACCGCAAGTGTACGGCTGTCGCGTGTAGTAATATCCGGTAATCCGGGTTTGTCGAACCCAAGGGACTTGTCGTGAACTAATTAGGATGATTAACTTTAATGTGGGAAATTAATTTAGATTGTTTGACTAATCTAAGAAATTAAATAACAAGCTAATTATTAAAATTGAGATTAATACGAGGGACAAGTATCAGGATATCTCTTCGGGTTCACTAGGGATCTCACACCACTTATGATTTATGTTCTAGTAACACGAACGTCTTTTACTTAGCCAAACGAGCACCTATGCTTTGAAGATTCCTCAACCAAAGCCTATATTCAAACTCTTGTACCTGATTCCTCTAGCCTACTCAAGTTCAAATAAGCATTATGTTCTTGTGGTCTACTCTTAGTTCTAGCTAACTAGCAAGATTCCTCAACCCTAGATACGGCTAGTGCTTGATTCAAGTTTCCGGGTAGCGAATGTTGATTCCTCTAACATCCACCTATAATCATCCTATTGAGAGCTCAAACAATAGAAACGATAGAATTAAGTACATAAATCAAGCATAACTAAGAAAAACACATTCAATTAAGCTAAAAGCATGAAAAAGATCCATAAATCACCAACATGGTGTTCAAACCCTAGATGCAACAACCCCCTTATCCGGCTCGGGACAAGACCGGGAGGGCGATGCTTAATAGAAGCGGCGGAGATCAAAAGCAATACAATCCAGAACTTTTATTATATTATTAAACAACATTGAATAGTCTCTTACACAAGCTCAATACTATTCCACAACGCTTATCTAACAACCTAAGATAAACTACTGGTGACATCCATAGTCTAGATGAATCTCGCGCCCCTTCTATCTTACAATCCCTGCTCCTAGACCTGCGGTGGGAAGGAAAACAAGAACCGCAGTTTCCAAAATCAGCTTGAAATGCTGAGTGAGATACACCTTAGCGTATAAAACAGGAAATATGATATAGCTTGATATTTCTCAGAGTTATATAAAACTTTGAAAGAGTATAGTAAGAAATATCAGAGTTTGCAGCATCATAAACACATAGTTGAATGACAACATTCAGAGCTTCAAACATTCCCAATTTAATACTTTACTGGAGCCAGTTTCCAGATATAGAATGAAAGAGCCAACTTATCATGCACACCAACAAATAGTGGTCAACAAGAACCTTCCAATTGTTAACGGTCAACAAAGGACCTCCCAACTGTCAGCGGTCAACAAAAGGACCTCCAAATGTTAACGGTCAACAAAGGACCTCCTTGTTAATAGTCAACAAAGGACCTCCTTGTTAGTGGTCAACAAAGGACCTCCTTGTCAGTAATGGTCAACAAAGGACCTCTTTGATTACTGGTCAACAAAGGACCTCCTTGTTAGTGGTCAACAAAGGACCTCCTTGTTAGTGGTCAACAGAGGACCCCCTTGTTAATAACAGATTCCAGTATGTGCAATCCACTTTACGATCTTATCATGTCAAGGAAATCTTTCCGATACTCAATCAAGTAAACGTAAAATCATGTGATTCACAGAACACATTTTGAGGCAAGATATAAATCATGCTATGATACGAGAGAAGACATGCATACAAGTCCAAGCATGTAATCTCAAAAGTATGTCTTGAGACAGATCACAAATAACTGAAATATCTTTTGAGACTGGAAATAGAAACCACATTCTTGACACGAAGTGAGCTACGCATGTATACTCAAAAGTATTTTGAGACTAGAACCACAAATAACACAACCTGACACGAACGAAGCTAGGCTCGCTAGGCTAAGCATGTGAACTCACAAATATATCTTGAGACAGAACATAAAAGTCACATATTGACACGAATGGAGCTAGGCTAGCTAGGCTAAGCATGCGAACTCACCTGAAGACGACTTAGCTGCTAGTATGTAGGATGGTCGACGAAGCCTATGTCCACAAATCCGTCGCCTACAGTTTACAAATATCTAGTCACAACGGTGTTATTTCTGAATATGCAAATGCAGTAGCCTTATACCAATGTTCGACTACACCGAGTACTAACTATATCTCTCGCAATTCCCTTATAAAGCTTGTGTATTTGTTATAATACTTATACATACATGTATGTAAAGAAATATTCTTGGAATAACTTGAATAATCAAAATAAATCTCTTTACGAGTCCTTATCTAATTAAGCGATAAGTATCTAAAATTATTTAAATCACAACTACTAGCAATAACAAGAAAAATAATACTTACTAAAGAGTTATTTTAATCTTAAATAAACATTTATATTTATTGATAAAATATTAGTGTATAATTATTGAAACTCAGTGCTTATTAAAAATAAAGTGCCAAATGATTAAAACAAATATTACTTTTCAAATAAATACATATAATATTTTATAGCTTACTTTTCAAGAAAAGTATTTATTATAACCAATTTCTAAAATATATGTGTTTAATTATTAACTTATTTGGAACATACTTTTGTAAAAGCACATTTAATTTAAACTAATAACATATTTATATATACAAACACTCTCCCTAGTTTATTTCTAAGAAATTTGCTTTATTATTACAAATTATACACATATATAATTTCCACAAAGTATATATTGTATTTATTTAATTAAAATATAAATTAATCAATAATTAGTTTAATAGTTAAAATTATGTAAATAATAATAATAACATAATATATATATTACAACTAGTCCCCCTGAAGTTTTATTAAAGGACACCCACTACCCCTAAGCTTTTGAAAACAACTTCCTTAAATTACACCTAGCCCCCCTAAACATGAATACTCAAGTTCATCAATCAAAACACGAATTGAAGCATTCAATGCTTGGTTTTGGCTATGTAATTCAACTCAGGAGGTAAATTAGAGCTTACCCACTTCAAGAAACGCGAGAAACGGTTGATAATCGAGTCGGGTCAAGTCGCCGAAGTTGTCGCCGGAGATGGAGCTCGACCGGAGCTTTTCCGGTGGCTCTTGGCTGTGGCTGAGCACTCCGGGAAGTTGGTCGGACCCCAAGGAGGCCACTGGAAGTGTCCGAAAGCCAGGGGTGGCTCTGGTTGGCTCGGGTGAAGTTCACCCGAAGCTTTCGCCGGCTTTAATGGCCGACGGTGGTGGCGGAGATGACTCTGCCGCTACTGGGCTTCTCTTTCTCCTCACTCTGTTTCTTTTTCTTCTCCCAGGTCGCAACAGAGAGATACACACAAAGAGAAAAAGAGAGAAGAACATGGATGGTGGTTTCGGGCCTTTTTCCCGTCGGCGGCTCGACGGTGGCTGGGTTTCGTCGGCGGCTCGACGGTGGCTGGGTTTCGTCGCCGGCTGCTGATGCTGCTTTCTCTGTGTTTTTGTGCGGGTCAGAGATAGAGAGAGAGAGAGAGAAACGGAGGAAGGTGCAGAAACAGAGGCGGTGCTTGGTGGTTGTTCCCGTCGGGGGACGGTGGAGATGGTGGTGGCGGCTTTTGCCGCTGCTCCTGTGGTGCTATGTTCTGTCCAGAACAGAGTGTGAGACAGAGAGAGATGGAGAGGGAGGAAGAAAGAGAGAGAGAGGAAGATGGCAGTGGGTGTTGTTGGTGGTGGTGATCGGTGATGTTGGCGGTGTGGTGTTGGTGTTGGCCAGAGAAATAGAAGCTGAGGATGACGATGATGGTGATGATTTTGGTGATGATGATTGAGGGGGACAAGATGGTTTTATAGGGGCAAAAGTTGAGGGGGATGATGATGGTGATTGTGGCGGTGGCGGTGATAAAAATCACCGTAAGAAAAATCAGTGAAGAAGAGTTTATGTTGAAGATGAACTCTTGAGGAACTTTAGGGTGTGGTTGGGCACACCAATATTGTGAGTGATTGGGTGTGGCTCAACTACATAGTATCGCGGTGGTCGTACACGCGACAATAACTAAAATAAAGGAAATATTAACTTTGGATTATTAATGCTCCGTTTTCTATAATCTCACACAACTAGAAGCACGATAGCTTACTTAATATCATTTTCTGCAAATAATAATTTAGAAATATATCATTGTTTTACTACTTTAACATTTAACCAATTAAATATAGATAATAATGTTTAAAGTAAACTTCTTACTAAAATATTTCATTTGTATTCTATTTAAATGTCAAAACACAATAGTGTACTCAATATCATCTTTGTCACAATTTTATTCCGATTTAGCTCATAAATTTACGGTTTTACCCTTAGCACTTCGACGGGGTATTACACTAGATACCTATGAGATATCCCGAATAGAAAGTTTAGCTACTCATAGTTGGGAATACAACGAAGAATTTCCAAGTATTCATCAAAAACAAGAGAGATAGAGAGATCAAACGATGAATCCTTGATCCGGCGGGAATCCGAGCTCTCCAATGGCTTGGGAGCTGTCTCCTCCCTTTCTCCAGCAGCGTCCTCCTTCGTTCTAGGTCTGAGAAGTCGTTTCATAAGGCCTGGGCACGTTTTTTATGAACTTTGGCCGAATTTGCACTTCAGCCCATCCAGTTTGTAATTCCCGGACAGATTTCATAAGCTGATCTTGCGCGGGCCTTTTCTACCTCATTCGGACTCTTTTTTGGGCCTATCTTATATCGTTAGAAAGGCCTGGATGTCTACTTTCTATGGCGTAGGCCTTGCTCCAAAATTGTATGTGTAACTCCAGATACATCCAGAAGAGTGCACACTGGTCCAGTGAAACTTTACCAGCTTTTCTTCGTTTTTGTGTCAACTTCGCCGGACCATATCTTTCTCGTCCGACCTTTGATTGAGCTCCGTGACCTACCGTTAGAAATATCTTTGAGTCTACTTTCATTTGGCACCAATCTCACTATAACAGGTTTTGTATAACTCAAGATATCATCAAAATAGTGAAGGATGGTCAATTCTGCTCCTCCAACTTTGCTTCTCTTGCTTCTTCTTGACTTCCAAAGCTCGTTTCTTCTCTCCAATTGCTCTCCTCATGCAATGTTCCTATAAATCACAAAACGAACACTACCTCAAAGATCAAATGTGACAAAATCATACAAATCATAAGTAAAACTATTCAAGAAACGCCCGGATTGTACGTTTAAGCTCTAAAACATCATAAAACTCATTTTCTTTTCAAATAAGCCCGAAATTTGTCACTTTGCACTGAAACGCAGATAAATAACAATTTAAAGTGTATATAGGATGACTCTTATTAATGAGTTATCAAGCGTCATCTTCGTGCCCTAGTCTGTCGTTGAGGCTAACCAAGATAGTCAAGAAGACATGGATTTTGGAGGGGTTGAGTTTGCGTGAAGAGCCTGCCGTTTCTCCGCTAGGGCCCATCACTGAAATGATTGACGTTGAGAGCGAGCGCCTTGAACTCATCGTTGAGCAAGAGGAGGAGGAGGAAACACTTCAGAGGGAGCATGAAAAAAGTGTTGCATCTGACTCGCGCGTTGCAAGGGAGCTTCCGCAAGATTTGATGCCCCTGAGCAAAGTTCACTTCCAACTGAAACTCAAAGGGAAGCAACTTCTACTTTCGTAGCACCGTCAAGTGTCTCTCCCGCAACTGCATTGCCAGCTGAGGCATCACTTGGAACAATCGTGCGATCTGAGGCTAGTCCAGAAGCAGTGACTCCAAATCCAACTCAAAATATACCAATCAAAGAAAGAGTGGCCGAACATGAATCTAATGTGAGTGGTGTTGTGCGCGATCAAGACATGGTGAATGCTCAATTGCCAACCCCTAAGGCTGAAACTTTTGCAACTTCTGGAACAGAACCTAACGTCGCACATGAAAGTGTGCCAGAATTTTCGGAAGCCGCACCAAGTGTAATCGAAGCAGGAACGAAAGGGGGTAAGGATGCAATCATAGCTGAGCCACACCAGGACGCGTCTTCGAAGACAAGCACTCTGGCTGCTGCGACCGCGATGCCAGCAAGGATCACTCCACCTGTACCCACTTCAAGTGCCCCAAGAATTCCTGCGTCCTCAGAGGGACTTGGTGAGATTTTGTCGCTATCTAGTGCGGTTGTTGATTCATCTAGTCTTGATCTGGACGCGCTTTTTGCCAAAAATCCGTGGAAAGATTGGTCTATTGCAGCTGTTGATGCCAATGAAGCTGAGGAGGAGTATGCCTTCCCTGAGGGATACTTTGCTCAAGAAGCTCTTGCTGATCAACGATTAGCTTATGCTGAGCCCTCTAATAGTTCCCAAGCAGTACCTCCCATTCCTTCCTTACGCAAGATAGTCGGTGGTACTGGTAAGCTTTCCATTTTCAGTGGAAGTGTATGTAATAAACAACAAGGTATGTACCCTTATTTCTTTGTCCTTTACACGAGACTTTTGATGATGCAGGGGTCAAGCAATCATGTTTGAAATGGCTTATGAAGATGCGTATCTCATATCCCATGACCTTTGCCAGAGCAATGGAGCTTCCTACCAAGGACAGATAGGATCTCCTCACAGAGATATCTGATCTGATGGAGAGGATAAGCAAAACCACGCCGGCCACTATCTCTCTGATGAATGCGCAACACTTCCTGACAAGCGTGCAAGGTGTTCAACACGTAGCTCACAATCGTCTCAATTTTGATTTCTCACCCAAAGGCTGAAGAGAATCTGCAACTCTGTCAAGCTTCGTTTTGGCTTTGAGAGTTATTGATTGGAGACTGCTCAACTTTGCGCCCAAAAGGAAGCCATTGAGAAAGCTGTAGCTGCTTATGAGGAAGCAAAGGCGAAGCATGAGAGTCATAAGAAGCATATCGATTAGTGGACCGGAAACTTTATTCATCTTGGGGCTCAAGACTCTCTGTTCAAGGAGTTATTTAGAGAGGAAGAGTAGTATCGTAGCATTCTTGAGTTGTGAATTTTTAACATTTTTTGTTTGCATTGCTATCTTGTAATTCACACATCTTTTGTAATGCGAACATATGCAATCGAACCTTGCTTTATGAAAACACCCCGTTTTGTCTCTGTGGATATTGAGCATCCCTTTTGCTTTCTTAAATCGGACGAACTCGTGTTCAAATATTGCTATCGTTTAGATAGAATTTTGATTATATTGTTGCCATCTAGAGAGATAGGCTCGATCAAAATGATTATGCATTGCTGCTATCTAGACAGATATGCTTAGGTTTGCTGCTATCTAAACAGATAGGCTTAGTTTTGTTGTTATCTAGACATATAGGCTTAGTTTTGTATATTGCTGCTATCCAATCAGATAGGCTTAGTTTTCACACAGGGGTGCTATCTAAGCAGATAGGCTTAAGTTTTGCTACTATCTAAACAAATAGGCTTAGGTTTAGATGCTATCTAAACATATAGGCTTAGGTTGCACAATGATGCTATCTAAACAGACATGCTTTTATTTTTGCATGTAGCTGCTATCTAAACAGATAGGCTTATTTTGCACAATGCTTATATCTAAACAGATAGGCTTTTATTTTCGCGTGTAGCTGCTATCTAGACAGATAGGCTTAGTTTTCACAATGTTGCTATCTAAACATATAGGTTTTTATTTTTGCGTGTAGCTGCTATCTAGACAGATAGACTTATTATTTGGCACTAAGTGTAAGCAACATGATTTAAGAAAATGACATACAAAATTGATAAGTGATCTCTCATATGGGAGAGTCATTATCATTAATTAACGAAATACAGCGTATTTTACTAAAGTTTCAGGAGTCTTACTTTTTTTTTTATTCGTTGCACGTTGATTGGTTTGGTGGCTATTGCAGCTTTACGACCTCGCGAGATCATTTATTAATTACTTGTTTTCCTTTTGGCTCCTCCTCCGAATAGGATGGCAATGGATTGCTGGGTACATTTTTAATTGGGTCGTCGATGATCAATTGCCCTTCCTTGATTTTCCTGTCTACCAGCCATCTCACCTTCTTGCATTCTTTGGTAGGATGCGAGACTTGACCATGGCATGCACCATCTGGGATCATGCAGCTGCTCCCTAGTGGGTTTGTACTCTAGTGCCGGTAGAATTCCATCTTTTCTCCACCGCTTGCACAAGATTATTACGTCCTCAATCGAACATGGCAATGGGGGTGCCTCCCTTAGTGTGGATTGTTGCTGCTTTCTGAGGAGATGAAACTGTATTCACTTCAGCTTCACGTCCAAGTTTGTAGTTGAACCTCCCAATTCTGAAGCTAGAACCCGTTGGCGCGCGATCAGTCACGTACCTCTTCTTCTTCTTCTTCTTCTCCACCAGTGGCTCAATGTTCCTGGTACAGTCAATCAATTTTAAAAAGGTAGGCATGTTCAAAATTATTAACATACATTTATATTCATCGCGCATGCCCTGAAGGCATATCTCCTCCAGGCAACTCTCAGAGACTTCATCAATGCATTCCAGAGACTTGGTTCTGAATTTCTTGATGAATGTCACTCCTTCCTCGTCGTGCTTTTGGTGCATACGAGATAGTTGTATGATTAAGACCTTCTCCTTGAATTGTAAGAATTTGGTGTAGAACTTCTTCACCATGTCTTCCCAGGTCTTGATCGAACTAGCCTCCAAAATCATGTACCATTTGTACGTGACATGCCCCAGGGATTTGGGGAATTCGTGCATCAGCAGGAGCGTATCAGCTCCATGTGGTCCCATCAAATCAACAAGATGCATGACATGTTCATGCGCATTTCCGCTAACCTCATCGAACTTGTCCAATTTTGGCGCCTTATACCCAGCAGGATTGGGCATCAAATAAATGTCTTTGGGAATTGGCGGAGCACTATCGACCTTGGGGATGACTGTGTCCGCGAAGCACTGATTCGTCACAAAGTTGTCCAAACGTTGTTCCAAAGCTGACATATTTGCTGGTGCGCTTCCAATTGGGGTTGATGATGGTGTTGCAGCAAGGCCCAGAATGTAAGGCATGGCTGGGTCATACGGAGATGGAGGCATGTAACTAGCTTGACTCGAGTCGCGTATGACGGGAACACGGGATATAGGGACGGATTCCCAGCAGATGTGTGTTCTGGATGTTCGCCGATGCGAGGGATGAATCTGATGGCGGCCTTGGTGGATGGGGCATAGGAACATTGGGTAGAGAAGGCTGCGAACTAGGTGGGGGAAGATGTGTGTTCCATAGAGGTTGCAATTACCCCTAGTGGAGGCAATTGGGCTACAATTTGTGGGATTAAAGTCCCCTGAGCAGTTGTGCACAAGAGATTCCGGCGGGGAGACCTCCGTGTACACCGTATGTAGTGGATCAAGGATCGCACAGGAGGAGTGGGGTTGTGTGTAGGGAGAGAGTAAGGCAGTAGCAATGTCTGAGAGAGAGAGACAGAGGTTTAGCAGAGCTTCCGCGTATGGCAAGTGTGTTCTCCTTTGTATGGAAAGGGTAACGTCCTATATATAGCAGGGAACGTGACCGTTGTAGTGTGGTTAATGCGCCCATTGATGGCGGCTTAATTAGCTTAACCATAACGGCACGTTCGTCCGAGTATATAGGGACCGTTACAGCACGTTGTGCGCGAATACCGGAACCGTTACGAGGTTGACCGGGTTTGACCGGATTGACCGGGTTTATGGAGCTCGTGCCATAAATCTCTCAAAACAGTTACTAAAGGTCGCGTGCGGGCTTGTCTCGCACGCGACAGGGCTTAGTCTAGCCTCCAAACCACAAAGTCCCTACAAGTCCCGTGCAGTGGTATGCGAGGGCTCTGTCTCGTAGCCCCCACATGGATCAGCTCGGCTGGTGATCCAGTGTGTGTGGAGCACAATATGGTGTGCTGGATGGTTGCCACGTGGCCAAGATCTGTCAGCTCAGAAAGCACTATCTACATTAGCCCCCTTTCTGCGCGTGAAGACTCATAGCTGTATAGACTTCCATGCGCGGAAACCAACATACGCGTTGCTGCCACGCACCAATTCAAATACGGGTAAGTTCAGCCCCCGTGCGTGTCATTATGACCTAAAACCCCTAGAGTCGTGCCGTCTGGCCTTTAGGGTTTTAGGCGTGACGTCAGCTTGTCCTGTGATTGCGCGATTCGACGGTGACGGTTGCGATTCGACTACCGAAAGGACGCAACCCTTCATTGTTTTGGATAAATACCTTGTATCCCCCATTATTGCAGAGCATCACTTCTTTCTCTTAAAGTGAATGGTACCCGGAGATCTTTGAGAGCAGATCCAGATAATCAATCACCAGTTCAGAACTGCAAATCGTATTCTTCAACTGTGGATATCCAAGCAGGCTTCAAGAAAACAAGGTTGGCCTTGTTTAATTTTGATTTAAGATACCAGTGTTTGCCTTGAACTGCGTTGAATCTGTAAACCCATGAAATTTGTAAAGAGGCTTTGATCTTTGAACCCACTTTTGCTTTAATCCTTCAATAATATGAGATCTTGCAACTCCCTGATTTCTGAAATTGATACCAGAAACTGTTCGTCTTCCTTTGCATAGATCTTGAATTTCAAAATTCAAACTGAAGTGTGGTATTTCTCCCCCCTTTTTCTTGCCCTTCCGCAGGAATGGCCAAGACAAGAGGAACCAGGCCCGTCAAGGATGATGAAGAGATACCCGACCTTCCGCAGGCTTTGTGGCGAAAAGCCCCCTATTTAGGCGGCAAAGATTTCTTCCATGCGAGAGTTAAGGCGAAGAGGATGCCTGATCCTGTCCCGGTCGAGCGATTGCTGACACTGACTCGCCCAGTTAAATTGGGAATCGAGAACGGGCACTTCCCATATACTGCGATTTCTACCCAGGCGTTCGTCCAGAAATTGGACTATATGGATGAGTGGATTGACCACGTGTTGGACCATCACACAGCGACTCTTGATGAAGCCGGTGTATACTTTGCTATCCGTGCTATGAAGGGTGCTCCCGTGAAGCTGGATCAGTCCATGCTTCTAGACCTTCTGTCCCGTTACTCGCCTGCGACTCACACGTTCCATTTTGCTGAGTTCGAGGCTGCCCCCACACTCGAGGATGTGCAAATGCTGTACGAGCTTTCCCCCATGGGTGAAGTGGACCCTTTGAGTCCTTTGAGGACATCTGCGGAGATTGCTTTATACACACAGATGGAGGAATGCCTAGCAGAGGTTAAGAAAATCTCCACCCGGTGGACCACTACAAAGCCTCTTCCGAACTGGCAGTTGGTTGATACGTCTGCGAAGAACACCTGGAACAAATGGTTACAGTACTTCTTCCGAGACTATGCGAACAGCAGCATCACTAAGAAGCTCCTGAGTGAGAACCCAGAGGCCGAGAATTATGTAGAGGGTAAGGGCTATCACTTGACCCTTTGTGCCTTTCTCTGTGCTTGGCTGTCGAGGTACCTGATTGATGGTCACCCCCATGACGGAGTCTTCTACCATGTGTTGCCACTTGCTGTGAAGCTCGCCCTTGGCCAGAGAGTCGCACTCGGACCCTTGGTCTTGGGCACGCTGTACTATAGGCTTGATCAGCTGGTTCTAGCCATGAAGGAGTCGCGTGGCCGCCTCGATGTACTGACTTTTGTCAATATTTCCTTTTTGACAATGTGGGTTTTCGAGCGATGGCCGTCTTATGCTCCAACTGCTCTCAAACTTGACAAGTGGTGTCCCCCAGGCGAGACGGAAGCGCGCAACAGCGGAAGAGCTGCGAGATGGTTCGGAGCAAGCAACACCAAGCGCGTTTGGAGTTTGATATGCGACAAACGGAAGGAGTTTACTGCCAGGCCCTATGCCACGCGCATTGAGAACGTGCGATGGTTTCCAAAGCTGTACCCCTCTAAAGGTATTGTCTTCTCAGAAGAGCTTCTCTTTGAAGGGGGACCGCATTTCCATGAGCGCTACCGCGAGTTCTTTTGCTGGTGTCTGCGAGGTTCCCTTCCTGCCCTCGCAGAGCATATTCGTGAGCTCGCGCCGAGGTATGAAAAGCTTACCGTGGACGTTGACCCCACTCGAGTTTCTCCTCAGTTTGGTTTTGATGCGGTGGCCCCATCAATCTGGCCCCAGTCCATTATCAGAGGATGCTATAAGCGCTTGCTAACAAAGGAGTGCAAGACGGTCTTCATGAACAATCTTCCCTTTGAGCAGACTGCAGGAACCCGCGAGGGTTGTTGCTCCCAAAACTGGCTTGCGTACTGGGTTGCCCAGCAAACGAGGATTGAGACGGAGTCGGCCGCGCAGTTAAGCAGAGCTCCCTTGATCAAAAGAAAATCTTTTCCGTTTCGCCCCACTTGCAGTCTGAGCGATTCTGAGTATGTTTGCTACTCACTGTTGGATCGTGAGAACCATTTGTGTCCTGATGTCATTCTGAAGGAGCAAGTCGCCGCAGTTAAGAAGGGCGACACGCATGTCGTCAGATACAGCAAGGCATTTGCTGAGGTAAGCAATTTCTTCGCGTGCGTTAAGCTTCTTGATTTCCTTATGCTGACACCTTTATTCTGTACTGTTGTAGTGTCATGTGCGTCGATTCGCATGTGGTGATCGCTCCAAGTCGTTGGTTAACGCCATTTTTGCCACCAGAAGACAAAAGCAGTCGTTTCGGCTAGCATGGAGGATGGACCCTGAGGTCGAAACAAAGATTCGCGCAGTCATGAATGCTTTCGCTGACTCGCTGATAGACAATCCTCCGGCCCCGTCTCCTCCTGGGGATGACCCGTCCCCTCCAGCGACTGCGGCGCCGAGAGTGAAGAGACCTAGGAAAAAGGGGATTACGATTTCTTCCCCTAGAAGTGCTCCATCTTCTCCTCCAGTGAGGTCCCTTTCTATCAAGGACAAAGGCAAAGGTCGCATGCCCAGCAAAGTGCGGAAAGAGCTCGCAGTTGAGACTTTCGTTCCATTCAATCCAGAGGAAGAGGAAGAGAGGCAGGAGCCCCAAGAAAGTGGTGAAGAAGAAGAAGCAACAGTTGTGATGCATGAGGAAGAATCAGGAGGTACCTCCGTCGCATTTCCTTTCCCATTATCGTAACTTCTTTGCACTTCTTTTCTTAAACCAATCATATCTTCGCAGATGATGATGATGATGAGACCATTGGTGGCCTTTTGGCCAAGAGGCAAAAGAGAGATACCCATTCTAGCATCCCAGACGATCCCATAAGCGAGGACATTCTTGCTGAGTCCAGGAAGACAGCCGCGGAGGCTGCTGAAAGAAGAAGGCAGCGAGAAGAGGAGGAACTCGAGCGCGTAAGACAGCGAAGCCTCGAAGAGCAGCATGTTGACGACTTAGTGCGTCCAGCTAGCGAGGAAGATGAGCTTCCCGAAGAAATGATTCCCCAGGCAGAGGAAGAAGATGCGGTTCCGGAAGAGGATGCAGCAGCGCTGGAGCAAGTTCAAGCGGACTTTGAGGAAATCGCAGGCGGCGATAAAGGTGAGATCTTCAATCTCGCAGTAACTTATAGAGATGTTATTGTGGGTGCGTTAAAGCATGGTGTGTCAAAGACTGACATTCGCCGTTGGTTAGTAGACAAATGCGGAGAACCCTCAGGTAATTATTTGAGCGATACGCATGTACTAGGCTTTAGCAACTTGAGACAGAATCATGACTGGTTTATTCGCATCCCAGGTCACGCTTCTCTTAAAGACTTGCTTAGTGAGGACACACTAATAGGACATGGTTCCACGTCCTTAGTGTATGATGAAGATACCTCAATCCCACCTTCGCGTGGAGGTGCTTACTCTTAGCTTTAGTAACGATAGCCAAAATAACTTATAGCACAAGTTACCTCATATCATCGCATTTAATGTTGCAGGTCATGCTGAGGAACCTGTGCTGGAGCAGAGAAGTCAGCCTTCTGCGTCCTATGTTCCGATTCCGAGCTCCCATATCGAGAAGCCTGTCGCAGCTGCTGATCATGCAAGTGAGCCTCTCAAGGACATCATCGAACTTTCCGATGATGCTGAAGCAGATGCTGTGCTGATGGATGAAGATGTCCATGCTGGTGCTGAGGAAGTAAGGACAAGCGCTGCTAATGCTTTCGCATCTGAGAGCGTCCTTCGCCAAGCGACTTCGGCTGTCCCTTCGCCTCCGGCGATGACTGAGTCAGAGGCACCTATTCCTGCGTGGAGCTTTTGGGGCTCGCAGGTTGGGAATGCAGTCGCAGCTGGTGCGGCCTACACTCTTCCTCCTGACTACGAGAGATTGGAGCTCGCAGCTGATAGGAGAGCTATGGAGCGAGGACAGTCTTCGACCACCCCGGTAGCGCGCATTCCTTCTCTCCATGAGATTCTGGAAGGAACTGGTAAGCAGAGCTTTACTGTTCACACATCGCATTATTCACTTGCGAGCTTGACATCATAACTTATTTTGACGTCTCTTCAGGTTTGAAGCAAACTGATGTAGACTGGGTGGTTCGAATGCGCCTCACCTACCCCCAATCGTTTGTGAGATCTCTGGAGATAGGGCCCTTCGACAGGAGGCTGTTTCTTACTAAAGCCATTTGGATTTTGGAGCAGCTGTCTGCGGCTACGCCTGCGACCATTTCTGTCCAGAGTGCTGAATTGCTATGTGGCATGTGCCAAAATCTCCTGACCAAAGTCCAGGGCAGACTGGGTTTCAAATTTCTTATGAACAGAGTCACGCTGGTTCGCGCAGCCGTAACTTTGAAAGTCGGCCACCAGAATCTCGCAGCTGAGAAGCAGAAGGTGGAGCAGCAAAAGCTAAAGGTTGATGAAGCTCTGAAGCTCTATCATGAGATGAATGCCAGGTGCGAGCTATTGAAGCAAGAAGTGGAACAAGTAGAGAAGCTGAGCCATCAGTTCGAGCCCCAAGACTCCTTGATCAAGAATTTGCTTTGACTTTCGAATTTTGAAAAATAGCAAGAAAATAGCAGAAACATTAATGTAATGTTTGAAACATTAATGTAATATTGCTAGGGTTTCTCCCCCTTTTTTTTTTAACAACGAGAATGAATTTGCCCGTTTTGCCCTTTCCCGGGATTTGATAGGATATGTCTGTGCATATCCAATTATGACATCAGCAATTGATACTCTGCTTGATTTTCGCGCTAATTTCTCGGCAGATAAGCACGCTTTCGTTGGGAAGTCCATCCGAATCATGACCATCCGTTATTTATTAGGATACGCAACTGAATCGTCGTAGCCTTTAGTAGGGTAATTGATTGTTACCGCTTTTCAAGGCGTAAGTGATTGAACTTACCCTCTTTTTGAATTCTGCTGACTCATCTTTGGCAACTGAAGAGTCTCCACAGGGTCTATATAAACCATGCCTTTGCTATTTGGGTTTTTCATCCCAAAAAATGTGCTTTGCCGTGAGTCCTTACGACTGCTGGCTTCAACGCTTATTTTTCGTTGATTCATGGCAACTTCAAGTTGTGATTCCTGAGTTTGCGCTTTGTGCTGTAGAAATAGTTTCCAAGATCCACTTGATGAGGCTTATTGCTCTTTATAACCATCATAAAGAAGATGTAGATAATATCTCATGTGTGTTCGAAGAAATTTCTTCGTGTATTATGTGTGCAGGTCATGTTTCCGGCCGCCTCGTGGTGAGGTGCAGCGCCGAAGTGACCGTGCTACCGTCTCGTAATGAACGGCGGAATTCTTCTCCAGCCTCCCTGGAGAAGAACTTGTTGCCCCCACGTTCGTGAGCTCAGGGCGGCGGAACGCTGCGTTCATCCCCGTCTACAAGGAGCCCTTGCCCTTTGGAGCCTCTGCTTGCTTGTTGATCGCCGGAACCGGTGGTTCCTTGGGCAAATGTTATGGGGTGCAGATCTGACAAGGGTTTTGTCAAATACTGGGATCTTGAACATATGGCTTCATGTGGCTCTTTGAAGCAAGATCCCAGCTGCGACAGATGTTCACCCGCAGATCTGCGTATTGTATAGCCAGTGTTGGAACTGGTGGGTTAATCCTTTCCAGCCAGGATTCCCGTAGTGTGCCTTTGCTGGCTTGTCAGCTACTTTTCGAATGTATTGTAAGCCATGTTGGCTGCGTAGTTAGATTCGAGCTTTTTCGCTTGTAAGCTGCTATCTAGACAGATAAATTGTAAGTCTTTTGACTCATAATGATAAATAGCCTTTTGTATTATCTGCTGTCTCTTTACAACAAAATACAACTTCGCATGCGTTTCGGCATATTTCGCCTTGCATAATGCTACGTAATGGTTTCGCATTTGCGATCTGCTATATGAATTCGCAGATGTTTTACTAGATCGTTTGAGATCATATTTTCGCAGCTGTGCCATCCTGGCAGATGGGCTTGTGATTGGCCTTTGTGAATCATTTAAGATCATCTTCACAATATTTCTATCGTAGTAGATAGTCTTTAGTAGATCAATTAAGATCGTTAAATTGTGCGAGTTGCTATCGTGGCAGATAGGTTTTACTAGAAGATCAATTGAGATCATTTTTCGCATGAGCTGCTATCGCAACAGATAGGCTCTTAGAAGATCAATAAGATCATTTTGCGCATGAGTTGCTATCGTAACAGATAGGCTTTAGAAGATCAACTAAGATCATTTTTGCGTAGGCTGCTATCGCAACAGATAGGCTTGAAAGATCAATTAAGATCGCATTTGTATGTGTTGCTATCATGACAGATAGGCTTTAGAAGATCAATTAAGATCACATTTGTATGTGTTGCTATCGTGACAGATAGGCTTTAGAAGATCAATTAAGATCGCATTTGTATGTGTTGCTATCGTGACAGATAGGCTTAGATGATCAATTAAGATCGCATTTGTATGTGTTGCTATCGTGACAGATAGGCTTAGATGATCAATTAAGATCGCATTTGCATAGGCTCCTATCGTAAGAGATAGGCTTAGATGATCAATTAAGATCGCATTTGCATAGGCTGCTATCGTAAGAGATAGGCTTAGATGATCAATTAAGATCGCATTTGCATAGGCTGCTATCGTAAGAGATAGGCTTAGATGATCAGTTAAGATCGCATTTGCGTGAGCTGCTATCGTGAGAGATAGGCTTAGATGATCAATCAAGATCGCATTTTCATAGGCTGCTATCGTAAGAGATAGGCTGAGATGATCAGTTAAGATCGCATTTGCATAGGCTGCTATCGTAAGAGATAGGCTTAGATGATCAGTTAAGATCGCATTTGCGTGAGCTGCTATCGTGAGAGATAGGCTTAGATGATCAATCAAGATCGCATTTGCATAGGCTGCTATCGTAAGAGATAGGCTGAGACGATCAGTTAAGATCGCATTCGCGGATTGTTATTGTAGCGGATGACTCACTGTTAACAGCTATGACAAACTGAAATAAAGTAAAATTGACAGCTAGAAATGTGAACTTCTCATTTGGGAGAATTCTTTTATTATAACGCTCTCATATGGGAGAGATGGGATTACAATCCTCTCATATGGGAGAGGAGATTGTGTAAATCGTAGCCATACAAGATATCAAGCGACGTTATAATAAAACGCATGAAATGAGAGAAGTCAGGGATAGTACTTCTTAATCCAGCGCATGTTGACTGAACTCGGAGTTGAGGTTGTGCCGTGTAACCTTCGGATGCTGCAGTAGCCACTGTCGAAGACTTCTGTGACTTCGAAGGGTCCTTCCCAGTTGGCTGCGAACTTCGGGTGAGTTGCTTCTCGCATACAGTGATCAGATGCGCGCAAGACCAAGTCTCCGACTGCGAAATCTCTTCGCTGGACCGTCTTATTGTAGGCGCGAGCGATTCTTTCCTGGTACCGCTTGTTGGTCCTTTTGGCTTGTTCTCGCTTTTCCTCCAGCAAGACTAAGTCGTGATCGCGTTGATTTTCATAGAGTGCATGGATGGCCAGCCTTGCCGAATTGACTCTAACCTCCCCAGGTACTACAGCTTCGGCCCCATAACATAGTAGAAATGGCGAGGCCCCCGTGGGTGTCCTTGGAGAAGTTCGGTAGGCCCACAGAGCTATGCTTAGAGAGTCGGCCCACTTCTTGTGGTCATCTGCGACCATCTTGCTCAAAATTCTCAACAGCGTTTTGTTGGTCGCTTCGGCTTGTCCATTTCCCTTTGGGTAATAAGGGGTAGAACAAATCTGCCTGATATTGTACTCCGCTAATTTCGCAGCTACCTGGCGATTAACAAAAGGAGTACCGTTATATGAAAGAATGGTGTTTGGGATTCCGAACCTGCATATGATGCTTTCCTGGATGAAGTTGACTACAGCCAGCGCATTTGTCGTCTTCAGTGGTATTGCTTCCACCCACTTGGTGAATAGCTCAGTCGCGGTGAGAATTAAATGGTTCCCGTGCGACGTCAGTCGAATGGGACCGATGAAGTCCAGAGCCCATGTGTGAAATGGCCATGGCGTCCCTAATGCATGTAGATCCACGGCGGGAGCGTGCACTAGGTTCCCTTTGAATTGGCACTCCTGGCAGCGTCGCACTTTGGTGCGGCAATCGACCTCCATCGTGGGCCAGAAATACCTGATTGAGAGGAGCTGTCTGCATAATTTTGCACCTCCTTGTTGTTCCACCTGATGAGAAAGGTCCATGACTTCTTGTGCTTCTCTACCGTCTAGACATCGCAGCAAGTTGCCCTCGTGACCTCTTCGCCAAAGTAGGTTTTCCTGTACCACATATCGAGACGCTTTCCTTTTCAATTTCTCGGCTTCTTTTCTTGACTCGGGCACGGTGCCCTGGATGAGGAAATCAAATAGTGGCTTCCTCCAGTCCGTGTCGTCATCGGTTAGGGCGATGAGTAGAGAATCTTTGATTAGTGCGCAACTCTCGCACTTTCCTTGTATCAGGGCTGCGGCTGTTGACATGTCTGGCCAATGAATGCCATATCTCTGAGCCTTCCTGTAGATTGACACCTCGCTTTCTCCGCAAGCGTGTTGGTGAATCTTTTCTAACAAAAGTTGTCCCTCTCGCTCGGAGACGCATCGCATGAGTATTCCGCCAGGACCCTTGTAATAAAGGGTGTTGTCATGTATGCAGTACCCTTTTGTGAGTGCCCAGCTTTCACTGCTTGTGCCTTCCGCAATAGCTTGCAGGATTGCTTTCCTCCAGTCTGCGTCATCCATGTGTTCGTCGTCGCACGCATCTTCTATCAATGCCGACGACGTTCGCACTTCAATAGAGATCTTTGCGGGGCATTTGTCAGTGCTGACCTTAGATCCCAAGGTTGCCAAGGCGTCCGCATGTCTGTTGTCTGCTCGGGGCTTGTGCTCGTACTTCACATCGTAGAATTGCTGCATCAGCTTTTGTACTAGGGTGCGGTAAGACAGGAGGTTGATCTCCTTCAAACCATATTCGCCCAGGGCTTTATTAAAAATCTGCTTGGAATCTCCCATGACCGTTAAGTTGCTTACTTCCAAAGCTTTCGCCGCACGGAGCCCCGCGATGAGAGCCTCATATTCCGCTTCGTTGTTTGTGACTGCGAAGTTGAGCTTTGCGGACATCTGTATGACTTCCCCATCTGGCTTTGTCAAGACTATCCCAATGCCTCCGCCTTTCCTGGTTGACGAACCGTCGAAGTGGAGGGTCCAATAGGGCACGTCGATTGCGTAGATTTCAGGGCCTTCAAGCTCTTCCTCGATCACGGGTTCGTGGCTGTTATCGGGGAACTGTGCCAACAGATCTGCTACCGCCTGCGACTTGATCGCTCGCGGTCGCACGCATGTGATATCGTATTGAGAAATGGTCATGTACCATTTCGCCAATCTCCCGCCCGGAGTAGTGTGAGTTAACAAATATCGTATAGGGTCGCTCTTGGTGACAACTACTACTTTGTGCGATGCGAAATAGTGTTTCAACTTCTCTATCACAAATAATAAGGCAAGGCAATGACGTTCGATGTCTGTGTACCTTGATTCAGCAGGCTGCACGATGCGAGAGATGTAGTAGATAGGCCTCTCTTGGCCTTCATGCTCCTGAGCCAAGAGCGCTCCTATAGATCTCCTTGTTGATGTCAGATATAGCAGAAGCGGTGATCCTAGTTGAGGCGCGATCATTATTTTTGAGGACATCAGTAAATCCTTCAGCTTTTCGAATGCGGCTTCGTGCTCTGGGGCCCAGTTGTACGCAGCGTCCTTCTTGAGGAGAGCACTAAAACAGCAGGTGATTTCTGCAATCGCTGGAATGAATCTTCGCAGATATGATAGCTTTCCCAAGAATGTTTTCAAGGTACTCTGGTTATGGGGTGGTGTCATGCTGGTGATAGCTGATACTTTCGCAGGGTCAGGCTCGATCCCTTGGCGATGAACCACGCATCCCAAGAATTTCCCTGATGTTACCCCGAATGCGCACTTCATGGGATTCATCTTCAGTTGAAAACATCTGCATCTATTGAACACCTTTCGTAGATCTGCGAGGTGGTCTGCTTCGTGCTTGGATTTGACAACCAGGTCATCCACATAGAATTCCACTTCTTTGTGCATCATGTCGTGAAACAGAGCCATCATGGCCCGCTGATAGGTTGCACCCGCGTTTTTGAGACCGAATGGCATTACGGTGTAATTGAACACCCCCACCGGAGTGATGAATGCGGTTTTCCGCGCGTCTTCGGGATCCATCTTGATTTGATTGTACCCGCTGAAACCGTCCATGAAACTGAACATGCGGTGGCCCGCTGTTGAATCGATAAGAAAATCGATGTTGGGCAGTGGGAAATCGTCCTTGGGGCAGAAGCGATTGAGATCTCGGAAGTCCACGGAGATGCGGAGCTGTCCGTTCTTTTTCACTACTGGCACGATATTGGCCAGCCATGTGGGATGATGATTCGGCTCTATGAATTTGGCATCCAGGAGTTTGACAATCTCCTGCTTGATTTTCACGTTAAGCTCCGGTCTGAAGCTCCTCGTGCTCTGCTTTACCGGTTTAGACCCCGGGATGATGTCTAAACGGTGCATGGTGATGCTTGTATCCAGTCCTGACATCTCATCATATTCCCATGCGAACACATCCTTGTATTCAGTTAGGAGTTGTAGCAGTCCTTGCTCCTCTTCGCCTGTGAGGTCCGCACTTAAAAAGACTGGCCTTTTCTTTTCCTCGTTCGGGCTGAGGAACACTTCCTTTAGCTCTTGCTTTTGTGGTCTGGGCCTGTCTTCCGTGCATTCGGGTGCTTCTTTGAGTTTCTCGTCTGAAGCGCCCTGTGTTGGCTCTTCCGTCAGCGCAATTTGCTCGATTTGATTGATTTGCCCAGGGATATCCTCATGCCCGGGTGAGGACATCCCCGCGTACCTTCATATGCGATAGCATTTCTTCCCATTGGCGTAGAAGCTCTCTATCTCCTTGCCCTCGGGGTCATGCTTCGCGATTCTCTTCAGAGTATACACGTTCTTTCGATGATATGCGATACGCGGCGCCTCTTCGCGCGTAGGCGGCTTTTCCTTGGCATCTTCCCTTGTCACCATTACTCCCGCAGGCGACTGGTCCTTGATATCCTCCCAGAGAGGTAAAGGAATAGGTTGAATGGTCAGGTGTTTGCTCGTCCGCCATCTCAGTGAACCACACCGCTTCGCTGAGATGTGCTTCGTCCAAATTGAACGGGTTAGTCGAAGCCGGTATCTCGACTATTCTGTCGTTCCAGATAGCTTTCATAACCTGGTGAGCCGTTGAAGGAACTGCGTCGAAGCGATGAATCCAGGCTCGACCTATAATCATGTGGTACGTGGTGTTCGCGTCTATGACATAGACTTTGCTGAGCACTTGATTTTGCCAATCTGAACGCCCAGGCGGATCCATCCGATCGTCATTCTAGAGTCGCTTCCGAATCCCATCAGCGGAGATGGACGTCTGACGATCTTGTGCTCGGGGATCCCTGCTAGCTTTAGTGTGTGGAGCGAAACGACGTTGACCGCTGCTCCTCCATCGACGAACGCTCGTTTGAACTCGACGCCATTGATGATGGCGGTCACGTACAGAGGTCTTTGGTGGCTCGCATCCGTCTTCTTGTCGCTGGCAGAAAAGGTCATAATCTTTTCTGTAGAGCGGGATGCCCTGATGACTTTCCCGTTGGAGATCACGAGGTCCTCCTCGTAGTCCTCCGCTATCCTCAAGATCGCTTTCGTCATATCAGTCCGGCACCTCTCGGAGAAGTTCATCTCGTCGAAGAATCTGTTGAAGCTGTGCGACCCTTCCATCCGGTCGGCACGTTCATCCTCCGTGTCCATGCTGTAGTCTTCGTCTTCATGGACCTCGGCAACGATGGGTAGACCATCCTCTGCGACTTCTTCCAAGTCAACAATCGAGATCATGGCGACCTCTTTGCCTTTCGGGCCTTGCTCCGCATGAGCAGGAAGTGGGTTGTTGAGCACGTCCTTTCTGTGATCACTGACGATTAGCTCGCCGTTCTTCATCTTCTGGTCGAATGCAAACCTGAGCTTTTTACATTCCGCTGTGGGGTGCATGACTTTGCCATGGTACTCGCACCACTTAGGGTCCCTTACCATCTCCTTGGAGGGTGTTTTCTCGAGCGGTGGCAGGACGCCGTCCTTGCGCCACTGTCTGCAGAGGTCGCTTGCTTCCTCTACTGAGCATGGCAGAGGCGGTACATCGAAGTTCGCAACCTTCGCTTGCTTCTGGGACGAAACTGTATTGACCTCAGCTTCGCGTCCCCTCTTGTAGCTAAATCTCCCGATCTTGTAAGTAGTGCCGCTCGAAGGTCGCTCCGGAGCGCTCTTCTTTTTCTGTCTCTCGACTATAGGCTCGATGTTCTTCGTGCATTCGATTAGCTTTGAAAACGTAGGTGTTTGCAAATTGATGAGCATACCTTTGTATTCATCTCGCATGCACTGCAGGCATATCTCTACGAGCCGGCTTTCGGGCATTGGATCTTTGCACTCCAAGGATTTCGCCCTGAATTTCTTGATGAAAGTGATTCCGTCCTCTTCGCGCTTCTGATACATCCGCGAGAGATGGATCATCGTCACCTTTTCTTCCATCTGGAAGAACTTGGTATAGAACTTCTGGACCATGTCGTCCCAAGTCTTCACGGATCCGGCTTCCAATGTTCGGTACCATTTGTATGCTACGTTCCCTAGAGATTTTGGGAACTCTCGCATCAGCAGCTTGGGATCAGCTCCGTACGGACCCATGACATCAATGAAACGCATGACATGCTCATGAGCGTTTCCATTGACGTCCTCGAACTTATCCCATTTGGGAGCCTTGTACCCCGCCGGGTTAGGCATGAGATAGATCTCTCGTGGAATAGGTGGATCGTTGTCTAACTTCGGGATAATGGTATCCGCGAATGACTGATGAGCCAGAATAGTGTCCACACGCTTCTGCAGAGACGTCATGCATTCTGGAATGCTCCCCTCGGTAGTTGATGGAGGGGTTGCCGTTGGCGGTGGCGGCACATACGCTGCCGGAGGGTTGGGAGCATACTGACTACCCGTATTCCCCCAGATTGCCGTTGGGGGAGGCAAAGGGTACTGCAGAGTTGGGTTAGACGCCAAAGCCGAGGGCTGAGGAGTGTGAGCAGCAAGAGGCAACATCTGAGCCGTTGACCCTTGAACCGACAGCAGCTGCGTAGTCGCCGGTGGAGTCTGCAGATTGGGGTTGGGAGGTGTGGTTGACGCTCCCAATCCTGGAGTGGTAGGGGCTCCTCCTCCTTGAGGGGCAGCGGTGGCTGATGAGGGGTTGGGCGCAAGGGTGCCCAGAACGGCCAAGATTTGTTCTAATTGCGCAGACTGAGCCTTGAGAGCTTTCGCCTGACTCTGAACAGTAGCGTCCAAAGACTCTAGCGTCGGTGTCTCACCGGGAGTCGTAGGAGTACGGCGGGTCTCGTCTCCCGAGGGAGCTTCGGTGGACGGCGACCTGTTGCTGACATCATCCTCCTGAGACATGGTTGCTTTTGTTGGTAAGTTCACGTCGGGTTCACCAAAATGTGCACAAGAGATTCCGGCGGGGAGACCTCCGTGTACACCGTATGTAGTGGATCAAGGATCGCACAGGAGGAGTGGGGTTGTGTGTAGGGAGAGAGTAAGGCAGTAGCAATGTCTGAGAGAGACAGACAGAGGTTTAGCAGAGCTTCCGCGTATGGCAAGTGTGTTCTCCTTTGTATGGAAAGGGTAACGTCCTATATATAGCAGGGAACGTGACCGTTGTAGTGTGGTTAATGCGCCCATTGATGGCGGCTTAATTAGCTTAACCATAACGACACGTTCGTCCGAGTATATAGGGACCGTTACAGCACGTTGTGCGCGAATACCGGAACCGTTACGAGGTTGACCAGGTTTGACCGGATTGACCGGGTTTATGGAGCTCGTGCCATAAATCTCTCAAAACAGTTACTAAAGGTCGCGTGCGGGCTTGGCTCGCACGCGACAGGGCTTACTCTAGCCTCCAAACCACAAAGTCCCTAGAAGTCCCGTGCAGTGGTATGCGAGGGCTCTGTCTCGCAGCCCCCACATGGATCAGCTCGGCTGGTGATCCAGTGTGTGTGGAGCACAATATGGTGTGCTGGATGGTTGCCACGTGGCCAAGATCTGTCAGCTCAGAAAGCACTATCTACAGCAGTATTCTGAGCAAGTCCTCCAGGATCGCCATGATCTGGGCAATCTGGACGGACTGAGCTCACATAGCCTTGGCTTGGCTTTGGATTGTGGCCCGCAACATCTCCAAAGAGGGATTGCTACCAGTAGTTGTGTGGGTATTGATGTTAGTGTTGGGGGGATCCTCTCTCTAAATTTCTTCCCCCAAGGGAGACTGATCACCATCACGAAGGTCGGCCTCAAGAGAGATGGCTTGTTTTGATTGATTGAGGCTTTAAAGGTTGAGAATTCACGTCGGGTTTACCAATTGTGTACAAGGAAATCCCAGGGAGAGATCCAAGTGTACACCTCAAGTAAGGGATCATAATAAGAACAAGAAGAACACACTGGGAGGTGAAGGGTGTGCGTGGGGAGAGAGTAAGCAATGGCAACTGGTTGAGAGACAGAACGTTTAATGACAGCAAGAGCTTCGATGAATCCAGAAGATTGCAATGAAGGGACAACGATCCTATATATAGTAGGGAAGTGATCGTGTGAGGGGCTAATGCGCCCATAAATGGCGGCTTAATGATAGCCCCGTAACAGCACGTTCTACCGTATATATAGGGATCATTACGCACCCGTCCGTATATGCCAGAGACTGTTATGAGATCGACCGGGTTTATAGGACACATGGTCATTAAATCTCTCCGTCAGTTACTGAGGTCGCGCGCGAGCTTGGTTGTCGTTTGCGCGTCCCGGACCTTACTCTAGCCTCCAAACCACTAAGTCCCTACAAGTCCCGTGTGGTTGGTATCGCGGGTGGCCTTGTCTCGCAGCCCCCATGTGGTTAAGTATGAACAGTGATTGGGTGTAGATGGATTACAGTTAGGTGTGCTGGATGGCTGCCACGTGGATCTGTCCATCTGGAATGCACTACCTACAGCAGGTTGCACAGCGGAAAAACAAAACTTTAATCCTGCTCAAACCTCTCCAAGGATCACAGGCAAGCACTCATAACATGATTAGAGAAGAAACAAGTGTACCTTGGTTTGTGTGATCACATCGAAGAATAGTGTCTTCATCTTTATGAGTGTCCACACCTTGAATCTTTGACTGGATTCCTTACCACCGTGTAGTGCTAGCAATGGAAGAAGGAGGCAAAGGATCACGCAAAATGGAGCAAGTAGTGAACCAAAAAGGGTGGCCGACGGCAAGGGGCGGAAAGGTCTAGGGGGCTTCGGCCTCACTAGGATTTTGTCTCTCTCTTTGCTTTGTTATGTTCTCTCAATAATGACTTGGATGAGAAAATAACAAGCCAGAGTTCCTTTATATAATTAATAACTCCTTATTAACTACATAATTTACCCAATACTAATCATGTCCATACATGGATTAGTCCACTTTCAAAATAGTCCTACTAACTTTGGTTGTGGTTGCAATTTTCTAATTTCTAAAATAAGCCCTGACGGCAGAGATAACTCCTACACGCCTATAGCTAATGCAAAAGCTCTTGCTCCATTCCCGACGCGCAAGTATATCTCCCCTTAAGCCAATCTTCTACTTCTTTTCAAATCCTTCACATTTCAACAAATGTGAGATCCACATCCAGTATCCAATACCCAAGATGAAGAAACAGAGAGATTGAAATCTATAACAAAAATACCTGGTGGTGGTGGAATCATTATTCCAAGCCTTTTATCCTCCAGATACTTGGGGCAATTCCTCTTCAAGTGTCCAGGCTGACTGCAGTAGTGACAATCACCCTTATTCACGCCTCCAACGGACTTCGAGGCAGTTTCCTTGGACTTTTCAACCTTCTTGCTCTTTCCATTGGAGGTAAATGCAACTGACTTGCTCTTCCTCTTATTGATGATCTTAGTTTTATTCAGAAGATCAGGTATGATCTGAGAGTCTCAGGTACCAATACTAGACTCAAAAAACAAAGATGGCGGCGGCTCCTCGTAACCATTTTCGAATACGGTAGAGTGTACTGAATATGTCGTTTTTGTAGACTGCTCCGCACACAAGCAAAAAGCGACAGAAGCCTCAGAAGCAGAAATTCATGGAGCAGAAAGAAAGTCAAAAGGGACTCAAAAATGGTAGATTAGCTCAAATTAGCAATCCACCATCTCGCTAGGTGATAAAAGAGGGTTTGACCTGCCTTTGCCCTTGTTAATACTTTGTTAAGCGGTCCTTAACTTATTGAGCAAGTCTGGCAGAGTCTTGTTGATCTCATTCATGTTATAATTCATACAGAACTGGCTATAACTATTCGACAACGATTATAGGATGAGATCATGGGCCAACTTTTGACCAAATGAGAAGCCTAACCTTTCGATATTCTCCATGTATCTGATCATACGGAGTACATGAGGCCCAACTGGGTTCCCCTCTGCAAGACTACACTTGAACAGTGATTTGGATACTTCGTACCTCTCATGTGGGGCCCGCTCTTGGAAGAGCTGCCTTAAATGTACGATCATATCATATGTCTCCACGTTCTCGGGTTGTTTCTGAAGCTCAGAGTTCATGGTGCACAATATGAGACATTTCACAACATTACTGTCACCTACAATCTTTTGATGTGCCCTTATGGCAGCGAGAACAACATCCTCACCCGGTGGTGCTGGAACAGGTGCATCTAAGATGTACAACTTCTTTTCTTGCTTAAGGACAATCCTTAAAATTCTGTACCAGTCCAGGTCGTTGTTCCCTAACAACTTGTCCTTCTCAAGGACAGAACGCATGGATGGTGTCGATGTTTGATTGTTGTTTGCCATAGGAATTCTACAAAACAAGAAATATGCAATTTTAGTATTTTGAACAATTAACTACATTCACTAATTTCTAGATTATCGAATATAGCTCCCACTATTTTTCTCGGATTAATACCCCTCGCCATTAATGCGAAAAATATCATTTATTTTCTAGTGGGTCCATTATCCATATTTCACTTCTTATTGAGCTTGCTTTGGAGGTCACTCAAGAATTAGTTATTTAGGTAGGAACACCCTTCCAATTTCATCTTTATGCAATTCTTGGTGCAACCGGGCAAATAATTCCTTATTTACCTATCTCATAGGTAATCCCAATTGCAATGCCTCTAAGTCATGAATTCAATTAGAACCACATAGTTACGTTCAACCTCTTATTTCAACAACAACACATTACTTGATTGTTTCGCCGCATCACATCATGGTAAATTAAAATCGCCTACCTTTGGCAAGCCCTAAATTAATAAATCCTGATCATGAAGGGTGCCCAAAGAAGGGAAGGCAAACCGTAATATTTCCTTTGAGGGATTTTAGTGTCATTACTTAACTTGTTTGGTTGATCCCATCAACATGATATACTTATTTCGATTGGGCAATCCACAATAAAATACCATTCTTGTTTATTATTTTCTTCTTACATTTTGCATGCATCAACCATACGCTAAAATAAATAACAAGAAATAAATAATAAACATCTAAAAATTAAAATTAAGGTGGTATGGATATGGCCCCTAAGACTAAGATACTACCAAGCCGATGATAATATTTATATGCCCTAAAGGTACAAGATAATCTCCATGTGCCTCCACCATAGTCGCGCGTCCTGCATCATCTATGTGGCTCCATGGTTCCTTTGGTCCTTTCTCCATGCTCTTGGCTATCATGTAGTTTTCTAATTCTAGCTAGCATCTAAATTAAAATAAATAGTTAAAACCTCACATGTTGAGAAGATGATCAGCTCGCAGGCCGTAAACCAAACCACAAAGTAAATATCCACAACCTAGGCCATATCCATACACCATGGAACAAAGCACATAATACAGTTTAAACCAATTTCTAACGCTCTTGTTCAATTTAGTTGTTTAATTGGGTAACTAGGGTCAAAACGGTCCAAGAGGCCCAACCAACAAGCTTGGTCGAACAGCATGGACAGCCACAAGCCACCGGCCCGTCCCGGCCCTAGCCCTCACGGTCCAACCATGCGCCTAGGCCGGCTTCCCCTTGGTGGTCGTGGCCTTGCTTGGCACGCCCGGAAGAGAGAGGGGTGGCTAGGGTTTCGACCCTAGCTTCCTTCCCCTTCCTTCCTTGTTGCTCAATTTTGGTTGTTTCCATAATTTGAAAACCCCTTTTTTCCCAATTATGTGCCCATGAACCCTAGTTTTTCAAGAACCTAATTGACACATCATATGTGCCCCGAATTGGCTATTTTATATGACGATGATAATTTGCTTAATCCCAATTGAATCATATTTATATTGCATCTATATGCCAAGTTTTAGTTTCCGCGTAAAATTAACATATACGGTGTAAAACTGAAAAACAATAACACATAATATCATGTTATGCGCTATGACCTGTGGCTCTAATACCACTGTTGGGTTTTGATGCAGCAGAATAACAAAATTTAATCCTGCTCAAACCCCTCCAAGGATCACAGGCAAGCACTCATAACTGATTAGAGAAGAAACATGTGTACCTTTGTGTGATCACAACGAAGAATAGTGTCTTCGTCTCTATGAGTATCCACACCTTGGATCTTTGACTGGATTCCTTCTCACCATGTAGTGCTAGAAATGAAAGAAGGAGGCGAAGGATCACGCAAAACGGAGCAAGCCGTGAGCCACAAAAGATGGCCGATGGCAAGGGGCAGACGGGTCTAGTGGGCTTCGGCGTCTGTAGGCTTTTGTCTCTCTCTCTGTTTTGTTATGTTCTCTCAATAATGACTTGGATGAGAAAATAACAAGCTAGAGTTCCTTTATATAGTTAATAACTCTTTATTAACTACATAATTTCCCCAATACTAATCAAGTCCATACCTGGATTAGTCCACTTGCAAACTAGCCCCACTAACTTTTCTTGTGGTTGCGTTAGGATCCTTTTATTTTTCCAACTAATTAATACTTATATCCAGTTTAATCCATAGGATGTGTGACCCCATAGATTTCTACTTAGTTGGTTTTAACTATTACAAAAATAGAGCGGTGTCTAGCAACAGATCTATGCCACCAAACTAATAAAAATAGTCAGTGATTCAGACAAACCTTGTGCCCAATGTTACTTTGTTGTGTCATCCCTTTGTCTCCATATCCGTATAGGACACGAGACATAATCGTCACACTCGTATATGCAATCCATAGTTTCTCGATCCTGGGAATAGACTTATCCATGCAGATAACACCAATATCTCCATATTGATTTATCTGAGTCTGGCCAGACATTCCATAAGCTCTACCCCTCGAGTGGCCGTGGATATTTTCTCCAATTATGTAGAAGAGACAAATCCTATCTGCATCACTGCCATCTCTCACCTTGCTTCCTATCATGCCCGATAGTTATCTTTATGATTGCCCAATTACGGTGTAACGTTCGATAATATCAAAGCATGATATTTCACAACTAGAGTATTCGGTGACTTTAAGTCTAAGAAATACAACACCATTAGCACTACGAGAAGCGCTTGTGACGTTGACATAATCTAATGTTGCCTTTTCGTGGTGGGTCTATCCAGTATGCCATTACTCCTAATGCATACCCATGTGTTCGACTTGATATCTCCATATCAATCTACCCACATACTAGTCTATAGTTGATCGTCCCATTAATCAATATAATGGACTGGGGATATTTAAGATAAACAACACACTTGTAATCTAAGGACTTCATTATATTAAATATGTCCATAAATAATACAATGACTTATTGTAGCAACTAAATTTCATACTAAACAGATTGCCTCTAGGTCATCCAATACCAACACTTGGGATCTCCAGTCACCTAAGTCGGGTTTGCAGCTACGTGAAACTCTTACAAGATTGACTTTAATTCCATTCCCCTTGACGAACTCTTAACTAGTTCTCTCAATAAACCTTTAGTCAACGTATCCGCTATGTTTGATTTTGACTTACGTAATCGATCAATATGATTGCTCTTGAGAGACGTTTCCTAATGGTATTATGTATCCGACGTATAAATCTAGACTTACCATTATACATGCTGCTTTGTGCTCTACCTATTGCTGAATGGCTGTCGCAATGAATGCAGATAAGAAGAACTTGTTTTGGCCATGTTGTAATATCAATGAGGAGATGAAGAAACTATTATGCTTCTTCCCATGCCTTGTCTAACGCTACGAATTCTGGTTTCATAGTTGACATAGCAATGTGCATCTGCTTTGAAGATTTCCGACATATTACCGCTTCACTGATAGTAATACATATCCACTTGTGGACTTGGAGTTTCTTGAGTCAGAGAAATTGGCATAGCAATATCATTACATGATAGCTGAACAGTTCCACTATTGTAGTCCCATGTCTTTGGTATAACGAAGATACCTCAGCACTCAAATCAAAGTTGTCCAATGATCCTTTCTAGGGTTACGGTAAAGTGACTCAATTTTTCCGCAGCTTGTGCGGTTTCCGGCTTTGTACAATTCATGATGTACATGAGATTTCCTAATATCTTGGCATAATCCAAATGCCTAACACATTCACCAAGATTCTTGGCGGGATGTAAACTCACGTCTACTGGTGTGGTAATCGGTTTATTGTTTCCTTTATCAAATTTTTCGATCACCTTTTCTATGTAGTGAGCTTGATAAAGTGCAGAACCACCTGTCGTATTCATAATTTTAATTCCTAAAATCACATCTTCCACTCCTGGGTCTTTCATGCATGCAAACTTTATAGACAATAATTTCTTCGTGTCAAGATTTAATGCCTTGCTGCTCCCCATGATTAGCATGTTGTCAACATACAAGCATATTATGACCCATTCCTTAACTATTTTCTTATATTATACACATTTATCACTTTCATTAGTTTGAAACCCATGATTTCTCAAGAATTTGTGGAATTTATGGTGCCATTACTTAGGGGGCTGTTTTAGTTCATAAATGGACTTCTTTAGCCGACAATATCTGTTGCTTCCAAAAACATTAAACCCTTCCTGAATTACCCCTTTTTGTGACTATGGGTATTTTGTGATATTACTATAAGTGTTGGGGAATTAACTTAATTGTAGAGAGGTAATTATAATGGTTACGAGAGTTTGGGGGATCTTTGTTACTTTAATCCAAGAGTTTTAGTGTCTTTTACTTGAGTTTGGGGGAGGTAGTTGTCTTTTGGCAAAACAAAGGGGGGGGGGGGAAAGTGTCTTTTTACCTAACTTTTCTTCCTATGTAGAGCTTCCTAATTCAAGAGGGTTTCCTACTTATGAAGTTGATTTTTTTTCCAACTCTCATAAAACCCTCACTCTCCCTATTTCTCTCTATCTCTCTCACGTCTCTCCCTCTCTCACCCGAACCCTCTCTCTCTCACTCTCTGTCTCGTCTCTCTCTTGTGGCCAACGACAACCACCGCCACCGCCGCCGTCTCTCTCTTCCGTTGAGGTAATCTCTCTCTCTCTCTCTTTCTTTTTCTTTCTCTCTTTCCTTCTTTATCTCTTTCTTTCTCTATCTCTCCGTCCGTCTCTCTCTCTTCCCGTCCGGCCTCCGTGGCGGCGGGTTAGAGCTAGTTTTGTTTCTTCTTTTCTTTTCTCTTGTTGATCTCTTGTTCTTGTGATCACTTGTTCATGATTCATGTATGTTGCATGTAATCTTCAATTTTCAGTTTGATATTGTTAGGATCATTGTTCATGGATTCGTAGGATTGATAATTAAGTTTTAGGGTTTATCATGTTCTTGGGTTATGGGAAAAACCCTAGCTTGGAGGAGAAGTTTGATTAAACAATTTGGATGTTTGAATGATCATAGTATGTGGGTAACAATCTGATTTGATGTGGGAATCATGTTATATTAGGTTTAGTATGAATATAGGATGAACTAGATGCTTGGGGGAAAAGTTTCATGAAAATTGAACATTCTCGTATGGGTATTTTGAGTGAAAGTGGAAACTTGAAACTAGTGTAACTTTTGATGCAGGAATCGAGATTAAGATCCGTTTGAGGCTAAACTTATTATTTAGAATGTTTTGAATCCAATGAAACTGTTTTTGGAGCATGATCTGTTTGGGAAACTGGAGTACTAAATTGGTGGAGTTATGATAGGTTATGTATGCTTTAGGTTAGAGGATTTTGAAGCAAAGTTTTGGGTTTTGTTTTGAAGTATGAATTGAGTGGGATGTTAGGTTGGTGGTAGAACCCTAAACCATTGACTATCATATGCATGTAGCTAGTATAGCAAGTGTGTTGCTAGAATATTTGTTTGATTAGAATATTGTTACGTGTAGGTGACGAGTTCGTCGACGACGAGTACGTAGAGTACGTTGCTTGATTGCTATAGTTGGAATTTTCTTTGAGGTAAGTAAACATGCCAAGCCTAGTGTGCTTATCTCTTTCGTGTCAAATGAATACTTTGATTTGCTACGTCTCAAAATGTGTTTACGTGCTCCTTGACTTCGAATACATGATTTCTACTTGTTAAATATTTTTGCTGAAAACATCACCATGATATTAAGGAAATATAACGTAAAGTGGAAGAAGTTGTGCGGGGACATTATTATTATTCTCTTTGGGCGGTGTTGGCTCCGGTCCCGTCTCGTTTGGATCTGGTTGCAAGTCCCCGGATAGCGGCATGTACTCACTCCTCTGGTCAGCGTAGTCTTAGGGGGGTGTCGACACTTAAGGTCATGGAAGCTGTGGTTTATTTGATTTTCCCCCGTCATAACGAATTAATAATGATGATTTTTTATTTTTGGTAATGGAAAAGAGTTAATGATGGATTTTGCATTTTCTAATTATTATGGAATTGGTTGGAAATATTGTGGAATTGCGAACTCTTATGTTTTATTAAAAGATTCAATTTTATTACCGCTGTGTTTGAGAAAAACTCTTACTTACAAATGAGAAGTTGTTTTATAACTATCCCATCATCGTTTTACATGTTTGAGTGTTTATTTAACAGTATTTCATGCTGATTTTGTACTGTGGTGTTTCTTTTTGATTCCGCACCACAGGTTTAGAGGATGGTTATCTGGCATAGAAGGGGACGCGTATCATCATATGGATCACTATTAGTTTTATTTGAATTTGAACTCGTTATTAGTTTAAACACTTTAGATTGTTTATGCTCGCTTTGAGGATAGAGTGTTTTGGATTATAATAATGGATAGTTGTAATGGATTTTAATTATTATTGTGGATGTTTTTGCTTGAGAACCATGTTATAATATCACCTTGTATCCGGGCTCCTCTCGGGTACGGAGTGACATCCCCGGGTCTCCGACTTGGGGCATTCGGGGGTGTTACAGGTCGTATCAGAGATGGCATTCCAAAAAGGAAATCGAAACTTGTTAGGGTAACTAAAATGAATATAGGATAAATAACTTAAAATTTGACAAGCCGTGGGAACTTGGATAGTATGGATAGGACTATTATGTGTAAGTGTTTAGGATAGAAAGAAAGTATTTTCACCCATTCCTAACTAAGAGTCTTAGCTTATCCAAGATACGAAGAGATTGGATGATCGAGGCGTTTCATGCGGAGTTGGGTTGGAAGCCTACTGTTCGGATGATCAAAAGATGGGGGTGATGTCGGATTGTTATTACCCAACCTTTTTGAAGTGTTTAGTTGGAATTTTTTTTCAAAGAGTCTCGAGATTATCAATTTGGAGTCTTGGGAATAATCATTGGTTTGCGAAGAGTAGTTATTTTTGGTTACGATGTATGTATCTTGTGCAATTAGAGATTTATTAAGTTGTTCCTCTTGTAGATGGCTAGAACTAAGCATAAAACAAGGAAGTGTGTGTTGTCAGTTGAGAAGCACCCTGTTGTGACACGTTGAGTCGAAGATGAAGACTTTCTAGATTTTCGTGACCACGTGGTTCAGTATTGTGAGGATAGATTCCGAGCCTTAGATTTTCCTCGGTATAGGAATCCTGCTTTTCAGGCTTACTGCATGGTGAAGGCATTACCTATGAGACCCATGTTTGGGGAAATTATTACAAAGTATAGCAACATCATGGGCAGGTTGAATCGTCTGAATGATAGGGATTATCGTTGACAAGGTAAATGGACGGTGAGTGAAGATTTTATATGCAAGCTGTTGATGGAGACTCATCTTAAGTGGCAAAGTTATACTGTCATTGAGATAGAGTCCAGCGATGAGGAAGACGTGATCTACATAAGCTCTAGTGATGAAAAAGAGGTGATCATTATAGACTCTAGTGACGATGAGGAAGTCAAAGAGGATCGAATGGAAGATGTCGATGAATACCCCGAGATTGATGAAGATCCCATGGAGTATGAAGAAAGTGAAGAAGACCCGAGTGAAGGCGAAGAGCACGAGTATTATGCCGATGAAGAAGAAGAGTTGCATGAAAGCGATGAGGACAGGATTAAGCTTGTTAGTATTATTTAGATTTCCTAGACTTGATGCATTATGAGTTTTATTATTGGTTTGAACAAGGCTATGATGCCAATCAATACTTGAAGTTTTTAGAACGATTTTTGAATAGTCACTTTTGGGCTAGAGTTAAATTTTTAGCGTTTTGCTTTAGGATATGAATAATGTTTATGTTTTGAGGACCTGATTTGGGGAGTTTAATAAATTTAGCTTTTCTGAATTTCAGAGTATGATTTGATGGATTTATGTTGTGTTATGTTTTGTTATCATTGATTAAGTGCTTAGAAAGTGTTCATGGGGCTAGGACGCGAAAACTTTGATTTTTGGTGTTGTTGATTCTGCGCAGCAGTGAGTTTTTGTTGTAGCAGACATATATAGTTCTGGAGTTATTTTTCCCTGAATGTTTCCCAGAATGTAGACATACCCAGGTATATCCCATAAACATTTCAGCCTTATATGAGTTCTGGAGAATTAGTTACGAATTTTCAAAGTTGGTGGTTCAGCCGCAGAATTGCAAAGTGACTAGCTGTAGTACTTTTGAATTTTACCTATCTTCCAAATCTTGTTTTGGTCTAATTTTTTTATGGAATCTAGTAGACATGTGTGGCTAACTCTGGTAGAAAGCCTATCTCTTTTTGAGAATTTAAAGTCAGTTTAAGTCTTTTCAAAGTCAAAGTTTCTGTTCTGGTGGTCTGTGACAGCAGCTGTAGTATTTCCTGTGTATATTGAGTTCTACAATTGATTTTGAGTTGATTCTTCTTGATTATGAAAGTAGACTAAGAGAGGTGGTTTCAAACCAAAATTCATATTTTTCCCTATCCGATTGATCCTTTTTCCAATTTTGTAAGAAGATGGAAAGTTGAGACGTGATCAGCCTATGTGGAAATACATGTGTAATTGATTTAAATGATGATCAATGTGTGACCTCACTTGTTTAGATGTGCACTACATGCCATATATGCATGATTGTTTGTAATTCCTGATACTTTATAAGTAATACAATAGGCTATAGTGTAGGGATTATGACTGATAGACCACATCAATACTACACCAGGAGCAGCACCAAACAACAACAACAACAACAACAACAACAACAACAACAACAACATGGAGCAGTTCTTTGCGCAATTTGCTCAAATGGCGCATAACGAACGAGGGAGAGCAGAATAACGCCAATTGGGCGAAGAAAGTGGCAGACATGAAGCCAGGGAACTTTACAGGCAATGAGGATCCTGTTGAGCTCGAAAACTGGATCGACGAGATGGATAAGGTACTTGAGCTAGTCGAGTGCCCCGAGAACCGCAAGGTTGTTTGCGCGGCATTCTACTTGAAGAACGAAGCTAATATATGGTGGAGGAGCACACGTCAGAACTTTTTGGCTCAACCCAATTTCAATTGGGAGGCTCTTCAAACTGTACTACACACTCGCTTTTATCTGGACCATGTCCAGGATTAAAAGTACATAGACTTCGTGAATCTGACGCAAGGGAACGGTTCTGTGACCGAGTACTTCAAGAAGTTCATGGAGCTATCCCGATTCGCAGGTCAGCTGATGCCTGACGAGGCGACTAAGGTTAGGAAGTTCATGTCTGGTATCGAACTTCATCTGCAGAAAGACTTGACGTGAAGGACGCACGATACTCTACATGAAGCTTATGATAGAGCCGCAGCCGTTTGGCGCATTCAAGAGGCACAAGATGATAAGTGTGGAAAGTGCAAGGTTGAGAGCGCTATGGGCTATGGAAACAATCAGGGTAGGATTAACCAAGGTAGTCAGGACAGAGGTTTATGCCCAACCATGGAGGAAGTAACCAGGGACGGTACCGTGGTAACAAGCAGAATAATGGAGATGATCATCTCGTCGTTATATCTGCAAGAAGTTTCAACAAAATCATCCATGAAAGGAATGTCAAGGAAACCTTGTCACTTGCTACCACTATGGCAAGAAGGGTCATCGTTCTTTTGAGTGTCGATCGAAACCAAATGGAAATCAACAAGGGAAACAAGGAGGGAATTACCAAGGGAATCCACAGTTCAACAACAACAATCAAGGCGGAAACCAGAACTATGGGAACTCCAACAACCATAATAATGGAGGCAACAATTATGGCAGGCAGCAGGCGAACAACCAAGGTAATGGAAGGAATAATGGAGTCCATAATAGGAACGGAAACACCAACGCTACGACCAATGCCAACAACAACAACAATGGGACTGGTACGTCAGGAACTACCGCACAGAACGGGAATGTTGCAAGGATCGGTGTCATGAGCAGGACTGAAGCGGAAGCAACAAACGGAGTAGTCACTGGTATATTTCTTGTTAATGATCAACCAGCATTTACTCTATTTGATTCCGGAGCATCATATTCATTTATTTCATCATCATTTGTGGAAAATAATTGAGTCTCAATAAGCCGTCTAGAATATCCATCCCCGTAGCTACCCCAACCGGTCACGTAACAGTATGTGACGCCATTTTTGAAGGAGTAGAAGTTAAGATTTCGGCTAGTACCTTACCAGTCAACCTGATACAGTTTGATCTTGGAGGAATAAATGTTATATTGGGAATAGATTGGCTGGGAAAATATCCAGCAGTTATAGACTGTCACGATCAGAAAATCAGGCTCAAAGGTCCAAAAGGAGAAAATGTTTCTTACCGTGGTATCACAAAGGAACCATGTATCCGACTAGTGTCAGCTTTGACCATAGTCAACCAAGTGAAGAAACGGACTAGTGCTTATTTGTGTTACGTTCAAGACATGTCTAAGAAGGAGAACGTGCTAGAAGAGATACCAATAGTTAGGGACTTTCCCGATGTGTTCCCGGATGAGATTCCAGGAATGCCACCTAGAAGGGAGATTGATTTCACTATGGACTTAGCACCTAGAACAGCTCCAATCTCAAAGGCACCGTACAGAATGGCGCCAGTAGAGTTGAAAGAACTAAAGGATCAGTTGCAAGAGTTACTTCAAAAGGGTTACATAAGGCCGAGTGTTTCCCCTTGGGGAGGACCAGTATTGTTTGTGAAGAAGAAAGACGGAAGCTTGAGGTGTGCATTGACTATAGAGAGTCGAATAGCGCAACAATCAAGAACAAATACCCTTTACCCCGAATTGATGACTTGTTCGATCAGCTGCAAGGGGCGAGCGTTTTCTCAAAGATAGACTTGAGATCAGGGTATCACCAGCTTCGGGTAGCCGAGAAGGACATCCCGAAGACAGCCTTTAGAACTAGGTATGGACACTATGAGTTTACTGTTATGCCTTTTGTCTAACCAATGCACCAGCGGTATTTATGGATCTCATGAATAGCGTCATAAGGACGTTTCTAGATCGTTTCGTGGTCGTCTTTATTGATGACATCCTTGTTTATTCAAAGAGCGAGGAAGAACACGAAGAACATCTCAAAGAAGTGTTAGAAACATTGAGACATGAGAAGTTGTATGCTAAGCTCTCGAAGTGTGAGTTTTGGCTAAAACATGTTCCATTTTTGGGTCACATAATCTCCAAGGAAGGGATATCCGTGGATCCTCAAAAGATTTCAGCAGTGAAAGATTGGCCAACTCCGAAAAATGTGTCTAAAGTAAGAAGTTTTCTGGGATTAGCAGGATACTATAGGCGTTTCGTGAAAGATTTCTCGAAGATCGCTAGACCACTGACTACGCTAACCAAGAAGACGGTAAGGTATAAGTGGGGCGAAGATTGTGAAGAAGCATTCCAGACATTGAAGGAAAAGTTGACGACAGCACCTTTGTTAGCTTTACCCAATGATTCTGGCGAGTTTTATGTTTACAGTGATGCGTCGAAGAAGGGTTTAGGATGCGTGCTTATGCAAGAAAGGAGAGTTATTGCCTATGCTTCAAGACAACTGAAAACTCATGAAGAGAACTATGCTACGCATGACTTAGAGCTTCCAGCTATAGTTTTCGCACTGAAGATATGGAGACATCATTTATATGGATCGGTGTGTAGATTGTATATGGACCACAACAGTCTCAAGTACATCTTCACGCAGAAAGAGCTAAATAACAGGCAAAGACGTTGGTTAGAAGTCATAAAGGATTATGATTTGCGTATCCAGTACCACGAAGGGAAGGCCAACGTAGTAGCTGATGCGTTAAGCCGAAAATCGAGCCATACTTTAGATACTATGCTAGTTTTGCCAGATCGGCTATGCCGAGAGTTCCGAAAGCTTGGAATTGAAGTAGTGGATTAAGGTGGAGTAAAGAATATCCTTGGGAATATGACAATTGTGCCAGATGTCTTAGAAGAAATAAGAAATAACCAACCAGGAGATGTGAAGCTCGAAAGGATAAAGAAGAAGATGGCAACAGGTCAAGCAAAGGATTTCAAGATTCATGAGGATGGAAGTATCCGCTGCAAAGGAAGATGGTGTGTACCACATAAGTGTACGGAAACCAAGGAGAAGTTGATGCGTGAAGCTCACAACACACCCTACTCTGTACATCCAGGGGGTGACAAACTCTATAAGGATATAAAGAAGAATTTTTGGTGGCCGAACATGAAAAAGGAAGTAGCAAAATTTGTGGCAAATTTCTGACTTGTCAAAAGGTGAAGTTTAAACATAAAGAATGGGAGGCTTAGTTCAATCATTAGATGTCCCAGTTTGGAAGTGGGATTCGATTTCGATGGATTTCGTGACTGCGTTACCGACATCAAAGAATGGACTAAATCAAATTTGGGTCGCTGTTGACAGATTGACCAAAACAACAAGGTTTATTCCGATGAAAGACACATGGAATATGGAACAAAGAGCTGATGCGTATATGAAGAACATTGTGAGGTATCATGGAGTACCAAGATCTATAGTTTCCGACATAGATCCCAACTTTCTTTCTCATTTCTGGAAAGCACTCCAGGAGGCGCTGGGAACTCAGTTGCAGTTTAGCACGACATTCGACCCTGCTACAGATGGACAAACCAAGAGGACAATTTAAACTTTGGAAGATATGTTAAGGTCTTGTGTTATGGATTTTCAAGGTTCATGGGTTGATATATTACCTTTGATAGAATTCTCCTACAACAACAGTTATCATACCAGTATTGGAACGGCACCACATGAGGCGTTGTATGGAAGGAAGTGAAGAACACCATTGTGTTGGAACGACATAAGTGAGACAATAGTAATTGGTCCACAACATATCGAAGAAATGATAGATCACGTGAGACTTATACAGCAGCGAATGAAGGCCGCTCAGGATAGACAGAAGTCCTACGCTGATCAGAAAAGGAGACCATTGGAATTTCAAGTTGGAGAAAAAGCATTTCTCAAAGTTTCGCCGAATAAAGGAGTCATGAGGTTCAATCAGAAAGGGAAGTTGAGCCCGAAATTCATTGGACCATATGATGTCATAGAAAAGATTGGAGAAGTGGCTTATCGATTGGATTTACCATCGAATTTGGGTCGTGTTCATAATGTATTCCACGTATGGAAACCGAAGAAGTACATGCCTGATGCATCACATGTATTAGACCCCGAACCAGTGGAACTGGACCCGTCTTTGAGTTATGAAGAACATCCTGTCAAGATTCTAGAAAACAAGACAAGGAACACCCGTAACAAGAGTGTCAAGATTGTAAAGGTCTTATGGACAAATCACCTCACTGAAGAGGCAACTTGGGAAGCGGAAGATGATATGAGGAAGAAGTACCCTCACCTGTTTGATGAGGTACCTTGAGTTAAGAGGACGTCACTCCTCTAAGGGGGAGAGGATGTAATCCTTCGGTGTTTATTAAAGTACTACTTATAGTATATTGCATGTCATTCATGACCTTAGGTTTGTATTTAGTAGTTGTACCATTGAAGGGAGGTGCATACCTTATTGTGGTTAAAGTTTAGTTAAATTTCGAGGATGCAATTCTTGTTAAGGAGGGAGGTTTTAGTTTAAAATTCGATGGCGAAGTTCTCTTTAAGGAGGGAAGGATGAAATACCCCGTTTTGTGACTATGGGTATTTTGTGATATTATTATAAGTGTTGGGGAATTAACTTAATTACAGAGAGTTAATTATAATAGTTACGAGAGTTTGTGGGATCTTTGTGACTTTAATCCAAGAGTTTTAGTGTCTTTTACTTGAGTTTAGGGGAGGTAGTTGTCTTTTGGCAAAACAAAGGGGGGAAAAGTGTCTTTTGACCTAACTTTTCTTCCTACGTAGAGTTTCCTAATTCAAGAGGGTTTCCTACTTATGAAGTTGATTTTTTTTCCAACTCTCATAAAACCCTCACTCTCCCTATTTCTCTCTATCTCTGTCACGTCTCTTCCTCTCTCACCCGAACCCTCTCTCTCTCACTCTCTCTCTCGTCTCTCTCTTGTAGCCGACGGCAACCACCGCCACCGCCGCCGTCTCTCTATTCCGTTGAGGTAATCTCTCTTCTATCTTTTTCTTTCTCTCTTTCCTTCTTTCTCTGTTTCTTTCTCTCTCTCTCCGTCCGTCTCTCTCTCTTCTCGTCCGGCCTCCATGGCTGCGGGTTAGATCTAGTTTTGTTTCTTCTTTTCTTTTCTCTTGTTGATCTCTTATTCTTGTGATCACTTGTTCATGATTCATGTATGTTGCATGTAATCTTTAATTTTCAGTTTGATATTGTTAGGATCATTGTTCATGGATTCCTAGGATTGATAATCAAGTTTTAGGGTTTATCATGTTTTTGGGTTATGGGAAAAATCCTAGTTTGGAGGAGAAGTTTGATTAAACGATTTTGATGTTTGAATGATCATAGTATGTGGGTAACAATCTGATTTGATGTGGGAATCATGTTATATTAGGTTTATTATGAATATAGGATGAACTAGATGATTGGGGGAAAAGTTTCATGAAAATTGATAATTCCCGTAAGGGTATTTTGAGTGAAATTGGAAACTTGAAACTAGTGTATCTTTTGATTCAGGAATCGAAATTAAGATCCGTTTGAGGCTAAACTTATTATTTATAATGTTTTGAATCCAATGGATATGTTTTTGAAGCATGATCTGTTTGGGAAACTGGAGTAATAAATTGATGGAGTTATGATAGGTTATGTATGTTTTAGGTTAGAGGATTTTGAAGCAAAGTTTTGGGTATTGTTTTGAAGTATGAATTGAGTGGGATGTTAGGTTGGTGGTAGAACCCTACACCATTGACTATCATATGCATGTAGCTAGTATAGCAAGTGTGTTTCTAGAATATTTGTTTGATTAAAATATTGTTACGTCTAGGTGACGAGTTCGTCGACGACGAGTACGTAGCGTACGTTGCTTGATTGCTATAGTTGGAATTTGCTTTGAGGTAAGTAAACATGCCAAGCCTAGTGTGCTTATCTCTTTCGTGTCAAATGAATACTTTGATTTGCTACGTCTCAAAATGTGTTTACGTGCTACATGACTTGGAATACATGATTTCTACTTGTTAAATGTTTTTGCTGAAAACATCACCATGATATTAATGGACTATAACGTAAATTGGAAGAAGTTGTGCGGGGACATTATTATTATTCTCTTTAGGCGGTGGTGGATGCGGTCCCGTCTCTTTTTGATCCGGTTGCAAGGCCCCGGATAGGGGCATGTACTCACTCCTCTGGCCGGCGTAGTCTTAGGGGGGTGTTGACACTTAAGATCATGGAAGCTGTGGTTTATTTGGTTTTCCCCCGTCACAACGAATTAGTAATGATGATTTTTGATTTTTGGTAATGGAAAAGAGTTAATGATGGATTTTGCATTTTGTAATTATTATGGAATTGGTTGGAAATATTATGGAATTGGGGACTCTTATGTTTTATTACAAGAGTCAACTTTATTACCGCTGTGTTTGAGAAAAACTCTTACAAATGAGAAGTTGTTTTATAACTATCCCATCATCTTTTTACATGTTTGGGTGTTTATTTACCAGTATTTCATTCTGAATTTGTAATGTGGTGTTTCTTTTTTATTCCGCCCCACAGATTTAGAGGATGGTTATCTGGCATAGAAGGGGACGCGTATCGTCATATGGATCACTAGTAGTTTTATTTGAACTCTTTATTAGTTTAAACACTTTAGATTGTTTATGCCCGGTTTGAGGCTACAGTGTTTTGGATTGTAAAAATGGATAGTTATGATGGATTTTAATTATTATTGTGGATGTTTTTGCTTGAGAACCATGTTATAAAATCTCCTTGTATCCGGGCTCCTCTCGGGTACGGAATGACATTCCCGGGTCTCCGGCTTGGGCCATTCGGGGGTGTTAAACTTCCGATTGTTCCATATAAATTTCTTCCTTTAATTCTCCGTTTAAGAAAGCCGTTTTAACGTCGCTTTAGTGTATTTCAAAGTTGAATATTGCAGCAATTGCGATAAGCATCCGGATAAACGTTATTCTGGTCACAAGAGAATATGTGTCAAAGAAATCTTGTCCTTCTTCTTGCCTATACCATTTTGCGACAAGTCTCGCCTTGTACTTGTCGATTGTACCATCGAGTTTAACCTTTTTCCTACAAATTCACTTACAACCTAGGGGCTTGGAGCCTTGTGGAATGTCTACTTATTCCCAAGTGTTATTTTGAAAGATGGATTCAATTTCACTATTCAATCTCTGGTCATGGATTCTTTATAACTTTTTGGATCATTTTCCGTTATATATGTTAGGAAGGTTCAAAATTTTTTGCCATTTTGACTCGTTTACTTCGCATGACCTCTTCTTCCTGGTCATTGCTAATGGCGGTTTCATGGGAACGTTTTTCAGGAGCTTTTACTTCCTTTGTCTTGATATACATATTGTATAGTAGATAATATAACTACTTAAAGAATCACAATATGATTAAAAATAAAGGAATAAACTGTGAAGATATTGGAGTATAATTTTGTAGACAAAATGTCATAAGTAGTATGACTTTTTTCTTATTTTTTACTTTCTTCTTAAGAAATGATAGTCCAAACTCTCTCGGGCATTAACTAAAGAAAGATGATGTGCAAATGTCTCAGTTCAATTCAAATAGTCCATAGTTAGTTATTCTTGAATCACATTCTCAATCCGGTGACTTTGAAATAAACCAAATCAATTACAATTTAAATTACTAAAAAGCTGATACCAATTACTGTTATGCATTTACGAGTACATAATTTATTTTTACTTGAAACATGCATGAACCATGAGTTTCATTTTTTCACTTTTCTAATGGTCTTTATATTAATAAATATAATAAACAAAACTGTTTTTAATTTTCAAAATATTTCACTAAGTTAAAGAAGATAAAACGCTGGAATAATATGTTTTAGACTCTAACATGCTTTTTCTGAAAGAAAATTAAGAGTGTAAATATTTATGGGGTTACCATGTCGATGGAACCATGAAAATTTATTTGATCCATGCCTAATATTGCTACATTAGGTTTATGTACCAAAGAAACTTGTTTCATTAGGTTTATAAAGTATGACGTTACTACTTACTAGATTGGTAATACATAATTGCTGACTTATAACAGTTTTGAAAGTCTAGGGCAATGTTTTTATATTATGCAATATTCTTTTTTTTAATGAACGGATATTTATTAAATTGCATTTACACATTGATTACATACAAGTGAGATCAATCCCATTACATATTCTAAATTATTTCATTTATAATCATAAAAAAATATATATGTACATACACAATTCTAGGTACCCATGTATGGATGTGCATTGCATAGGCTTAGATTGACATATCGTATCCTCCAATAGAATCATTCTCTAAAGTATAAAATTTATATTTTCTTGAAATTATTGATTGCTGGACACAAAAAATATTTTCCATCAAAATATGCATTATGTACTCATATCCTATGTGACATAAGGATATGCTCAATATTAGCAGATCTTATATGAAGGCCATGATACAAGCCTCTGGTCCATCTCAAGAAGCCCATGATACAAGCCTCTGGTCCAGCTCAATTAAATCCCTATCTGCTTCACACTGCAAGCCCATTATTTTGTGAAACCAATTCGTATAAGGGCAACGTTGTCTTTTTATAATGTTTGCTAAACCATAATGCTTCATCAAAGATCCAACCGTTGGTTTAGTGTCGTTAGATGTAGCTTAGTATATAAGCTCTCTTTTCTCTGATTTAGGGTTAAGGAGGCTTAGGTGTAATACACCACCCTTGTGCATATTCACGGCTGTTCATCTCTCTCTTTGATTCAATACAGATTTTCGATCTTTCTCTGCAAATCTTCTTCAATTATTTTATGGTATCAAAGCTATGGCTCTTTCTACAGCCTCAAATCCACCCATCTCAACCCCAATACACTTTCTATCCAATATACACAATCTATTGCCTTTCAAGTTAGATGAATCTAACTTCGTCTTGTGGAAACACCAAGTTTCTTTATTTTTTTTTCGTACGCACAATCTGTTTAGCCATTTAGATGGTTCATCCCCGTTTCCTCCTCAGTTTGTTGCTGATTCTACTGGTGTTCAAATCACCAACCCGGATTATAGCCCTTGGATCCTGCGAGATCAAGGAGTTCTCACTGTTCTGAACTCCACCTTGTCTACTTGGGCTCTAACCCTAGTTATTGGGTGTGGGGATTCCAGATCCGCCTGGATTTCTTTAGAGCGGCTCTATACTAAAACTACCCTCCAAACCTGCAAGAAAGGTACTGGATATATCAAGTCCTACATGCAGATGCTCAAATGGATTCAGAAACAACTGGCAATGTTCTCTATTCACACTGATGACGAAGATATGCTCCTGTATGAACTCAACGACGTGCCTCCAGAATTCAACTCCCTACGATCGTCTCTCCGAACCAGATTGGAGCCCTTATCGTTTGAAGAACTCCATGTTCTTCTTCGAGCGCAGGAGCAGATGTTAGAATCCCAAAACCCTAGCCCGGATCTAACGAACCCCGCTGCGTTCTACGCCCCTCAATCTTACAACCACCGTGGCGGAGGTGGCGGCCGTCACAATGATGGTTCCCGCGTTGGTTGCCGTTCAGGTTCTCGTGGTGGTAACCGATCCGATTCTCAACGAGTCGCACGGTTTGAATATGGATACAACTGCGGTTCTGGATCGGGCTATAGGTCTGGTTCCGGATCCGATTACGGATCTGGGTACGGGTATGGTGATGGAATAGCTTCCCTAGAGGCAATCTGTATTTTGTACGAACACTGTTTGGCTAGAATATTCATTTATCATTTATTGGGATATTTAATATAATGAAGTCCTTAGATACAATGTGTTTTCTATCTTAAATATCCCTAGTCCATTATATTGGTTAACTGGACAATCAACTATAGACTAGTATGTGGGTAGATTTATATGGAGATATCAAGTCTAACACATGGGTATGCATTAGGAATGATGTCATACTGGATTGACCCACGACGAGAAGGCTACATTAGATTATGTTAATGTCACAAGCTCTTCTCGTAGTGCTAATGGTACTGTAATTCTTAGACTTGAAGTCACTAGATACTGTAGTTGTGAAATATCATGCTTTGATATTATCAAACGTTGCGCCTTAATCGGGTAACTATAAAGGTAGTTATCGTGCATGAAAGGAAGCAAGATTAGAGAATTGTAGTGACGTAGACATGATTTGTCCCTCCACATAATGGGAGTAAATATCCATGGGCCACTCGAGAGATGGTGCTTATAGAATGTCTGGCCCGAATCAGATAAATTAATATGGAGTTATTGATGTTATCTGCGCAGATACATATTCCCAGAGTGAAGAACTATGGATTGGATAAACATGTGTGACTAATATGTCTCGTGTCCAATCCGGATATGGAGACAAAGGGATAACACAATACATGAACATTGGGCACAAGGTTTATCAGGATCATTGACTATTTCTTTTAGTTGGGTGGCATGGATGTGTTGCTAGACACCGCTCCATGTTAGTAAAGAGTTACTACCAACTAAGTTGAAACCTATGGGGTCACACACCGGATGGATTAAATTGGATATTGGTATTAATTATTTGGACTAATTAATAAAATGATCATAACACAACCACAAGCAAAGTTAGTGGGACAAATTTGCAAGTGGACTAATCCATGTAAGGACATGATTAGTATTGGGGATTTTGTGTAGTTAATAAAGAGTTATTACTATATAAAGGAACTCTAGCTTGTTATTTTCTAAACACTAGTCATTATTGAGAGAAGATAACAAAGCAAGAGAGAGAGAGAGACAAGACAAGGAGGTTCGCCCCCCTAGTCTGTCCGCCCCTTTGCCGTCGTTGGCCCTCCTTTGGGCGTTGGTGGTTGCTCTGTTTTGCGTTATCTCTTCCTCCTTCTTCCGTTGCCAGCCTATCTAGGTGAGAAGGAATCTAATCAATGATCGTAGAGTCGAAGACACTATTCTTCGTGTGATCTGCCAAACTAAGGTACACACCTATTCTACTCTTATCATGTTATGATTGCTTGCATGTGATCCTTGGAGGGATTTGAGCAGGATTATATTTTTTTATTCTGCTACGTTACCTGCATCAAAACCCTATAGTGGTATCAGAGCCACAGGTCGTTGCGCATTACGTGGTCTTATATGTTACTGTTTTTCAGTTTTTACACCGTATAAATTGTTTTACGCGAAAATTGAAATTAATTAGCATATTAGATGCAAATTGAATATGATTCTACCAAGAAAGAACTAATTTTACATGGGATGTAGGAATTAGTTAGCTTGGATCACATCGGATGTGATGAATTTTAGATCTAGGAACTAGGGTTTGGGCACAAGTTGGGAGAATGAATTTTTCAAACTTGGAAACAACTAAACTTGGGAAACAAGGCAATGAATTTTTTTAGAAACAATTACATAGAAGTGTCCGGCCCCCTAGGGACCGCCCCCTTGCCTTGCCGCCCAAGCTAGGACTTGTCCAAGGGCTTGGGCTGGCCTAGTGTGCGGCTTGGCCGCGCGTGGGGCTCGTCCGACAGGCCCAAGGCCGCGCCTTGGTCCTTGGGTGGTTCGGCCATGGCAATGGTGGATCCCTTGGACCGTTTTCGACCCTAGTTGCTTATTTTTCAACCAAAATTAAACAAGCGCGTTAAGTTTTAACTGTATTATGTGCTTTATTTCATGGTGGATGGATATGGCCTAGGGTGTGGATGTTTATTTTTGTGGTTTGGTTTACAACTTGTGAGTTGATCAAATTAATGCAATAGTTAGTTATTTTTACGTCCTGCGAGCTGATCATCTTATCAACATGCAAGGTTTTACTTATTTATTTATTTATTCTAGATGCTAGGCTATAATTAGATTAATTAGATAATAGCCAAGAGCATGGAGAAGAAGACCGGAGGACTAAGAAGCCACAAATATGATGACTCCCATCCCAGGCACACGACTATGGTGGAGCACATGGAGATGGGCTTGTCACTTTAGGGCATATTGATATTATCGTTGTCTTGGTAATATCTTAGTCTAGGGGCCATATCCATGCCACATTATTTTCTTTTGTGGATGTTTATTATTTATGTCTTGTTATTTATTTTTGTGTGTATGGATGATACAAGCAGAACGTAACAAGATAATGTTAAACAAGTGTGGTCATTTATTGTGGATTGCCCAATCTAAATAAGTAGATCAAGTTGATGGGATCAACCAAACAATAAAAATAATGACAATTAAATCCATCAACTGGAAATATTGCGTTTTGCCTTTTCTTACCTCAACACCCTTCATGATTAAGGTCCATTAAAATTCGGGCTTGCCAAAGCAAGGCGATTTTAATTCACCTTGGTGTGTTGCGGCGACACAAGCAAGTAATGTGTGATTGTTGAAGTAAGAGGTTGGACGCAACTAGGCAACATAAGTTGGATTGATGAGCCTAGAGGCATGAAAATTAGGTGTTATCTATGGATTAGATAATGAATAAAGGGTTATTCACCTAATTGGGTCAAGAGTTGCATGGGATGCAATTGGAAGGTTTCCTACCTAAATAGCCTATTCTTGGGTGACTTGCTAAAGCAAGCTCAAGAAGAAGTGAAAAAGTGATCTTGGACTCACTAGAAAGCATATATGATATTTTTCGCATTAATGGTGAGGGCTATTAATCCGAGAAAAATAATGGGAGCTACATTTAATGATCTAGCCATTGTTGAATATAGTTAAAATTGTTCAAAGTACTAAAATTGCATATTTCTCATTTTGTAGAATTCCAATGGCAAACAATCATGTATCGACTTCATCCCTGCGATCTATCCTTGAGAAGGACAAGTTGTCTGGAAAAAATTTCCTTGACTGCTACAGAAACTTAAGGATCGTCCTTAAGCAAGAAAAGAAACTGTACGTCTTAGACAATCCTGTACAAGAACCACCCCTGGATGACACTGTTCTAGCTGCCGTAAGGATGATTCTAATGATGTGACTTGTCTCATGCTTTGCACCATGACCTCTGAGCTCTAGAAGAAACATGAGAACATGGAAGCCTACGATATGATCGAACAATTGAAACAGTTGTTTCAAGAACAGGCAAGGCATGAACGGTATGAGGTGTCCAAAGAACTGTTCAAGAGCAATCTCGCAGAGGGGAACCCAGTCGGGCCTCATGTACTCCGTATGATCGGATACATGTAGAACCTCGAAAGGTTAGGCTTCCCATTCGGCCAAGAGTTGGCAGAATATCTCATCTTGCAATCGGTGCCTGATAGTTATAACCAGTTCATCATGAACTATAACATGAATGAGATCAACAAAGCTCTTCCAGACTTGCTGAACATGCTAAGGACAGCTGAACAAAGCATCAATAAAGGCAAAGGCAAGGCCATACTGATGGTCAATAAAAGAAGGGGCAAGGGAGTTTCCTCTACTTCCAAAGGAAAGCGCAAGAAAGTTTCAAAATCCAAGGAAGCCTTAAAGCCTACTGGGGGCGTGGCTAAGGGCGAGTGTCACTACTGTAGCCAGCCGGGTCACTGGAGGAGGAATTTCCCTAAATATCTGGAGGATAAAAAGCTTGGAATAGTGACTCCACCGCCACCAGGTAATTTTTTTGTAGATATCAATCTTTCTATTTCTTCATATTGAGTATTGGATATTGGATGTGGATCTCACATTTGTCGAAATGTGCAGGATTTGAAAAGAAATAGAAGATTAGCTAAAGGAGAGATAGACTTGCGCGTCGGGAATGGAGCAAGAGTTGCTGCATTAGCTATAGGCGTGTATGAGTTATCTCTGCCTTCAGGGCTTATTTTAGAATTGGACAATTTCTGTTATGTGCCTGCTATGAGCAGAAACATAATTTCTATATCTTGTTTGGACAAGAAAGGTTTTTCTATTTCAATAAAGGACAAGTGTTGCTCCATTTATTTTTATAGTATCCACTATTATAGTGCGCATTTGTCCATGGATTATATGTCCTTGATCAAAATAATGTCATCTATAACATAAATACCAAGAGGATTAAAACTAATGATATAAATCCTACTTATCTATGGCACTGTCGTTTAGGCCATATAAATGAGTCATATGAGACATGTGAGTCTTGTTTATTGGGAAAAATGACAAAGTCCCCATTCAATAAGAAAGGTGAGAGGACTAGTGAGTTATTGGCACTCATACATACTGATGTATGTGGACCATTTCCCACGCCAGCCAGGGACGGTTACACCTACTTTATTATGTTTACTGATGAATTAAGTAGATATGGATTTGTGTACCTTATGAAGGCCGAATCCTATTCATTTGAATTGTTCAAGGAATTCAAGAATGAAGTAGAGAAGCAGCTTGGCAAAAGTATTAAGGCTCTACAATCAGATCATGGAGGAGAATACTTGAGACACGAGTTTGACGAGTATCTTAGAGTGTGTGGGATAGTATGAAAACTCACTCTACCTGGAATGCTACAATAGAATGGCGTGTTCGAGAGGAGGAATCGAACCCTACTGGATATGGTTGGATCTATGATGTGTCAAACGGATCTCCCGGTATCGTTTTGGGGACATGCTCTATTTACTGGAGCTTTCACCATTAACCGTGTTCCATCCAAGTCGGTCATGAAGACACCATAGTGTCGTTTATGAAGATTTGGGTTTTCGATGTCTATGTAAAACGTTTATAAACATACAAACTCGAACCCTAAGCGGATAAGTGTAAGTTTGTGGGGTATCCTAAGGAAATGAAAGGATATTGACTATGATCAGACCTTTTCACCAGACGCTATGACTAAATCCATACAAATCCTACTTGCTATTGCACCTTAAAATGACCATGAGATTTGGCAGATGGATGTCAAAACAACATTTTTGTATGGAAACTTCCTCGAGGATGTGTACATGACACAACGGGAGGGTTTTTTGGATCCATAAAATGCCAATAAAGTATGTAAGCTACAACGATCCATCTAAAGCAAGTTTCTAGGAGTTGGAATCGACGTTTTGATGACGCGGTCAAAGAGTTTGGCTTCATCAAGAACGAAGATGAGCCATCTATTTACAAGAAGGTTAATGGGAGCTCTGTTGTGTTTCTGGTCTTGTATGTGGATGACATACTGCTCATTGGAAATAACATTCTTACTTGCAATCTGTTAAAGATTGGTTAGGGAAGTGTTTCGCGATGAAGGACTTAGGGGATGCAACTTATATACTTTATATCAAGGTCTATAGAGATAGATCTAGGAGGCTGCTCGGCCTAAGACAAAGTACATATATAGACAAGGTGTTGAAACGGTTCCACATGCAAGATTTCAAGAAGGGATACTTGACCATGTCGCATAGATTCACCCTCTCGAAGGCTGACTGTCCCTCCAATGAGTTTTAGAAGGACTGCATGAGTAAAATTACCTATGCATCGACCATAGGGTCTACCACGTACGCCATGTTGTGTACTAGACCAAACGTGTCATACGTGTTGAGTATGGCAAGAAGATATTAGTCTAATCCAGGTGAGAGTTATTGGATTGTGGTCAAGAACATCCTCAAGTACTTGAGAAGAACTAAGGATGCGTTCTTGATATTTGGAGGAGAGGAAGAGCTAAGTGCAATTGGTTACGCTGATGCAAGCTTCCAAACCGACAAAGATGACTACAGATCGCAATCGGGGTATGTGTTTTGTCTAAATGGAGGAGCTCTGAGCTGGAAGAGTTCCAAGCAAGAGACATTTGTTAATTCTACAACTGAAGCTGAGTACATTGCTGCTGCAGGCGCATAAAAGGAGGCATCTTGGATAAAGAAGTTTATCACTGAGCTTGGTGTGGCTTCTAGGATGGTGGATCCCATAGTGTTGTACTGTGACAACTCCGCGGCGATCGCACAAGCCAAGGAGCCTAGATCACACCATAAATCAAAGCATGTAATTAGGATATTCAATCTCATTCGTGAAATTATCGATAGAGGAGATGTGAAGATATGCAAGATTCCAACGGATGACAATCTTTCAGACCCACTGACATACCGCTCCTTCAGCGAAAGCATGAAGGGAACACTAGATCTATAGGCATAATAGATGCACCATATTGGCTCTAGTGCATGTGGGAGACTGATGTAATAGGTGCCCTAGAGGCAATCCATATTTAGTACGAACACTGTTGGGATAGAATATTCATTTAATATTTATTGGCATATTTAATATAATGAAGTCCTTAGATATAATGTGTTGTTTATCTTAAATATCCCTAGTCCATTATATTGGTTAACATGAAAATAAACTATAGACTAGTATTTTGGTAGATTGAAATGGAGATATCAAGTCTAACACATGGGTATGCACTAGGAGTAATGTCATACTGGATTGACCCACGATGAGAAGGCCACATTAGATTATGTTAAACCCACGATGAGAAGGCTACATTAGATTATGTTAAAGTCACAAGCGCTTCTCGTAGTTCTAATGGTATTGTAATCCGTAGATTTGAAGTCACTAGATACTCTAGTTGTGAAATATCATGCTTTGATATTATCAAACGTTGCGTTAACCGGGTAACTATAAATATAGTTATCGAGCATGATAGGAAGCAAGCTTAGAGAATTGTAGTGACGTAGACATGATTTGTCCCTACCACATAATGGGAGTAAATATCCATGGGCCACTCATGGGATGGTGCTTATAAAATGTCTGGACAGACTCAGATAAATCCATATGGAGATATTGATGTTATCAGCACAGATAAGCATATTCCTAGGATCAAGGAACTATGGATTTGATATACGAGTGTGACTAATATGTCTCGTGGCCAATCCGGTTATGGAGACAAAGCGATAACACAATACATGAACATTGGGCACAAGGTTTTTCGGGATCACTGACTATTTCTATTAGTTGGGTGGCATGGATGTGTTGCTAGACACCACTCCATGTTAGTAAAGAATTACTACCAGCTAAGTAGAAATCTATGGGGTCACACACCGGATGGATCAAATTGGATATTGGTATAAATTAGTTGGACAAATTAGTAAAAGGATCATAACGCAACCACAAGCAAATTTAGTGGGACTAATTTGCAAGTGGACTAATCCATGTAAGGACACGATTAGTATTGGGGATTTTGTGTTGTTAATAAGGAGTTATTACTATATAAAGGAACTCTAGATTGTTATTTACTAAAGACAAGTCATTATTGAGAGAACATAACAAAGCAAGAGAGAGAGAGAGACAAGACAAGGAGGTTCGCCCCCCCTATTTCGTCCGCCCTTTTGCCGCTGTCGGCCCTCCTTCGGGAGTTGGTGGTTGCTCCGTTTTGCGTGATATCTTCCTCCTTTTTCCATTTCTAGCACATCGTGGTGAGAAGGAATCCAATCAAAGATCCAATGTGTGGATACTCGTAGAATCGAAGAAACCATTCTTCGTGTGATCTCTCAAACTAAGGTACACACCTATTCTACCATTATCATGTTATGATTGCTTGCCTGTGATCCTTGGAGGGATATGAGCAGGATTAAATTTTGTTATTCCGCTGCGTTACCTGCATCAAAAACCCTACATATGGTAATTTGGTTCGTGGATCTTCGGGTCGCAACCACAGTGGGTCTAGAGGACAATCTGGATCCGGGTATGGTTGTTCGGGTCAGGGCGGACCTGTCAATTGCCAAATCTGTGGACAAAATTATCATACAGCACTGGATGGCTATCATCGTATGGATTATGTGTACCAGGACCGTCTTCCACCTCAACAGTTGTCTTCTATGGCTGCTTCGTCCAACAACACCATTGTCTCTCCCTCTCCTGAAGTGTGGCTCACTGATACTGGGGCCTCGAATCATATGACAGCAGACTTGCATAATTTATCTCTATCTGAGCCTTACACTGAACCGGATTAGGTCACCGTCGGTAATGGCACCTCCCTCTCTATTCAAAATTCTGATAATGCTCTTCTTACGACTGCTCATAATTCCTTTCAATTGCATAACACTCTGCATGTGCCTGAACTTTCTGTTAATCTTTTATCTGTTAATAAATTATGTTTAGATCATGATGTCCACTTTATTTTTAACCAAACCTTATACTGCATTCAGGACCAAGCGTCGGGCATAATATCAGGGTCTTTCTAAAAATGGACTTTATCCGATTTCTTCTTCCTCTGGTCCTCAAGCATTATATTGACAAACAGTCAAGTATGGTATTTGGCACTCTCGACTTGGAAATCCCTCAAACTCTATTCTCGTACATTGTGTTAAATGTCGTTTGCCCGATTCTGTTAATACTGCTGATGCTTTTATGTGAATCCTGCTTAGCAGGTAAGATGTCTAAATTGCCTTTTTCTAAGTCTACTTTTCCTGCTGATACTCCATTGCATTTGATTCACAGAGACGTTTGGGGCCTGCCTCTGTTCAATCATATAATGGGTATAAATATTATGTATTATTTATTGACGACTATTCTCGCTTTACTTGGCTCTTCCCTCTGCATGTTAAATACGAAGTTGTAACTTCTTTTACTAAGTACACATTTTTTATTGAAAAACTCTTTGGTAATTCCATTAAATTTCTGCGGTCAGATGGTGGTGGTGAATTCACTGATTTTGGGTTTCAAAAAAATTTAACTGAAATTGGTATTAGTCATCAATAGAGCTGCCCTCACATGCCACAACAAAATGGAGTGGATGAACGTAAACATCGACATATAATTGAGACCGCTGTCACTTTACTAGAAACAACTATTTACCAAAAATATTGTTTCATGCAGTGGCTACTGCCACTTACTTGATAAATCGCTTACCTAGGAAGAACACTTCTAATAAGTCACCTTTTGAACATTTATTTCATACTGTTCCAGATTATCAGCATCTTAAAGTTTTCGTATGTGCGTGTTATCCTTGTCTTAGGCCATATATGCACTCTAAATTGGATCCCAAAACTATACCCTGTGTTTTTCTAGGTTATGCAGATGGATACAAATGTTATTTGTGCTTTGATTGAAAAAAAAATTGATTCTTTATAAGTCGAGATGTGATCTTTGACGAGTTCTCATTAGGATATGCTACTACTGGTTCTGTTTCTACTTCACTGGACTCGTCAGTTTCAGATATTTCCATTTAGGTGGCTCCCTTGATCCACGTTTCCCCATTGATACTACCTGCCCCATAGCACATACACATACTTATGAGGGGTTCCCTCATCTAGTGCAGCCAACTGATACGTCTGGGTTTTCATCTCCGGTGCCTTCACAATCTCAAGAATAGATTACTACACCCATACAAGAACAGTATTATGGTACAACCCACTGTCAGTATAGGCGAGGTGCTATCATCAGGGGTTCCCACCCCAATGATGATGCCCTCCTTCCCCTCCTCCTAGGGGTCATCATATGCAAACCTGTAGCAAGTCGGGTGTCATTAAGAAAAAAATACATCTTTTTGCTTTTCTAAGTCTTCTTCTTGTTCTGGATTTATTACTGCTTCTTCTTCAGCTTCTGCACACACTGCACCCAGTGACCCTACTAGCTATTCAGAGGCTTCGAAATATTCGCAGTGGCAACAAGAAATGGATGACGAATTTTGAAGCCTCTTACATCAACAAACTTGGGAATTAGTCTAACCTCCACCCAATTCTAATATAATTGGGAATAAGTGAGTATTTAAAACTAAGTATAATACAAATGGGATTGTTTCTCGCTACAAAGCACGCTTTGTTGCAAAAGGGTTTTATCAAAACCCCCCACGTTTATTACTCCGATACCTTTAGTGCGGTTGCCATACATGCCACAGTTCGCAGTATTTTAGCCCTAGCAGCTTCCTTTTCGTGGCCTTTACAACAACTAGTTGTCAAGAACGCCTTTTTACAATGTTTGTTTTTTGTGTGAAACCGTTTATAAGAACTAGCCTACTGGTTTTGTGCACCCTCCCTTTCCCAAACATGTGTGTCTACTTAGGAAATATATTTACTACTTATTTATTTTCTCTCAGTTTTGTTACGTCTTTTGCTGATTCATCATTATTCATTCGTCACTCCAATAATCTCATTACTATTCTTCTTTTATATGTCGACAATGTTATCGTCACCGGAAATGACTTTGCGTATATTTCTACGCTTGTTAGTTGTCTTAAATATGAGTTTGAGATGATGAATCTTGGCCCTCTTACCTATTTTTTGGGGCTCCATATCACCATATATGCTGGTGGTATTTTGGTCACTCAAGAAGAATATATTGGGGATTTACTTACTCGATTTAACATGGGAAATTGCAAGCCTACCCCTACACCATTGGCGGCTGGTGTAAAATACAATTTCCTTGACGGTTCTCCCCTCACTGACTCAAGTTTCAATCGATAACTTTTGGATCGTTTGCAGTATTTAACGTTTAGCCGACCGGACATTGCTTTCGCGATGAATTAACTATGCCAATTTATGAATAATCCTACTTCGCTACATCTCAGTGGTCTAAGCGTATTTTACGTTTTTTAGAAGGCACTAAACACCATGTCATTTTTTATAAGCCCGGTCACTTACCCTTTCAAGTGTTTGCCGATGCAGATTGGGCCGACAATCCCACAGACTAGCGAAGTACAGCGGGTTTGGTTGTTTTCCTTGGGCCCAACCCGATCCATTGGGCTTCAGAAAAATAACCCACCGTTGCGCGATCTTCTATCGAGGCGGAATACCGCGCTCTCGCCGCTGCTGCGGCAGATATCTCTTGGTTCAAACAACTTTTTCATGATTTAAAATTTCGTATTCCTACTCCTCCGTTAGTTTGGACTGATAATTATTCGGCTATTGCTCTTACCGCAAACCCCCTCTTTCATGCACGCGCGAAGCACATAGAATTAGATTACCATTATGTACGAGAAAGAGCTCTTCGCAAAGAACTTACTATATCTTTTATCTCTAGTGCAGACCAAGTAGCCCAAGTCTTCACTAAAGCTCTTCCTCCATCAACCTTTGTAGATCATAAAAGTAAACTGATGGTCCAAGCTTCCCCATCAGTCTAAAAGGGCGTACTAGCAGATCTTATATGAAGTCATGATACAAGCCTCTGGTCCAGCTCAATAAGCCCATGATACAAGCCTCTGGTACAACTCAATTAAATCCCTATCTGCTTCACACTGCAGGCCCATTATTTTGTGAAACCAATTCGTATAAGGGCAACGTTGTCTTTTTATAATGTTTGCTAAACCCTAATGTCTTTATCACAGATCCAACCGTTGGTTTAGTGCCGTTAGATGTAGTTTAGTATAAAACCTCTCTTTGCTTTGATTTAGGGTTAAGGAGGCTTAGGTGTAATACACCATCCCTGTACATATTCACGGCTGTTCATCTCTATCTTTGATTCAATACAGATTTTCGATCTTCCTCTGCAAATCTTCTTCAATTCTTTCACTCAATCCCTTGCTTTTATGTATATAAAGATAAAAGATTTTGCCATGGGAGATGCACATTTAAGTTCTCTTCGTACCTTTGAGCTGGTCAAGTTATACTTTGAGCTTTTTGGACTCATGGTCAAACTTGTACTCTTCTTTTGAATGGTTTCCCTGCATATGCAATCCTGAAAAAAATTTCTAAGTATCTGTTTCGTACAAGTTTAGCAACAGCAAATAATTAGTGCAAAAACGCAAAACCGCTTTACCAAGCGGCTGCTTTCTAAATGATCTTTAACAGATAAATGAACTTAAAAATGATTGAAAACAGCACACAAACATATTTTGAAGACTGGTTTGAGACAAAACCCTGTTTGAATGGAGGATTGCCCAACAAGCACTAAATCATTCCGTATGAGTAACATCTGTAACCCTACAATAATGAGTAACCCGGCCGTGAAAGAAAATCAAAATAGTTACGACGAGAAAGAGACTCTGCAGTATGAAGTTTTTAGAGTTGTTGGCCTTGCCTTTGATTCTTAATGGTTAAGCATGTACATAAAGTAACTGTAGCCTCGTAGGGTCCATAATAGTTGTATAGAAGTAGTAGTAATGATTTTAAAAACCATAAACTATTAGGTTACTACTTTTAACCACTTTTTAGTTAACTTACATACTTAATTATGTAGTATCAATCCACACTTGTTGCTTATATACCAGGAAACGTAAACCCTAAACCGACTTTAAAAAGCACTTACAAAGGGTAAAAAGGTCATTCATGCAGCCCAATATAATTGAATATTATTTGTTCCTGGCCTTTAAATAGCTCCTTCCTTCCCATCGAACAAACTCATGAAAATCTTCCTTTCTTTCTTTCTCTCTCATCTCTCTCTAGAATTCACTTCACACACCTCTCTTCAGAAATGGAGAACAGAAACCTACCAGTGGTAGCCAAGAAGATGTGGAATCTAGTTCGCGTGATGTACTATATGCTCAGGAAAGGCATAGCAAAGCCAAAGCTCCTGATGTTCGATCTAAACATGTTGATGAAACGTGGAAAGATCGCAGGGAAGGCCCTCCAGAACCTCATGTTCCACCACCATAACCGCTCACGCGCCGCCCACAACCTCCCCTTCCAGATAGACCCACGCGACTTCGAGTTCAGCTGCACCAACACCCCTGCCACCGCCTCCGCATTCCCTTTCAAGATCTCCAAGCGCAAGAACAACAACCAGTCCAACTTCTTCAAGTGCATCAACGCCCCGGCCACCGACGACGAGGTCCTGACAACCGTCAAACGGGCGTTCGAGATGATGCAGGAGAACGAGGCGGCGGTGGCAACCCCGGAGCGCTGGGACGTTTTCTACACCCCGACGGCGACACCAGCGCTGGCGGTGTATGGGCGGACGCCGTTGGTGAGGATAACGGACTCACCGTTCCCGTTACGTGACGGGGAAGGAAAAGGTGGCCACGTTGATAAAGCAGCTGAGGAGTTCATTTCTTGGTTCTACGACAAGTTGAGAAAACAATCAAAAATGTCTCCTTTGTGTTAATACGACATAGTAATAGTAACTTATTGAGTTTTTGGATGTAATGTTGCACCTAAGATGTGTAATTGGTGTACCATGCAATTAACAGTACTCCCGAAATTGGTTTTAGTTTTTATTGAAGAAAGTTCGGGATTTAGATTGTTGTATATAATATCCATACGAGTTTAATCTAGTTTGAAATGTATAAATAAAATAAATATATACTTTTTGATGTTTCTGTACCGTTTCTTCGAATAACACGTCTGTCAAGTTAAAGTTGAGCAATCATGCACCATTCCACTAAGTCTGACAGGGTTGCAATAATTTTGAAGTTGGTCTTACAAGTGCGTTTGCTTTTACTTTTGCTTTTCCTCGAGTCAGAATGCATTTGGTGGAAAATCACCCACTGATTCTGGAGCTGCTTTCAAATTATAAGAACTAATCACGTCCGTACAAGCTACAAAGCTTTTGTAAATGATGTTTTGTGACCACCACATCGGTTCCCAATTTACTAAAAAAATCTCTTAAAATTATAGATTTTACAGAAAAAAATGGGGAAACCAAAATGAAGAAGTAGATGAACTTCTCTCTCAATTTCATGATGAAAACTCAATACAAAACCTAAATCCCCAAAATGTGTATCTCTACTATATAAAGTTTGTAAAGGTTCACATGATGCCTAAGTTCCTAACGTTTAATACCCGTTTTGCCCCCATGTCTTAATTACTAAAAATTAATTTACACACAGAAAACCTACCGTAATAACATAACTACCTTTTTTAAAAGAAAAGAAAAAAGAGTCATCTCTCAAGCCACAGACGGTTTCTGCAACTCTCATCCCACACCGGACAGTCCTTTTATACGTTGATTGTTGATTGTTGACACAGGAGAAAGACAAAAAAGCTCTTATACGTTTGTTGAGTTGTAACCCTACAACTAGGTTATCTCAATAATCGGGATTATGGCCAATCCTTTTATATATGACTTTCTCTACCCTCCTCAATCACTCTTTTCTGCGATCGTACATGAGAGTAGGTGGAGAGGCCGTCTCGGATTTGTGATAAGCAAGAAGAAAACTTGTTGGTATCAGATACCAGTGGATATGCTTGGGTTCAACCATCTTGTGAAGCAGGAAGAAATCAAGTTATTTACCCAATAAAAGAACAAGAAACAAAGGTAGAAATACAATTTACATTACCTTTCTAATTTGTTTTATTTGGCCAAGTTTTTCCAATTTGGTTATGTTCTGATGAAGCATTCGCTTCACCTTGAACCAGTACAAAAAGTTAATTATGCTAAAAAACACTCTTGATTGCTAGTTTGATTTTTCTTGGTCTACCTCTCTTTTCCGTTGGGTTTTTAATTGATTCAAACAAAGAAACAAAAAAAAAAGAAAAAAAAAGAATTGGCACAAACCAATTGCGTGCATTTGCACATTTGTGTATGAGTGGCAGGGGTAGTGTTTGTGTTTCAATTGGTTAGTTTGGTCGGTAGTTTTTTTTGGGTCAAAGTCTAGCTAGTTTTTCATTAGCTATATGATTGTTTTATTTTGGTAGTCTCATTATTGTTTTGGGAAAACAATTGTGGACGGATACATTCCTAGTTTGTCTAGGATTCTTTTTGGTAGTTACTTTGGCCCTAAGTCTTGTACTAGTATATATATTAGGGTCATGATTTCGGTAGGGTGCTCGCAATTGTTTTTGGCTTCTCATCAATAAATTGGATTTGGTTTGGCCGTGGATTAGCAAGTCTCAAAACTAGTGAACCACGTAAAATTTTTGTGTTCTTGATCTTTTGTTTGTTCTTGTTTTATCTTGTTTCTCGCGTATTGAATTCCTAACAAGTGGTATCAGAGCCCGGTTCGTTGAGATTCATGATGAGAAATGACGTTGGTTCGTGATCAAGATTTGTCGGGTTTGATTGGAAGATTGGCTTTCTACTGGTTGTCCTCTGAAATAGGTGGTGCAAGGACACCAAGACTTTGTTGGGAGGCTATCAGGGTTACTTGTTGGGGGAGAAATCGGGCTCTTATTCTGAAGCATCGTAATTGTGGATCTAATTTTAGTACATCCGGCACGCTTTCGGTTCCGGCATGCGTCAATCGATATAGCGTGTTCAACCCGACGAGTGATCTGGATCTATATTTGGATTTGGCAGCTAGGAGGATTCAAGCCTAGTTGGTGGCAACTCGAATCAACTAGCGTGTGGAGGGAGTGTCCCAGGAATCGTGCACCAGGAGATTTCGATTCAGGTGGAGGAGGACGCTCAAGGACGATGTAACTCTCTAGGCCCCTTGGGGGCGGTTTGGGCTCCAGGCATGGAGCATGGCGCGTGTTGTTGGGCACACGGGATTGGTGGCGTGTTATTGTGCACACATTGGTTAGTGGCGCGATTGGATCTTGGATTGACGCGCTTCAGTTATTGGTTTTGCGCATCGGTGCGGGTCGCGGCGCAAATTGGCATGACATTGTTTGATTGGCTTTTTTGTCACTAAGTTTCATCGGGGAGACGTTGGGTTATGCATAGTCATGGTGCATTGAAGAGGCGTTTTTGGGACGCATTGCGAGTGTATTGATATTCCGCAAAATGGGAATACACTTGGATTGGGTTTGTTGATGAGAAGAATCGGTTCGGGAGCTATGGATTTTGAATCAAGGGGGAGATTTGTTGGGTTTTTAGTTGATTCAAACAAACAAACAAACAAACAAACAAGAAAAAAAAGAATTGGCACAAACCAATTGCGTGCATGTGCACATGTGTGTACGTGTCGCAGGGGTAGTGTTTGTGTTTCAATTGGTTTGTTTGGGTTGGTAGTGTTTTTTTGGTCAAAGTCTAGCTCGTGTTTCATTAGCTATAGGATTTTTTTATTTTTTATTTTGGTAGTCTCATTATTATTTTGGGAAAACAATTGTGGACGGATACATTCCTAGTTTGTCTAGGATTCATTTTGGTAGTTACTTTGACCCCAAGTCTTGTACTAGTATATATATTAGGGTCATGACTTTTGGTAGGATGCTTGCAATAGTTTTTGGCTTCTCATCAATAAATTGGGTTTGGTTTGGCCGTAGATTAGCTAGTCTCAAAATTAGTGAACCACGTAAATTTTTGTGTTCTTGATCTTCTTGTTTGTTCTTGTTTTCTCTTGTTTCTCGCGTATTGAATTCCTAACAAGTGGTATCAGAGCCCGGTTCGTTGAGATTCATGATGAGAAATGACGTTGGTTCGTGATCAAGATTTGTCGGGTTTGATGGGAAGATTGGCTTTCTGCTGGTTGTCCTCTGAAATAGGGGGTGCAAGCACACCAAGACTTTGTTGGGAGGCTATCAGGGTTACTTGTTGGGGGAGAAATCGGGCTCTTGTTGTGGAGCATCGTAATTGTGGATCTAATTTTAGTACATCCGGCACGCTTTTGGTTCCGGCATGCGTCAATCGATATAGCGTGTTCAACCCGACGAGTGATCTGGATCTATATTTGGATTTGGCAGCTAGGAGGATTCAAGCCTAGTTGGTGGCAACTCGAATCAACTAGCGTGTGGAGGGAGTGTCCCAGGAATCGTGCACCAGGAGATTTCGCTTCAGGTGGAGGAGGACGCTCAAGGACGATGTAACTCTCTAGGCCCCTTGGTGGCGGTTTGGGCTCCAGGAATGGAGCATGGCGCGTGTTGTTGGGCACGCGGGATTGGTGGCGTGTTATTGTGCACACATTGGTTGGTGGCGCGATTGGATCATGGATTGGCGCGCTTCAGTTATTGGTTTTGCGCATCGGTGCGGGTCACGGCGCAAATTGGCATGACATTGTTTGATTGGCTTTTTTGTCACTAAGTTTCATCGGGGAGACGTTGGGTTATGCATAGTCATGGTGCATTGAAGAGGCATTTTTGGGACGCATTGGGACTGTATTGATATTCCGCAAAATGGGAATACACTCGGATTGGGTTTGTTGATGAGAAGATCGGTTCGGGAGCTATGGAGTTTGAATAAAGGGGGAGGTTTGTTGGGTTTTTAGTTGATTCAAACAAACAAACAAGAAAAAAAAGAATTGGCACAAACCAATTGCGTGCATGTGCACATGTGTGTATGTGTCGCAGGGGTAGTGTTTGTGTTTCAATTGGTTTGTTTGGGTTGGTAGTGTTTTTTTGGTCAAAGTCTAGCTCGTGTTTCATTAGCTATAGGATTTTTTTTATTTTTATTTTGGTAGTCTCATTATTATTTTGGGAAAACAATTGTGGACGGATACATTCCTAGTTTGTCTAGGATTCATTTTGGTAGTTACTTGACCCCAAGTCTTGTACTAGTATATATATTAGGGTCATGACTTTTGGTAGGATGCTTGCAATAGTTTTTGGCTTCTCATCAATAAATTGGTTTTGGTTTGGCCGTAGATTAGCTAGTCTCAAAATTAGTGAACCACGTAAATTTTTGTGTTCTTGATCTTCTTATTTGTTCTTGTTTTCTCTTGTTTCTCGCGTATTGAATTCCTAACAAGTGGTATCAGAGCCTGGTTCGTTGAGATTCAAGAGGAGCAATGACGTTGGTTCGTGATCAAGATCAGTCAGGTTTGATGGGAAGATTGGCTTTCCGCTGGTTGTCCTCTGAAACAGGGGGTGCAAGCATACCAAGCCTTTGTTGGGAGGCTATCGGGTTACTTGCTGGGGGAAAATCGGGCTCTTGTTGTGGAGCATCGGAATTTTTGATCTAATTTTAGTACATCCGACACGCTTTCAGATCCGGCATGCGTCAATCGATATGGCGTGCTCAACCCAGCGAGTGATCTGGATCTATATTTGGATTTGGCGGCTAGGAGGATTCAAGCCTAGGTGGTGGCGCCTCGAATCAACTAGCTTGTGAAGGGAGTGCCCGAAGAATTGTGTACCTGGAGATTTCGCTTCAAGTGGAGGAGTACGCTCAAGGACGATGTAACTCTCTAGGCCCCTTGCGGGCGGTTCGGGAACCAGGCATGGAGCATGGCGCGTGTTGTTGGGCACGCGGGATTGGTGGCGTGTTATTGTGCACATTCGTTGGTGGCGCGATTGGATCTTGGATTGGCGCGCTTCAGTTATTGGTTTTGCGCATCGGTGCGGGTCGTGGCGCAAATTGGCATGACATTGTTTGATTGTTACTTTTTTCACTAAGTGTCATTGTAGTGACGTTGGGGTTTTAATAGTCATGGTTTATTGAAGATGTGTTTGTTGGGACGCATTGGGAGTGTGTTCAAATTCCGCAAATTGGGATACACTCGGATTGAGTTTGTTGATGAGAAGAATCGGTTCGGTAGCTATGGAGTTTGAATCAAGGGGGAGGTTTGTTGGGGTTTTAGTTGATTCAAACAAACAAACAAACAAAAAAGAAAAAAATAATTGGCACAAATCAATTGCGTGCATGTGCACATGTGTGTATGTGTCACAGGGGTAGTGTTTGTGTTTCAATTGGTTTGTTTGGGTCGGTAGTGTTTTCTTGGTCAAAGTCTAGCTAGTGTTTTGTTAGCTATAGGATTGTTTTATTTTGGTAGCCTCATTATTGTTTTGGGAAAACAATTGTGGACGGATACATTCCTAGTTTGTCTAGGATTCGTTTTGGTAGTTACTTTGGCCCCAAGTCTTGTACTAGTATATATATTAGGGTCATGACTTTTGGTAGGATGCTTGCAATAGTTTTTGGCTTCTCATCAATAAATTGGGTTTGGTTTGGCCATGAATTAGCTAGTTTCAAAACTAGTGAACCACTTAAATTTTTGTGTTCTTGATCTTACTTTTGTTTTCTTGCTTTCTCTTGCTCTCTCACGTATAGGAATCCTATCATTTTCAACAATGTTTGTGAATTGCAGGGGAAAAAGATTAATTGGTTTAGGACTCAACATCAGTTTGATCAAGCTTCTTTAGTTTTTGTTGTGGACATCAATATTGAAGAGCTTCTTTCCCAATATTTATAGGGCTTTAGTCATGAATTACTTGATTCATGAGTAAGGATATATTTAGACATTAATTAGTTGGGAGGTTCTCGAACTGAGATCTTAAAAGATGTAAACAATGACAACGAAATTAGTGGACAAGTATTGAAATTGATAATTTGATTAATCCTAGCTATATATGTTTTCTGATGTTTTCTGATTTACATAACTATTGCAAAACGCATTTATTTGGGAAGGTTAATGCTCTCACTGTCATAAGAAGAACTGAATATTAGAGTCGGGCTCGTCTTACACTCTTACACCCAGTCTTTTGTTTTAACACTAGATCGAATAGGGATTCATGATGTAGAAACATAAGAAAAATCTGATTATCCACTATGTCTAAACTTTTTTATATTGAGATTGATTGAACGGAAACCAAATAAATCTAATATATATGAGGGAAGACAATAATGTAAATCATCAAACATAGAAACTCATTATCATCTCCTAATCATTATCCACTATAGTTATCTATGCCTGGCAGATGAAATTGAAGAAACTTATAAGTTGTTTTAAATGAATTTTCATGTAACAAATATTTAGTACACGGGTTTCATAAAGAAGCCATTCTTCGAGAGTATCTAATAAGGATATTGATAGGTTTCATATATTCTAAACATCTTGTCCTAATCTCTATTTAAATTATCTTGGTTCATTTACTTACTATTTAGAGCCTAATTACGAGAAAGAATCAGCCAAACTAAGTTGAATCCTTTCTAATTGTTGTCAAATAGGAAAAAGGGAGAAAACAAAAGTGTAAAGCAAACCTTTTTTTTTTTTTTTTTTTTTATAATAAGGTAAGAAATTCCATTAAGAACGCACCAAGCAGGCTACAAAAAGTTAAAACCTACCCAAACTAAGACGGAACAGAGGCACAACCTACATACAAACTACTATTTCACAAACCAAAATTTCCAGTATATGAACAACAAAACTACTGGAAGAGATAACCACTAGCATAGACTACCCAAACTAAAGCCTCCAGAATATGTACATCAAAAGCAACTGGAAGCTATTACTAGGAACCAAGCTTAACTGATTTAGCTAAAAGATGTGTCTCTTTAACCCAACCACGCGGTACTTTAGCTATAATACATTCCCAGAAGTTCCTGCTGGCCTGCTTTATATATTCCAAAATAGGTGCGTCCATATAAGATGCTTCTTCACTCCCCTGTATCAAGTGGAAGGAGGTAGGACTATCAGTATATATAGTTATGCTATGTTGAAAATGAAAATGTGCAAAAAGTAGTCCATGATAGATAGCTAAATCCGTATTGTATCGTGTCGTGCAACTGATGGGGCAGCCATGACGTGGCTGTAAATAGATACCAACTGCTCCGTGAAGTAGTGAACAATTCCAAGCACCATCAACTTTCAAGTCAGCCTCCGTATACGGTTGTTGAGAGTGGATGGTGTTGGTTATAAGCGATAAATAGCGATTCACATTTGAGCCTTGCGGACAATGCGTTAGGGGGTTGTCAGGAGAAGATTGGCATTTCTGGATCTCGACATCCGCACTGTCAAAGAAAGCTGTTGCTGTGGCAATCGACCAATCGCAGGATCGAAATACAACCTCATTACGCACCTTCCAAAGTGACCATAGGAGAGGAAGTATTGGGATGAGATGAGTGTTTGGGTTTTGAATAAGTTGGTAGATTAAGGTTGTAACTGAACATGAGGGTGAACAGTGAAGCTTTTGACGAGCAAAAACTGAAGATATTGGGCATAAAAGGAAGATGTGGTCAATGGTTTCAGGATGATGGTGGCAGAGGGGACATTTATCTGAAAAAGATGGTAGTTTATTGGCAAGATTGGAGTTGCAAGGAAGACCATGTGGTTGAAGGCATTTCCACAAGAAAAGTTTGTATTTTTCTGGAATAGTAAGCCCCATAGTTTCCCCCATGGTACATTAGACGCGGATGGCATATCAAAATTGCGTGCTGGAAAAAAGAGAGGGCTTGTTTGAGCTTCCAAAAAACGATATGATGACCTCGTTGTGAAATTACCCGATTTAGTGAAGGGCGAAACAATCTTATCCAGACTGTTATCTAAGGGTAGATGAATGGTGCAGATACGCTGAACCAGAATGTCGGGAAACAGGGTTTTTAGGATATTGGTGTTCCACATTGGTTTATCTGCAGATGTTGTGAGAAGCGCCGAAACTTGAATTTGGTTGAGAGAGGAAGTGTTTAAGAATTCCTCTAATGGATATAAGAGGTGTGGGATCCAGCAGTCTTTACCCACATTAGAAGAATGTCCATTGCCAATATTCCAGGAGTAACCTTGTTGGATTAACTTGCGTCCTGATAGGATGCTCTTAGCACACACCAGGAAGCTGATTGGGGAATTCGTACTGCTGAGTCGCCGAGACTGGCAGCAGAGAAATGATGCGGGTATTTGGCTTTGATAACTGTAGATGATAAGGTGGTTTGGTGTGATAACAGTCTCCAGTAGGAGAAGGCTAAATAGGTCTGATTTTCCGAATTCTGATTCCAAATGCCCAGTCCACCCTGAGATATAGCTTTACAGAGTTGTGAGTCAGGAACCAGTCATAGGGGCTTTGAACTGTCGGGATTACGCCATAATTTCAGGGTATGGTAATTCAGTTTTGTTGTAGCTGTAGTTGGGAGTCGGAATGCCGATCCAAAGTAAACTGGTAGCGATGATAATACTGATTTGACTAGTGTCAGCCGTCAAGCTGGAGAAAGTAAGCGAGATTGCCACGTCCCAAGCTTAGCCATAAACTTTGAACTCGCAGCATTAGTTTCTTGAGTTTTGTTACGCGTCTCTGCCAGTGGTAATCCCAGATAAATTGCATTCTTTCCTGGAGGAATAGGTCCGAAGAAAGATATGAATTGCTGAGACAACAATGGCGGGATATTTGGGCTAAATAAGAAGCTTGACTTAGCAAAATTTATTGGTTGCCCATAAACACTTCCAAATCTGTCAAGCGCCACTGCTAGTTCGCTGCAGGAAGCCAAGGAGGGTTTAAAAAACAGGAGACAGTCATCTGCAAATAGTAAGTGCGATATCGAAGGAGAGGTTCGCGATAATTGTAGTCCTGGTACTGATCCTGTGCCATGCAAAGCATTTAGATGACTGGATAGAGCTTGTAGGTAGATGATGAATAGATAAGGGTATAGTGGGTCTCCCTGTCTGAGGCCTGCTGTAGGGTAAAATTGAGGGGTGGGAATGACGTTTACTAGCACGGATTAGGAGTCTGTTCCGATGCATTGGGAAAGTAGGCGCACTCATTTGTCAGGAAATCCCAGGCGTGTTAGACAGGATTCCAGGAAATCCCAATTTACACGATCAAAATCTTTGCTCATGTCCAATTTTAGTGCAGCCAGATATGCTCCCGTGCGTTGCTTCTTGATTTTTTCAAATAACTCATTTTCCACGAGGATATTATCCGTACTTAGTCGACCAGCGACTAAGGCCGACTGGTTGGCAGTGATGATCTCCGGCAGGATAAGTCGCAAGCGATTGGCTAAGACTTTGGCGATGATTTTATACACAGTGGTGCATAAACTTATTGGCCGAAAATCAGAAGCCACCTGGGGGTTATCCGTTTTAGGAATGAACGTAATGGATGTATGATTGAGCTGCTTGAGCATATAGCCTGAACTGAGAAAGGAAAGGATTGCTGGTGTTGTTGACTCCCCAACTATATTCCAAGCTTTCTGGAAGAAAATTGGCGGCAAACTGTCCGATCCTGGGGCTTTATAGACGTGCATTTGGAAGACAGCTTTCTGAACCTCAGAAGCTGTGAAAGGTTTAAGGATAATCTGGAGGTGGGAATGAGACAAACGAGTATTGATTTATCCCATCCTTTACAGCTTTCAATGGAGGTAGATGATGGTGGTGGTTGATAAAAGTCCTTGAAGTTCGAGTATAGGTGATTACTAAGCTCATGCTGAGTGGAGAGCATGTATCCATCAAGGGCTCGTAGTTGCATTATGCGGGTTCGGGAAGTACGGTGCTTAAAACAAGCATGAAAGAAGCGTATGTTTTTGTCCCCGCGGAGCAACCATCTATTTTTTGCTCGTTGAGCCCACAGGATTTCCTCCTGCGGGTATTGTTCTTCCAGAGCACATCGTGCTTGCTGCAGTGTTTGATGCCAAACACGTGGGTCTGTGGTGGTTGGTGGTGTTGAAGTGAGACTCTGTAAGTGGGTCCGAGCTTGATTTATTTGTTCAGCTAACGGACCAATACCATTTCGTTCCCACGAGCGCAGAAATACTTTGGCAAGCTTGCATTTCATAACTCGCTGAAAGGATGGTGAGCCAGAAAATGAAAAGTTCCAGGCTTGCTTAATTAACTCAAAACAACGGTCATGGCGCATCCAAAAAGCTTCAAATTTGAAGCTTTTCGCTTTGGGCATATTCTGTTTTCGGACATACAGGAGGCAGCGTCCGTGATCAGATGCCATAATAGGTAAATTGAGTAGGTAGGAGTTCTCATATAAGGATAGCCACTATGAGTTTGCAAAGGAGCGATCGAGTATTTCATAATTGCATCGTTCAGCCCTCTTGCTAGACCAAGTGTAGTGGGATCCTCTATATATTACTTCCCTGAGGTCACAATCATTAAGAAAGGATCGAAAACGAAGTGCATTAGGAATATAATTCAGCGTTGGGGCACCAACTATGAACTTATCGGAGTGATGAAAAATCTGGTTAAAGTCTCCAATACATACCAAAGGCCCCGAAACATTACTTACAATAGACTGAATTTGATTCCAGACATGTGGTCGTTGCGGTATACTTGGTTCTCCGTATACGCAGGCTAGATGCCAAGAAACAATATTAGAGACTAATCGCCCAAGGAAAAGGTTTTTCGGTTTGAAGCTAATATCAAAATTCACAGGTGCACGCCATGCAACTAGGAGTCCTTCACTAAGACAAATGGAATCAACTCCATCTGTAAAGGGGAAGCCCCATTTGGAAGCATAAATTGCTGCTATAGGAACTGTTGTTTTGGTTTCACACAAGATTAAAAAGGCGGGTTTGTAATCCAGGATAATTCGGCGCGCTGTATGAATTGCCAGGGGATGTCCCAAACCCCGACAATTCCACGCCAAATTCGTCAGTGCGGTTGCCGCGACTGTTTTGGGGCAGTCACGGAGAACCCATGCATATTATCAAGTGCAGTTTTATAAAGTTCAGCTGACGAGTGGGATTGGAAATAAATTGGTAAATACTCATCAGAAGGGGGGGGTGTATCATAGTAATATGAAGTAATAAAACTTTTTGCTAACCCGAGGAAGAAGGGCCTATTTCAGCAGTAAAAGCAGTCCATTTGACCCCACGGATCCTTACAAGTATGGGAGTAAACTTCTGTCATTTACCTGCAAGAAGTTTGAAGTGGCTTCGACGTTTTCTGGTATGCATGTGAAACTCATCATCAGCATCTCCAGAGTCAAAATCAGTGAAGGAGTCACCTTCAAACGTCGTCGTGGTATCGGAATCACTGCGAAAATCGATCCCTGGGCTTAATCCCACCTCCCTTAATTTCCGGCGGAAAGGAGGTCAAAACCACAATAGAACGCCAGCTGAGATGGAGGGTTGGGTTCCTCTGCCGTCACATGGATTGTTCTTTCAAAGGTTCGTCGTTTGGTATGGAAGAGGCTAATGAATGAGCCCATCAGCTTGTGGGTAGTAGAAGTGATGGAGTTACAAAGCAATCTGGGTTGTCCTCCTCTTTTATGGTAGTAGAGTTTCAAGTTGGGCATCAAGTTAAAAAGCTTGTTATTAAGGCTATCATTAAGTACCTTAAATGTGCTCAAACCTGGACATTACCTGAAACTTTTTTCATGAAACTCTTCTAAACGGCCTATGGAGCAATTTATAAATGATAGGCCTTGTGATGGCAAATTCCTCGTGGAGCTCATAAAGCAAACTTCATAGGCTCAAATATTTTCTAGAAATTTTTTCTATGCTCATCTCAACCACCTATAACACTCTCCACCACTGGTTTTGTCATCTCACCTTGTATATATTTTATTTTTTCCTCCAAAACGATACATCAATCCCTCTAGGAAAATGAAGGTCGTCTCCTCCAACGTTAGGAAAAACTATCGTTGCTTCTCCATTTTGACTTATGTGGTTAGCTTTCATAGGCTTTCTCCTACTCTATCAAGAAAAATTGGTAATGTGAATCATTTTATCTATCATAAAGATTAATACAAATTTGTTGAATGACCCAATACTGACGCCGAATTGAATCGAGGCATTTTATGGGAGCAGCAAGAAGCAACGAAAAGAAAGGAAAATCATGAAAAACACTAGGGGAAAAACCTCTCTAGGTTAAGGAAAACTTCAATAATCCATAACATATGAAAATCAGTCCACAAGCCGGACTTAAATAGATGAAAATTATAATTATTTTAAATATGGTAAAAGACACTGATCACCCCTGAGGTTAGCACTAATTCCACACCGCACCCCTGTGTATTGAAAAAAGACACTTTGCACCTATTTAACGGAATATTCCGTGGACAGTTAGCACCCTTCTGTTATATTCCGTTAGAAAAGTGATTGGTTGAATTTTTTCGAACCATATTACCCCTGTGTAAACTTTTTGGACATTTTGCCAATATTTATCATCAAGAACACTAAGAACGTCACCACCCAAGAAATTTTAAGAAACTACAAGTAACATCACCCACATTTGTAGTAAAATTCAAGAACGAAATGAATAACAAGGAAAAATCAAAATGACTTTTTATTAAAATTGAGGCTATGATCATCCACATCTACAATTATACGATTATAATCATCCACATCCACATCAGTACCTCGTACCAAAATCCACAGGAAATGTAGCAATGTAGAAACTAACCCCCCTGACACTAGATACATAAACCATGGGTTCACCAAAATCCACAAAAAAGTTCATCTTTTTAATAGAAATTGGAGTAGATCTGGACTACAAAATTGCCTTGCAAATTTATTCAAATCGCCTTGCAGATCTGGAATACAAAAGCAAATCGCCTTACAAGAATCAGAGCTTTATCTCTGAAGTTACGAATTCGAGAATGCGAGAGGACGAACCAGAGTGAAGAAGGTGAGCGATCGCTAGGGCTTGGAAAATCCACCTAAACAACCTTCGGAGCCACCATCGGAAACCCAACAACATAATGGCAAGATCCCCATCTCTCATCCGTCGGTTCTCTGCTTGATTTTGCCCGACCACATGGGTGGTCAGTCCTCGTCAGACGCCACCGACGCAAGGAAGGACCAGAAGGAGATTCAGAGGCTCATGTTTGAGTCCTCCGCCGCCGCTTCCGTCAAGCACCACCACCACGAACAGAGCCACCACCGACAGGTTGGTTTCGGTCCGACGTGGCTCAAAACCACGATTCTCTGTGGTGGTTGGGTGTTGAAGGAGGAGGAGGAGAGGAGAAGAAGGATGGTGTGGTGTGGGTTTCTGGTGGGCTCTGCTTCTATGAGATTCAAAATTCAGATCAAGGGAGAAGATGAAAGAAAAGAAGGAGAAGAGGGCGACTGGTTCTCTTCACAGTAAGAGGGGAAGAGAGAAAATAGGGGGAGGGAGAGAGAGAGGGATTAGGGTTAGAAGTGAATGAGAGTGGCGGGTAAGGGTAATATATAGAGGTAATTTTAGGACATTTTAGGGGTAAAATAGTCTTTTTTCCGAGCATTTAGTCAACCGTTACCTCCATCCACAATTTGGGTGCAAAGTGTATTTTTTCAAAACACAGGGGTGCGGTGTCGAATTAGTGCTAAACTCCGGGGTGGTCAGTGTCTTTTACCCTTTTAAATAAGGTAAAAATCCTAAAATTAATGCTAAACAATAATGCTAACCTAATAAAATAGTCAGCTTAAAATCCACCCAAACTGCAGATTTCAACCCTTAAACAGTTGATTTTGGCCAAATCAGGGTGGTGCCCGTGACTTGTTCCAGGTTCCTTTTAGAACGTCATTTCCACTCAAAATAATGTATGGCTTTGCCCAAATCCGATATCCTTCAATTCTGCCCCGGATTCCTCATTTTGACTGAACAACTTTTCTGAATATGACGAAATAATTGTCCATTTTCCTCCTACATCAGTCACCCCTTCTTCAAAAGAACTGGTCCTCGAGTTCAATTCAGGATCATGAAAGAACGTCTCCACCAAGAACAGATCACTAAAGCAAGATGGGAACTTGAACGAAAACACCAACGACTCCTCTAATCCAATTTTCACATCATTATCTTCATCTTCGTCTCCATAGTTATCATAAAAGGGTGGTTTATTCCAGTCTACATAACTATCGATTGAACTTGAAATACGCTTATAAAATATTGCATCACCATAAATATGTTCAACTACTAACGTACCGGAATAATCTGACACGTCAGTATTCAAACTTGCTCCTCCATAACGCTCGTTCCGACCACCGGAATCACCTTCATAGCGGATCTCGAACGCGGGCTGCGAGTCGTGATCAAAGGCATTGCGATCCTCGAATTCTCGTTCCGCTAAGTGTTGAGTTAATTCTGCAACCTGCCGCTGCAAGTACGCACCGCAAGGCCATGGGTTAGGTCTGCAATCTGCCTTTGCAGATCAAGTATCATCATAACGTCTTGGACGTTACGTTCTTGTTGGGGGGCTTCCTCAACCGCAACCTACCCGCAGCCGCCAGGTCGTCCACGTACCATGGTTATGACGATCTTCTACCAACTGACGCTGAATTGAATTGAGGCGTTTTATGGGAGCAGCAAGAAGCAACGAAAAGAAAGGAAAATCATGAAAAACACTAGGGTGAAAAGCTCTCTAGGTTAAGAAAAACTTTAATAATCCATAACGTATGAAAATCAGTCCACAAGACGGACCTAAATAGCTGAAAATTCTAATTATTTTAAATAAGGTTAAAATCATAAAATTAATGCTAAACAATAATCCAAACCTAATAAAATACTCAACTAAAAATATCCACCCAAATTGGGCTCAAATCAAAATCCTAATTATTAAATAAATATTCTAAAAATAGTGTATGACTTTGCCCAAATCTGACATCCTTCAATTTTGCCTGTGATTCTGTGTTTTGAATGAAACAGCTTTTCTGAATATGACGAATTAATTGTCCATTTTTCTCATGCATCAGTACTCAATATTCAGTGCAATCTCAATGATCCCCCAACAGTTTGCAGCTGAATTGTAGAACAGTCCAAGATATGTTTCATCATGTTTTGCACGTTTGCATTTCTTTTTTTGGTTGAAGTATCAATCCAATGAAATCTCAAATTTTAAAATCTTTTTTTTTCATCTGAATGAGTTGAAAAGTCATAGTTGGATTGTTTTTCTATTTCTTATTTCTAAGGTTATACGTATAGTATTATATGAAATCCCACCTAATTTGTTCCCCTAAATACAATCGTATAGATTCTGAAAAGACATGAAGTTCATGCAATTGCTTGCCGTTGTATTTTATACCACCAAAGGTAGAATCGGACGTGCTTTTGAATTGATAATATTACTAGCACTTAAGTCAAAGGTTAAATCTGACAAACTTTTGAACTAAAAGCTCTTATTATGTTTCACGAAATATTACTGATGAAGTTGGTAAAGGTTGATTATATAGTTTTTCAAGTAAGATTGCAGGTAAGAGGGATAACTATGGGAAGATTGGTGAAAATATAAGAAAGATATATTCTATATGAGTGATGTGGGACGAAATTCATCGCCGAGCAAGATGTTTTTTATCGAGTGTCTTGAGGTTTAATCTATCCTTGAAATATACGCTCTCTATATAATCAAGAATTTGATTGTTTTGGTATCTTTGTTTAAGTCTGATTATCAACATCATGTCTAGCTTAGCAGAAGTTCATTGTTTATGTCAAATTTGATCTTTTCTATAGCAGGGACATAGTTGATAATAATAATTTTCAGTATGTTTGCTTCATTAATATTCCTTTTCATTTTCCTCCTCAAATGAGCACTACCTTTCATGTCAGACTAAATTTTCACTTTGTTATGGGGCAAATGAGATCCGTTGTTCTAATTTTTGGAAGAAAGTTAGAAATAGGAAAAAAAATGCTACTTCATTCTCCCTTTTTTACTTAGCTCTTTGGCGAAAACTCAAGGCAAGGAAAGTACTAAACTTGACAAATATCAGCTCATGATGAGGAGCTTCATTGCCTAAACAATATGCTCTGTAAAATATTTGCAATCATTCGAAGAACACAGATTTATATCAAATAAAATAGTCGACTTTGTCAATAAAGATGAAGTTTTGTTTTCCCATATATTTCCAGGTTGCTATTGTTCCATTGTGTCTCCCATGGCGGGCTTCTACTTCATTTTGTTTTATTAATTAACATGCCATATCCTTTGACCACCAATTAAATGTCGAACATTTATGTGTATTTCTCTAATGACGGTAATAAATCATTGATATTACTAGGAACCTATTTATTTAAAAGTAAGTTCTTACCGAATGTTGATTTGTTGTACTTAACAAGTTTACTAATCTTTACATTAGTGTGTGATGAGAATACACGTGCAACGCACGTGCTGTCCACTAGTATACACAAGATGAGGAAATGACAAGGAAAATAAAAGGGAGAACAAACGTGATTGGTCCAACTGATTAATAACCAACCAATAAGACTGACACAATCATAGCCGATAAACACTTAATGGTAAGCAACTTTGCCACATGGGAGAATGTCTCATAATAATCCACTCCTTCTGTTTGAGTATATTCTTTCTTAAGTGGTTTTGCCTTGAATATCTCAATACTTCCATCTTGTTTGTATTTGACCTTATACACCCATTGGCATCCCACTGCATTGTGCTCTTTAGGTAATGGCACAATCTTCCTGGTTTCGTTAGCTTAAAGAGTTTCTGATTTCAATTTCATGGCATTTCTCCACTCCAATACTCCATGTTCCTCCACATCAGTGGTAGACTCCTCCACAGCAGACACTTGATAAAAATAGTGCACATAACTTGGAGATAACAATTTATTAGAAAGACACTTACTCAAATTATAATTAGTGCTCCAATGTGAACTAGTAGTCACATAATCCTTGAAATATGCAGGGAACCTCCTTTCTCTAGCGTATTTGATTATTTATCTATGTGTGTCAATTGAACCAGTGTTCTCTTGTGCCCCATCTTTAAGATGAAACCCCTGATCATCTCCAGTGATCTATGAGTCATCATAACCTACATGATTCACTTAAATTACTACCTTTGGCAAGATAAAATCACTCTTGAATCTGGCCACTACATCACCATGAAAATGATTTTTATATTTATGAATACAACATCCCTTGACACAAAAAATATTTTATCTTCCAAATTAAATAGTTTATAATCCTTTTTTTCCAAAAACATACGAAAAAACAACACTCTCTAGCCCTGCCATCTCTCCTCTTCCTTGCTTCAAAGTTGAGGCACAAGCCAAACAACTAAAAACCTCCATCGTTCCATAATATGGTTTCCTCTTATATAGCAACTCATAACGAGTTCTGCCTCCCAAAACAGTTGATGGGGTTCTATTAATCAAGAAAGCAGATGTTAAGACACAAACTCCCGAAATTTGGTAGATAAATTGGCTTCAAACGTTATAGCCCCTAGCAACAGTTAGCAAATGCTTACACGTCCTCTCTATCACTGAATTCTGCTAGGGAGTAGCCACACATGACAGCTGATGAACAATACCATTCTTCACCAAGACCTGCTTTAAAAAAATTCTATAGCATTGTCACTTGTGATTATTTTCACAGTATGATCTAATTGGTTATCGACCATGCTGAAAACTGAGGAACTAGCTCCGTAACTTCTGATTTATGGACCATCAAGTATATCCATGTACTTCTTGAGTAATCATCTACTAATGGGAAGAAATATTCATAATCATCATATGTAGGAATCCTATATGGACCCCATCACTACAACAGATCCTGCTTTCAGCGACCAGTTTCATTCCGACTACCGGGATTATGGTCTTTAAAAGCAGTACAAACAGTCTTTTTTATCTGTTAGTCGTCTGGCTTGTCGTATTTTAGATTTTTAAAGACCATCTGTGTTTTTGTCGTGGGGAAACGACTAGTCATCCAAAATAAAAAATTATCAATGACTTGCATTTTTTTCGGGAATGGATCCAAGCATAAATTTGACCAAACTTTTGGGCGGGAAATAAAATTTTCTCTAAAATTTTGGGAGGAAAATGAAATCTCCCCAAGTGTTGGAGGCAAAATCAAATCATACCAAAAAATTAATTCACCATATCTGCTGGCCAACTAACAACTCCCCGCCATTACTCCCCGTTTCAGCCTCCATATCGAATTCACCTAGCTATCGAAGAACCCTAGCTAACTCATCATCTTCCACTCGCCACTACCGCCGACCCTCTCTCTCTCTCTCTCCCTATCTCTTTCCGCACAACCGCGGTCCTCTCGCCACCACCGTTTTTCTCCTTTCCCGAATCGATCGTTCTTCATTCCGATTGGCTCAATCGGGCACCAGCTGGTTCAAGTCTGAGAATGGAGTTTTGGCGCAGGAAGAGAAATTCCATGTCTCACCCATCACAAACATCTATCCTCAGCACTGGTCCGTAACTCTCTGACTCTTAGTCTCAATTTGGCTTCTGAGTTTCTATTGATTATACATGCGCTTTTCAATATGGGTTCTGAATGGTGGCTTGAGCTCAGATCTAACAAGCCCTTTTAATTTCTATGACTTAAACGAAGAAATTTTATTGTGATATCTGTATTTGTAGGCCGGGCTCCATCTTTCATGCTTATAAATTGTATGTGCTTTAATTTTACATTGATATCTGCAAACATTTTAACTATGGGTAAATCATATGTTCGGATATGCTAGCTGAGTGTAGAATGTGGTATATATATATATATATATATATATATATAACCAAGTGGTTGCTATTAACTGATTGGAAAATGTGTATTCATGGGCTGAATGATATATCTATGCGGCAAAATACGGATAGGAATGTGTTTTTTAATGTATATATAAGTTGGCTAGTTGAATGTGATGCGGATGAAACTGAGGTAGCTGAAAATGTGCATGTCTCCCAATTTATGTGTACGGTATGAAGTTTTTTATGTACCCTATGTCATTGCTGCAAGTTCATAATCTGATGTGTCTAAACATTTAGTTGTGTAAGAGGTCATGATGATATGGATCTATCGAATTCACTCATTGAAGCTGTTAGAGTGTAATAGGCCAGGCAAGGAAAATTTGTTTTTGCAGCCTGCTGTTGTCATCTCTTATTTTTTAATGAGTACTGATCCGATCCTCTACATGCTCACAGAAGAGGCCGTTTATGATATTATAGTTGAAATTCACTCTGTACCCGATACAGTGTCATGTTATCGGGTTTTCACGAGTACAGATCTGAGCCCATTTCCGTATTTTCCTCCGTTCATTCCATGTTTGATATTTTTTATTATATATTTCCTCCGTTCAACCTCTTTATTCTGTCAAGTCTTGCGAAGGTCATTTTGACCCGCTGATAATTTGGCAATTTAATGCAAACATTTGTGCATGAATTTCCTCCGTTTAACCTCTCTATTTTGCCGAGTCTTGCGAAGGTCATTTTGACCCGCTGATAATGTTGGCAATTTAATGCAAACATTTGTGCATGAAAACCGAGTCAAAGTGGCCTTTGCAAGTACCCGCATTCGGTAGCGGATGAACGGGTAAATTTCCAAATAATGAATGCTAGTTCATTAATAAGTCAGTTTATTGCAAAATGAAATTATCAATTAATAAAAAAAAGAGAAATATATGAGATAAATTACAGAAAATAATAGTACGTAAAAGTGTTGACCTTGTTGCTAGGTGTACTTGTGAAGGGCATTTAGACCAGCTGATAATTAATGTTGGCAAAATGGTGCAATCATTTGTGTGCCTCCAAATCGGGTCGAAATGTCATTCACAAGTACTCGTGGACTATAAACGATGAACGATTTGAATTAGCAACGAATGGTATTTTGGTTCAAGTCTATGTTATGGCTTAATGCTTCAACCGCTTGGGAAGTTATGAATTATCACATGAATGAAAATATGAAATATAATAGTTATCTTAAACTGATCAATGTTGAGCTATATTTGGAGGTGCTCCATCTTTCATATTTCTAATTTGAATGAGATGCATTGTCTTAGAAATAACTGTTGGTTTCATGATATTAGTGGATGTTAATTCAAGATATTTGTTGTCATGAGTACTGATTTGGGCCTCTTCATGATATTATGATGTTCTTCATGCTCACTTATTGCTGAATGTAAGAGGCATTCATGATATGGATCGTTCGAATTCACTCTTTGTGGCCGATAGAGTGTGATATGCATGGCGAGGCAAAATCCTTTTGCAGCATGTGATCATCGATCTCTTATCTGGTTCTCATGAGTACAGATCTAAGCCTCTTCATTCTTACTGAAGAGGCGATGATGATATGGATCTATTGAATTCACTTGTTGTAGCCCATAGAGTGTGATATGCATGGCTTAAGGCAAAATTTTTTTTGCAGCCTGTGATCATCGATCTCTTATCTGCTGGTTTTAATGAGTACTGATCTGAGCCCCTTTCTGTGATTTACCCGGAATGGTCAAGTTTTTCTAGTGCAGTACTGATATTGCTGTTTATGATGTTCATTATGCGCGCTGATTGATTAGTGCTTGGTCACTGTAAGAGACCCTGATGATATGGATATATATCTAATTCACTCTATTATTGCATATATGTCAGTAACGACATCAAAATCCCCACCCTTTGAAGAGGAGGAGGTCACCAGTGCTCTCACGCGACGGCCTCCATTGTATTTGAAAGCTGCAGTGGTCGTCTCGGATTCAGAGGATGAAAAGGATGACCCACTGAAACTGAATGTATCCCAGGAGTGCATGAAGCGTGTAGCTAAATGTCAAAGGAAAGTCGAGCTACTTGAAGGTAACATAATTGTTGAAGTGCCTGTGGAAATCTTCAAAGGAATGGGTGAATCTGTCGATTAGAGAACAAAATATGTGGGGGAAAAGGCAAAGGAACCAGAAGAAGCTAGATGTTGCTATCTTTGTTGTAGGTTTTGCTTATTTTCTGTTATATATGTAATATTCATTCTTTTCCTGTGACTATTCCCGAAACATTTTCTGTGACAGATATTTGAACAATGCTAGCTATGTGTAAATACTACTAGTGTGTTATATATTAAATTATTTTTATGTTCAAGGACAGTATTACTTTTTGATAATTAGGTAAAAACTAAAATGTTCACATATGTCATCAACAAGATTCGAACTTGGGTCAACTTTGTGTAAAATATATAAACTTCCACAAACCAGTATACAATTATTGATGAAATTGCATGAAATATTCAAGTAGTTGTGATAACTATAGAGTTCTCTTTAAAAAAAATTATTGCTAATAAAAAACGGGCCCTCACCTGATTGGGGGCCTAAAGCAGCCGCCTCGGCTGCCTTACTGTAGAGCCGGCCCTTTTTGTGAATTATTGATTAAATAAATTAAGGTCAAACATAAACTGAAAATTCACCTCTAATGTGAAAGTTGGTCTACAAGGTTCGGTCAACTACGAAGCTAGTGATTGGTCAACTTTTCGGTTTCCACTTAGTCAACCATATATACATATATATATATATATATGTATATTGTTTTGGACGAATAAAGTCAACGGTAATTGAAAAGGTCAACTAAAGTCAATGAACGATCCTAAACTTCACTGTCAATGAATGATCCTAAACTTCACTTTTTGAGGTTAAACTAAGTCAACTATGTCGTGAACAGACAACTTTCTGGTCTCCACTTTGTCATATTAGTAAGTTCGCACGAAGAAAGTCAACGTAAAGGAAAAGGTCTACTGTACAGTCAAATTAGGTGATCGAGCTCATAAGTCAACTCCACAGTCAATGCATGATTGTCTACCCTAAACCCTAAACTTGCCTTTTTGAGGTTATAATAAGTCAACTATGTAGTGAACAGACAATTTTTCGGTCTCCACTTTGTCAGATTAGTAAGGTGCATGAAGAAAGTTACCGTAAAGGAAAATGTCTACTATACAGTCAAAGGTGATTGAGCTCATAAGTCAACTCCACAGTCAATGCATGATGGTCTACCCTAAACCCTAAACCCCATAAACTTGGCTTTTTGAGGTTATACTAAGTCACCTATGTAGTGAACATACATCATTTTGGTCTCCACTTTGTCAGATTAGTAAGTTCGCACGAAGAAAGGCAACGTAAAGGAAAATGTCAACTTTATAGTCAAATGTGAGCTTTGTAATTCAACTGTATAGGTTATGCATGGTATACGTACGTATATACATATATGTACTTGGTAGACCCTAAAACCCTCATATTGAGGTAAGAAAGCAACTCTGATGTGAACGGTCAACTATTAGTTCTCAACCTAGTCAAGCATATAGGTTTGGACAAATGTGAGTTGTAGTCAACTCCACAGTCATGGTCTATTATGTGGTAGGCCATGGGAGTATTATTGATTCTTACCTTAATTTAGAACCGCCATTTTGATTGTCTTATAACCTGTATATTCCACGAAGAATGTCCGTGTCAGATTCTAAAGCAAAGTGAAATTTGTTTGAAACTCTGGGAAATAACTGCTATGAAGAAAATACATTTGCAGGGAAGGGAACTTGCAATTACAATGAAGCATTTGGAGGAAAGTATAATTAACAAAAATATTTGTAGGGGAGGAAAATACATTGAATCAAAATAATTTGTAAGGGATTCAGTTAAACAAAATTCCATATGGACTTGTTTTTCCCCAGTCATTTCTCAAACCTTATACACAAGCCAAGTGCTCTCTGAAGTTCTTCCCGCGACCACTCACTCAGCTCTCTGACCGATTGAACCACTAAATGTCTTCGGAACGGCGAAAACTGTTGGGCCTGAAGGTCATCTGGGTGTTGATTCAAGAACCCACGGATTCGATATTGTCTTAGACTCAAGGACGGTCGGTTTGGACTAACTTCTCTCAAACTCTCGTACATTAGTAGCTGTTGTTGTGTTCTTTTCTTAACTTGTGTTTTATCAGGTCGATTCGTGCTATAGATCTGCAATTCCGTATGTGAATGCATTTGTTCGGACTAGTACTTTTTATTTGGGGGTTTGGTATGAAATTGGATTAGGGATATCGTTATTTCTATAGTTGGGCACTTACTCTTTAGCTAGGGTTGGTCCGAAAAAAGTTGTTGAATTTATCCTTATGTGTTGGGCTGAGTGTTTTTTCTTCATTGTGATGTTGTCAAACTTCTAATTTTGGGGCATTCAAGTATTTGTTTGCTAAATGCATTTACCCAAATCCCAGTTGAAAACTTGGTGCTGAGACTGGGATGAGCAACCGTTTTTATCGAAAACACATAATTAACACATAATTGATAATTGTAATCTATTATCAATTTAATCTCTAAAGGAGTATGATTCAATGATAGAAAACTAGAATAATTACTTATTTTTATATATACGAACTTTAAATTGCTATTTCAGATTATTAGTTATACAATTAGTTATTACCTATGAACATTGATAAAGTCCATTTTTGGGAAAAATAGTTAACACATGGGGAATAAATAACATCATATATATATAGATGACTAGGAATATTTTAGGAATAAATAAGATCTAGCAAAAATAAAAAACGTCAAACAAAACCACAAATACAAGGGAAAAAAACCACCCCTTACAACCTCAAACCACAACCCCCTCCTCAAACCTTGGGACGGAGGTTCAAAAACCATTGTTCAAAATTAAATTAAAAAACATGATTATTAAAGGAAATTAACACAGAAAATGGAAGCAACGACAGACGAGCGATGAGGAGCTTAGTTGGCAGAACTGTGCCCATTCTCCAGCTTCACCTGTGGCTCCATTAGTTCCTAGCAGCCTGCACTCATGGAAGCACACATGCATTAACAACTAGTGATTGGAAATTTCACATCTCGAAAACATAAAGAATAACTTACATACATATGTGCTAAGGCATGTGATTGAAAAATTATAGAACTACTAGCTTTGGTGTTCATCAAACCTGGACTGAGGTATGGATCTCTTGCTAGGACACAACAATGACATCGACCTCACCTCATTTGGGGCCCACATAATTCAAAAGCCGCCACCAAATATATATGGATCAGCCACAAAGCATCTCTCAAATCCAAGAGAGGCAAAAATGCATCTGGCCCTGTCCCTAGACATTCTGGTTTCAGTTACACAGACAATGTTTGGTATATGCCTTCCAACCAGAGCCTTGAAGTTGCTTCCGAAAGAACCACTGCTAGCATCCTTACAATTCCAGATAAGAGTCCTCATGGGAAAGTTAGACACCCTCACTCCATCCCGCAGCCTCCCTGGTGCCCTTCATCTTTGGTCTGCCACCGTTGCTTTGATCTCCTCTTCCTCTACCACATCCATCATACTTCCGCCTTCCGCCAAGAAGCCCCCCTTCTGTAGGACCGTATGAAGGTATTACCCTGAGTTTGTCCGAATGTTTCCCAAATACTCTAGTATCCAGGTTGCCTTGTAGTCCTCCATCATTACATGCCTTGATTATCCAATGTCGGATGGAAATTGGACGATGTACTAGAGGTTCGAGCTCAGCCTCTCATCTGCTGTCACAACCAGTTTGTCTGGAACAACGTCGCCTGCCACCCTTTCTTCCTCCTCAGTGATCATCTGATTGATTTGAAGAGATGTCCAAATGAACCCTGTTTAGGCTCCCTTGCTCTACGATCCATGCTGTTGGGGCCTTCAGGTGAGTCAAGATGGTGGCCATGTTTTTTGTGGGAGGTGGTATGAGTGAGAGAGGAATGCACCAGGTATTGTTGATAACAAATTGCTCGATTCTCTCTTTAAAGGACAAACCTGGTCTCCATTTACCTGGAGCATCCTCCAGATTGAAATGAGGTAATGTGTTGTCCCCTGACATTGACAAGCTTGGCAGAATATAAACTTTATCAGGGATGAAAGGTTATGTCAATGGATAAAGTGTGTAGGCTTTTGTTTTATACTCACTATATAGGTTCAGACTGCAGGAAAATCATGGAGGAGGTGGAGAGTTACAAGACGATGGATAGTTAGAAGATGGAGAGGTGAGGGTACATAGTGGAGGTTAATTACTGCATGTTTTCAAGGGCTGTTTCAGAATTAACTGCTGCTCCTGAAATAACTGCTATGGATTTTTTTGGACGCAATAATAACTGCATATTATTACTTGTTTTTCATAGATTGCTGTCTCATGATCTTCTTTTTTATTTAATTATATTAAATTTTCAAATTAAGTAATATTTTAATTAAATTAATACTTGATTACATTTCGATGGCTAATTTTTATTTTTTTCCAAAATAAAATTACTGGAGGTTCTCTTAACACAACTTATACATGTATTGTGTGTGTGTTTGTGTGTGTTTGTTTGCCAAAAAAAACACAACTTTTGCATATTGTGTACATGAGTTGTGTAGTCATCTTCCAAAGACTCCTTGTTCATGTTCTCAAGCTTTAACTTTTTGGTGCTTTTGTGAGAACCTGCATAAAGCATATTCTGATTCCCCGCTTTATTTGCTTTAAGTCCATTCAGTCTCTTCTTGATGTTGAAATTCCCTTTTGGAGGGAAACCTTGTCTTATGTGACAACCGTACTCTATAGCTTTTACTTTACTTGTGACCTGTGAGAATATTTACAGACATGGATTGAAATGGACAAGGCTGTGTAGGCTTTGGTTTTATACATAGTTGGGAGGCTGTGGGGTTAGGAGAAGATGGAGAGTTATAAGATGGAGAGGTTGGAGGTTAGTGATAATAAATACTTGTTTAAAGAAATATGTGCTGCATGGTTTCAAGATTAGTGCAGCTTACTAGGCACAGGTCCATGAACCGCCTCATTGATTAGGGGTGCCAATGATATCTGTTCAACATGTTTAATTTGAGGTGCCTTGTTCACTTTACGGAATTGACTTCGATATTAGTTATTTCCCCCATAATGCTGGCTAATACGGGCATGTGAAGGCTCTTCGACCCGCTCATAATGCTGGCTAATACGTTTCAAAAGTGTGTGTCTGAAAACCGGGTCGAAGTGGTCTTCACATGAACCTGTACATGATAGAGGATGAACGAAAGAATTTCAAATGGATTTATTTCAGTACAGTTGAAGTATGATATATATGGCTTAATGAGTCAACTGCTTTGAAAGTTACGAATGATGCATATGGTAATTACTTTGACACCCGTTTGGTAACCTGCCATATCAGGGTTGCATTATTTGCAGCGGGGTGTGGTCATGGCTTATATGCTTTTAATGAGTACTGATTTGAGCATTTCATGCCCACTGTTAGCGCTCAATGTGAGGCCGCGATGATATGGATCTATCGAATTCACTCCTTGAAGCTGTTAGAGAGTATTATGGATGGCGAGGAATTTTTTTATTTAGAGCCTCCTATGATCATCTCTTATTTGGTTTTAGTGAGTTCAGATCGGATCCTTTTCACGGTCACTGAAGAGGCCGTGATGATTTTGATCAATCGAATTCACTCTGTAGCCGATAGAGTGTCATGATATGCATGGCGAGCCAAATTCATTTTTGCAGCCACTGATCATCGATCTCTTATCTGGTTTTTGTGAGTATAGATCTGAGCCTCTTTCCGTATTTCCCTCTGTTCATTCCATTTTTGGGTCTGCATATGTTCTACGCATCTCTTCTTGATTGGCAAAACACGCTTTTGTAATGTCATCTCTGCGCCAATTGCGTGTTGAGGGGACGTTCATATCGCGTGCGAGATCCTTGTGCTAATAGATGCGTAGCCCGTCACATATATTAGTTTTCCTTGAACTTGAGTTTGATAGTTGTTATTTTATCCGTTCAACCTCTCTATTCTGGGTGGAGTTGCGAAGGTCATTTTGACCCGCCGAAAATATTTGCGAAATATTATTAACACTTTGGTGCATTCAAACTGGGTCAAAATGTCCTTCGCAGCTACCCGCAGACGGTAGACAATGAACAGATGAATTACCAAAGGAATTTATTTCACTAATAAGTCAAGTAATTGCAAATTAAAGAAAACTATCCATTAATAAAGACAAACGGCCATACATATATAGAAAATAATATATTACCATGAATAAGAGAAAGATATGAGGAAAATTATAGAAAATAGAATTCTAGTCCGCATTGTCCTCTGTGAGTTTTTCATCTGTCGGGGCCTTGCCCTGTTCCTGTTTGTGTGAAAGCTTTCTCCCGGCAGGCCCCCTGTATCTCTTTTTGATTGGGAAAACAGATGCACCAGTTTCTTCATAGAATTCGAGATGCACAACCAACCTATAATTTTCAATCTTCATCTGCTCAATTAACTGGATTCTCCATTCAGTCTCTTATATTTTCCACCGGCTTTCCTCCAATGCAATTTCCCTCTTCTTATACAACCTCATTGAAGGGGAGTCCTCGCTCCTTCAATCTTCATCCGATGAATCAGAGATGAAAATTGGAGCATACTTATTGGACCCTGGCAGCCCTGTGAAAGGACTGGTGACCTCCTCCTCTTCACGCATGCGTTTGAAAATTGGTTTAATGGTAATGGGATTTTGGGGAATGGACTTTGATGGAGTCTTGGAGAAGTGATTTAATTTTCTGTGACTATTTGGAATGGATGTATGAGATTAAATAGAGTTAATCAGCTTTCAGTTTCTCTTTTTTTTTCCTCCTCATTGAACATGCAAGTAATTGATTAATTGATTGCCATGTACATTAATGTTGTTCAATGAGGCAGTTTTGGGAATTCGAACAGTTACTACACAATTTTTTTTAATGGTCATGATGATTAGTGGTTTATAGGTTTATTATGATGTCCGTCATGCTCGCTGTTTGTTTCCATGTAGTACTGAACTGGGCCTCTTCATGATTATTATAATCTACTAAATGCTAACTGTTTGCTCTCTAATGATCCCCAATTTTTCATCACTAGAAACGGTCCATGAATATACCATTGAATTCTCGTGTCTTATCAATGCCCTTGTCCAAATTACTTCATTTTCACTCTCACGTTCATTTTTGATAATGGTTGCGCATTGTGTGGAATTTCAGGAGAGGTAAACTTTTTTTCTATTATCTTGTTGATCAATAATTTTCACATCAACGTAAGATGAATAAACAAAACTAAGCTGTATTTCGTATCACCTGTTGCAGGTAACATTTCCAGGTTCTAGAAATTAATCGATAGTATGGATGAGTGAGCACTCTTTGGACTTTTTCTAGGGGTAAACAAATTTTGGTGCCCCCTTTCATTTTCTTTAAGTCCACTCTCTTCTTGATGTTGATATTTTCGTTTTGAGGGAAACCTTGTCTTATGATCGCACAACATAGCTTTAGAGTAACTACTTTACGTCTAGATGCATTAGTTGTGACCTGTGAGAAAATTTAGAGCGAGTAGATAGAAAAACATGTTAAGTAATAGGTCTATAATCCAGCACCTTCTATGTGGTTATTCCATGCATCACAAGAAAGCTTGGTTGGAATTCCAAAACCTATGGGATTGCTGCATCCAATGGTCCATCGACCATCGAATAAAACAACATATAGGGTTGGGGTGTACTATGGTAGATGAACCATTGACACAACAACCCAATAGAGTTTAGACTGCCATGCCGGCTTTCTGTGATGATTCTCCGTGCCCGGGTGGTGGTAGACGAGATTCTGAATATCTCATTTTCCATTCCCTTCTCAATACGTAATTGTGATGCGTGGAATCGACACAACGAAGTTTCCAAGTCCAGCAGCTCGCTTGTTTGTGACCATTCCACGCATCACAATGTTGTATAAAGTGGGCCATAACATCACAATGGTGTAGTGAAATGTACAAGGCTGTAGGCTCTGGAATTATACACAGTTGGGAAGTTGGGGGGTTAGGAGAAGATTGAGAGTTTAAAGATTAAAAGGTGGGGGTTGGGGGGATAAATTGAGTTTAATAAATTCTAGTTTGAAGATGTGGTTTCATATCAAAATTACTACTGGTTTAAACAGTAGTGCAGGTCCCTAGGTATAGGTTAATGATGAACCTCATTGATTAGGGGTGGCAATGTTCTGAAAATAGTTATAACATTGTTTATTTTATCTCGTTAATCCATAATTTTCACATCAACGTAAAATGTAAAAAGAAACTAAATACTGTATTTCCTATCACATGTAGCAGGTAACGTTTCAAGGTTGCAAAACATTAATCGATAGTACGAGTACATATATGTACTATAGTGGGCACTGTTTGGACTTTCGCCAGAGGTAAACAACTTTTGATTTCTCCTTTCCTTTCCTCCAGTCTATTCTTGATGTTGATATTCCCTTTTGGAGGGAAACCTTGTTTTATGATCGCCCAACATAGCTTTTAGAGTAACTACTGTCAGGAAGCATTAGTTGTGACATGTGAGAAAAATTAAGAGCGAGTAGAAAGAAAAACATGTGAAGTAATAGCACTAAAATCCAGCAACTTCTTTGTGGTTATTCAATGCATCACAACCAAGCTGGATTGGAAGTCCAAAACCTATGGGGTTACTGCATAGTATGGTTCATCGACCATCGAATACATCAATATATTGGGTTGGGGTATACTATGGTAGATGAACCATACACGCAGCAAACCAATAGATTTTAGACCGCCATGCCAGGTTTATCTGTGAGGATTCTCCATGCCCGGGTGGTGGTAGACGAGATTCTGAATATCTCATTGTGATGCTATAAACAATCATAAGAAAGCTTGCTGCCACCTCCAGCAGCTTCTTTATGATTGTTCCAGCATCACAATGCTGCCGAACGTAATTGTCGTCGATGAGCAGTTGTGCTATGATAAACAGAGGTTGGCATCGTTATCTTCTCACCACCAGAAGCTATGCGTCAAAATGCTGCATCAAGACAACCAGAACAACCTTGTGGAGATCGTTGACATCGACATGCTTTCAGACAATCAAAACTCTATATAGGAGGATGAAAGGAGTAGTGAAATGGATAAGGTTGTAGGCTCAGGTTTTACACACGGCTGGTAAGCTGGGGGGTTAGGAGAAGACTGAGAGTTTAAAGATTGACAGGTGGGGGGTTAGGGGATTAATTGAGTTTAATGAATGCTAGTTTGAAGATGTGATTTCATATCAAAATTACTGCCGGTTTAATGAGTAGTGCAGGTCACTAGGTATAGGTTAATGATGAACCTCATTAATAAGGGGTTGCAATGTTCTGAAAATAGTTTTAACATTATTTATTTTATCTTGTTGATCCATAATTTTCACATCAACGTAAAATGTATAAAAAAACTAAATACTGTATTTCCTATCACCTGTTGCAGGTAACGTTTCCAGATTACAGAACATTAATCGATAGTCCGAGTACATATACGTACTGTAGTGGGCATTGTTTGGACTTTCACCAGAGGTAAACAACTTTTGGTTTCCCCTTTCATTTCATGCAGTCTATTCTTGATGTTGATATTGGGAAACCTTGTTTCCTGGTCGCCAAACATAGCTTTTAGAGTAACTACTGTCTGGATGCATTTGTGAAAAGATGGATAGGTGAGGGGAGGGTAATGGAATGAGTTTAATAAACCAGTTGCTTCCTTTGATGTAGAATCCATTATGTTCTTTCCCCCTCCAGAAGATTCTGTGTGACCATTTCATGCATCACAGCGCTTCCGCAAGGGGGGACGAACAAAACTGACTCTTGACATCCACATGCCTGCCCATAATCTAAACTTCAATTATCTGGTTTTATACACAGCGGGGAACCTGGTTGTTATAAGATGGTGAGATGGGGTGGGTGGGTGGGTTGATGGATTAATTAATGATGGTTTAAAGATTTGGGTTCAGATTAATCATTGCTGGGTTTAAAGATGTGGTTGTAGAGAGATTAGTGCAATATTAGGGGTGGCTCATGAACCACCTCATTGATTAGGGGTGGAAACATTATGAAATTATACTAAATTTCTTTCTAATCACCTGTTGCAGGTACAATTTGTATGTTATAGAACGTTGATACTATATGAGTACGTCCATACGTAGTATATATTAGCGCCTTATGTGATGTCCAAAAACTGCAAGGCAAGAAATCTCCAAAATATTTGCAGAGTATTTCGTTGAAGGACGAGTTGCGTCGCCAATAGAGGTAAATGCCTCTGCAATACTTACCGTTCCTCGCATTTTAAAATCCTAAACGAGACCCCTGCGTGGTGTGAGTGGAGGCTCCTGATAGGTGGAAGCTATGCATGGAACACACGCACTGAAACACTCACTATGTTATACACTTCCACTGTTGTATGCTGCATATTGCTCGCATGAGACCCTTGCGTGGTGTGGGTGGAGACTCTTTCCTGGTGGAGAACATGCATACAGTTGACACACTGCACACACAATATTATATGTACACTCCTGTATGCGCTCAGAAGTTTTGAATGTTTATCGGTATAATTGAATTGAGATGAGGGCTCCCTGAGACCTTAAAATTGCATTTAACCATGTGACTGTTGCGCCTTCTTCCGGCAGTGGTCCATTTTTATCTGTGTGAATCAAATTTAAGAATGTGAATTTTGTATATCGGATGAATAGCTAGCTAACTGAGTTTAGTTTAGCATACTCCTTCACTGCATAACATAATTCTTGTTCATATATACCGTCAGAAAATTTATATGCTGTTTGTGAATGTCTCCAGGTTTTGTGAATCAGACTCCCAACACGATGATTGCATGACCGTGTAGCTTGCAAGAACTTAAGGTTGCCTCCACCTCCCATGCACGATACACGTTCACATCGGAGCTTCACTTCTCACAACTACATACCTAGTGTAGATTATGCTAAAGTTTTGACCACCAAAAATTGTGGTTGGGATGTCGTCGGCAAAAGTTTAACGAAGACAAAGTGTGGTCGGAATATGTGGTCGGAAAATAACTTTAACCGACCACTGGGTGTACTCGTCGCCCCGTCGAACTAACGACGGAGCTATTCCGACGCACTTCGAACGAAGTTTTTTCGTCGTCTTTTCTTTCTAACGACAAAATTTTGAGCTTTAACCACGAATTTACTCATCGTAATAAACCTTTTTTTATAGTGCATGTGTCAATGTGTATGAGCCATATGGTAAGGGCAGTCTTTTCAGCTTAGCCTTGGGGAAAATATGACACACATCTGACATCCCTTGAGTGGTAAAACTAAACATAAACTTCATTGGCTTCATTTTCTCATCAGATAAAAGCCCAAATCTCTTGGGCCAAGTGTCCATAGAGGCTTTATTAGTAATAGCAACATTAACTGCAGTCTGCATGGTCTGTAAAGAGTTTTTTACTTCTCTAGCAACATCATAGAAGAAATACAACCCCCTTTTCTTGTAACCTCTACCAATAATTTTTTCTTCACTTATGGTCTTGATAGTACAGTGATTACCAGTGAAAATAAAGACACAAGAGCCTGCCTGAGTAAGCTTACTGATAGAAATCAAATTGAAGTTAAAATCTGGAACAAATAACACCTTTTAACAGAACCAAATGAGCACTAAATTTGACAGTACCCATGTGTAACGCTCGTTTTGTCTCCATTCGGTATATGCAAAAAAGTTTCTTCAACAACCCAAAGTCACTAAATCTACTAGAACCACAACACATATGATCAATTGCCCTATTATCAAGTATCCAAGCATGTGTAATTCCACCATCTTGAGGTAAAAATGAAGAAAAAGAATAACTCTTAATCACACCACCCATTAAGTGTCTTCCCACATCATTTCCTTTGAAATGAAGAGGTGAGTCTGCACTAGCTAATGAGCCTGAGCCATGGATGTCATGCCGTGCATCCGAAACGTTTTGGTACCTCAACTGTCATCTAACTTTCAAGAAGATTCATTAATTGTGCACATTGATGTTGAGTCATAGACAAAGTTATCTAGCATATCTGTCATACGACCATGATCAACCATAACTTGATGAGCTTGTGGCTTCATCTTATTTTTAATGTGTGGGGGATATCCATGTAGTTTCTAAAATATATCTTTGATATGCCCAGTGTTTCCACAATGGTAACATACTATATTGGCCTTATCAACATTGCTCTTGCTACTACTAGAACAGTTATGTCCATGTTTACCTCCAAAATTCTAAAACTGGCTTTGAGATTGTGATTGTGGACCTGTGTAATATTGTTTAGTCATCATAGCCATAGGATTAGTACTTCGAGTACTCTTTCCTAAAGAGGTTTGTATCTCTTGCTGCACAATCTTTGCATAAACTTGCTTAAAGGTTCGAAGAGGTTCCAGCAATAAGATCTCATCTCTCAGTGACACATAATCATCATTTAGACCCATTAAGAACTTCATTGTGTAGAACACCTCATAAGTAGTCCTTAGACTTCTGAATACACCACCTGTACATGCTCTAAACACCTCACAAGTACACATGTCTATTCTTCTGAGACCTTTGTACACCTATAATTTGTCAACTCCTCCCGAAGTGCTCTTAGTTTTGTATAATAATCAGCAACCGACATATCTCCTTGCTTAGTTCCTGCATTTGCCATTTAATTGAAAAACTCTAGGTCTATTCTTCTGAGAATATCTAACCAAATTTCTCGAAAATTTATCTTATCAACAACACTTCCTCCTATTTCCTTTGACATTGAATTCAGAAGCCATGACATAATCATGGTGTTACATCTCAACCACTTAGATCGCAGCTCATTACCAATTGGCGGTTCAAGCAATTCACCATTGATGAACCCATTTTAACCTTAGAAGTCAAAGCTAAAACCATAGCCCTATGCCATGTATTAAAGATATCAGCTCCTACCAAATTATCAGTAGCCAAAATCATACTTGGATTATCTAATTGTGCAAGGAAGTACGACGATGCCTCCCAAGTCGTCAGACCACGAACTCTAGGTTCATTCGAGATTTCTTCACCTCTAATCAGATCCAGAAAATATCACAATCTGTTTTGTGATTCGCCACCAATAACCCAACAATATTGGAAACACACCTTCTCAACCACCGACCGAACTCTGATCTAACAGCCTGAACCAGGCTCTGATACCATTTTACAACAAAAATGTCAAAACCAAAATGAAGAAGAAGATGAACTTTTCTCTCAATTTCTGATGAAAACTTAATACAGAACCTAAATCCCCAAACTGTGTACATACACAAAATGAGGAAATAACGACGGAAATAAAAGAGTGAATAAACGTGATTGGGCCAACTGGTTAATAAGCAACCAATCAGACTGACACACATTTCCCGTCTAATGTGTGCACTAAACTCAAAGTAAAACGACGGTGTTACACTAAAACATTTGAAACTAATCTAATAAAGTCTATTTGATCGAAACAACATACGTATACTGGAAGAAAACAACATCTATGGTGGGTCATGCTGATTTTTTTTTTTTTTTTAAGATATTGCGATTTGATACTCAAACTCTTGAGTCGATCAAAGTTGGAGAATTTGGGTTTGAGCTCTTGAATTTACCTATTAAAGATGTTGTGGCTAATTCAAAAATACTTTGTTAGTAGATGCGTTGAATTTGTCCAAGGCGGCTGCATAGTTGTTTCCTAATTACTTTTTGCAACGTTTGGCATTACTATAGGCACAAGTCACGCCCCTTAGGTTTCTATAACATTGGTAGACATGTGTGTGGTGTATCCGAGTGGCCGTAGTGGTTGTTGTAGCCACGTTGTGCATTGTAACGGGTTCTCTGTCAATAAAGTTCAAGTTCGTGGATGTAGCTAGGGGTTTTGTTAGGGGATCCGTTAGTGAACCACGTTAAATATGTCTCTCGTTCTTGATTTCGTTTCATTATTCTTACTCGAATACCCCAGATTATAACAAAAGAGAATCATGGTGAAAAGTAGGCATGTAATTCTAATAAATTATTTATGTAAATTTAAAAAGACTTCGTGAAAATTGAACACTAATAGGATTAAAAATCCAACATGACAGTCTAGAGAGAGGTTAGAGCTCCTCCCTCCCCCTCCAATCTACCCTCTCACCCCTTGCTTTGTATTTTATGTTTTGTGCTTTTTATGTTGTCTTTTGCAGTTCATCAGAAAGAACCTCGCGGCAACTAGAAACTGCAGCATGATCAATGTGGTGTCCTTAGATGTTCTTCTCACTTGTAAATCTCCCTCCAACCTCAATACCCTGCCCTTTCCCAGAACCTCTACCCCTAATTTCTCCCTTTTCTCTTCTCTCCTTCTCAGTCTTGGCCTATATTTCGTGCACCACAAACAAATCCTCCACCCTCTTGCCCAAATTTTCTCCCCCCAACCACATGTTGTCCGGGCTCAATTATTGTCCACACCAAATGGAATGGCATCATGGAACAAAGATGTTGATTTCTCCTCCCACACTAATTTTTCCCTAGGATTATGGCAATGGCCTTCTATACATTTCCCTTCCAAAAGGAGATAAGATAAGAGTCACTAAAAGTCTCAAATCCACTCTCATTATTAAAGATGTTGGAAGAAGCATCAGTACCAAGTACCTCTTTATTGGAGCCAAGGAGCTTAAGAAAGAAAAATTGAGAATTCTTGGTAGTGACCTTGGTAACACACTTAATGCTTGAAACATATGATCACGACTACGATTTTGATCTATCCTTCCAGGGAGGACCGTGCTTCATTGGGTGTCATGTACTTAAAAGAAGGAAAGTTGGTTTTGATGCTTGAACTTCTCATGTATCACGTCTGATGTCTTGGATGAGGCTCGCAAACCTTACTCCTGACATATTTGATGTGGAGATCATCAAGAAAGCAACCAATGCGATGTGCAATTTAATCAAATTTGACCTCTGTCTATAGGATAATAGGACAAGTATAGGTGGAGCGTAAAAAATGAAACGACCCGGGGTCTCGGTTCAGGGCTAATGCGACAATCGCTAACCAAAAGTAGAAATATAGTTACGAATATTATATTTTATTTAATCAATACAACAATCTTGAGAAGATAAGTTTACAAATGTAATGTGATTTCAATAAGCTATGTGATCTACTAAGTGATCAAAACGTCTTCGTCTCGATCCGAGTTCCCATAACCCCACCTTGATTGATGACATGCGGTTTAAAAATGGCAAAAGCCGACGCATTTTTCAAGAAATTAATCAATAAAAACTGAGTATATACACACTACGACATGTAAAGCAACGAGTGACACATAGTTATGAGTTGAAATAAATCAAGAGATTTTAAAGAATCATAAGTGATAGAGTCGGGAACAATTTAGAACAATTATAATTAATCGTGTAGCGTGAACTCTCAACTTTAAAACATTTATAAATCACGAGTATTCAAGATAAACTTGGCCAAGTAAAGTATCAACAGTAAACAAGTCCATTTGAACTGATAACAATATTAATTAATGAGTAGCATATGCTTTTCAATTTATTTCATTAGATTAGGCAATCAAGAGCCACAAACAACAGCAATAGAGTAATCAAACTTTCTTTCAATTCCAATTTAACCGTTAACTTTAGCCGAGGCATGTCCAGAGCCTCCAGCAGGATCGATGTAGACAGAGGGATCACGAAGTAATCACAAAGGGTTCCTTCTAGGGTCTATCAAACCCTATTTCACCCGAGCGTTAAGGGAGCCCATTCGTTAACCCCGCTCACAACATTAGCTAAAAGGCTTTAAGTGTCGACACCCCTATACCATAGTGACCCTTACAAGTATAAGTAGAACTCTATAGCTCTATAAACCCCTTGGCCTCAATATCTTGATACATTTTGACTCATCGGGGGCGGATTTGTGAACATCAAATTTCTATCCAATAATAAGAAGCATTGCTTCAATGGTCTTAGCCATAAGAAAATGGGGGATCGCTTGTAGCCTCCCTTTAATAACAGTACTCTGTACATCACCCTAAGCCTATTAGAGGTATTTTATTTCTTCTCTTTCGCATAGCCAGAATCAGAATGTCAACATTTCAGAAGTAATTCTAAGAGTTCTTAAAGGAGATGAATAAAATAGTTTAACAACTTTCGAGTGGAAAACATGCATTCTCTTACTATTTCATATCAAAAAACATTCATTTGAAACATCAAACACATACGCACATTTTGATATGAAAAGTCCGTACATATGTATTGACCACTAAGATGTAGCACAAGCAAAAGCGATAAGGTAAGTCGAGCACTCCAACGAGAACCACTCTCTCCTACGAGGTCGAGGTCTACAATCACACGAATAACGTACTCGCTACCACTAATTTACACATGCATAATACAAATACAAACCTACATGCCAAATATTCCTATATTTCACCAATTCACATATAATGATGTTCACTTATCAAAATAAATCAAACAATACACTTAGAATTTCAAAAATTGAAGTTTTCTAAAAACAATGAAAGTACAATTCTGGACAGAATTATAGCTTTGACTTTAGAGGCATATTTACCATATCAAAGAATCTTCTAAAATATTGAAATAAATTTAGGATCAACCTAAATGTGTCTATTTTCAGAAACATCAAGAAAATCATGCATACCTATTATAAAATTCAAGTTACAAAAATAACAACTACTGCTATGCAGAGACAATTTTGGCAGAAAGTTTCAAATTTGAAGAGCAATTACTAATACTTGGAGAATAGTAAAAATGCTCATCTTCTCTATAATTAATACCCAATATGTCTACTTTAATCACAAGAAATATGAGATGTCATAGGTTTCGGAAAATCGATTTTTTAACAAAAATGGAAAGAGTGGTCCAGAAAAGGATTTTCAGAAAACATACAACTTAGACTAAGATTATCTCCCAAACCCAAAAGGCTATGAAGTTTATTTTTCTTTCAAAATGTCCCTCTCTGAGTCTATTTTCAGAATATGGAAGATTTAAAAATTCCACAGAGAAAAACGTTAGAGATAAACCATATTTTTCACAAACTGGTCAGATTGTATAAACATGCATTTTTTTCGAAAATCTACAAGAATTGTTCTAATGCGACATGCAACCAATGTAGACTTGATTTTCACCCCAATAGAGCCATTTTAATCATGAAAACAACATTTTACATGCTCTTTACACAAATTATTAAATTGTTCTTGAGATTCAAGTGCAACTAAAACAAAATACACAAAGTGCATGTGGGTTTCTAGTGTGAGTTTCATGAAATTGTGTAATTTTGAAGTCAAACATATTATCTAATCATGGAAATAAAGAATCAAGAATGGAGATGAAATTTCATCAATCAAAGCAAAAGATGGACATGCATGAATGAATTGAAGACTAGAAGAAATATTACCCCAAGATTCAAGATGATGGTGAGGAAAAGAATGAAATGGGTCTTCAATTCATGAGTAGAATGGTGAAATGACTCTCATCCATAGTTGTAAAAAGCTTGGAATCAAGTTTTTCATGCTTTGGATGCCAGGAAATGAAGTTTTCATGGTGTTTTGTGAGGTCAACTTCCAAAAATGGGAATGAAATTTAATGAGAGAGAAGATAGCTTGTATGAGTGCTCTTGATGAGAAAAAGATAAAGAAAATAAGAGTGAAAAAGCTATGGAGTGCTGACTAGTTGAAGTGATGTGAGGATAAAGTGAATAATCCCATAATTGGAGTTACATACAAATTGGTAGGTTGTAGTGGGAGTCGATGGAGATGGAAGAAGTGTAGTTATGTAATGCCTACAAAGAGACATGTAGCTAGATGATGGTCTCTTTTAATTAATGGAGTTTACCAAGATAATTGAGAGAGCTTGATTATAAATAATGAAGAGATGGATTGCTTGTTGGGGTTGAAATGTGAAACTTTACAAAAATTAAGGGGTGAAAATATAATTACCAATTAATAGGTAACACTAGGAAATATAACTTTAATAAATTGTAAAATCTCCAAATAATTTCAAATAAAACACTTTGTATAAATCAATTTTTAGAAAACTACAAGTACATCCCAAGTATACTAAATAAGTTACATATAACGTTTTTCAATTTTTTTTAAATACAAAATAACCCCAAAATAAAAGTATATATCATCATAGGTTTCAAATGACACTCTTATATTTTAAAATCAATAAAAGTCATTAATAACTTTCAAATACAATTTTCTCAAAATTTTCAAATATATTTCCGAAGTGACCAAATAACCCCTAACTTAAATACGGGGTACTACAAAAAGTACCCAAATGGTTCAAAAAGCCAGAAAGATAGAAGAAAGGGGATGAAAATAAGAAAGACTTTCTATGGAGGAGAGAAACAACTCGTTGTCAACAATTCAGTCGATAATAGATCGTGTCATGAATGTGAAAAGGTACCATCTTACTTATACTATTCAGACTAGAGGAAGCCAATGGGTGACGCTTAACCACACGGATGACCCACGATATACTATGAGGCGGCGTACCATGAATCCCTAGAGGCTATGACAGATGATGTTAAACAAGTATAAAGAGAATGGTAGAACAAGTCAGCTCGATAGCACGTACTGGTCGCATATGGGACAGTTCCTATCTGCGACAAACCTTATTCTAGCCTCCATACCACTAGACCCATTGCTCCCGTGCGAGGTGATGAAATGCCAGGACCCTGTCTCATGGCCCCTCCAAGTGAGGTATGATATGAACTGGTGATAAAGTCTTATACAGTGACCCAGTGCTTCATTCTTGACTGTATACAAAACCCTAACTGAGAAAAGGATCATAACCAAGTTAGATACATTTTCTGCTCAGATTGATATCTCTAAACCCCACGTCATCACATTGAGACTGGGTATCATATTAAAAGTTTTTCATATGAAAAATTCCATAAACTTTGTTCTGTATGAAACATCATAAGGCATCTTGCTGATTCTTGCATAAATTATGTTCGTCCATACATTATTCAAACCCCCAAGCTTGTTGTTGTATGGCTTAAAGGCAATATATATTGATATATTATTGTGATGTTTATTAATTGATAAAGACATCTTATTAGTTTTGTTATCTATATGGTGATATGTTGACAAAGTTAAATAGTTACAATACATTTTGCTTTCGTAAATACCCCTAGTTTAGTATTATTGTAATGTAGATAATTATAATGCATCGAGACTAATATGTGGGACTACGGGAATTTCTTCTTAAAACGAAGGACATAAACTGTCATTTTTAACAAGAAAATCTTCGTTTTTTATTAATACGACGAGAAAGTTTACCGTCATTTCGAACGGCGTGGTTTAACACTATACGACAGCGAACTTACCGTCGTTTTTAACAAATACGACGACCACCTATACCCGTCATAGGTAGTAATAGCTGAAGTAGTGGCTAATGTTGATGAGGTAATAGCTGAAGTAGTGGCTAATGTTGAAGCTAAACTTGCAGAGGAACATACTGGGATGAAGAAAATTCAGATGAGGAAGGATCATCAGAAGAGGAACCTGAGGAAGCTGAAGCTGAAAAAAGTAAAGACAAAGGAAAAACCAAGTTAAAAGGAGGAAAGAAGACAACCAAGAAGGATACCGCAGAATGAGCTCCAAAGCCTTGACCCCTTCTTTCTTCTATTTCTTTCTTTTTCTTTATTTAAGACTTGAAGTTAGTTTTATCTTTTCTAAGTTCTTACAAAAAAATATGCGTATGATCCTACATTTCTTCTACACTTTTGATGAAAGTAAAAAAGGGGGAGAAGAATATGTGTTTATCTGTTTCAAGTTTTTAGGTTTTCTGGATTAATTCCTAGTTTTTGTAATATTTCAGATGCTGTATATGTATTCCTAGTTTTTATTTATAATATTTAGTGTATTTTATCTGTGGTATGTGATTTGTGACATGTGCTAAGAAATTTGTAAGAAGTTTTAACTTTATCCTGTTAGTTTGATAATGGCTTGAGTTGCCGGATATCTTGGAAGCAATAGTGTTTGTTTTGTCTTTCATCAAGGGGGAGATTGAAAGTTTAATTTCAGTAAATTGAATATGTGTACAAACTCAGGGGGATTTTTCACTTTGATGATGAAAGCCAAAAGTTCAGAGAGAATAAGTCTCAAAGCTCCAAAGCTTTGAGATTCAGTAATTGCTTGTAAAACTGAATACTTGTGCTTAACAGTTTCTGTGTTGTAGGCTTATGCATTGGATTGGGTGATGATCTTATCATCATATATTGTCTTCTGCAAATATTATTTAGCTTAGATTTTTATTAAAAAGTTGTAGAGATTGATTGAATACAGGATTCAGCTTGTAGGCCAAACGTGTGAACTGGCAAATCAAAGTTTCAAAGCATTGGTGATTGCCCTATGCTTTTAAGTGTTTATACTGGCTAACTGTTTTCTGTATGCAGGGGAATCTATCTAAGTTAATGAATTGATTTTGAGATATTCTAACTATTAATCTTATTACTTATCATATCTTAGATATATATATATATACATATGGTTATATGTATTATTTTTATCTCAGAAAGTAGCTAAGTTTATTGGATAAACTGATCTGTCAAACAGATAACATTTTATGTATTATAGTTTCTGGATTTTTTTTGATTTGTGTTGTTGAGTTTATGCAGGGTTGTTTTTTCGTTCAAACGTGCCTAACAAACTCTACTGGCTATTCAAACATAGTTGTTTAAAGAAACTTTTCTGGGGTGAGGATTTGTAGCAATTTCGTTGCTGAAATCTCTTAATAAGTTACTGCAGTTTGTTATAAAGAAGATTTGAATTTAAAAAAGAAAAGACACACAGAGAGAACTTAGCACTATGGAAAGAAGAGTATTTATTCTTGTGAGATCAACTCATACTACTCTTCAAATCATTCAAGGATTCAACACTGCAGGAGAAGGAGATCAATCATCCGGAATATGAAGAACACTTCCAAGATTTATTCCTTAGCAACTTTTGTGTTCTTCAACTGTACTTAATCTGTGTTATTTATTCTGAATTTCTTAACCTCACAACTTTATAAGTTAGTTGTTCAGGTGAACAACAAGAGGTTCTTATTATTTCATCAGGTTGTAGTTGTAACTTGATAGGTTTGGAACCACAAGTTGTATAAATGTAAGGTAGCTCACTTAGGCTTGAAATATAGGGCTAAATCAGGGTGATTAATAAGAAGTGTGTTCAAATCCTAGAGGGATTAAGTCCTTCCGGCAGAGAGTAGGTCTAATTTAGACTGAAATCTGTAAAAATCCTTGTGTTCTTTACATTACTGCATTGTTCTTTCATTCTGCAAACTAGAAAAGCACTAAACATGTTGCTCCAAAGCTTTGGAGAATTTTCCAGCACATGGCTTTGAAGCTTCAGACAGTTCCAAACTGGTTCAACTCTTTCCAAACATTTCGAAAGATTTAAGATTTCATTAGTTCATTGTGTTAGAGTTTTAAAAGTACATTTTTAGCAAAAGTTTTCATACTCTATTCAACCCCCCCCGATTCTAGAGTATTAGATCATGTTTTATACTTTCATTACACACTTTCAAACTAATTTAAGTTGTCAGGTCATAAATGTACTCGATTCGGTCACCAATTATATGATAGATCAACATTGGTTTCAAATAACTACCCAGAATATCACTGTCCTCAAATAGCAAAAATAAAGATATGTGGCTGAATCGAATGAAGTCAGAGTCCAATAATGTTTGATTCCCTTAGTTTCTTTACTGGCTGCTTTCTACACTATAATTCATAACATCATAGTACGTGAACGAAAATCATTTGACCACATGAAACATGGAGAGGACATGATTGTGGAACGCTGTATCCAGGGCTACTCAGAAGGTCAGGAGTAGGCTTGTGCAGGTTACTTGGAACAGATGTGGTATTAAGTCCTCAGATGAAAGAAAATCATAATAACAATTACCAAATAAAGACAACCATGAGATATTATTTTTATATATTTTTTAAGTCAATAGCTGAGTACGATCCCTGTGTTAGTCGGTTCAACCTTATATTCGCCTCTCTTAGAAACAAATATATCCATAAGTTTAGAACGATTCAAGAACGATTGAGCGTAAATAACACCATGACAGTGAGCTGAACAATCTAAAAAATATCTTACTGTTAAATAGAACGAATTTCTTCAATTCCAGAAGGAAGTTTAAACTAATTTCTAAAGAGGACAGGCTCTGTCAGGTACGAAATAGATATGAAATAGTAAGAACAAAGTAAAATCATGCAATTGTTACTATCTAGATTAAAATAAACCAATGCCATAAAATTAAGCATAATTATCCATCATCACACATCGGATGATAAAAATACATGTGTTTTAAGATCGACTATCCAATTGACGCAGAGTCAAAGTTTCAGATCGCAGAAGAGACACTACTACTAGTACTCAATACTCTTTAGCCTTCCCTAGCTACTTCAATAATCAGAGGAAGCGAGTAAGATTTCTAAAAATCAGAAGCCATATCGCACAGGAGATGAGGAGATGAGAAAAGGCTTACCGGCAGTGGATCACTGCATTCTCAGATGAGAAGAAAGGTACCGATGAGAAGGGTCGGTGGAGTTTGCATCTCAAACATAGCGATCGAAGAGGAACACAACGATCGAAGAGGATCGATCGCCTGCGTCTCTCAGCTTGATTTGCTTCAGTCGGGGACCTAGGGCAACTGGGTTGGGAGTAAATAATTAGTGGTGGGTATTGTAAAGGTGGATTAACCATAAAAGAAATAAAATTTTGGGGCGGGAGTGGCGAACACGTTTGGAGGGTAAAGTTGTCTATCGTTGTTATTGCAATAAACGACGTGTAATATTTAAATCGTGGTTATATATCTTAAAGTAGGACGGTAAGAAAATTAACTTTAGTATATTTCTTAAATACTACGGACATAAAGTAACCGCCGTATATTATATTAAATACGAAAGTCTCTTATTCCGACCGTCGTATTTAGCAATATTTCCTGTAGTGTTGGTCGATTGCTATAAAATATCAAGTCTAACTCATAGAAATGTATTAGGATTAATATTGAATTTACCCACCATGAGAACACCACATGAAATGATATATAAGCATCACAAGAGTTTCTCATAGTCATATGGTGTCGTGGTCGTCTGAATTAAAACACACACCTCGATGAGAAGTGATATGTTTTACTATTGTTGAATAACATGTTGTAACAAGATGGTCATAACTTCGGTAATTGAACATGTATGAATGTTGTCGCGGGGTGTGAGTGATGCAAATAAGATATGTCCCTCTTACATAACACTTATAAGTATCTCTGGTCACTCGTTGACTACGACTTAGAAAAATGCATGGACGTGCTCAAATGAATAAATATGAGATATTGGTGTCATCTGGTTGTTATGGTAAACTTAGGAAATAGATAATCTATAGATTAGATATCCGAGGGTGAAAATCATTACTTGTGTCTTATTTGGATATATGGATAAAGGGATTATCTTACACGGTAACATTAGACATAGAGATTATTCACACACTACAACAATACTGCCTTTCAGCGACCAGTTTCAGTCCGACAAATAGGATTCTACTCATTGATAGTAGTAAATATAGTATTTTTTTCGTTTTTCTTCAAGCTTGTGGTATTTTATATGTTTAAAGACCATCAGTAATTGTGTCTTTGGAGACCGACAATTTTTTCTGAAATGCAAAATTATAAACGACGTGTTATATTGTCGTCCATTGATCTAAACACAACATTGACTAAATTTTTGGGCGGGAAACTAAAATTTCATCAAACAATTGTAGTAAAAACATGATTTTACAAAATTTTCACTTCACCTATTAATATTTTGGGTGGCCATTGAGAATTTTGCTTAACATTTTGGGGGGAAACTATCAATTGACGAAATATTTGAGAAAAAAACAAATCAATTCACTAAACATATTCCAACCATCGAATATCGATCAGAATTTTCCAACTCTCTTTCCCTTCTCTCTAGCTTCCTGATCATCATCTCTTCTTCTTCACATCCCCCTCGTCGTTCGATTTCACATTAGGGTCGTCGATCAATACTCCCACAAAAGACGCATAACCACGAGCGTGGACATCATTTTATGCAATGCGAGGGTAATCGAAGGTGGGAGGGAGAGAATAAGCATCTAGATCTAGAACCATATGCCGGTTGAATCGAAATTGAAGCTCAGTTTTGGAACAACGACAAGTCCAACAATATTTTCCAAAAGAAGGAAAATATCCTTGCTAGATTGTTAGGCATTCAGAAGGCCATTGATCCGAACCCAAATACCTTCCTTTGTATGCTTCATTATTTCCTTAAATATTATTTCAATGGCATCCTTGATCAGGATGAAGAATTATGGATGCTAAAATCTAGAACTCAATGGAAACAGTAATGGGATAGGAACATTGTGTTCTTCTATGCATCCACAATGTTCAGAATAATCAGAATCAATAATATATAGTATTACGATCAACCAAGGTATTTTGAAATTTATCCTAAGGATAGTATTAGAGAAATTACTATCCATTCCAAGGAGTCTTATCACTGCCAAATTTCACAGCCGTCCGAACTACAGATTTGGAAAGTGACATGCGCCCGTGGTGATGAGCCTCATCAGGAACGAAGTAGGACCTAAGTTATGGTAAATGTGACCAAAGGTTAACTAGAAGTACTACCTTTATTTTGATAAATTTAAGTACAATCAACGTATACAATGAAATATTTCAGAACAAGTTTAGCAAAAATAGAGCATTTGGGATATGCTAAATTATTTAACTTAAAATCAACAACTTTGTCTCAATTCGCGTTCCTATATTGAGTAAGTTAAACGTTTTGATGGTTATGAAATACCAAAAAAAAAAAACATGATTGATTGAAAATGATCAGTTAAAACTGAGTAAGCACATACTGCAACATGTAAAGAGATGACCGACACCACAAGTATAAGTTGAAATTGAAATATGAGATTTAAAGTAAATTATAATTAAATAAGATGGAGATCTATAATATGTTTCAAAATTATAAGCTTGAAATAAAACAGGAAGTTTTAAAATAAAAGATAATCCATGAGTACCAATTTTCGTTCAACTAAGAACCGTAGTAATTCACTACTAACCAACTCTCTTTCAACTAAAAGCATATTCGTTCAACATCTTTCCATTTGGTTAGGGGAATTTAAACCAGCCACCCATATGATTAATGTAAAATGAGGAATCACGATGGTCTACTAAAATAAGGGAACAATCTAATGGTTAGAAAACCCTATTACACCCAGAACATTAGAAGGAGCATATTCGTCACTCACATACAAGATATCAATGCATAACCAATAATCATACCATTAAATGAGTCAACACATATAACTTGACCTTTCACCAACTCCATTATACCAACATTTGATTTATTAAAAAGAAGAAATTCTCCATATGTGATTCCATCGGATAGTTGTAAATAGTTTCCAATATATATTTCACATACATTAAACATCAATTAATTGAAAGATATGAAACATGATTTTTTGCTTTATCAAAATGTAAGTCTATCATCTTTAGAAAAAAGGACACATCGCTAACACATTTTGATAATAAGGGTCCCATTGTACTTACTGAAAACTCGAGAGGATACGGGGAAATCAAAGAAGGAAGTTCCTAGTATTCCAAAGGGATGTATTCGCCGCCTACAAATGCATTATCTACAATTACACCCATAACATTCCAGTTACAACCAAGATACCTTTCAAGTTAGGTGCATATGTCCTATATGATATGCATGCCCTACAAGCGAGATGTAAAAAATATAACTTCCATGAAACCTAGATTTCTATAAACTTCATACCAAAATCAGCTTATTCCTAATACATAATCGTTTCTATTCATTAAGTCAAAGAACAATAATTACTTTAAACTTTAAATTTTCTTAAAAATACTTGACTATAGAGATTCGTTACTTTAATTTTCCTTTCTTAAAATCAATATCCGTTGTTATGAGAAACTTATGAAATTAATTCTGAAACATCACATATGTGTCATTTGTCTATATATAAAAAAAAACTGTTGACTTGCTTCTTTCAAACTTAGAACAAAAATCAATCATGCTGTTGTGTACATGGGCAAAACTGAATTGGAACTTTGACTGTGCAGAGTCATAATTCTACTTATAAATGTCATGGAAAATTGTTTTTTGGATATGCTCCAATATGTGTAGTTTCTAAAGGAAAATGATGGAGAACAATAGATTTTTTTAGGAGAGGAGAACAATGAATTTAAGAAGATAAGTTTATTCCAAAATCACGAGGACTGGTCCATTACAACATTTACCTACTGAATTGAACTTTGAAAAAAACATAACTAAACAATAAAAGGTGATAAATGGCTGCAATATTTACAGTAGATTTCACTGCGAGTATAGTGTATGATAATGCAATAGTTTCAATTATGAAGAGTTTAAATTTGAGTAATACTACTTAATACACAATGTTACGAATTCAACCACACCCAAAATTAATTAAGTGAACATAAATCATGTAAAATTGAAACATGCAAGTGTAAATCACGAGTCGTACATATATATCACAACCTCGATTATGTATACATATAGATGAAATCCTTGTACGAGAGATATGAAGACTTGAAGAGCTTTCACAGTAGCGTTCTTGGGTGAAAGAGAGAATTAAATATAAATATTTAGAGATGTAGAGTGAGATAGAGAGGGATGAATGGTGTTGGAGTTATTGTGAGTGTTGAGTGTGGGAGTGGAGGGAGTATATAGAGAACAGTGTGAGTGAGATATCACTTCATATCACTTCATGAGATGTGTTTGTTAGGGTTTAAGAAGTTGGAGTGATTCAGTATTTTCACAAGTTAGGCATTTTGTATATTAAAATAAATTACTTGATGACAAAAAAATCACATGGCCCCTACATACCATTAGAAACTACAAACAAGTTTCAGGTAAACAAAATAAGTTTTTTTTAAATAGTATTCCTTAAGATCCTAAAAAAAATTAAAATTATAAAATGTCTGAAAAATGTTGTTTCATCATCTCCCCTTAAAACAAAGCTTCGTCTGCGAAGCATAAGAATGCTCATCGCATGTAATGCACATGAAAGATGTATGCTGATCTAATGTGTATGTAATAGTTTTATTAAAAAGGAAATGCGAAAACACTCGGTCTATTGCATTAACCACCCACTCGTATTACATTAGGGATTATGAATAATTAACACAAGTTTAATACATGGAAGAAAGTGTGAGAGAACCAGAGCATCCTAGGTGTTTTCAAATTAAAAAAGGGTTTGAAATCTAACTGTTATTTCATACAACACCGGAATTAATTTTAGACACATAATACTCATGATTAACAGTTGATAGGCAACATGCTTCACATAACCTCCTCACCGATATTGTCTCTATAGGATTCAATAAACCAATCAAATCAAGCATTCCACACACACTATTGGAAAAAGATTACGATGTGCCATCACACAACATGCCTCTCTAACTTAACCTGTATGTGTTTCAAATTTTCCACATAGTTCGCACAGCGAGAAAAACATACAGTTCGTCATACAATGAGTCGCATCAAGAGACTGGCAAATAAAGTGGTCCACAAAACTTGATATGTGGTAGCTCGACATGGCAATAATTATCAAAATCCAAATTCAAGTTGTGGATCGCTACATCTTTCTAAATCGGCAAGAACTGCCTTAAGTTTACGTAGACATCACTACGAACAAAACACAAGGGTAGACATCATGTTCACTATAGATCACATAGTTATAACGATGCTATAACATTATTCCAAGATATCTTGTTTAAGTCTCTGGGAAGAACATTTTTCACATGTTTATATCATAAAGAAGTACTAGACTTTTTACCTTGGTTATTGTTTGGTCAGTTAACCAAGACCTGAGATCGTACTCCTTTCCTAATGGGGCGTACCTCCTCGGCTCGAGGGCAATCATAAATCACAGTCCGGTCGGCCAAAAAATTTGGAGTGTTACACTTGGTATAAGAGCCTTAGTTCTAAAATTAATGAGTCTTTCAGGTTTTCTTGGTTAATGTGACTTAACTATGTATATGTGGGTTATCTCATTAGCATGTTTTGTCATATAGAGATATTTGTTAGCAGCGTGATGCATATCTATGATTATTTATTTGTCTACATTATTTTTCGACCTTCTAGTAATGATGTTCTGACTTAGAAGATCCTAAAACCCTTCTTTTCTCATATAGGAGTGATGAATTTTAAGAAACTTGTTGGATATTTCATTTTGAGTTAATTTGATGTTGTATTTAGTTGAATGTGCTTTTGTGCTTTAGGAAATATATGAATTGTTGTATGATCATCTGTGTTTACTTATAATGAGGAATGTATGGTTACATGTTTTATGTAGATTATATTGATATGGTAATCCTGAAATTTGGGGTGTTACACATTCTCCTCAACCTTGCTATATCCATAATCATTCCCTTGTGAAAGTGTGTAATGTAGGCTAAATACAGAACCTAAATACTCTAGAAGGGGGGGGGGGGGGTTGAATAGAGTATGAAAACTTTTTTGCAAAGCACATATTTTAACTAATTAACTTTTGTGAGAAACTCAAATCTCACGGCCTTGAGATTTTAGTCAGAAACTTTCAAACGCAAAATAGAAGGCTTCAATGCCTTGAACTCTAACCAGCTCTGAATAACTTATAAACCCTAGTTAGATTTGAGTTGTATGCAACATAAAATAACAAAATTGTAAAGTAAAAAACACAATGCAATTTACAGTGTTCAGTCCCAATGGACCTAATATCTGCCTGAGGGATCTAATCCCACCAGGATTGGGCAAACACTTCTTATTACTCACACAGAAACATCCCTAGATCTTCAAGCCTAAGCGATTTCCCTTACACCTATACAGCTTGTGATTCCAACCCTATTTAGTATCAGCTACTAACTGTTGAGCTAACAATAACCTCTTGTTGTTCACTTGAAAAACCAACCACAAGGTTTAGTGAGGTTTTAGATATACAAAAGATAAGCAAATTACAAAACAGAATAAGAATAAAGTAGAAGAATAAGCTTGTGAAGGCCTGGATGTGTTCTTATGGAAACTGGAATTATTGATCTTCTGAACTCTGGAATTGAAGCTTGAATGTCTGTGTGCTTGAATGATTTATCTCCCACGAATATTTCACACCTCTCTCAGTTTTCTGCAAGCCTCATTTTCTTTCGAAATTCGAACTAGTCTTTTATCTACTCACTGCAACTGAATGAGAGATTTTAGGATCTCAGTTCCTAGAAATCCTCTTCCTGTTTCAACTACAATTCAAACAGCTCTGAGTAGATATCCGTTGGAGTTTTTTGAGATTGCATTTGCACGTTTAACAAACCTGCAAGAACATTAAAACATAGCAACAAAAAAAACGAGAAATATAACAACACTAAGTCTGTTTGGATTTCCAGGTTCTGAATAAAAACTGGATGAAAGAATAATACAATAATATGATTTTCTTCGGAAACATATAACTCATGATAAACTAATTTAAGACTCTTAGAAGTCATTAAACAATCACAGTAATAAAGATCAAACCCTGCAAGAAAGAATCAAATTAATTTTGTAAAGGTGTGAGCAGCTCAAGGCATATCTCAAGGCCTTAAAGCTCTGAACATGCTTCACAGTCTTTCAAAGTTAAGATAAGAAATCTTTGATTCTCCCTGATCAGGATATCTGCAATTGTGTTAGATATATGGAGAATATAAAACATAAATATTTTCAGCAAATCTCTGATCTATATAATCAGATAGCCAATCTGCAACACAAGATTGTTAGAACATTGAGCACAATAAAGCTACTCTCAAGGCTTTGAAGCTCTGTCAGTATCTCAAGGCCTTGGAGCATCAGAAAAGCTTTGTCTTTGTCTTTCATCACTCAAAACTGTTACTTCTCAAAACACACTTAAGGGTCTTTGAGTCAATAATCTCCCCCTTGATGAAAGACAAAACCCATAATCTTTACAAAACCCATAATCTTGTGTAAATATCCCTGCAACTCCTTGTAAGAATCAGATATCAACATATTGCAGATAGCATAAACAATAATACCAGTCAAACCATCTTATCACAAATAATCAGTAATTCTCTGATAACACAGATAATACCAGAGCACAACTGATTAACAAAAACATCTAAATATTATTATTCAAGTACTAAAAGTAACCACACAAAAAAAACACATAATTTCTCCCCCTTTGTGACTTTCACAAAACAAAGCTGAAGAAATGTTGGATCATTACTCAGAGTCTTTTTTTTAAAAAAAAAATTATTCCTAGAAAGTCAAGGCCTTGAGAACAGAAAAGGAGAAAAGAAAGAGATAGAATGAAATGTTCAAGGCTTTGATCTTCTCTAATCTTCATTTGTTCTTTGATGTCTGCCCTTTCTCTGAGCCTTCTCCAACTTCTTCATCACTTTCAGCATCATCAGCAGACTGATTTTCATCTTGTTCAGCTTCCACCTCTGCAAAATCTTCTACAATGATCTCATCCACCTTTTTGTTCTTAGCCTGCATTGAATCACCCTCTGTAGCTGCATCAACTCCTGTGTCTTCATCAGCTTCTTCTTCATCAGTCTGCTCATATAGATCTTTTGAAGTGAGCACCACTGGAATTGGCTTATTTTTCTTCTTCAAGAAATCACCTAGCCTTTCATCTGATTCAACTTTCGTGTCATGACTAGTAGGAGAAGGAATCTTCTCCAAGTTCAAACCTTTGATGAAAACATCCAGTTTTCCATTCATCACATTCATCAAACCCTTGAACTGGTTAAATTCAAAAGACAAATCAAATAACCTTTGTCTGAGATCTTCAATCTCAACCTGCTGATCTTCAAATTTCTCAACCAAAAAAGAGTAATCCTCATCTGCTTGTCCTTTTGCTGAAGTAGCCCCCTTTGGTTTAACAAATTCCTTCTCCTCAAGCTCAGCCTTTGACAACTCTGAATAGAACTTCCAATGACCTTTGCAAGTCTGAACTACTTCAATCCTCTGTAAGGCAGTTTCTTAAACTAACCCAAAACCTCCAGTTTTCTTTTCCTCCCCTTTTACAGGTACATCAAAATGCTCAAAGAAAAGAGTTAATAGGTTGGCATAGGGAAGATGATGGTTTCTAGTTCTAGTTTCACAATAGATCATATGCTCCATAACCACTGTTGGCAAGTCTATCTCAAACCCTTGACATATCTGATACATCAGAATGAGAACTTTATCAGTAACCAACTCCCTTGAGTTTTCCCTAGGAACAACACTCCTCATCAGAATTGTAAACAAAATCTTAGCTTCACAGTTGAGCATTGAGTGTGTCAACTGTTTTGGACCAGAGGGTACACCATCAACGAAAAACATTTCTGTTGTCTTTTCTAGACACTCCTTCCTATCAGGATAATCTCCAACATTATACTTCCTAGGAATGCCCAAGACTTTGGCAAAAGTCCTATGATCTAGCCTCAAGTTTATCCCAGCCACCTTAGAAGTTAATACCAACTTATCATCTCCTTCTTGAACCAGATTCAGATAAAATAATCTTGTTAACCTAGGATAAGCTTTTGAACTAGGATTTAACACCTTCCAAACTGCAGTATTCCTTAACTTCCTCATACAATCAATATCCAGTTTATCCAATAACTCTTCAGAAACCATACTACAAAAAGGATCCTTAGAAGAAGCATATCCTTGCATCCACACAGTTCTAACTTCAGAACTAACAAACCAATCTGAAGGAAGTGCATTTTTACCTTGATAACCCTTTTTTGTTGCAGCACCAACTTGCCTAATCCTTGTTTTCTTCTCAGTGGTTATACTCTTCTCTTGTTCTCCTTCAGTTGGCTTCTTCTTGCTTTCTTGAGCAGATTTCCCATTTTCTTCTTCTCCAGCCTTTTTCTTCTCTCCCCCTTTCTTCTTGTCTGACCTAGGTTGATCACCACCCTGAGTCTCTGTCTCCTTCTGTGGATCAATATGAACCTTCATCTTCCTTTTTTGTTCTGATCTTCTTTGCAGGAGGAGTGTCTTTATGCAAACTCTGAGTACTCTCTGAATCCAAATCAGAGATCACAATTTTCTCCTTATTGTTTGCCCTCTTATTGGATCTGCCAGAAGGCTTTCCCTGTTGTTGAATCCTGGCTGATTTGCGCTCCATTGTGGGTTTAGGGTTTTGAGAAGAGAATGAGATTGAGAGAAATAGAGAGAGAGTAGAGAGACGTAGAGAATTGAGAGAGAATGAAGAAGAATAAGCCCTGACTTTTAGCTTAAGTAGGTTGAAAAGATGAGTCATAAAAAGACTCTACTGAAATCAACATGCAAAAAGAATGTTTGAAAATATTTTGGATATTTAGAAAATTCTCTGAGTAATTAAAATATTATACAGTTATCTAAAGAGATAAGATATAATATTTGATGATCCATTTTTTTAAAAAAAATTACAGATGTTTCAAGACCTTGAGAACAATCTCAAGGCCTTGAGATTTTCTGCAGTTTTAGAAACTTCAAAGCTTTGAGCTATACTTTCAAAGCTTTGAGATTTCAATACATAAAAACAAGTAAGTACCAATACTCCCCCTAAACCAATGCATCCTTGTTTAACATACCCAATTCGAGCCTTAGGGATGAAAACCTATAATATGACAGAGGTTTAGTGAAAATATTAGCAATCTGCGCAGAAGTAGAAATAAAAGATAGAAAATTATCACTTTGTTCTGCATGATCTCTAAGGAAATGATGTCTCACATCTATGTGCTTGGTTCTTGAGTGCTGGACTGGATTCTTAGAGATTGAGATAGCACTTGTGTTGTCACAATGAATAAGCACATTTATGAAATTATAGCCAAGATCTCTAAGTTGCTGTGCAATCCATAACACTTGTGAATAGCAAGCTCCAGGTGCAATGTATTCAGCTTCTGCAGTTGATAATGCTACATAATTTTGCTTCTTATAATGCCAACCGATCAGTGAAGATCCAAGAAACTGGCAACATCCAGAAGTACTCTTCATATCTACTTTATATCCTGTAAAATCTCTATATTCCTTTTGATTCACACTCTTACCATTTGAATCCTTGTCTAATGAGAGTGATGAACTCATAGGAGTTTTAAGCACATTGGACAGTGACATATTGTACTTGTTCAATAAGTCCTTGGTATACTTTCCTGGATGTACAAATATTCCTTTCTTCATTTGTAAAATATGAAGTCCAAGAAAGAAATACAGTTCTCCCATTAAGCTCATCTCAAACTCCCTGCACATCAGACTAGAGAACTCTTTTGAAAGAGCATCATTAGTAGCACCAAACAAAATATCATCCACATAGATCTGAACCACTAACAAATCACTTTAATGATGTTTAATAAAAAGAGCTTTATCAACTAGACCTCTCTTGAAAATGTTGTCAAGTAAAAATTTTGTAAGTCTATCATACCAAGCCCTTGGAGCTTGTTTAAACCCATAAAGAGCTTTGTCTAGTTTGTAAACATGATCATGAAAGTTTTCATCTTCAAAACCAGGAGGTTGTGCTACAAAAACATCTTCTAGTAAATAACCATTCAGAAATGCACATTTGACATCCATTTGATAAAGCTTTATGTGGTTGTGAGATGAAAATGCAAGAAGTATTCTAATAGCTTCTAACCTGGAAACAGGAGAAAAAATCTCCTCATAGTCTATACCTTCTTCCTGATTATATCCCTATCACACCAGTCTAGCTTTATTCCTTACCACTTTGCCATGCTCATCAAGCTTATTTCTGAGCACCCATCTGGTTCCTATAACTGATTTCTCTTTTGGTCTGGGAACTAGATTCCATACCTTGTTTCTTTCAAATAAATTCAGCTCACTCTGCATTGCAATGATCCAGTCTGCATCTTCCAGTGCTTCCTTAGTATTCTTAGGCTCAATCAATGATACAAAGGCACTAAAAGCACACAAGTTATTCAACTGTCCTCTTGTCTGAGTTCCAGTTGTTGGATCATATATGATATTGTCAGCTCGATGATGTGCAAGATACTTAAAGTTCTTCCTTGGTATCCAGGAATGTGTTCCGTCAAGGCTTTGAGTTCTTGAAACAGTAGAGGGAGCATCAGAGAAAGTTTTAATTTCTGTCTCAAGGCTTTGAGATTTTGGCTCGGCAGGAGGTTCAAGGCCTTGAGATTCTACTGATCTGGACTTTAGTTTTGCCTTTGTCCTCTTTCACAGCATCATCATCAGACTCATGCTTGTTCGAATTTAGATCTGCAAAACTTTCACTCAGAGAATCTTTAGTACTTTCATCAAAAAACACATGAATACTCTCTTCCACAATCTTGGTTTTTCTATTGTAAACTCTATAAGCTTTGCTAGTTTGAGAGTATCCAAGAAATACACCTTCATCACTCCTAGCATCAAATTTACCAAGATTGTCTCTACCATTATTATGCACAAAACAGATACAACCAAAAGGTTTGAAATAAAAAACACTAGGCTTCCTACCTTTAAACAGTTCATAAGGAGTCTTTTTCAAAATAGGTCTAATCAAGCATCTATTTAGCACATAATTGGCACTATTAATAGCTTCTGCCCATAATAACTTTGGCAAATTACTTTCAAGTAGCATGGTTCTAGACATATCCTCAAGTGTCCTATTTTTCCTTTCAACTACTCTATTTTATTGTAGGTGCAGAGAAGTTGTGTGAAATGCCATGCTTTGCACAAAATAAATCAAATTCAAGTTGATCAAATTCCCTACCATGATCACTTCTAATGGATGCAACAGGTAAATTTTTCAAAGTTTGAAGCTCTTTACACAATCTAGAAAATTCAGATAAGGCTTCAGTTTTGTCTCTAATAAACATCACCCAAGTAAATCTAGAATAATCATCTACTACAACAAACATATACCTCTTACCTTCCGGGGTCTGAACTCTCATAGGACAACACAAGTCCATATGTAACAGTTCTAAGGGTCTAGAAGTACTTACAAAGTTCTTTGGCTTGAATGAGCTTCTGGTTTGCTTACCTTGTACACATGCCTTGAAAACCTTATCATCTCAAAATTTCTGTGATGGTAATCTTCTTACCAAATCCTTTGAGATGAGTTTATTCAAGGTGTGTATGCTAATGTGCCCAAGCTTTCTGTGCCGAAGCTTTGAATCTTCCTTCAAGGCCTTGAGGCATTTTAACTTGTCACCTGCAACACTGTTAGTACTCATAGCATATATATTATATGATATAGGAGCAGTGAGTATGCAATCTCCATATTTATCATCTTGCACCACACATTTCTCCTTGTCAAATATAGCTTTATAACCTTTATCACATAACTGAGAGATATTAAGAAGATTATACTTCAGTCCATCCACAAGATAAACATCAGAGATAGAGTTGGTAGAACAATTACCAATACTACCTATACCATTAATATTGCATTTTGCTTTGTCACCAAGTGTGATTGTTCCTCCGGATTTTTCTGTAAGTTCATTAAAGAGAGATTTCTTTCCACACATATGTCTGGAACATCCTTTGTCTAATATCCATTTCTGATCTTGACATCTTGCAAAAGTAAATCATTGCCTCAACAGGCTGTTAGACCAAGTGCAGAACTTTGAGTCATACTTAGAATCAGCAATGTTTGGTTGTCATAATTCATTTTGGAACCCAAATCCGCCTAACCTGTCCCTTAAGCTTATAAGGATAAGTATTCCTCATAATGCGAGGTTCTGATCTTCTGAAGGGAAACGTTAATCTGATATGACCAATTTTTCCACAGTAATGACACTTTGGAGAATGTCTGCTACCAGATTTGACAAAATTAGTTTGGCTTTTCTTTGGAAAATTTGGATTATAGCCAATCCCAATTTTATGCATCGATTTCAGACTTCCTCCAAGAATGAGATTTAGATTATGTTCTGAGCCTGTAAAACTAGCTAGGAATTTTTTAGACTCTTGAAGTTTCTCAGTCAAAGAACAGATTTGTTGTTCTAAATTCTCAGAATGAGTCTTTAGATCAACATATCTTTCAGTTAAAAGAATGTTTTGATCAACAATCTCTTTTATCTGAGCCTTCAAGGCTTTGTACCTGCTATCCAAGACCTTGAAGTCCTTTTCAATTTTTGTCTTAGAAACTTCAATAGTTTTGTTGGTAAAAACTAGGTCCATGTTTTCTTTTACCTGCTCATGAATCTTAATCTTTGAAGAAGAAATCTCATTTCTATAACTTTCCTCATTTAACAACATACTCTTGAGAATTTCAGGAAGTAGATCAGAAGGACTAGCAAGAAGATTTTTTACCATTTCCACAATATGTCTGTCTGATGACTTTTCTTCATCATGTTTGGTCATGAAGAACAAATTTTCTTGATCTTCTTCTTTGTCCGAGTCACTTGAAGAATCAGAATCACTCCAAGAGGCCATCATGGCTTTCTTCCTCTTGCTGTCACTGTCTTTCTTTTGAAAGTTCCTGTTCTTCTTCTTTTGTGGACAATCCCTTACTAAATGATCTGCATCACCACACTCAAAACAATTCATTACTTTAGTTTTATGTAACTGTGATGAAGACTTACGTTTGTAGTCCTTGCTGCTTGAAGGTCTTGATCTCTCTCTGTTCTAGTCCCTGTTACCAGAATTTCATTTCTTCTTAAGAATCCTTTCCAAGGCCTTGGAAATCAATGCTAAAGCCTCTTCATCATAATGCTCATCTTCAGTCTCAAGGCTTTGAGATTTTTCACTGTCTTTGGCCTTGAGTGCTAAGTTCTTGATGTTTTCACTCAGATCACCTTCTACATCCTTCATAGACATTTCATGAGTGAGCGGCTTTCTTGTAGATCATCTAGCTGAAGAATAATTAAATCCTGAGCTTCCTCAATGGCTGTTGTCTTTGGCTCCCACTTGGCTTTTGGCAAGCTTCTCAGAATTTTCCTGACCTTTTCCTCATTTGAAAACTTCTTTCCCAATGACTCCAGATTATTCACCACATCAGTAAATCTTTTGAACATCTCCTTAATGGTCTCATCTGAGTTCATCTTGAACAACTCATATTTATTTAGAAGTATGTTGATTTTGCTCTGTTTAACCTGGCTTGTCCCTTCATATGTCACAACTAGTTTGTCCCATACTTCTTTGGCATTTTTGCAATTTGACACTCTGTTGAACTTATCTGCATTAAGAGCACAGTATAACAGATTCATAGCCTTGTAATTTTTTGATACATTTTCCAGTTCAGTAACTGAGAGATTTTCCTCAGACTTGATACATCAGACTCCATCTATGGTAGTGTAGTACTCATGAGAACCATTTTGAACTATTGAACATAGTTCCATGTCTTTATCTATGATGAACATCTTCATCAATGCCTTCCAGTGCATGAAGTTATAACCACAGAACAATGGAGGTCTGTTGGCTGGCCTTCCTTGTGAGAATCGACCATCTCCTACATTACACATAGTCACAAGATTGTTAGATATATATTAGTGACCCAAGCTCTGATACCAATTGAAAGTATGTAATGTAGGCTAAATAAAGGACTTAAATACTATAGAAGGGGGGGGGGGTTGAATAGAGTATGAAAACTTTTTTGCAAAGCACATATTTTAACTAATTAACTTTTGTGAGAAACTCAAATCTCACGGCCTTGAGATTTTAGAGAACAGTCAGAAACTTTCAAACGCAAAATAGAAGGCTTCAAGGCCTTGAACTCTAACCAGTTCTGAACAGCTTATAAACCCTAGTTTGATTTGAGTTGTATGCAACAGAAAATAACAAAAACTGTAAAGTAAAGAACACAATGCAATCTACAGAGTTCAGTCCTAATGGACCTAATCTCTGCCTGAGGGATCTAATCCCACCAGGATTGGGCAAACACTTCTTATTACTCACACAGAAACAACCCTTGATCTTCAAGCCTAAGTGATTTCCCTTACACCTATAAAGCTTGTGGTTCCAAACCTATCTAGTATCAGCTACTAACTGTTGAGCTAACAAGAACCTCTTGTTGTTCACTTGAACAACCAACCACTAGGTTTAGTGAGGTTTAAGATATACAAAATATAAGCAGATTACAAAACAGAAGAAGAATACAGTAGAAGAATTAGCTTGTGAAGGCCTGGATGTGTTCTTCTGGAAACTGGAATGATTGATCTTATGAAATCTGGAATTGAAGCTTGAATGTCTGTGTGTTTGAATGATTCATCTCCCACGAATATTCCACACCTCTCTCAGATTTCTGCAAGCCTCATTTTCTTTCAAAATTAAAACCAGTCTTTTATCTACTCACTGCAACTGAATGAGAGATTTTAGGATCTCAGTTCCTACAAATCCTCTTCATGTTTCAACTGCAATTCAAATAGCTCTGAGTAGATATCCGTCGGAGTTTTTTGAGATTGCATTTGCACTTTTAACAAACCTGAAACAAGATTAAAACATAGCAACAACAAAATCGAGAAATACAACAGCACTAAGTCTGTTTGGATTTCCAGTTTCTGAATATAAACATGATGAAAGAATACAACAATAATCTTATTAACTTCTGAAACATATAACTCATGATAAACTAGTTTAACACTCTTAGAAGTCATTAAAAAATCACAATAATAAAGATCAAACCCTGCAAGAAAGAATCAAATTAATTTCTGTAAAGCTGTCAGCAGCTCAAGGCATATCTCAAGGCCTTGAAGCTCTGAACATGCTTCACAGTCTTTCAAAGTTAAGAATAGAAATCTTTGATTCTCCCTAATCAGGATATCTACATTGTGTTAGATATATGGAGAATATTAGACATAAATATTTGCAGCAAGTCTCTGATCTATATAATCAGATAGCCAATCTGCAACACAAGATTGTTAGAACATTCAGCACAATAAAGCTACTCTCAAGGATTTGAAGCTCTGTCAGTATCTCAAGGCCTTGGAGCATCAGAAAAGCTTTGTCTTTTTCTTTCATCACTCAAAACAGTTACTTCTGAAAACACACTTAAGGGTCTTTGAGTCAACACCTTGGTGTTGTTTCCCATTCTGTCACAACCTCGCACAGGCTTATATTTGTAACCATGCTCAGCTAAAAAATGTCGTTTGGACTTTTAAACCTAGAGCGGCCCATAGCCTTGATGGATTTTAATCCATTTTCTTCCAGAAATTTGGGATGTTGTTAGATATCGTGTATGTTAGCTCGTTAAGGATGTCTTCACCACAAGAACTATTCCACCATATTTTAATTGGACCCTCACTTTCCTTATTTCCAAAACAACAAACACTGAGTTGGTGCCTAATTTTATACCCATTACCTATGCGACAATGTATAAAACCTGACCACTAAGAAAATTTATTTTAGAATTAGGCCCCTCCAAGACTTACAGATGAGACCTTTCAAGGCCATCTTCGTTTCAGGCAAAAGCGAAAGTGATAACATTTTCTTCGTTCATGTCTTCATGTGATGACTCATAGTTTCGAGAAAAAGAATTGGAAAAGTTGGAGACTTTATTCTTGAACTTGGTTTTGAGAAAGCCTATGACAATCTTGAGTGGAGCTACTAAGTCTATCATGCAGCATTTCAATTCCCGTGATACCTTTATTAAGATCATTATGTCTTGTGTATCCGCATTGTCTATGGTTATCTTGGTTAATGGGTAACATTCTTCTTAATTCAAGCTCTCTAAAGGTATTGGACTGGGGATATTTCTCCCTACATTTTTATCATTTGCATGGAATGGATATCACCAAATTCAAGGATATTCTACCACTCAAAGTGGCCTCCAAAATTTACTACTTCTTATTTGCTGATGAACTCATTCTTTTTGGTAAATCATGTGTGGAGAATTGTACTATTTTTGTAGGACTCATTCAAGACTTTTTCACTCTCTCTAGTTGAAGGGTTAAATTAAAAAGTCCAATGTTATCCTCTCCCTCATTACCCCTGATCAATTGGCACACCTGTTTGCTAGTCTGCTTGGAGTTAAGAAAAACAATAGCCTTCGCATATATCTTTGGTGCACAATTTAGCCAGCAGACCCTCCAATGTGGGTTTCCATCACATAATTTATTATCTAAAATCCATCTCGGTTGTTGGAAAGCCAGAAATCTTTCAATTGCAGGGAGATCAACTCTTATCAAGAGATCCCTTGCTACTTTTTCTGTGTACACTAAAAAGTATTTAATTCTTTCTGCATATAGTCTTACAGAGACTGACAACATCTTCAAAGAGCTTTCTCCGGAAAGGAGTTACGAACCGAGGGATACAGAGGGATCCAAAAATAAACATGATCACTGTTACTAAACCTAATGTTCTGGGAAGACTAGGACTCAGAGGAGCAAAACCCCTTTACATTTCTCAACTAGTGATTGGACTAAAATTACAAGTCACGTATGTCGAACCCATATGACTCAGTGTTAGCGAGTTCTTCTAGATAGTATAACTGTGAGAAATTTTGTTACTTTTATCAAAAAAGTATTTAAGTTATTAAAAACTAATAACTAGCTATGTATAAACTGAAAACTTTATAATATTGAAGTAAAGAATACACTAAGTCTCCTCACTGGGAAAATAGTGATGACTCCGTGTAATTATAAATTATCGAAACACGTTGATCATACTTCATCTAACCCAGTATCGTTTTTGCTCTTTAATTTTCTTCGCTGAACATCTTTTTATATAGTCACTAAATTCTTACTTTTTTTCGGTGATCAAGCATAAACTAACCAAACGTTAAGAAATTATATACCATAGTCATGCAAGAAAACCAATAATATTCTCCAGTGACTGATAAGTGCATTTGTTCCTGAACCCGCCATTATAGATAATACACATGTACTTATCTTCGAAGAAGACTACAAAGTAGCTTAATTTGTGTATACTCACAAGTCGCATGGAATAAAGGTCAAGGGTAAAAATATAAATCATGAACTAAGATTATATAGTAAGCTAACAACGCATAAATCAAGTCCATCGAAAAAATTCATAATCCAAACCCTAGAAACTGAACTCGAGCACTAGCAAATAACTTTAGCTATAAAAACCCGGCCTAAACGAATAAAAGATAAGTTCATAGTTCAATAGATGAATATTTAATAGAAAAACAATGTGTTCCTTGAATATGTTGTTGCTCCCACGCCTAACCTTGTTCATCAGATCCAAACAATGATTTTATTGATATTTAGGAGGCTAGATCATTATTATATCCTTCAAGGAAAAATTTAGGAAAGGAACCATTAATTACCAACTCCTCTACATAATCAGACGTTTCATTAGTATTTTACTACGGTATGACCTTGGTTTACCGCAGTAAACAATACAACAAATATTGCCTCCATTGCATCAAAAGTTGTCGATAGATAGGTCAAACTCGTCGGTCGAAAAAAAAAAGTTTGTTGATATGTGGTCGCTACAATTGTGTCGTTATAATGATAGCCGACAAGCGCTGTGTATGTCGGCAGAAAAAACTACTGACAAGCAAATTGTGTCGGTAGTTTCAATCTAACAACAAACATTTTTTGTCGCATTTAAAACTCCCGACAAGCAAATTTACATGTTAATGTAGATAAGTAACGACAAAAATTGTCACTAGAAGATAAGTTGTTCACTGTTTCTATCTTCATTGTGACATAAATACTTGTCGCCTTTATCAAGAATTTATAAATAAAAATCGTAGATGAAACACGTTTATCACACAAACATTTCTAGCAAAAAAAAAACCACAATCTTAATATGACGAACACCTATTGTGCTCAAAATCATATGCACAATATGTGAAACGATAAGTTGGAGCATGACATCAAAACTTAGGTGGAGTTTAACATATTTAACTAATAAGATTCATATTACACCATATATTATCCAATTCTACTATTTTATCTAGATAAGTTGTTGTAGGGTCTTACACGGATTACGTAGCGGATAAAACTTATGTGACGACCCGTCACACTTTTAATTATCGATTATGTTATGACGACCCGATCACAATTTTTAATACTAAATATCGATTATACGATAAAAATCACGCTTTTACTGTCAACCCGTCTGACAATTTCAGACGTCCAAAACTCCACTAGCAGGACATACAGTCCTCTGAAACTACATTTTGATAACACCAGCAGTTTATACAAAAATAGACTGTAACTGCAAGAAATTTAGAGATTAGATTCCCCTACCTCTCTGTGAATCCGAGCCAAACAAGAAGTTAACCTCTATCATCCCTCTAATTTCGCAAGACAAACTTTGATACTTTACTGAACCATACATGCACAAGGCCAAGAACGCACAAAAATCTTCTCTTGCCTTCACTGCTGGAAGGTCATGAGGCAAAACAGTTTGCTTATATTTTTCTTTGGTTTCTTTTCCAAGTCACTACCTCTCATGGGTCTCTATAACGTTTCACTTCTCACCCCTATCTTCTTTTGACTCTCTCTCTCTCATTTTCACAAGGTGTTCACTTCGGGTCTCTCCTTGAAGTATGAAAATTTTAGCCAACTTAGTTTCTACATAGCTGTTAAAGTAGAATGGTAAAATAATCACCTATTGATCACTTTAGGACTTTCAAAGCAATGAGAGATTGACACGTAGAGTACACAAAATGTCACTTCCAAACTTAACAGGGAAGAAACATGCATATTTATCCAAAATATTGTTAAATATTAAAGTAAATAGACATACATGACTAAAACCAATACTTTATCAAGAGTATATTTACAATAAATGTCACATTGCACCCCACAACTTTCAAGAAATAACCTTAGGTTTACCATTATCAACAAGCATGTTTATCCCCATGAACACATTCATTCAAGAGATCTCAATAAGACAAAGCAACTACAGAATTATATTTTCACCACAGACAAGCACACTGATCTCTCTCTTTTTTTTTTTCATCTCTCAAACCACTTGACTAACAAATTGGGTGATTGAATTTTATCAAGTACGAGGTCTTACAATCTACCCATATTACAAAATTTTGTCCCGAAATTTATTAAATTTTCTTTCTCTTCCGAACATAGATAAATGAACTCATAAAGTAAACGTGCCAAAAACATTAGCTCCAATAACTTTGAAATAAAAATAATTCTCCTTCTTTTAGACATTTTGGCATATTGCATTTAAGCTAATATGCATACACATTCATGCAGTTCAGATCATTTTTTTTTAACTTTCAGCCTAATTCACCTGGAGCGGGAGTGGGAGGGAGAGCGGGAACGCGAAAGCGGCTAACTTAAAAAGTCCTAGTTTTGAGAGCGTCGTAATAGCGTCGTTGAAATATACATATTTATTGTAGATATTATGATTATTACATGAAAAATTGACCTTCATATTCATGAATGGAGTTGTAAGCTACTAATAAGCAAAAAGTTACTATGAATACTACTAAATGTTCATTTCTAACATCACTGTAACAACCCAGAGTAGATTAGCCAAAGTCTTGTTCAGGACTTAGTTGGTATACAATTAACTCTCATGGTGATTCACTTATATACTAGCTTGAAATGAAATGAATGTGAACAAATATAAAAACTAAGTACTTCTAAAGTTTGGCAAGGTGATTTGTTAGAGTAGCAATACCACTTTTGTTTTTGTAATTCTAAAAAAGTCCCACATCGCAGAAATTGCAGCGACAACTACATCAAGAAGCTATATCATAATGGTGATTTTCTAGACCCACATCGTCCCTTCTCAGGTTTGGTGATGTTCTCCAAATTTTTAAAACGATGGACTTCGTTCATCTTATTTACCTAGTTGACCTGCTACTTATAGTTGAGTGGGCTGCTAAGTCTAAAGTTGGTCGCGTATTTTATGTTTCTGGGTCTTTCTTAAACACAACACAGTCCAAGTTTTGTGGGTCGTAGTTACGAATAATTACGGCCGAAGTTTTGAAATTGGCTGTGAGAGCTAAGTCGTCAGCTAATTCACGCTCCAGAATTATTAAAGCGCGTTTTTAATGCTAATTGTCCACAAAAGCGCGGGAGCGCGTTTCTAGAGCGCGAGCGCCAGCCCTAGGTGACGTTATAGGTGATCTAGCTGTCAACAAGTCTTTTTTTTTCGAGAATTCAATATTTCCATCAAATGTCTGTTGTCCCACGGATATACCATTTGTGACGACCCGCGTCACGGTTTTTAAAACTAATTGATTATATGATATAATAACAGTTTAATATCAACCCATCTAATACTTTCAGAGATCCAAATTATCATCAGTGTGTACACACAAGTTCAGAGGAACCACTTTTTTGGTATAAGCACATATTCTATGGTACGTAACAAATTTCACTACAATGGTATAAATATCTCGTCGATACAGTAAATTTCAACAAATTACTAAAAAGTAACTAAAACAATACTTTTTTTTGCTACAAATCGGCTTTTTATCAATGGATGTCTAGCTATGCAAAAACCCATGTCTCTTGAATCTTAACAAATCAAACAATCTGACACACTTAACTACAACCTCTCTTAAGCGGAAACACTCGTCGCTTAAGGAGGATCTACAACCAACTCACTTAAGCGTAAACACTCGTCGCGTAATGAAGATCCACAACCACCAACCTTAAGTGGAAACACTCGTCGCTTAATGAGGATCCACAACCACCTCCATTAAGCGGAAACACTCGTCGCTTAAAGAGGATCCATAATAAATCAAAAAATATTAATGCACTGTATTGACTATATTCACAATGATACTACATGAATCATAATAATATGATGATTCATCACTAGATAATTATGAATGGCTACTAAATTTTCATATCATTACCACACCATATTTGTATTAAAACACACTGCACCTGCGAAGACTTGGATATTGAATTTTCACAGCCCGTAAACTTAACGTAGTTTCTATGTGTAAGGAGGTCGAATTTTACGTATAACCATACGGTCTCAATTAACCACCTTCAGTCATCTTGGATATAGAAATATGAAGGACTTTCACAACATATTTTCACACGACATATCCTTACGTTTGATCTTTCTTGTTAGTTCTCCTCTATAATTGGTCAATTCTCCCCTGAGACGGTGAATCATAATTATACACTAAAAAGAATTTCAGTATTATCTTATGAAAATAAAACATGGCTGCAAAAACATGATTTACTACTATATATATAACTGCAACTTTCAAATTGAAGTTCCTGCTTAAAATCCTCTTAAATTCTCTACGCGAAATCATAAAATTAAATTGTCTTGAATTTAAACTCATAAGACCTGATTGAGCTTAGGTTTATGGTTCCCTCATTTTTCTGGAGTGGGACTAAACACCGCACGTGGAATACGGACACCGCAGTTCGCTTCATGATATCCAAGCACTGCCCACAACCCTTCCTACTGGAAGTATAATCAAACAATTATAAATCAAACGACTCTCTAACTGTAGGCTCGTTCTAAATTGAAATAAGAGGAATAGTACTTCTGAGAACGCTCACAATTGTTTCAAAGAAAATAAGAGCAACATAGCCCTATACACACCGGAGAAGAGTTCAAGATTTAATACAAAAAGTATGTATTAAGAAGAAATTATATTTTAAGTACAATTACGTCATAATTCACAATCAGAATGCATTCACAAAAACTCCATTTTTTTCACTTTTGATATGTAGAACTCATCTTCCTTACATGTTTAACAGAGGCTTCCCACTTGTTTCTCCCATATACTTTTATCTTACAGTTGTCAAAAAAATCCCCTCACTCCTAAGAAACTTCCTTCTCAAGTAAGTGAGTAAAAGGATAATATAAATTAGTCATCACACCCACGTGGCTTCATGGATGGATAAAGTAGATACAAACCAAAATTAGGTCATTTTGCAACTGGATCCCCATTTTCATGTATAATTAATACATTTCCCCAATCTAAATCCTCTACTAAGATTTTGTTTTTTCCAAATCATCTTCTAAGATTACATGCATAGAACCACTCATGTAATTAATGTTGCCACCTGATTTTATCATAGCACAACGTACATCAACTTTTTGTTCTAAGCTAAGTACTCACATCTCACAATTTCATGGTTAAACTTCTATGGCCAGCAAGAATATCACTTAAAGCTAACAATATATTGTGATAGTAGTAAAACCAACTGAAAATAATATGTAACCATCTACAAGTGGTCAATTAACGCAATTTGCAAAACAAATCTTGCTTTTAAATATTTCTAAACATGAGATAACAAAGTATACTCAACTTACTAAAATTTCTTCCAGAAATTTAACTTCCCCAAAGTAATCAACTTCACTTGAAAATGCCGTGTACCACCACTGTTCATTACATTCACTACCCCAAGCAGTACAAGATTGTGTATTTCTGGCACGACAGAGTGGTGACTAACCGGTGTGTACCACTCGTACAACACTCGCCTACCTCCACCTGCCAAACACCCGCCCAGTCACAGATACACTATCATGACTTCCGGTTGGGTAAGGCTCTGATACCAGTTGTGACGACCCGGTCATAATTTTTAATACCAAATATTGATTATACGATAAAAATCACGCTTTTATTGTCAACCTGTCTGACACTTTCAGATTTCCAAAACTCCACTAGCTGGACATACAGTCCTCTGAAACAACATTTCGATAATATTTCGGAAATCTGGTACGTGACTGAAGTCACTAAAAAGTTACACCAACTCGTCAAAAATGACATTTTCTATAAAATATCGCGATCGGATTAAAAAGTTACAGCTTTCACTAGAAACAGCTAAAAATAATTATTTAGCTAAAACATGCTATCAAGCAATTATTCCGCGATCCAGTCGCGCTCCGGCTCAACTAGTAAAATAGAGGGGTGAGCCAAACAGCCCGCAGGTAGCACCCAACCACTAGCGTAGAAATCTAAAATCTACGTAACACAACAGCCACCTATTACACAGTAACATGCGGCACCAAATAACACAACAGCCAGCTATTACACAGTAACATGCGGCACCAAATAAACAATCAACGTGATAATAATCAGATAGCTGAAAACTATTAAAAATCACACCTGCAGTTTATACATAAATAGACTGTAACTGCAGGAAATTTAGAGATTAGATTTCCCCTACCTCCCTTCGAATCCGAGCCAAACAAGAAGTTAACCTCCATAATCCCTCTAATTTTGCAAGACAAACTTTGATATTTCACTGAACCATACATGCACAAGGCCAAGAACACACAAAAAACTTCTCTTGCTTTCAGTGCCGGAAGGTTCTGAGGCAAAACAGTTTGCTTATATTATTCTTTGGTTTGATTTCAAAATCACTACCTCTCATGGGTCTCTCTACTGTTTCACTTCTCACCCCTATCTTCTTTTGACTCTCTCTCTCTCATTTCACAAGGTATTCACTTCGGTTCTCTCCTTGAAGTATGAGAATTTTAGCCAACTTAGTTTCTACATAGATGTTGCAAGTAGAATGGTAAAATAATCACCTATTGATCACTTTAAGACGTTCAAAGCAAGGAGAGATTGACACGTAGACTACACAAAATGTCACTTCCAAACTTAACAGGGAAGAAACATACATATTTATCAAAAATGTTGTTAAATATTAAATTAAATAGAAATACATGACTAAACACCAATACTTGCAGCTAGGGTGGTAGCTCAATTGGTAGAGCGTTGGAAGCCCCTGCATGAGGTACTGGGTTCAAACCTGGTTGACGACGACAAAAACAATATCTCAAAAAAAAAACACCAATACTTTAACAAGAGTATATTTACAATAAATGTCATATTGCACCCCACAACTTACAAGAAATAGCCTTAGGTTTACCATTATAAACAAGCATGTTTATCCCCATGAACACATGCATTCAAGAAATCTCAATATGACAAAGCAACTGCAGAATTATATTTTCACCACAAACAAGCACATTGTTCTTTTATTTTATTTTATTTGTATCGGTCAAACCACTTAACTTACAAATTGGGTGATTGAATTTTATCAAGTACGGTCTTACAACTTCAGTGGATTTTAACATAAATAACTAATAAGAATCAATTTCGTTCAAGACCTTCCAAGAATCACAGGACTAGACAGTAATGGATTTAATAATCATGTACCTCGTTTGTCTCCTTTGATAACTTCACATGAAATAGTGTCAACGTCCCTGTGGAAGAAGAAGATCACACCTTTTTTCTAGCTAGGGAAGAAGGAAGAAGAAGATCACGTTAAACGAGGCACCACAGGGTCGTGTTCCTCACTAGTCTGACGGCGCAAGGGAGGGGCGGACGTGTAGGTTTGGCCTCCCTTCTTGTCTCTCTCCTTGCCTTGTTCTCTTTCTTGTGTGATAACAATTATGACACTTATGAGAAAAATAAGCTAGGAGTTCCCTTATATAGTTAATAAATCTTTATTAACTACATAATTGCCCCAATACTAATCATGTCCATACACGGATTAGTCCAACTTGAAAATTAGTCCTACTAAGTTTGCTTGTGGTTGCGTATTGATCCATCCATTTAAATAATATTATTAATTAAGTCCCAAGTCCGATTTAATCCATGTAGAGTGTGACCCCATAGGTTTCTACTTAGTTCGTATTAACAATTACTAACATAGAGCGGTGTCTAGCAACACATCAATGTCTCCCAACTAATAGAAATAGTCAGTAATTCGAAAAACCTTGTGACCTATGTTACCGTATTGTATTATCCCTTTATCACCATATCCGGATGGGACACGATACATACAAGTCACACTCGTATATCCAATCCATAGTTTCTCGATCCTGAGAATAGTCTTATCCATGTAGATAACATCAATACCCCATATTAATTTATCTGAGCCTAGCTAGACATTCTATAAGCACTACCCCTCGACTGGCCATGGATATTTTCTCCCGTAATGTGGGAGGCACAAATCCTATCTACATCACTACCATCTCTAAGCTTGCTTCCTATCATGCCTGATAACCACCTATATAGTTACCCGGTTAAGGCGCAACGTTTGATAATATCAAAGCATGATATTTCAAAACTAGAGTATCTAGTGACTTCAAGTCTAAGGACCACAATACCATTGCACTGCGAGAAGCACTTGTGATTTTACATAACTAGTATGAAGCCTTCTCGTGGTGGGTCAGTCTAGTATGCTATTACCCCTAATGCATACCCATGTGCTAGACTTGATATCCTTATATCAATATACCTTCATACTAGTCTCAATGCAATACACTCGTCCTATTAGCTGTAGTACTCGACTAGGGATATTTAAGAATATAACATTTATATTCTAAGGATTTCAGTCATGTTAACATATCCCCATATCGACAACATAATGAATAGTAATTCCATATAAATTTCGCAAGAAATAGACTGTGTCTAGGACATATTTCCAACAGTTGTAGTTGACAATAGTCGAGTTCATCCGAAAAGACGTAGTATGCTTTTCCACCATGGTTGCTTAACGCACTGAACTCTATCATACCACCAGCTAGCCCAAAATGCAACTCTTGTCTTCTGCAAAAGATAATTCACTTTCATATTATTACATATGAAAAAGTATCAAATGTAAAAACATTCAATGTACCATAGAATATTTTCTGAAAATGTACTAGGGATGAAAATTTTTAAGTGTTGACTCTTACACTCCGGAACTGACTTAAAGTGTGTCCAAACTAAAAAATATCTACTTTTACATGTTATTTTCTCAAGTCTTTCAACATTGCATGTTAGGAATGAATCTTTTGCTATCATATCTTTTTGACAGATAACATAAACATAATTGGAAATTTTCATAAACACAATGAAATTAAGAAATATACGGGGTATGGCCAGTTTTTCATCCATTTGCCTCAAGTCCTGACTTCGATTTCATGTAAGATTGACAACGAGATTGGCTTCTTTCTGGCCAAATTGAAATAAATTTGATTTAATAATTGCAACGTAGAACAAGAGAACCAAATACATTATCACTATTAAAGACCCTAAGTGTTAAAGCTGGTACTAGAGAACGCGTTTTATGATACATGATAATACCAGCTGAGGAATTTTAAGCTACGTTCTTCCAAAATGAACTATAACAATGAAAAACTACTACAGAAAAATAATTTTAAGCCGTGCATAAGTGGGAAAAGAAAGCAAATAGTTATCGTCATCATACGGTGCTAATATTAAAATGAATAAAAGGAAGTATGAGATTGTTATCCAACATGCACTACAAAAAAATCAGTTTGTTACGACGAGCACGAAAGAACCCAAAAGAACGTCGTTAGAATGAAAGAACGATGATACTCTGTGGTCGCTTTGCCATCGGAATAGCTCGGTCATTAGTTAGACAATAAATCAACTGGTCGGTGGAAACTATTTACTGACACTTATTTCGACCAATTATGCTCGTCATTGTTCTTTTTCCGACTACCTCCCGACCATCGAATTTCATGGACAACCCTTTTGCCGACGATCATTTTGACTACTTAGTTTGTCGTTGATCTTTTTCCGACCACGTCCCGACAATTTGGTCCGTTATCAAAAAAATTTACGACGAACATATCGACGACATTTTTGTCGTCGTTGATGCTATGTAGACGACTATGCTCGTCGTTGTTAATTTTAGTCGACTTTTTTGTTTTTTAATTTTATTTACTAGACTAACTATATCGTCGTGATATGTATTTGCAGAAAAACGTGCTTGTCGTCTGTTTTCCTCATAGATGACCATTAATGTTGTCACCGATCTCACACATTTCTATACACCTGCTCATCAAAAATAACAAAAAAAACACTAGCTATGTTATCCTTTTTTATCACACATGCACACACATACAACACCAACAGTTGCTAAACAAAAATTTTCAATCCAAATTGTTACACATGAAAAATATCCCAACCAAAAACATCAATGTAATTCAATTGTTCCCAACATCCACAAACCCGACCAAATACTACATATCCACACAAACTTCATCCAAATATTACTATACCCACAACAGTTTCCTAAAAAACATTGTTTTGCGTTTCTTAATCTTGTTCACATGCATTTTTTAACCTTGTACCTCAGAAAGCTGGCGTAGAGGTCTTAAATGTTTACTCATTTAAAACGGGATGAAAATGGATGTGGTTCTTATGCTGCTGCCAGAGCTGTAATGCGACGTCATTGCTGTGATTTCACGAAAATTCTACGCGACGAGGGAAACGAAACGAAAATGCTGCTATAATGTGGTCAACTTTTTGTGAAAACTACATTCTATGCTCGCATTGCCAAAAGTAGAAAAGTATCGAAACGAAGTAGTACCAAACAAAACACCAGACGTTGTAAAATAATACGTGGTTCCACCTATTATTTGAATTAATATTCACCGAATATAGATTCCCACAAATGAAACTGTTCACATACCCGCAACTACCTCATCATGAATGAACTCAATGCCTCGTAATTAACATCATAATAACAACTAACCAGTAATAACCACTAACCAATAATTATAACGATGCATGCACCCACAAACACTTAATTGCAACTGGAACTATTCCACAAACCGACTTTTTTGTAGTGTTATAAGGGATTTTATAAGTGAAGAATGCCCAGACATTTACACAAACACTTCAAGTTAAGTAAGGAATCAATTATCTCAGGTAAATATTAGGACTACAACAACATTGTATTAGTAGCAATAAAAAAAAGAAAAATCAGTAGACAAACTCATGATCTACTTTCTCGGAGATGAGTTGGCTGCAAGTGCAACGTTGGAGAGTTTGATGAGCTTAGATTCCAATATATTATGGACATTGACACTGGATGGATCACTAAGGTTTCAAAATTCTCGAGGGAAGATAATATAAGTCCTTGTCATGATATATTTATCTTTCCCTATCATTAAACCAAAAATCATAAATAAATTACACAATTTTTAATAGAATAAAATAAGCTAAATTGACATACAACAAACACAATATTTTTTTATGAGAGACCATGACACTATCATATAGAAATACAATAGATCAACCCTCTGACATGTTTTTGAAAGTATAATTGAATTACTATCTCAGCAGGTCTATGGGAAAACACACAAAAAAAATGATGGGATAAGCTAAGTGCTTGAAAGTATGCCTGAGCGTAATTAGATCCAAATCCTGGGTGAGCTGCGAAAATCCACAAAAAACATAGACGATTGGATTAGAACTAAATCTCTTGAATATCATGTAACTATGATTGTATGACTGATCAAATACCCGTGCCAAAACTATACTAGTATTCGACAACGGAAGCATAATCAAACATAAACCATGCAAAACCCTCCAAGGATCACAAGTCTAGAGACATAACGATAGTAAAGGTAAGAAATCATAAACACACCTTTGGGTTCTCCTTGATGACTTCAAATGCGAATAATGTCACGTTCTCTATAGTTGATCCACGCCTAGAGTTGATCCTAGATCTCCCAAACTCCTTGGTGCTAGCCCGGATTAGGAAGAGGATGAACGAATCACGCAAAACGAGACAAAAAGAGGCTTTCGGCCTCTTTTTGGCCGACGGGGACGAGGGCGGCGGAAAGGGGCGGCGTCAGCCCTCCTTGTTGCTTGCTCTCTCTCCTTTTGTTCTCTCCCACTCTTATTATGTTCACTAATGAGCATAAGTTATGAGGAAGGAAGGAAGGAGGGTCCTTTATATAGTCCAACAACTCCTTGTTAACTACCTAAAAGACTTATTCTAGTCCAACTAGAATTCAATTTAGTCCCTTCCTTGCAAATTAGTAGCTACTAAGTTTGCAAGGGTTTGCAAAGTGATCCTTCTAATTAATTAATCCAATTAATTAATTCCCAAATCTAGTTCAACTCTATATAGCGTGTGACCCCATAGGTTCTATCTAGTTGGTAGCAACTATTTGCTAATATGGAGCGGTTTCTAGCAACACATCCATTCTAGCCAACTAATAGAATAGTCATCTTGACAACCTTTGTACAAGTAATTGTCTCATCCCTTTGCCTCCATATCCGGATTGGACACAAGACATACAAGTCACACTCGTATATCCAATCCATAGTTTCTCGATCCATGGGAGTAGCCTTATTCGTGCAAAGAACACCAATATCCCATATTGATTTATTTGAGTCTGGCCAGACATTCTATAAGCACTATCCCTCGAGTGGCCTAGGATATTTGCTCCCGTTATGTGGGAGGGGCAAATCCTTTCTACGTCCACTACGATCTCTAAGCTTGCTTCTCATTGTATCCAGTACACGCCTTTATAACTACCCAGTTACGGTGTAGCGTTTAACGCTACCAAGATCACAATGATCCACAACTAGAATATCTAGTGACTTCAAGTCTAAGGATGACAACACCATTGCACTGCGAGAAGCGCTTGTGACTCAACATAAAGTGTATGTAGCCTTCTCGGAGATGGGTCAATCCAGTGCAACATTCCGTAATGCACACCTATGTGTTGGATCGTGATATCGCCATATCAATTCAACCCCATACTAGTCTATAGATGATTGTCCCATTTAATCATTATACTTGACTAGGGATATTTAAGATAAACAACACAATTGTAAATCTAAGGACTTCATTATATTAAATATCCAATAAATAATAAATGAATTTTCTAGCCATATACAAATTCATACTAAACTAGATTGCCTCTAGGGCATCTATTCCAACAGTCTCCCACTTGCACTAGAGCCAATCTGGCGCATCTCGTATGCCCATACTCATAGTGTGCCCTTCATGCTTCCACTGCGTGAGAGGCTTCGTAAGCGGGTCTGACAGATTATCATATGTAGGAATCTTGCATATTCGAACGTCTCCTCTATCGATAATATCTCGAATCAGATGAAACTTCCTGAGCACGTGATTGGACTTCTGGTGCGATCTGGGTTCCTTTGATTTCGCGATCGCCCCTGTGTTGTCACAGAACAACTCCACTGGATCCGCAATGCTAGGGACCACACCAAGTTCAGAAACAAACTTTCTGATCCAAACAGCCTCCTTTGCAGCGCCATTCGCAGCAATGTACTCAGCCTCTGTTGTAGAATCAGCTACCGTCTCTTGCTTGGAACTCTTCCAGCTCACCGCTGCTCCATTCAGGCAAAACACATATCCCGATTGTGATCTAAAGTCATCTATGTCGGTTTGGAAACTTGCATCAGTGTAACCCCTTACACGCAACTCTTCCTCACCGCCAAATATCAAGAAAGCATCCTAAGTTCTTCTCAAGTACTTTAGGATGTTCTTGACTGCAATCCAGTGACTCTCACCCGGATTGGATTGGTATCTGCTTGTCATACTCAAGGCATATGACACATCTGGTCTAGTACATAACATGGCGTACATGATAGATCCTATGGCCGAGGCATAGGGAATCCTACTCATGCGTTCCTTCTCAATCTCATTGGAAGGACAACCACTCTTTGAAAGAGTGATTCCATGTGACATGGGCAAGAATCCCTTCTTGGAATCTTGCATGTTGAACCGTTTCAACACCTTGTCAATATATGTACTTTGACTTAGGCCTAGCAACCTCTTAGATCTATCTCTATAGATCTTTATACCGAGTATGTAGGCTGCTTCCCCTAAGTCCTTCATTCAGAAACACTTTCCTAGCCAATCTTTTACAGATTGCAGCATGGGAATGTCGTTTCCAATGAGTAGTATGTCATCCACATACAAGACCAGAAAAGCTATAGAGCTCCCACTAACCTTCTTGTAGACACAAGACTCATCTTCGTTTCTGATGAAGCCAAACTCTTTGACCACTTCATCAAAACGTCGATTCCAACTCCTAGAAGCTTGCTTCAATCCATAAATGGATCGTTGCAGCTTACAGACTTTGTTGGCTTGCTTTGGATCCTCAAAACTCTCCGGCTGTATCATATACACGTCCTCGAGGAGATTCCCATAAAGGAATGCTGTTTTGACATCCATCTGCCAAATCTCATAGTCGTGGTATGCTGCAATTGCAAGTAGGATTCGGATGGATTTGGTCATTGCGACTGGTGAAAAGGTTTCGTCATAGTCAATACCATGAACCTGTCTGAATCCTTTAGCCACCAATCGGCCCTTATAGGTAATCACATTATCATCCATGTCGATCTTCTTCTTGAAGACCCACTTGCACCCTATGGGCCGCGCCCCATCGGGTGGTTCCACCAAAGTCCATACTTTGTTGGTATACATGGATTCCATCTCGGATCTCATGGCTTCCAGCCACTTCTTAGAGTCTGGGCCATTCATGGCCTCCTCATAGGTAGTAGGCTCATCATCTATGAGCATTGTGTCACCGGAATCAGTTATGAGAAGTCCATACCTCTCGGGTTCCTGGCGCACTCTACTAGATCTACGAATCTCTTGTGTTACCTGAACAGGTGGATCCACAACCGCTTGTGTTTCCTGTTTATGTTCCATAATCGGTTCAGTGATTCGTTGTTCTTGAACTTCTTCAAGTTCTACATTCCTCCCACTTGCTTCTTTAGAGACAAATTCTCTTTCTAGAAACACGCCGGTCTGAGCAACAAACACTTTGTTCTCGGTTGGATTGTAGAAGTAGTATCCCTTAGTTTCCTTAGGGTACCCTACAAACTTACACTTATCCGATTTAGGCCCTAGCTTGTCTGACTGTAAACGTTTTACATAGACATCGCAGCCCCAAATCCTCATGAACGACAGTGTGGGACGCCTCCCACTCCACATCTCATATGTTGTCTTCATGACCGATTTAGATGGAACACGGTTAATGGTGAAAGCTGCACTTAATAGAGCGTAGCCCCAAAATGATAATGGAAGATCGGTTTGACACATCATAGACCGAACCATATCCAATAGGGTTCGATTCCTCCTCTCGGACACGCCATTCCATTGTGGTGTTCCGGGTGGAGTGAGTTGGGACACGATCTCACACTCTCTAAGATAGTCGTCAAACTCTTGGCTCAAGTATTCTCCTCCACGATCCGATCGTAGAGCCTTGATACTTTTGCCAAGTTGCTTCTCTACTTCATTCTTGAATTCTTTGAACACTTCAAAGGATTCGGATTTTGCCCTCATAAGGTACACAAATCCATATCTACTGTAATCATCAGTAAATGTAATGAAGTAGACATAACCACCCCTGGCAGGCGTGGCAAATGGCCCACACACATCGGTATGTATGAGTGCCAATTGCTCACTAGTCCTCTCACCTTTCTTATTGAAAGGGGACTTTGTCATTTTTCCCAATAAACAAGCCTCACATGTCTCATATGATTCAAAATCAAATGAGTCTAGTAATCCATCCTTATGGAGTCTAGATACACGTTTCTCATTTATGTGGCCTAAACGACAATGCCATAAATAAGCAGGATTTAAATCATTTATTTTAATCCGCTTGGTATTAATGTTGTAGACAGGATTGCTTAGATCAAGGACATAAAGTCCATTAAATAATTGCGCACTAAAGTAGTGAATATTATTCAAATAAAAGGAACAACAATTGTTCTTTATTGAAATAATAAAACCATCCTTGTCCAAACAAGAAATATAAATAATGTTTCTGCTCATAGCAGGCACAAAATAGCAATTATTTAATTCTAAAACTAATCCTGAAGGCAGAGATAGCTCGCACACGCCTATGGCCAACGCAGCAACCTTTGCTCCATTCCCAACGCGCAGATCTACCTCCCCTTTAGCCAATCTTTTGCTTCTCTTTAGATCCTGCATATTTCGACAAATATGAGATCCACATCCAGTATCTAATACCAATGATGTAGAGACAGTTAAATTGACATCTACAACAAAAATACCTGGTGGTGGTGGAATCACTATTCCAAGCCTCTTGTCCTCTAGATATTTTGGGCAGTTCCTCCTCCAGTGTCCAGGCTGACTGCAGTAGTGACACTCACCCTTAGTCACAACCTTGGCAATGCCACCAACAGGCTTAAGGTCTGGTTCCTTGGACTTGGCAACTGACTTGCCTTTGCCTTTGGAGAAAGAGGCAAACCTTTTGCCCTTTCCTTTCTGCACCATCATTATAGCCTTGCCCTTACCCTTGTTGATGCTCTGTTCAGCCGTCCTCAACATGTTAAGCAAATCTGGCAGTGGTTTAACGATCTCGTTTATGTTATAGTTCATAATGAACTGTCCATAACTCTCGGGCAACGATTGCAACACGAGATCGGTTGCCAACTCTTGGCCGACCGGGAACCCAAGCCGGGCGAGATTCTCCAAGTACCCGATCATTCGGAGTACATGGGGTCCCACCGGGTTCCCTTCTGCCAGATGACATTTGAACAGTGCCTTTGAGACCTCATACCTCTCTACCCTCGCCTTCTCTTGGAAGAGCTGCTTTAGATGTTCGATCATATCGACTGCATTCATGTTTTCGTGTTGCTTCTGAAGCTCAGAAGTCATGGTGCAAAGCATAAGGCAGGCCGCATCATTAGCGTCATCAACACGCTTTTGATACGCCTTTAAGGCAGCAGGTGTCTGGTTCTCTGGACCTTCTGGAACATGCTCCTCTATTGCGTACAGTTTCTTCTCTTGCTTGAGAACAATTCTCAAGTTTCTGTACCAATCAAGAAAGTTGGTTCCAGAGAGCTTGTCCTTCTCAAGGACAGATCGTAGGGAATGTTGTGAACTCGATGAATTGTTTGGCATTTGGAATTCTACAAAAAGGAAAATACGCAAGTTTGCCATCTTTCATCTCCTTATGAGCTTGCTTTGGCAAGTCACCCATAATTTGACTACTTTAGGTAGGAACAATTCCAATTGCATCCCATATGCAACTCTTGTTTCAATCGGGCAAATAACTCCTTATTTATTCATCCATATGGATAATCCCAATTGATTGCCTCTAGGTTTCTTAATCAAATTAAGAGCCTAGTTGTGTTCAACCTCTTATCTAAACAATTGCACATTGTTACGTGCCATCGCATTCCATCATTATGAACCAAGTCGCCATGCTTTGGCACGCACGAGCTTGATAAATAATGATGATAATGAGTGTTTAAATAACGAGAAGGCAAGAACACAATATTTGAATTTTGAGGGATTTTAAATTCAATTTTAATTGTTTTGTTGATCAATATCAACTAATCTATCTATTCGAGTTTGGGCACAACTCCAAATAATAGATTCGGGTTGTCTAATTATCTTATTATCCTAATTGCATGCATCATCCATACACCAACCACACAAATAATAAGACAATAAATAAACAACCACAAAACAGAAATTAAACTTGATGTGGATATGGCCTTTTTCTAGACTAAGATAATTCCAAGCCAATGGAATTATCTATGAACCCTAAGCAAACACATCTCCATGCGTCTTGATCTCTTGGTCCATCCTTCATAGTCATGTGGAATGCTCCATGCTCCATGTTCCATCTTTTGTGGCTTCTTTGGCTTTGGGCTTCTTTTCTCCAATCTTGGCTAACAATCTACTTTATCTAGCACTAACTAATATCTATACTAAATAAAATAAATCTCACAAGTTGAGAAAAAAATGGCACGCAAGCCATAAAACCCTAACTAATTATTACAATTAATTGATCAGCTCGCAGGCCGTAAAACCAAACCACAAAATTAAACATCCACATCAAACCACATCCTAAGGCCATATCCAATCACCATGCGATTTGCACATAAACAGTTAAAATTCAATTTTAACGCGCTTGGTTAATTTTAATTGATTTTAGGATTTCTAGGGTTAAAACGGTCCATGGGCCCAACAATCCAATTGCCCGGGCCCATTAAAGTGAACCATAAGGCCCTAGGACCGGCCCGGCCCAAAACCCGCAAGCTAGGCCCGCGGGTTAGGGCCGCCCGGCCCCTTAGGGCTCCCAAGCTTGGGCGGCAAGCAAGGGGGAAGTCCCTAGGGGGGGGGGGGGGCAGAACCCTTCTATGGGAGTTGTTTCCAAAACAACTCCCTTGCTTGGTGCCCAAGTTTGGTTGTTTCCTTGTTTTGGGAGAACTCCTTCTTCCCCAAGGATGCCCAAACCCTAGATCTAAGATCCTAAAATTTCTCAAACTCACCAATTTATGCATCCAATGAAAAAATTGGATCTTGTTATGATTAATTATTGACAAATTGCATCCCATGCTTGATTTGTCTTGTTTTACGCGATAAACCATCAAATTAAGGTGTAAAACAACAAAACGTAACACATAAACCACGTTTATGCTCTATGACCTGTGGCTCTGATACCACTGTAGGGTTTTGATTCATGGATCGCACAACGGCAGCATAATCAAACATAAACCATGCAAAACCCTCCAAGGATCACAAGTCTAGAGACATAACGATAGTAAAGGTAAGAAATCATAAACACACCTTTGGGTTCTCCTTGATGACTTCAAACGCGAATAATGTCACGTTCTCTATAGTTGATCCACGCCTAGAGTTGATCCTAGATCTCCCAAACTCCTTGGTGCTAGCCCGGATTAGGAAGAGGATGAACGAATCATGCAAAACGAGACAAAAAGAGGCTTTCGGCCTCTTTTTTGGCCGACGGGGACGAGGGCGGCGGCAAGGGGCGGCGTCGGCCCTCCTTGTTGCTTGCTCTCTCTCCTTTTGTTCTCTCCCACTCTTATTATGTTCACTAATGAGCATAAGTTATGAGGAAGGAAGGAAGGAGGGTCCTTTATATAGTCCAACAACTCCTTGTTAACTACCTAAAAGACTTATTCTAGTCCAACTAGAATTCAATTTAGTCCCTTCCTTGCAAATTAGTAGCTACTAAGTTTGCAAGGGTTTGCAAAGTGATCCTTCTAATTAATTAATCCAATTAATTAATTCCCAAATCTAGTTCAACTCTATATAGCGTGTGACCCCATAGGTTCTATCTAGTTGGTAGCAACTATTTGCTAATATGGAGCGGTTTCTAGCAACACATCCATTCTAGCCAACTAATAGAATAGTCATCTTGACAACCTTTGTACAAGTAATTGTCTCATCCCTTTGCCTCCATATCCGGATTGGACACAAGACATACAAGTCACACTCGTATATCCAATCCATAGTTTCTCGATCCATGGGAGTAGCCTTATTCGTGCAAAGAACACCAATATCCCATATTGATTTATTTGAGTCTGGCCAGACATTCTATAAGCACTATCCCTCGAGTGGCCTAGGATATTTGCTCCCGTTATGTGGGAGGGGCAAATCCTTTCTACGTCCACTACGATCTCTAAGCTTGCTTCTCATTGTATCCAGTACACGCCTTTATAACTACCCAGTTACGGTGTAGCGTTTAACGCTACCAAGATCACAATGATCCACAACTAGAATATCTAGTGACTTCAAGTCTAAGGATGACAACACCATTGCACTGCGAGAAGCGCTTGTGACTCAACATAAAGTGTATGTAGCCTTCTCGGAGATGGGTCAATCCAGTGCAACATTCCGTAATGCACACCTATGTGTTGGATCGTGATATCTCCATATCAATTCAACCCCATACTAGTCTATAGATGATTGTCCCATTTAATCATTATACTTGACTAGGGATATTTAAGATAAACAACACAATTGTAAATCTAAGGACTTCATTATATTAAATATCCAATAAATAATAAATGAATTTTCTAGCCATATACAAATTCATACTAAACTAGATTGCCTCTAGGGCATCTATTCCAACACCATCAACCTACCAAAATTCGTAAATTGCTAGCCCCCAGAATATTAAGACCATGACAAAAAAACAAAATATGCAATGCTACAAAAAGCTTCCAGCCCCTTCACCTATGAAGTCACCCTCAAATTGTTCTTATAACTTAGAAAACAAATCGAAAATAGAGGGAAAGAAATTGTTCAGGACACGAATCCATGGATTACACATTGAGATATCTCGAAACCCCCTCCCTTTGAATTCCAGATCAAGAAACCCTAATTACAACTATCTGTGCCAGAAAACAAACAAGCCAAAAATAAACATAATAAAATTTCACATGTTTATGAGGTTGTTACTGGTACATAAATGAAGATCAAGAGACTCTGACTTAAAAAATAGCAAATTTTCAAATTTTATTGAGCAACCATATATAACTTCATCCTGGCCTACTGGAAAAAATCGCACCTTGAAACTAAATAATCGAAAGTAACGCAGCACAAATCAAGAAATGAAATTGCTTACAACAACTCAGGGAAAACTCAACCCCAATTTACCTACAATTCAAGATAGAAATTAAAATACATTTACGAATAGATCCAGGTAATGAAGTGTGTGAGGGTGCGAGATCGATCGATCGAGGAGGCATAGATCTCAAAGAAGAGGTACTTACAATCGAAAGTTGAGCCTTGGAAGAGGGAGGTTTGAGGAGACAGCAAGAGGAGACGGGGGCGGCGAAGCCGAGGGATGGATGAGGATGAGAGAGACGGTACTAAGAATTTCCCGTGTTCTTTCTTCCCATTCCTTTCTCTTATTTACTCATGTTTATACAAATAAACGGTGTAGATTCAGTCAGGAACACTAAGGGAACATTAAAACCTTGCTTAAATTAATTTTGGTTCCATCTCTCCTAAAATATGGTAGTGCAGGAATAATTTAATATAAAGCTCTATATAATGTTCTTTCAAAATTAACAAGCTTGTATGTCACTAAAATGTAGTGATTGTCACCTTTTTATAGTCTTAGGATTGAAGCTTTAGTGCCTAAAATTCTCAAAATTTTTTTTATCTAAAATAATTAAGTATTTAAAATGTTGAAAAATGACAGCACATATGTCGACAAACGTAAACACTGTAGATAATTAGTGCAACTAGCTATACATAATTTATTGTCGACAAAAAAGTTGTCAATAAATGTCATATTTGTGGTAGTGAAAGTTTCTGTTCGGAAAATTTTGAAACTTTCTTCCCTGTTTACCGTATATGAATATCCCTTAGTAGGGTATAATCTAATAATAATTTTTTTACATTCTGCCTTCTTTACCGCGGTATACTCATCCTTTACCGCGCCATAGTCCTCCAGCTTCAGACTTCCTGCTTTGTGGGGTCATGTCTGTAACAGCCACATATTCCGTACGAGTGTATCTCATGCTATCTCACGCCATTGGATGTTCTTGCATTTTCATATATTTTTTCTAATTGGGACTTCACTAGTCATAACTTTAATTGGAGACCCGTGAGTCTTTCTTCTCCACTCAAGATTTGAGGACGAAGGATAAGACGAAATACCCCAAATCCAACTTAAGGGAAATTTATTCTTTTTAGAAGTATACACATGCGATTAGTGGTAAATCCTCTATTTTATAAATTATCCCCCAATGAACTCTCGATACTTATTCACTGAAAATATCTCTAACTTTCCAACATTAATAAATGGGTATTTTTGTAACTTAGGTAAAAATTGTAATATGGTAACTTGTCATAAAAACATATTTTTGTAATTTTTTAAAAGCACTTTAGTCATTAGTTCATCAATAAAAACGCTAGATAAACACATAACCAAACAATAACTGAACCCTAATCAAAGCCCATCATTTCACCCCATCAACTCAACCCACATGCCTACTTGCCCCTTAGAACTTCCCCTTGACTTTATTCTTCTACAAATGACCCTTATGAAATTCCTAAAACCGTGGGATATGGAGGGCGAAAAATGAGCTTCATGATGAGGGCGAAACTCATGGTGCTAATGAATAGTAGAATAATAATGGTAATCTTGAAGTCATGTAGGATTTGTGCGTTTCTCTATCATTTCGACAAACTGTTTAGGGAATTGTAGAAGGGGACTCACTGTGGGATGCAAAACATGTTTCAACAACATGAGGAACATAGTAATATGAGTTGCTATCAGCGGAATTTACTCCTCCATGAGGAGAAAAATCATCATCATGAGATGAAGCTTCTGCGGGAATGGGTTTAGGAGCTGGCACAGTATCTTTCATGGGATGCTACAAAACTTCATAGGAGTCCACCGAAATATATTTAGAGAATGAATAAAAAATGAATCAGAAATAAAAGAGCGATCATCACTAGTAGACACACAAAAAGATGAAGCCGAAGAAAACATCATATAATCGAAGAAAATCACATGAAGAGAAACATGACGACTCTTCGAAGTCGGAACCCAAAAACTATATCCCTGATACTCAATTCCATATAAGGAGAATAACCAATCAGGGACCGAGGATCCAACTTATTATGCCCGTGAGGCTGAAGAAGAGAGAAACGAACACAAATGAAAAAAGTAAGATAAGAATAGACAAGGGATATGTACAAACAACTTCTCATACGGACATGTTAGTATTCTAAACTACAGTCGAGGAACCTTCCCTTGACATGCATGATCTATGAGGTAGATTGCCATGCTTTCGAGTGGTAGGCAAAAACTCGAAAGAAATACAATCCTTAGCATTATTATACCTGATGACTTAAATTGAACGAGGAATTTGAGTTTAAACCATAGATGCAAAATCATAATAAATGCAACTGTGATCGATTATTTAAGAGATTTTGTTAATTTAGATTCTTTTTTCAAATCTTTGAAACTGATTTCAAAGCTTTGAAAATCTTCAAATGATAAGTTTTAATTGAGGAGGATTTTATCTCATAGTTTTAACACTATGCCTTCTTGTGTGATGAAAGACAAATTCATCTTATCAAATAATATGTTACTTGCTTATGTTCTGTTTTGCAAGAAAATTTGCTTAACCGTTTATACTTTGTTATATAGTATTAGTTTGAACTTTGTTTTGGAGGAGACAACCAAAGTAAAAAGCTTTTAAAATCTTTTCAAATCTTTGAAAATATTCAGAGTCCTTAGCCTAAGATTCCTGAATGTAGAAGTGCCAAATAGGTCACCAAAGCTTTGCTAATTTTATGATTTTTTTTCAAAACTTGTCTCATGCTCGCAGGTGATGAATGTGCTCAAATTCATTAGAGAATATCGAGCTCCTATCCGTTCGAATAGAGTTGTTGAGAACCAAGGATCGTTGAGGATTTTTAGGGATTCTTGTTGCAACAAACTTTGTGACTGTTGCAGCAAGCCTTTAAATTCAAATCAAACTGAAGCTGAAAATAGATATCCAACAGAGATAGAGAAAAAAATTCGGATTGAGAGAGCGTCAAGGAAAGAGATAAATTTATATTATTTAATCCACTCCAAACCCAGAAGAACACTTTCAAGATTTCATAGCTTCACTGTCTAAATATTGTTCTTCTATTTGTGCTTTACTGTTTATTCATTAGAGATCTTTCTAAATCCTTTATATTCTGTTCTAGTTAATTTGTTCAAGTGGAACAACTTTGACTCTTATTGTTTCAGGTAGTTGAAGCTGTACTAGATATGTTAGCAAAGAACCACATGCTAGTATAAGTGTAAGGGAATTCTCTTAGGCCTGATATCTAGGGCTTAACTAGTGATAAATAAGAAATTTTTGAAATCCTAGAGGGATTAGATCCCTCAGGCGGAGAGTAGGCCTATTGGAGGCCAATCGTAACAAATACTTGTGTCCTGATCATTTCATTTCAGTACTTTACTTGCTTGAAAAACTGTTTCAACACATGATAAGTTCAAGGCTTTGAAAATCATTTCAAGGCCTTGAAAAGTTACATAAGCTTTTATAATTGTCTGTTTCAAAAAAAGCATTGAAACCAGTTTCAAAGCTTTGAAAATACTCAAAATCTCTCTGTTAATTTTTTAAAACCACTATTTTAACAAAAGTTGTCATATTCTATTCAACCCCTCTTTATAGAGTACATATGATCTTGTATTATTACCTACTTACACATTTAAATTGATATCTGAGCTCCTATCAATATACAGATCTAACAATCTTGTGATCATGAGTAATATAAGTTTAGGTAGTTTCTCACACGGAAGAGTAGCAAACAGACCTCCTATATTTTGTGGAGATAACTTTGTGCACTGGAGATCTATGATGAGGATTTTTCATCATAGATCAAGACATGGAGTTGTGGCCTATTATTCATAATATGCCTCATACTTTCTACGCATAAAGAGTGGGGATTCAAATTCCTAAATGTGAAGACTCTCTTTCTGCTACTGAATTAGAAAATTTTTCTAATAATTATAGAGAAATGAATTTACTGTATTGTGCTTTGAATGCAGATGAGTTTAAAAAAAGCTCTACTTGCAGGAGTGCAAAATAAATCTGGGAAAAATTGGTGGTGACCTCTGAAGGAAAATTCCAAGTAAAGCACACAAAGATAAAAATCTTCCGGAGGCAATATGAGCTATTCAAGATGAATGAAGACGAGTCAATCAATGATATGTTTAAAATGTTCACTAACATAGTCAACAACCATAAGTCTTTGGGAAGTCATTCTCAAATGAAGAGAAAGTTGGGAAGATACTGAGAAGTCTTCCTAAAGCAGAGTGGGAGCCAAAGACAACAGCAATTGAAGAGGCTCAAGATTTATTTACCGTTCAAGTGGATGACTTGCAGGGAAATCTCCTCACTCATGAAATTTCCATGAATGAAGTAGACGAAGAACTTTCTTAAAAGATCAAGAATCTGGCACTTAAATCTAAAGAGAGTGAGCAAGTTCAAAGCCTTGAAAACGAGGAAAATTATGAAGATCCTTTTGTATTGATTTCCATATCCTTGAAGAACTTTGAAACAAGGACTATAGCAGAGAAATATCTAGATCATCAAGTAGAAAGGACTAAGAAGGTAAGTCCTCTTCCTTTTCAAATAAACCTAAAAGACTAAACTTTTTCGAATGTGGTGATGCAGATCATTTAGTCAAGGATTTTACTCATAAGAAGAACAAGCATTATCCAAATTAGGACAAGCACAAAAGAAAGAAAGCTATGGTTTCTTCCTGGATTGATTTTGATTCTACAAGTGCTTCACATTTAGAAAAGGATCAAGATCACTTGCGTCTTATGGCTAAGCATGATGAGAAGGAAAGTTCAGACAAACACATCGAAGTTTTCACCAAGAACAAAGATCAAAAGTGGATTATGGACAGTGGTTGTTCTAAACACATGAGTGGGAAGAGTTTTTATATTTTCTGAACTAGAAGAACAAACTGGAGGAACAATTACACAAGGTAACAAAGGGAAGTGAAATATTATTGGTATTGGTAAAGTTGGTAATGAATCTGCATATTCTATTTCTGATATCTATTTAGGTTATAGTTTGAAGTTTAATTTGCTTGGTGTTTCTCAAATTTTTGACAAAAGCAACAATTTAATATTTTAAAAAGGATAAATGTGTGGTGCAAGATGTGAAATCAATTGGTTGCATCCTCACAGCGTTAAGGTCAAACAATGTCTATTCTGTGCATACTAACAATGTTGCAGATAAAAGTTTCAAATGTCTCACAACTTTGAAAGATGATTCAAAGCTTTGGCACAGGAAACTAGGGCATATTAGCATGCATACTCTTAATAAAATGGTGTCTAATGACTTAGCCAGAGGATTACCATTTATAAAATTCAAGGTTGAAGAGGTATGAAAAGTTTGTGCTCAAGGTAAGCAGGCAAGAAACTCTTTTAATCCAATGAAATTTGTAAGTACTTCTAGACCTATTGAACTACTTCATATGGATTTGTGTGGTCCTATGAGAGTCAAAACTCCAAATGCTAAGAATGATATACTAGTTGTTGTTGATGAATTTTCTATATTTACATGGGTTATGTTTCTAAGATAAAAGTTAGAATCTCTCTCTGAATTTTTGAAGCTTTGTAAAGAGTTAAAGACTTCTAAAAACCTGCCTATTGCTTCTATTATGAGTGATCATGAGAGAGAATTTGATCAACTAGAATTTGATTTGTTCTGTACGAAGCTTGGGATTTCTCATAATTTTTCAGCTCCTAGAAATCCTCAACAGAATGGTGTAGTAGAAAGGATAAACAGAACCCTTGAGGACATGTCTAGGACAATCCTTTTGGAAGCTGTTACTACCTGCCAACTATATCTTTAATGGGTGCTAGATTAGACTTATTTTTAAGATGACCCCCTATGAACTGTTTAAAGGAAGAAAGCCAAATATTTCTTATTTTAAACTTTTTGGCTGCACTTGCATTGTTCATAAAAATGGAAAAAACAAATCTTGGCATATTTGATGCTAGAAGTGATGAAGGCATTTTTCAGGGTTACTCTTTGACAAGCAAAGCTATAGGGTTCTTAATAAAAGAATCAAATTTGTTGAGGAAAGTATTCATGTTATTTTTTATTAAAGAAATGATAGTTTCTTGAGTGAAGGTCTTGCATATTTGAATTTGAACAAGCATGAGTCTGATGATGAAGGTGATGCAACGAATGGTAGTAAGACTGGCTTACATGAACACATAAAGAATTTTAAAGCCTTGAAAATGGTTCTCAAAGCCTTGAAATAGGATCTCATTGAACACATACTGGATCACCCACTGCATCAACTTTTCAATCCCTTGAAAAGCTTCCTAGAGAACCAGAACTATGGACTTAAAGGAAAAAGTTTAGGTATTTATCATCCCATCTAGTAGAGAACATTATTTCTGATCCATCTACTGGTACACAGACTAGATCTCAATTAAAGAATTTTTGTGCTTTTAATGCTTTTGTTTCTCTTGTAGAACCTAAAAAATGTGAAAGAGTCATTACAAGAAGCAGATTGGATCAATTCTATTAAAAGTGAGTTAAATGAGTTTGAGAGGAACAAAGTATGGAATTTGGTTCCGGATCCCAAGAACCAGTCCGTGATTTGAACCAGATGGGTATTCAGAAACAAGTTTGATGAAAATGGCAAGGTAATCAGAAAAAAGGCCAGACTTGTGGCACTTGGCTACAATTAAGAAGAAGTTATTGACTATGATGAGACATTTGCTCATGTAGCTAGGTAAGAAGCTATCAGAATGTTACTTGCATTTCCATAACACAAGATCATTAAACTTTTTTAAATGGATGTGAAATGTGCTTTTTAAATGGATATTTGCAAGAAGAAGTTTATGTTTCTCAACCTCCTGGTTTTGAAAGTGATGATTTCCCTAATCATGTTTATAATTTTGATAAATCTCTTTATGACCTTAAACAAGCTCTAAAGGCTTGGTATGAAAGACTGTCTAAATATCTCCTTGGAAATGGTTTCAACATAGGATTTGTCGATAAAACACTATTTATCAAAACATATGAGAAATATATCTTAGTCGTACAAGTTTATGTTGATGATTTATTATTTGTTGCTAATAATGATACTCTATCGAAGGAGTTTTCAAGTATTATGTGTAGGGAATTTGAAATGATCTTAATGAGAGAGTTTAATTTCTTTATTGGACTTCATGTTCATCAAATGAAGAAAGGATTATTCCTACATCAGAACAAGTACAATATGTCTCAATCCAAGGTTTCTAAAACTCTTATGAGTTCCACTCTATCTTTAGACAAACATCAGAATGGTAAGAGTTTGAACCAAAAATAATTCAGAGTTATTATTGGTTCGCTACTTTATCTCACTACTAGTAGGCCATACATCATGTTCAGTGTATGTATGTGTGCTAGATTTTAAGTTGATCCAAAAGAGTCTCACTTAGTGGCAGTCAAAAGAATTTTTAGACATCTCAATGGTACTAAAGAATTAGGTCTTTGATATCCTAAAAAGCATAATCTCTCTCTTTGTGGCTATTCAAATGCTAATTTTGTTGGATACAAAGTGGATAGAAAAAGTACTACATGATGTTGTCAATTATTAGGATCATCCTTGATAAGCTGGGTTTCAAAGAAGCAAAATTCAATTGCACTATCAACAGCAGAAGCTGAATTTGTTGCAGCATAAGCATGTTGTTCACAAGTCCTATTGATAGCTCAACAAATGAGGAATCATGGATTGGATTTTAGAGATATTTCAAGCAAGTGTGAAAACACTAGTGCCATTTCCATTACTAAAAATGCAGTACAACATTCAAGGACCAATAACATTGATGTTAGTCATCACTTTATTAAATATCATGTGGAGAAAGGCGATGTGTCTTTATCTAATGAGACTACTAACTCAAAAATTGTTGATATTTTCACTAAATCATTGCATGAAGATAGATTTGTAGCTTTAAGATTAGAACTTGGTATGTTGAACAAGGTTGCATTGATGTAGGGTGAGTATCAGGTATTTTAGTTTTTTTCAAAGCCCTGCATAGTTTCTCAACGCTTTGAAAATTAGTCTGAACTATAACAGTTTTTCAGAGCCTTGAAAATATTTTCAAAGCTTTGACTCTAAATATGCATACCACATGAAAGTAATGATGGATCATTTAGTGTTGAGTGTTATCTTTGTATATAATTACTTGTTATTACTTTTTACTATTTAAATGGATATTTTCAAATATTATAATATCATATAATCTCTTAATCCGTTAGAGAATGCTTTTGGAATTTCAAATGAAAGAATATATTTCAAGAGATTGAAATCTTCAGTTTCCTTCTTTCACTCCAACTCATCAAGCATATCTTTTCTCTCTCCTGTCTCTCTCTCTATCTAAACCCTAACCCCAAATAGATTCACGGAGATCTCAGAGAATTCATCTGAACAAGTGGACATAAAACATGAGGAAGAATGGCCAAGGGCAGAAGAGAAAAGCTAACCCTGAAGAAGAGATTCAGGCTGTTAGTTCCAGTTCTGAGACTATGAGTTTGCACAGCCGTCTCCTCCGCAGAAAAATAACAAGACTAAGGATGTGGAGAAAGCTAGTTCAAGCAAGGGAAAAGCATACCAGAAAGAGAAATATGGGAATGGAATGGGTTATCAGAAGGATATTCTACGGAAGGTGAAGAAAGATCAAAGAGCAGATAAAGAAAAGGGTGTTCAGAAATCAGACAATACCAAAGGGGAGAAGAAATCTAGTTCTGGTAAGACCTTTCTATCAAATCTTTATTTTATAAATTTTAAATCACAAGGGCTTTGGTTAGATGCCTATGCATCAAACCCGATAACATACTGTAGTATGATTTGCAGAAAGATGATTAAAATGATGCAATTAGAGCTCCTGAGAAGGTTGACAAAGACTTCTATTTGGAAAATTTTGAAACCTACTGAGAAGGCATACCATATATTGACTGGACTGTTTTACCTTAACCTTTAAAAAGTGTCTGGTAAATATTTGATTTTGTCTCATAAGGTTGCTAGTATATATATTCAGTTGGATCGTGGTGTGTTTGCTAATGTTTTAGGTTGTTTTAAAAAATATGATGTTGGTGCTCTTCCAAGTACGAAAGAGGCAATCAGGTTGGCCAAAGTGGATTTCTTTTTACCTAATACACCCTCAACTCAAAACAGTTAACATATTTCGTTTTAACTGTTGAAGCCAATATTATTTTCACTATCTTGATGAGGTGTGTAGAATTCAAATGAATTGCTCACAGATAGGGTGCTATACTTGATGTATCTGGTTACGTATGGTTTTGAGATTGATTTGGCTAGCATTGTGATGTATTACATGCTATATTGTCGTTCCTAAAACTGAAACCATGCCTTTCCCTACGGGAGTCTCCTACCTGTATTCTTCACACATTTTAACATTTCTGTTGTTAAAGAAGAGAAAATTTCTACTAGTTTTGGAATGATCAATGAATCCTCTTTACAAAGGATTGGAATTTTTAAGAACTCTAAGGGATAGTGGAAGTTATATTCAGACATTTCTGAGAGTGAGCTTAAGACTAAGAAATCTTGTAAATCAAAAGCCTTAACCACTCCTTTAGCCTTGCATCCTACCTCCCCAAACCAGTCTCAGGTGCTTGAGAAGTTAGATGTTATTGAGAATTGAGCTGGATGAATTGAAGGAGATTCAATTTGAGCTGTGTACTGAGTTCAGAAAAATCAAGTGCATGATTTCCTCCTTAAATGACAATGTTTCTAAAGCTTTTAAAATTTTGAACTTTGTGGATGTGCAAGAAGAGACTGTACAAGTTCAATAAGGTTCGAAGAATTCAGACCTTACTATGAAGCTCTTCCATGAGTATTCTACTAAATAAGAAGCTATTGGACTTGAGGAAAAAGGAAAGAAGCCAGTATTGACTCAGGGTTGCTAATTGGAGATCTACTGAAGCAAAAGAAGCAGAAAAAGAAATTTATTCCAAAGATATTGCTTCTAAAGACCTGTTTGAGGAGGTTGATGAAGGAACTGAGGTGGTGGCTGCAGAAGAAGAGAAAGTTGAGAAAGAGAAAGAGGAAGTGCAAGAACAAGAATTACAGACAGAGAAGAGGAAGAGGATGATGATCAAGAGAATGTTGAAGGATCTAAATAGAAGAAAATGACCAGAATTCAAACCCTTGAACTACTGCCTTTTTTTCTACGTTTTCAAAGCCTTGAAAATTTTCTTTCATACTTTAAAACTCTGCTTTCTCTTTCAGTTCTAAAAGTTTCTGTATTAAGATTCAACATTTTTCTCACTATTTTGATGAAGGTAAAAAGGGGGAGGAAATTAGACTGTTTTCTTATGTGTATTATGTGGATGTGTTTATTTTTTTATTATTTTTTAAAATTATTATGTTGATGTTTTCCTAGTATTAGTATTACTGTTGGTGTTTTGATTGCGATTTCATATGATTGTATCTGCTATGTTCCTAATGACTATGATTTTCGCTGCAGATATTAAGTCTAAACGTAATCTTTGTTTTGTCTTTCATCAATGGGGAGATTGATAATTAAGATTATTGTTTCAAGACATTGAAACCGATTTCAAAGCTTTTAAAATCATTAAAGATATGTTTGAACTGATGGGGAGTTTGTCTTCTGGTTTTAAACTATACATTCTTGTGTGATGAAAGACAAATTCATCTTGTCAAATAATGTGTTACTTGCTTAAGTTATGTTATGCAAGAAAATTTGCTTAACAGTTTATACTCTGTTAGATAGTCTTTGTCTAAATTTGTTTTGCAAGATACAGTCATCGTTCAAATCTCTGAAAAGATTTTCAAGGCTTTGAAAATATTAAGATTCCTTAGCCTAAGATTCCTGAATGCAAAAGTGCCAAACAAGTCACTAAAGCCTTCCTAATTTTATGTATTTTGTTCAACACTTGTCTCAAGCTTGTAGATGCGGTTTGTTCTTAAATTCATTGGTGAAAATCAAGCTCCTATCCGTTGGAGTAGAGTTGTTGAGAGCCAACGATCAGTTGAGGATTTTTAGGGACTCTTGTTGCAACAAACTTTTTGACCGTTGCAGCAAGCTTTAAAATTCAAATCAAATTGAAGCAGACGTTTTATATACAACGGAGATACATAAACACATTTTTATTGGGAGAGAATCAAGGAAGGAGATCAATTTAGAATATTCAATCCACTCCAACCTCAGAAGAAAACTTTCAAGCTTTCATAGGTTCACTCTCTACACAGTGTTCTTCTACTCGTGCTAAACTGTTTATTTATTAGAGATTTTTCTAAATCCTTTATATTTTGTTCTAGGTTGATTTGTTCAAGTGAAACAATGGAGAATCGTATTGTACTAGGTAGTTGAAGCTGCACTAGATAGGTTAGCAAAGAACAACAGGCTAATATAAGAAAACGGGAATTCTCTTAGGCCTGATATCTAAGGCCTAACTAATGATAAAAAAGAAGTTATTAAAATCCTAGAGGGATTAGATCCCTCAGGCGGAGAGTAGACCTTTTGGAGGCCAAACTTCGTAACAAATTCTTGTGTCCTGCTTATCATTTCAGTACTTTACTTGTTTCTAAACTGTTTCAACATATGATAAGTTCAAGGCTTTGAAAAGCCTTTCAAGGCCTTGAAAATTTACAGAAGCCACAAAAAAAAAATCGGGTTATTACGACGATCAAACTCGTCGTTATATCCCAAAATTTCTTCGTTGAATGAAAAGACAACGAAAAAACTCCATCCAAAGTGCGTTGGAACTATCGACGGGGCGACAAAATATCCAGTGGTCGGTGAAAGATATTTACCGACCACTTCTTCCGACCATTTATTGTCGTCGTTTGCCTTTTGCGGACGACCTCCCGACCATTAAATTTCATGGTCAATACTTTTGCCGACGACTATTTCGATTTGATTTAGTACTCGTTGAATTTATGCCGACAACTATTCTTGTCGTCTTTGGGCTTCGGACAACAATTTTTTTCGTCGTTATTTACTATATATTTTAATAATTTATTATGCCGTTTGCCCATTTTTTCTTGAAACAAACAACCATTTTTCTTGTCGTTATTTCTTAAAAAGACAATTTTCCTCTTCGTATATCGCCTTTTCGTCACTAATTGTTCGTCGAGAAGTGGTCGTCCATAAAAGTAATATTTTTTTTATCAATAAATACTAAAATCATAAACAACTTCTAAAAAAAAGAAATTTCTATTAATATCAACCGAACCCCAGTGTACCCAAAAATTTTACATTTACATCAACTACAACATCAAATTCTGACAAATAATATATCATCCAAAACAAAACTACAAACTTAGCATAATATACAATAGGCACGTAGTTCTGAGTGAAGCTCTGATGTGAACGTGTATCGTGCATGGGAGGTGGACGAGACCTTGAGTTCTTGCAAGCTACATGGTCATGCAATCGTCGTGTTGGGAGTCTGATTCACAAAACCTGGAGACATTCACAAACAGCATATACATTTTCTGCCAAGTATGAACAAGAATTATGTTACATAGGCAGTGAAGGCGTATGCTAAACTAAACTCTGCTAGCTAGCTATTCACCCGATATACAAAATTCACATTCTTAAATCTGATTCACACAGATGACAATGGACAACTGTCGGAAGAAGGCGCAACAGTCACATGGTCAAATGCAATTTTGAGGCATCAGGGAGCCCTCATCTCAATTCAACTATACCGATAAACTTCCATAACTTCTGAGCGCATACAGGAGTATAAATATAATATTGTGAATGAAATGTGTGAATTGTATGCATGGTCTCCACCAAGCAGGAGTCTCCACCCACACCACGAAGGGGTCTCAAGCGAGCATTTTGCAGCATACAGCAGTGGAAGTGTACAATATCGTGAGTGTTTCAGTGCGTGTGTTCCATTCTTAGCTTCCACCTGGCAGAAGCATCCACCCACACCACGTAGGGGTCTCGTTTACAAGTTACGATTTTCAAAATGGGAGAGACATTCAGATGATGTAAGTTTTGCAGGGTTATTTACCTCTATTGGCGTCGCAACTCGTCCTTCAACCAAATACTTTGCAAATATCTTGGAGATTTCTGGCCTGGCATTTTTTGGACATCACATAAGGTGCTAATATATACTACGTATGGACGTACTCTGATTACCAATTTTCTATAACATGCAAATTGTACCTGCAAGAGGTGATTGGAAAAAAAGTAAGTACAATTTTGTAATGTTGTCACCCCTAATCAATGAGGTGGTTCATGAACCAATACCTGCTGCACTAATCTCTAAACTAGCAAAGATATCTCTGCAACCACATCTCTAAACCCATAAATGATTACTCTAAAACCACATCTTCAAACAAGCATTTATTAATCCTTTAACCCCCCACCTCTCCATACTCTCAATTTTCTCCTAACCCCCAGGTTCCCCACTGTGTATAAAACCATGCCACGCCTAATCAATGAGGTGGTTAATGAACCACTACCTACTGCACTAATCTCTAAACCAGCAATGATATCTCTGCAACCACATATTTAAACCCATAAATGATTACTCAGAAACCACGTCTTTAAACCTGCATTTATTAATCCATTAACCCCCCACCTATCCACACTCTCCATCTTCTTCTAACACCTAGGTTCCCCACTGTGTATAAAACCAGAGCATACAATGTTGATTTTGTTATATTATGGCACACTTGATACACCATTGTGATGCATGGAATTATCGCAAACAAGCTAGCTCCTGTAGTTGGCAGCATCTTTGTGGTGATTCCATGCATCACAGTGACGTATTGAGAAGGAATGAGAGAAGGTTTTCCTCCAAAATGGAATACAGAAAATTTTTATATATTGGGCAAGCATGTAGACGGTAATTCCGTTATGCAGCATTGTGATGCTGTAACAATCATAAAGAAGCTAATGGAGGTGGCATGTAGCTTTTTGATGATTGTTTCTATCATCACAATGACATTTCAGAGTCTCGTCTACCACCACTCGGGCACGGAGAATCTTCACAGAAAGCTGGCATGGCGGTCTAAACTATATAGGGTTGCTGCTTCTATGGTTCATCCACCATAGTACGGCGCAACCCAATACGTTGGCGTATTCGATGGTCGATGAACCATACTATGCAGCAACCCCATAGGTTTAGGACTTCCAACCCTGCTTTCTTGTGATCCATGGAATAACCACAAAGAAGTTGCTGGATTTTAGAGGTATTACTTAACATGTTTGTCTTTCTACTCGCTGTAAATTTTCTCACAGATCACAACTAATGCATCCAGACGTAAAGTAGTTACTCTAAAAGCTATGATGCGCTATCATATGACAAGGTTTCCCTCAAAACGGTAATATCAACATCAAGAAGAGAGTGGACTTAAAGGAAATGAAAGAGGGCACCAAAATATGTTTACCTGTGGTGAAAGTCTAAACACTGCCCACTCATCTATAATATTGATTAATGTTCTGTAAAATGGAAATGTTACCTGCAACAGGTGATAGGAAATACAGTTTAGTTTAGTTTATTCATTTTACGTTGATGTGAAAATTAGGGATTAACAAGATAAAAGAAACAAAGTTTACCCCTGCCGAAATTCCACACAGTGCACAACCAATATCGAAAATGAACGTGAGAGTGAAAATAAAGTAATTTGGACCAAAGCATTTATAAGACAGGAGAATTCAATGGTAAATTCATGGATCGTAAATAGTGATGACAAATCGGGGATCATTAGAGAGCAAGCAGTTAGCATTCATTAGATTGTAATAATCATGAAGGGGCCCAGTTCGGTACTACATGGAAAAAAATAGCTAGCATGAAGGACATCATAATAAACCTATAAACCACTAATCATCATGACAATTCACAAAATAATTGTGAAGTAACTGTTCGAATTCCCCAAACTGCCTCATTGAACAACATTAATGTACAAGGCAACCAATTAATCAATTACTTGCCCGTTCAATGAGGAGGAAAAAAAGAGAAACTGACAGCTGATTAACTCTAATTAATCTCATACAACCTTTCCAAAATAGTCACAGCAAATTCAATCACTTCTCCAAGACTCCATCAAAGTCCAGTCCCCAAAATCCCATTACCATGAAATCAATTTGCAAAAGCCTGTGTGAAGGGGAGGAGGTCACCAGTCCTTTCACATGGCTGCCAGGTCCAGTAAGTATGCTCCAATTTTCATCTCTCATTCATCGGATGAAGATTTAATGAGCGAGGACTCCCCTTCAGTGATGTTTTATAAGAGAGATAAACTGCATTGCAGGAAAGCCGGGGAAAAATACAAGAGACTGAATGGAGAATCCAGTTAATTGAGCAGCTGAAGATGGAAAATTATAGGTTGGTTGTGCCTCTAGAGTTCTATGAAGAAACTGGTGAATCCGTTTTCATAATCAAAAAGAGATACAGAGGGGCTATCTGGAGAAAGCTGTCACACAGGCAGGGAACCGGGCAAGTCCGCGACAGATGAACAACTCAAAGACGACAATGCGGACTAGACTTTTATTTTATGTAATTTTCCTCTTATCGTTCTCTTATTCATGCTAATAAATTTTTTTCCGTATATGTATGGCCAGGTAGCTTTACTAATCGATGGTATTCATTAATTTGCAATTACTTGACCTATTAGTGAAATAAATTTCATTGATAATTCATTCGTTCATCGTCTACCGTCTGCGGGTAGCAGCGAAGGACACTTCGATCCGGTTTGAATGCACCAAAGTGTTGTTAGTATTTTGCAAATATTATCGGCGGGTCGAATTGAACTTCGCACCTCCACCCAGAATAGAGAGGTTCAACGGATAAAATAACAACTATCACACTCTAATTCTTGGAAAACTAATATATGCGACGGGATACGCATCTATTAGGACAAGGATCTCACACGCGATATCAACGTCCCCTAAACACGCAATTGGGCTCAGACACGACATTACAAAGGCATGTTTTTCCAATCAAGAAGAGATACGTAGAAGAGATACATACCCGAACATGGAATGAACATAGGTAAATACGGAAAGAGGCTCATATCTCTACTCGTGGAAACCAGATAAGAGATTGACGATCACTGGCTGCAAAAAGGATTTTGCCTCGCCATGCATATCATGACACTCTATCGGCTAAAGAGAGTGAATTGGTTCCAATATGTACTCATCAAAAGAGAGTAAAGAGGCTCAAATCTGTACTCATTAAAACCAAATAAGAGATTATCATTGCAGGCTACAAACAAAAAATTTCCTCGCCATGCATAATACTCTCTAACTGCTTCAAAGAGTGAATTACATAGATCCATATCATCGTGGCCTCACAGTGAGCGCATGAGCATGAAATACTCAAATCAATACTCATTAAAAGCAAATAATGTTGGAATTGTGCCCTAGAGGCAATCAATTTCCTGTGACATTTATGGATTTACGATTCATTATGTTATTGATATAGAGATATGTTAACATGAATGAAGTCCTTAGAATATAAGTTTTATATTCTTAAATACCCCTAGTCAATTATATTGATTAACAGGACAATCAACTATAGACTAGTATGGGGTTGGATTGATATGGAGATATCATGATCCAACACATGGGTATGCATTAGGAGTAATGGCATACTGAATTGACCCATCTCCGAGAAGGCCACATACAAGTTATGTAAAGTCACAAGTGCTTCTTGCAGTGTAACGGTATTGTCGACCTTAGAATTGAAGTCACTAGATTGTCGAGTTGTGGATTATTGTGATTTTGGTAGCGTCAAACGCTACACCGTGACTGGGTAGCTATAAAGGCGTATGCTGCATACAATAAGAAGAAAGCTTAGAGATCGTAGTAGATGTAGATAGAATTTGTCCCTCCCACCAAACGGGAGAAAATATCATGGGCCACTGATAAATCAATATAGGATATTGATGTTATTTGCACGAATAAGGCTATTCCCAGGATTGAGAAACTATGGATTGGATATACGAGTGTGACTTGTATGTCTCGTGTCCAATCCGGATATGGGGACAAAGTGATGAGACAATTACTTGCACAAGGTTTGTCATGTTGACTATTCTATTTGTTGGCTAGAATGAATGTCTAGCAAGAGGCCGCTCCATATTAGTAAATAGTTACTACAAACTAAATAGAACCTATGGGGTCACACGCCATATAGGGGTGAAATAGACTTGGGAATTAATGAATTAATATGATTAATTAATCAGAAGGATCAAATCGCAACAACTTGCTAACTTAGTAGGACTAATATGCAATTTGGTCAAATCCATGTATGGACATGATTCGTATTTGTCAAGGTGGACTAATTCATGTAGAGACATGATTAGGATTAATTTGCGAAGAGAACTAATCCATGCATGGACATGATTAGGACTAGTTTGCAAAATGGATTAATCCTTATTTGAGTAGGATTAGGAGAGGGGTTCTTTATGTAGTAGGACAAGGAGTTGTTGGACTATATAAAGAACACTCCTAGCTTATTTTCTCTATACATATTTACATGATTAGAGTACGAGAGAATAAATCTAGGAGAGAGAAAGCAACATAAGGAGGCCGAACCCCCACATGCCGCCCCCTTTACCCGTCGGCCACCAAGAGGGTCCGAACCCTCTTCCTTGGTAATTCGTTGCATGATTCCTTCATCCCCTTCCTTTATTCCTAGATAGCATAAGGAGTTTGAAGATCTAGATCTCACCTGTAGGCGTGGATCACCCGTACAAAAGTGACACAATTCACGTTACAAGTCATCACAGGAGACCCCTAAGGTGTGTAACATGATTCTTCCTTTACCATCGTTATGATTCTCTTCCTGTGATCCTTGGAGGGTATTGAATGAATAATTTAATTTTCTGCTACGTATCCATGATCAAAACCCTACAGTGGTATAAAAGCAACATGTCATAGAGCATAACGTGGTTTATGTGTTACGTTTTGACAATTTTATACTTTAAATTTTGTTGTTTATCGCGTAAAACGGACAAATCAAGCATATGATGCAATTTTCAAGTATCAAACAAAACAAGACCTAGTTTTTGCATTGGATGCATGAATTAGTGAGCTTGAAAAATTTTAGGTTCTTAGATTTAGGGTTCTTGGGCATCCAATTGGAAAAATGAACGGTTTCAATTAGGAAACAACCAAACTTGGGCAACAAGGCAAGGAGTTGTTTTGGAAACAACTTTTAAAGGAGGTTCGCCCCCCCTAGGGGACCGCCCCTCGTTCCTTACCGCCCAAGATAGGCTTGGCCAAGGGGCCGGGGCAGCCCTAGCACACGGCCTAGCCGTGTGGGCTAGGGGCCGGCCGGCCCAAGGCCATTGGGCGGTCCTTTTGGGTTTCGGCCAAGTGTTGGTGGGCCCTCTTTGACCGTTTTGACCCTAGTGATCCTAAAATCAACTAAAATTGACTAAGCGCGTTAAAATTGGATTTTAACTGTTTCTGTGCAAATTGCATGGTGATTGGATATGGCCTTAGGATATGGTTTGGTGTGATTGTTTAATTTTGTGGTTTGGTTTACGACCTGCGAGCCGAACAATTTAATGTAATAATTAATTAGGGTTTACGGCGTGCGAGCTGATTTTTTTCTCAACTTGTGAGATTTGTTTGATTTAGTGTAGTTGTTAGCTAGTACTAGATAGAATAGATTGTTAGCCAAGATTGAAGAAAAGAAGCCCGAAGACAAAAGAAGCCACAAAAGATGGAGCATGGAGCATTTTACATGACTATGAAGGATGGACCAAAAGAGGAAGACGCATGGAGATATGTGTTTGCTTTTAGGTTTCATAGATATCCCATTGGCTTGGGAATATCTTAGTCTAGAAAAGGCCATATCCATATCACGTTTTACTTTATTTTGTTGTTGTTTGTTTTCTTGTCTTATTATTTTGTGATTGGTGTATGGATGATGCATGCAATTAGAATAATAAGAATATTAACAACCCGAATCTTTTATTTGGAGTTGTGCCCAAACTCAAATAAGTAGATCAGTTTATATGGATCAACAAAACAATTAAAATTGAAAAGAAAAATTCCTCAATTAAAATATTGTGTTTTGCCTTCTTGTTATTTAAACACTCGTCATCATCATGATTTATCAAGCTCGTGCATGCCAAAGCAAGGCGACTTGGTTCATAATGATGTGATGCGATGGCACAAGCAAGTAATGTGCAATTGTTTAAATAATAGGTTGGACACAACTAGGTTATTAATATGATTAAAATCTTGAGGCAATCAATTGGGATTATCCATAAGGATGGATAAATAAGGAGTTATTTGCCTGAGTGAACCAAGAGTTGCATAAGGAGGCAATTGGAATTGTTCCTACCTAAATAAATAATTTTGGGTGCCTTGCCAAAGCAAGCTCAAAAGAAGTGAAATAGGGATCTTGGCACCCACTAGAAAATACAATGATATTTTCTGCATTAATATTTGAGGATAATTAATCCGTAGAAAAATAGTGGGAGCTATGTTTGACAATATAAATCCTTGTTAAATATAGTTAAACGTCACATACTATGAATAATCCTTTTTAAGTTGAATACCCATGACATTAAACAAACTAAACACGAATTTATGTCCATAAGATGGACAAGCTGTCTGGAATTTATTTTCTAGATTGGTATAAAATTGAGAATTGTTCTCAAATAAAAGAGAAATTGTTGTAGATCATAGAACATAAAATTCTCTTCCCACCAACTACCAAGACACACTAAAACCTAATGGAAGGAACATCAAAGAATGGTTCTTTGAATATAACTTGCCTCATGTAAGCTGCCATGAACTCTGAGCTTTGGAAGCAGGATGAGAACATGGAGGCATATGATATGATAATACATTGAAACAAGCTCTTTCAAAGAGCGGTCTAGATATGAAAGGTTTGAAGTGTTGCTCCACTTTGTGTTATGCAACTACGCTAATTCAATATGATTGAAACATCAGTGAATGGGTGTTATCTATGAGATAGATAAATAATAAATTTTTATTCACCCAAGGTGGACCAAGAATTGCACTGAATGCAATTATAGTTCCGTTCAAAGTTGATTTACTCAATATGATTGAGAATCACTAAACAAAACACTCATAAAGGACATAGGCAAAGCTGTTAATGGTTAATAGCATGGGTAAAGGGCAAAATGTTGGCGCCGAACCCATGGGTATAAAGCAAGCTTGTTGCTAAAACCAACTTTCCTTAAAGTCCCATAGGTGGTGTAGAGGAAGAGAGACTGCCAAAAAATACCTGGAAGTAAGTAATCAAGGAATTAGAATTTATGTATTTTGTTATAGAATTCAGTGTGTCTATCTCATGAGTATATGATACTAGATTAGAATCTCACATTTATAGAAATGTGTAGGATCTCAAGAGATATAGACAATTGGATAAGGAAGAAATAAACCTACAAGGGGGCATTGAAGCAAGGGGTTGCTGAATTAGCCGTAGGGAATTATTTCTATATTTATGAAATTGTTCATGAATTAGACAAGAGTGGTTATGTCCCTACTATGGTAGGATCATTATCATAGTTTCTTGTTTGGACAAGAAAGCTCTCTATCATAATAAAGGACATATGTTGTTCCATTTATTCTGATATGCATTATTGTAATGCAATTTTGTCTAATGGATTGTATATCCTTAATCATGATAATTTCATCTATAACATTAATACCAAGAGGTTTGCATATAATGATATGAACTTCACCTATCTTTAGCATTATCGTTTAGGCCATATGAATAAGAGATACATACCTAGAACTCCATATTGATGGATTTCAGGAATTCAATTTGATTATTGAATCATATGAGACATGTAAGACTTATTTATTAGGAAAAGATATGATCTTTTGGGAATCATACATATTGTTGTATGTAGGCCGCTAAGCACAAATACTAAAGATGTTTTTCAGTACTTCATCATATTTACTGATGGGATCAGAGAAATATGGATTTGTGTATCTTATGAAGAAACAAATCAGAATCCTTTGAATTGTTCAAGGAATTCAAGAATGAAGTGGAGAACCATCTTGAAAAAAGTATTAGGGCTCTACGATTGGATCGTAAAGGAGAATACTTAAACCAAGAGTTTGACAAGTATCTATACGAGTATTGGATATGATCCAAACTCTCTCCACCTAGCGCGCCACATGGGTATGGTGTGTCTAAGAGGAGAGTTCGGACCTTGTTGGACACGATTCGGTCCATGATGTTTCAGACAAAACTTCCAGTTAACTTTAGGGGCCATGTCCTAATAACACCAAATTTCGCCCTTAACCTTGTTCCACCAATACAGATTATGAATTGGACTAGGAAGTGTCCTAGTATGTCATTCATAAATATTTGGGGTTATGAAGTATATGTAAAAGAGTTTACAGATAAACTTGGACCCAAGTCAGATAAATGTTTTGTGGGATATCCTGAAAAGAATATTATTTCTACAACCCAATTGAGAAAAAACTGTTTTTTGCTAGAACCGCTGTGTCACTAGATAGAGATTGTCTCTAAAATAAACAGTGGGAGGACAGTAGAACTTGAAAAATTTCAAGAACTACAACAGAACATTGATCCTTTTGATGGAACATGAGCATGATCACAAGGTATTGTGGAGCAACCTACTCAAATAACACAATTCCTCATAGGTCAGGTAGAATATGTCAAAGGGACTAGAGAAATAAGGATTTCTCATAACCCGTGATATATTGCTCATCGAGATGAGCCTACAACCTATGAGATGGCCACGTATGGGCCATACTCTCAGAAATGGCCAGATACTATGAGATACAAAATGGAATCCATGTATACCAACAAAGTATGGACTTTGGTGGAACCACCTGAAAGGTGCAAGTGGGTTATGAGGAAGCCAACATGGATGGTAATGTGATTACTTTTAAGGGACAATTGATTGGGTAAGGATTTCCTGTGAGTTTATGGTATAGAATATGACGAGATATTTCCCAGTTGTGATGCTTAAATCCTTTCGCATCTTGCTTGTAGCAATTTGTCTATAGATTGAGTCAAGCTTCTTGGAGTTGGATTATTCGAATTGATGATGCAATCAAAAGGAGTTTGGTTCCATCAAAATTGAAGATGAACCTTGTGTTTACAAGAAGGTTAGTGGGAGCACATTTATTTTTCTGGCTTTGTATGTTGAGACATACTAATCATTAAGAATGATGTCCCTACTTGGCAATCTTACGTAGATTGACTAGGGAATTAATCTCCAATGATAGACTTGGGCGAAGCAACATTTGAAGATCTATGGATATAGATCAAAATGGTTTTGAGGCTTAGGTCATAGTGCATATATTGCAAACGTGTTGAAATGGTTCAACTTGTATAGAATATGGATTCTACCTGTGTCACATGGAATTGGTATTTGGGAGACTAATCGTCTTTCCAATTAGATTGGGAAGGGGGACCGTATGAATGAGATTCACGAGTTACGCCATGTTATGTACTAGGCCAGATATGTCATATGGTATGACAAAAAGATACCAGTAAAATTTGGGTGATAGTCACTGGATAATTATAAAGATTATCATTAAGTACTTGAGAAGAACTAAATGATGAATTCTTGATAAATGGAGGATAGGACGAGTTTACTGTAAGGGGTTACATTGATGCGAACTTCCAATCTGAAAAAGAAGATTTCAGATTATAAGTCAAGTTTTATGTTTCGCACTAGTGGGAGCGACTGTGAGCTGGAAAGTTTCCAGGCAAGATTCAGTCACTGATTCCAGCATAGAGGACTGAATAAATTATAGCATGAGATGCATTTACTTTAATATTCAATCTCAATCAAATTGTTGATAGAAGAGATGTGAATATTTTCAAGGTACCAATAGATGTCTCGCCTACCGTACCCCTGCGCAATGTAAGCATGGAGGGCCACGCTAGATCAATAGGCATATGATGCAGGAGATTGACTCTAGTGCAAGTGGGAGATTGTTGGATAGTGCTTATAGAATGTCTGGCAAGACTCAAATAAATCAATATTGGATATTGATGTTATTTGTACGAATAAGGCTATTCCCAGGATTGAGAAACTATGGATTGGATATACGAGTGTGACTTGTATGTCTCGTGTCGAATCCGGATATGGGGGCAAAGGGATGAGACAATTACTTGCACAAGGTTTGTCATGATGACTATTCTATTTCTTGGCTACAATGGATGTCTTGCTAGAGGCCGCCCCATATTAGTAAATAGTTAATACCAACTAAATAGAACCTATGGGGTCAGACGCCATATAGGGGTGAACTAGACTTGGGAATTAATTAATTAATATGATTAATTAATTATAATGATCAAATCGCAACTTGCTAACTTAGAAGGACTTATATGCAAGTTGGACTAATCCAAATATGGACATGATTAGTATTTGCCAAGGTGGACTAATTCATGTAGAGACATGATTAGGATTCATTTGCAAAGAGAACTAATCCAGGTATGGACATGATTAGGACTAGTTTGCAAAAGGGACTAATCCTTATTTGAGTAGGATTAGGAGCGGGGTTTTTTATGTAGTAGGACAAGGAGTTGTTGGACTATATAAAGAACACTCCTAGCTTATTTTCTCTACACACATCTACATGATTAGATTAGGAGATAATAAAGCGAGGAGAGAGAAAGCAACATAAGGAGGCTGAACCCCATTATGCCGCCCCCTCTACCCGTGGGCCACCTAGAGGGTCCGAACCCTCTTCGTCGGTGATTCGTTGCATGATTCCTTCATAATCTTCCATTCTTCCTAGCTAGAACAAGGAGTTGGAGGATCTAGATCTCACCTCTAGGCGTGGATCAACCGTATAGACGTGACACAATTCACGTTACAAATCATCACATGAGACCCCTAAGGTGTGTACCATGATTCTTCCTTTACCATCGTTATGATTATATTCCTGTGATCCTTAGAGGGTGTTGAATGGATAATTTAATTTTCTGCTGCGTATCCATGATCAAAACCCTACAAATAAGTGATGACCACAACACTTTGCAAATAATGCAACCCCGATCTGGCAAGTTATTAAACGGGTGCCAAAATAATTACCATATGCATCATTCGAAACTTTCGAAGCTGTTGATTCATTAAGCCATATATATCATACTTCAACTGTACTGAAATAAAATCCATTGGAAATTCCTCCGTTCATCCTCTATCATTTACAGGGTAATGTAAAGGCCACTTCGACCCGGTTTTCAGGCACACACTTTTGCAACATATTATCCATAATTATGAGCGGGTCGAAGAGCCTTCACATGCCCCCGCAGAATAAAGAGGTTGAATGGGGGAAATAACTAATATCAAAGTCAATTCTGTAAAGTGAACAAGGCCCACCTCAAATTAAACATGTTGCACAGATATCATTGGCACCCCTAATCAATGAGGTAGTTCATGAACCTATGCCTAGTAAGCTGCACTAATCTTGAAACCATGCAGCACATATTTCTCTGAAACCACAACTTAAACCAGTATTTATCATCACTAACCTCCAACAACTCCATCTTATAAATCTCCATCTTATCCTAACCCCACAACCTCCCAACTGTGTATAAAACCAAAGTCTACATCCTTGTCCATTTCAATCCATGTCTGTAAATATTCTCACAGGTAACAAGTAATGCGTCCACAGAAGAAAGTAAAAGCTATAGAGTACAGTTGCCACATAAGACAAGGTTTCCCTCCAAAAGGGAATTTCAACATCAAGAAGAGACTGACGGGACTTAAAGGAAATAAAGGGGGAATCAGAATATGCTATATGCATGTTCTCACAAAATCACCAAAAAGTTAAATCTTGAGAACATCAACAAGGAGTCTTTCGTAGATGACTACACAGCTATGTACACAATATGCAAAAGTTGTTTTTTTTTGGCAAACAAAAAAACATACATACATACACACACACACACACGCACACACACACACAAAAGATGCACAAATTGTGTTAAGAGCACCCCAAGTAATGTTATGTTGGAAAAAAATGCAAATTAGCCATCACAAATAGCCATCAAATTTTATAAAATAAAAGCCTACAGACTTTATCCGTTGACAGAAACTTTCATGCTAGATAAAGTTTATATTCTGCCAAGCTTGTCAATGTCAGGGGACAACACATTACCTCATGCCAATCTGGAGGATGCTCCATGTAAAAGGAGACCAGGTTGGTCCTTTAAAGAGAGAAGAGAGCAAATTGTGATCACCAATACCTGGTGCATTCCTCTCCCACTCGTACCATCTCCCAGAACAAACATGGCCACCATCTTGACTCACCTGAAGGCCCCAAAAGCATGGATCGTAGAGCAAGGGAGCCTCAACAACCTCATTGAACACTTCACTTGGACATCTGTTCAAATCAATCAGATGATCGCTGAAGAGGAAGCAAGGGTTGCAAGCGACGTTGTTCCTGATAACCAGGTTGTGACAGCAGTTGAGAGGCTGTGCTCGAACCTCTGGTACATCGTCCAGTTTCTAGCCAACATTGGAGAAGCAAGGCATGTAATGGTGGAGGACTACAAGGCAACCTGGATACTAGAGTATTCGGGAAATATTCGGATCAACTCAGGGGAATACCTTCATGCGGTCCTACAGAAAGGGGGCTTCTTGGCGGAAGGTGGAAATATGATTGATGTGGTAGAGGAGGAGGAGATCAGAGCAAGATGGAAGACAAAAGAAGAAGGGAACCAGAGGGCTGCCGGACGGAGTGAGGGTGTCTAACTTTCCCATTAGGTTTCTTCTCTGGAATTGTAAGGTTGCTAGTAGTGGTGCTTTTACAAGCAACTTTGTGGCTCTAGTTGGTAGACACAAGCAAAACATTGTCTGTGTAACTAAAACTAGAATGTCTGGGGACAGGGCCAGATGCATTTGTTCCTCTCTTGGCTTTGAGAGAAGCTTTGTGGCTGGTCCATATGGATTTGGTGGAGGATTTTGGATTATGTGGGAGCCAGATGAGCTACATGTGGATGTCATTGTTGTGTCTCAGCAAGAGATCCATGCCTCAGTCCAGGTTTGATTTCCTCCAAAGCTAGTTGTTATATAATTTTTCAATCACATGTCGTAGCACATATATATGTACATTAATCTTTATGTTTTCGAGATGTGAAACTCCTAATCACTAGTTATGAATGCATGTGTGCTTTTATGAGTGCAAGTTGATAGGAACTAATGGAGCCACAGGTGAAGCTAGAGAATGGGCACAACTCTGCAAACAAAGCTCCTCTGCCATCGCTCGTCTGCCGTTGCTTCCATTTTCTGTGTTGAATCCCTTTAAGAATCATGTTTTTTAATTCAATGTTTAACTATTTTTTTTTGAACCTCCCTCCCATGGTTTAAGGAGGGGGTTGTTGTTTGAGATTGTAAGGGGTGGTTTTTTCCCCCTGTATTTGTGGTTTTATTTCACATTTTTTATATATGCTAGCTGTTATTTATTCCTAAAATATTCCTACTCATCTATTTGCTGTTATTTATTCCCCCTATTAGGAATCATACTCCTTCAGAGATTAAATTTATAATAGATTACAACTATCAATTATGTTTTAATTATGTGTTATATATAAAAACAGTTGCTCATCCCCGTCTTAGCACCAAGTTTTGAACCGGGATTTGGACAAATTCATTTAGCAAACATATACTTGAATGTCCCAAAATTAAAAAATTGACAACATCACCATGAAGAACAAACACTCCGCCCAACACAAAAGGATAAATTCACCAACAGAGTTCACTTTCCCTGCAAATATTTCCACAGGCCCTTCAACAATTCTATTATCTTCAAGTAGCTCGACTTTCCTTTCACATTCAGCTTTAGGCTTCATGCATTCCTGGAATACAGTCAGTTTCGGTGGGTCATCCTTTTCATCCTCTGAATCGGAGACGACCCAGGAGCATTCAAATACAACGGAGGCCGTCGTTTGAGAGCACTTATGAACTCCTGCACTTAAAAGGGTGTGGATTTTGTTGTTGTTACTAACACACATGTAATAATTGAGTGAATTTTATATATATATATATATATATATATATATATATATATATATATATATATATATATATATATATATATATATATATATATATCAATATCATCAGGGTTTCTTACAGTGATCAAGCACTGACCAAGCAGGGCACATAATGAACATCATAAACAACAATAATAGGCTCATAGCTGTACTGCACAAGAAAAACTTGACCATTCCAGGTAAATCACAGGAAGGGGCTCAGATTAGTACTCATTAAAACCAGTAGATAAGTGATCGATGATCACAGGCTGCAAAATGATTTTGTCTTTCCATGCATATCACACCCTATGGGCTACAACGAGTGAATTCAATATACCCATATCATCATCGCCTCTTCAGTGAGAATGAAGAGGCTCAGATGTGTACTCATGAAAACCAGATAAGAGATCAATGATCACATGCTGCAAAAGGATTTTTCCTTGCCATTGATATCACACTCTATCGGGAACAAAGAGTGAATTCGAACGATCCATATCATCACGGTCTCTTACACTTTCCAAGCGGTGGGCATGAAGAACATCATAATATCATGAAGAGGCCCAAATCAGTACTCATGACAACCAATATATTGAATCAACATCCACTAATATCTTGAAACCAACATTTATTTCTGAGACAATGCACCTCATTCAATTAGAATCATGAAAGATGGAGCGCCTCCAAATACAGGTCAACATTGATCCGTTTAAAATATATATTATATTTCATTCATGTGATCATTCAAAACTTCCCAAGCAGTCGAAGCATTAAGCCATAACATAGACTTGAAGTGAACCGAATACAATTCGTTGCTAATTCAAAGCTTTCTTCGTCTATTGTCTACGAGTACTTGTGAATGACATTTCGACCCGATTTGGATGCACAAATGATTGCTTCAATTTTCCAACATTAATTACCAGGTGGTCAAAATTCCCTTCACAAGTACACCAAGCAACAAGGTAAAGACTTTTATTTACTGTTTTTTTCCAGTAATTTATCTCATATATTTCTCTTATTTTTATTAATTGATAATTTCCTTTTTCAATATACTGAATTATTAACGAACTAGCATTCATTAACTTGAAATTCATCCGTTCATCCGCTACCGAATGTCGGGACTTGCGAAGGCCACTTTGACCCCGTTTTCATGAACAAATTTTTGCATTAAATTGCCAACATTATCAGCGGGTCAAAATGACCTTCGCAAGACCCCGAAGAATATAGAGGTTGAACGGAGGAAATTGATAATAATAAATAACAAATATGGAATGAACGGAAGAAAATACGGAAATGGACTCAGATCTGTAATCGTGAAAACCTGATAACACATCGATGATCACAGGCTGCAAAAGGATTTTGCCGTACCATGCATATCATGACACTATATCGGCTACAGAGTGAATTCAAACGATCCATATAATAACGGCCTCTTCAGTGAGCATGAAGAGGATCGGATCAGTACTCATTAATTGAAAAAAAATTAGAGATGACAACAGCAGGCCACAAAAATAATTTTGCCATGCCTGGCATAAAACACTCTAACAGCTTCAATGAGTGAATTCGATAGATACATATCATCACGACCTCTTACACAACTAAATGTTTGGACACATCATTTTATGAACTGGCATCAATGACACATGGTACTTAAAAACTTCATATTGTACACATAAATTGGGAGACATGAACATTTTCAGCTACCTCAGTATCATCCACATCACATTCAACTAGCCAAATTATATATACATTAAAAAACACATTCCAATATGTATGTTGCTGCATAGATATATCATTCACCCAATGAATACACACTTTGCAATCAGTTAACGGTAACCACTTGGTTATGTGAGAAAAAGTATATATATATATATATATACATACATCTATATATATATATATGTATATATATATATATACCACATTCTACACTCAGCTTGCAGATCCGAACACAGGATTTACCCATAGTTAAAATGTTTGTAGATATCACAGTAATATTAAAGCACATACAATTTCTCCTTTTAAGTTATAGAAATGAAAAGGTCTTGTTAAATCTGAGCTCAAGCCACCATTCAGAACCCAAATTGAAATGCGCATGTATAATCAATAGACACTGAGAAGCCAAATTGAGACTGAGAGACAGAGAGTGATGGACCAGTTCTGAGGAAAGATTTTTGTGAAGGGTGAGACATGGAATTTCTCTTCCTGCGCCAAAACTCCATTCTCATATTTGAACCAGCTGCTGGCCGTTTGAGTCAAATGGAAGGAGAAACGATCGATTCGGGAACGGAGAAAGACGGTGGTGGCGAGAGGACCGCGGTTGTGCGGAGAGAGAGATATATATAGAGAGAGAGAGAGCCGGTGGTAGTGGCGAGTGGAAGATGATGAGTTAGCTAGGGTTCTTGATCGATAGGTGAATTCGATATGGAGGCTGATAGGGGGAGTAATGGCGGGGAGTTGTTAGTTGGCCAGCAGATATGGTGAATTAATTTTTTGGTATGATTTGATTTTTCCTCCAACACTTGGGGAGATTTCATTTCCCTCCCCAAAATTTAGCAAAAATTTCATTCCCCACCCAAAAGTTTGGTAAAATTTGTGTTTAGATCCATTCCCGGCAAAACTGCAAGTCGTTGATAATTTTTTATTTCAGATGACTAGTCGTTTCCCCACGACAGTAACACAGCTGGTCTTTAAAAATCTATAAGACGACAAGCCAAGCGCCTAATTGAAACACACGACTGTTTGAACTGCTTTTAAAGATCATAATCCTGGTAGTCGGAATGAAACTGGTAGCTCAAAGCAGGATATGTGGTAGTGAGCTTTTATAATTGTCTACTTCAGTTCAAAGCTTTGAAAATCTTCAAATATATCTTTTCATTTTCTAAAACCACTATTTTAGTAAAAGATTCCATATTTTATTCAACTCCCCCCCCCTTCAAGAGTATATTTGATCCTGTATAATTAGTGTTCGCGATAATTCCCAAGTATAGGAATGTCGTTCTAAGTAGTACCCGAGTAAGAACGGGGTCGATTTCCACATGGATTGGGAAAGAGAAATCTCACACTTGAAAAGCAAGAGACAAGCTAAACTAAAGCTAACTAGTGCGATGAAAGTAAATTTCTCATAGGCTTAAGCTAGCCAAGCTTCTAAATCCACCAAGAGAAACTTGATGGAGCAAGGATTTTGTTGAAAAATTTAAAGAAACTAAGCAAACACTTAAACAGAATCTAAAACTTGAGAAGATTTTGTAGGATTGAGAGAATAGTTTGTCTTAGTTGAATCATCTAGGTGTGTTGTGCATGAATCCAACACCCAAATGATATTACAAGGAGATGTGTGGATTCTAATGTGAAATCCAAGTATAATTCATGAGGAACACTAGTGTAATCGAAAACTAAGTTGTATCAACTATCAAGTATGTGTATTCAAGCATGAATCCACATACAAGATGAAGCTACAAATTGGATTTGTATTCCAACACTTGTTGAATCATGAATCACAAGAGAAACTTCTCAACTCATTGCTTTAACAATTGAATCCACACCCAACTTACCTAGATTCATCAACTTCAACCAACAACAAAATTAGCTACTCATGTCTAAGAGAGAAGCACAAGAGATATCAAGCATATTCATGAACATTTTCAATCAATTCAAGTTCCAACTCAAGAATACACAAGCTATTCTCCAATTTCAACTCAAAATGATGAACAAAGTCACTAATACTTGATTCGAACTACTAAATTTTATTCCAAGCTACAATAAATCAACTACTAATAGCCACGTAACCCAGAATCATCAACTAATAGTAGTCAAGTATCCCAAAAAATGAAGAAAAAGCTAAGAACAATGAAGAACACTATGAAGAACAACCTTGAATCTGACCCAACTCTTCCCTTTTGTGTTCTTGGCTCCGAATTTTCTCAAAATGAGCACGGAATCACCAAGAACTACCCTGAAATCGGCCAAGGCCAAGAGACAAGAGAGAGAGGCAAGGGTTTGTCTTAGAATTTTCGTGAGGTGAGCGAGAGATTCTTCAATCTTCAGCTTGGCTTTTATGGGCAGTGGGTAAGGGTTTCTTGGTGTCAAAGGAGTGATCTCCACCCTCCAATTCATCCCAATCTGTCTATATCTTTGATTTTTGGAACCTTCATGAACCCTAGGTCAAAATGGGCCTTTTTGATTTGTTGTGTCTTGGGCCAAATTTAGAGGAAATATAGGTAGAGCTCGGTCTTGGGAGAGTTTTGGGACAAATTTGAGCCCATTTTGTGGAGAATTGAAGCCGGGGTGAGCTTTGGAAGGAGCTTGGGTGAAGCAACAATGGTGGCTTCGTGGGTTTCTTCATTGTCGAGTCGGAGAGAGAGAGAGAGAGAGGGACGTGTGCTGGTTGTTCTTAGCTGTAAATTTCATATTTGCCCCCCCCCCCCTTATTTGCTGGGGGCTTTAAAATACCCTCTTGCATCTAATTTTAAGGCATAAGGACCCCCCAACCGCTAGAAAACCATCAAAATAGCTCTTTATAACTTTTCAAAACTCCAATAACGCCCCCAATTCCGTTAAAATGACTTCAAGGAAGCCCATTTTGTGTAACTTTGGCCTTCTAACTTGGTTTGTCTTCAATCTTGGCCTCTAACTTCCATTTTCTTCTCACTTTGGGCCCTTAAGTCTTCAAGTTAGGCGCTTCTAATTCGTTCTTCATGTCTCTAGCCCTCCAACCCTCTTTACTCAGTCATTTAAGCTCTCACAAGCTAGCCTCTATTATTCCAAAGCATGTCTTTGCCTGCAAAACAAGCTAAAAGCAACCAAAGTACGAAAACAAGCATAATTCTAGAAAGAGAGACAAAGTAGATAGATTACACATATTAGAAAGTTATGAAGAGTTCATTAACATACTAAAACATGCAATTTTAATTCATCAACACACCCCCCAACTAGCCTTTTGCTCGTACTCGAGCAAAGAGAGCGATAAAAATTAGTAAACTAGTAAAGAACCAATCACGAGAGACACACACTCAACTCGACATGTCTTGACTCAATTCTAAACTAGACTCAAATATTTAAAAACACACACACACATTATCTATCCTAAGTGAGAACCCAAAGAAAACAAAATCCTAAAGATTACTAGCTTTTTTTTGTTGGGGAAAAATAAGAATGCACAAATGATTCCTCAAATAAATTCTCAAAGTCCAAGAAGATTGAGAAAGAAACCTATGGACGTCTAAGAATATACTCATACAAATGTGGGCGGTGTTTGGTAGAAAGTGACTCATGCGATCCACAAAGCTGGTTAATTAAGTCCAATTCGCTAGAAAGTACCTTCAAAAATTAGGATCACATGAAACTAGTCCTTCTCACTTATTCAAAAGCACCCATGTAGGATGCACCTCCAAAGCTTTGAACAAAAAGAATTAAGAAGGGGGATGTGGTTGTGGGCTTGTATGATCCTTTTGTGGATTTTTAGGCGGTGGTGCGATTTATCATAATTTCATCATTCTTTTTTCGAGATTTATAGCATTAACATTTTTTTTTCACCTCCAATCCAAGGCTCTCCAAGACCCAAAACGAAATAGAGGAATATACAAGCCAGTGGACTTTTTAAGCTAAACCAATGGAGCTATCTAGGTGGTGACATAACATTATCCTCGGACACACCTTTTCTCCAAGACCCACAACAACATAGAGGAATATACAGTGGGCTTTTTTAGCTAAACCAAGGGGGCTATCTAGGTGGTGACGTAACATTATCCCCGGACACCCCTCTATTTCTTAGGCATCGCATGGGGTGCCATTGGTCAACACCACTCCAATGGGCTACAAGTTTCCACCACAAAAACGATTAGAATAAAATCGTTTTGTGAAGTTCAAATAGCTTTAGAAAATGCACCCTTTATCAAAAGTAGAAGACGTCAAAGTTTATGTGATAAACATAGCTTGAAGGACTTAAACATGAAATGTAAATTTAGTGTGTCGCTTTGTGGGATATTGGTGTAGATTTATCGAGTTTAAGCAAAGAATGCCTTTTTAAAATAAAAATTAAAAGAATATGGACTTAGAGATTTCACTACTTGAAAACTTCTAGCTTTCCTAAAATTCTCCCTTTTCACTTTTTTCTATTTTTTTTTTTCATTTTTCCTTTTTTTTTAAATAAGTGACTCAACTATAACTTCCTCAGACCCAATAAAGCTATCAAAGAAGAAAAAAAGAAAATCTAGACTCAAGATGAAAGGCTAAAATAAATAAAACTATCAAAGAAAGAAAGACAAAAAAATCTATGCTTTGACACGGGAAAAGAGTGATGCTTCTCATGAAAGGTTCACACATTTTTTTTCAATGTTTTAAATTAATTTTTTTTTTTGGATTTTCACTTTTTTTTTTCTTCATGTAATTCACTAATGAAAGAATAATCATGCAAGTAACCATTTAACTAAGAAATAAGTCCACTCCACCCCCCCCCCCCCAACTAAAATATCACATTGTCCTCAATGTGTGAGAACAATGGCATAGCAACAAATTCACATAAGAGATAAGGGATAGATAGACCTCATTTCGCGGTTCTTGGTCATCAAGCACAAGTCCTCCTCCAAGTGCAACCTACAAAATGCTAATAGAAAAGAGAAAAAAAAATGCAAGAAATAGGGATAAACTAGTTTATTTATGTACAACCCGTGACTTCTATTTTGAAGAAGTCAATTCAAGGAACTTTTAACTTCTTGTAGTCAATGAAAGTTTGCCTATGACTATGAGCATGCGTAGGGTCAAAGTAACCCACTTTCATTTTTCGCATTCTCAACTTTCCTTTCACATTCTCTAGTGTCTCAAGCACAAAGATTGGGTAACTAATACCCGGATCAACTAAATCAAAATGTAAGGATTTGAGTGTTCCTTTCTTGATGAAAATAGCACTCTCTTGCTTTTTAAATAAATTTCTCAAAATGTACATTTCAAATAAAGTGCAAGAGACATCACATATTATGATAGGCAACCATGACTCATATTTAGAATTTAAAATGATAGAAGAGTCATGAGAAAACTCAAAAGGAGGATCTTTACCACTAGTTAACTTGATACCTTCAATGGGAACAACATTTTGACAACAAAAATTAATTTTAAGATCCTCTTTTGACATATGAACGCAAGACTTCTCATTCATGAATTTCATACATTCATCTAAAAAACATCCAAACTCATCTTTCACAACATGAAATTCATTTTCATGGTTCTGAATAGGAGGAATGAGGGAAAAGACATCAAAGTTTCAAGAATTTCACTTGGACCCCACAACTTGCTTGAAGATCCATCCACAATCTCTAGTGGAGGGGGATCTCCTAGAATATCCTCTAAGTCATCATAAAATAAGTCATTTTCATTAGCCATGTAAGAAAGATTATCCTAAACACCTAATAATGTGTTTATCGATTCTAAATGACGGGGTTTCAATCATATGTTGGAGCTTCCCTCATTTTGGAAGGAAACTCCTTTCTATCATGCAAGTCACTCTCAATGCTAACATGCATATGAGGTGACTCTTGGTCAAGTCGTGCTAGGAATTTCTCCTCTTCCTCCTCAAAATCGTCACCTTCTATGAGAAGAGATGCAAGAGATCCATAATCACACAAAAACATCTAAATCTTCCAAAATAAGCTCGCTTGACTCTTTGTCAAGTTGTGCTAAGAATTTCTCTTCCTCCTCAAAATTGTCCCCTTCAATGAGAAGAGATGCAAGGGACTCATAATCACACAAAAATTTCAATTCTTCTAAAGTGAGCTCACTTGAATCTTTGGAACATGTAGCTAGAGTATAAACATCTTCAACACATGATTCTACCCAACTCACTTCACATACATCATCATCATCATCTTGTGATTTTGGGTGAATACATGCATTAAAATTGTTTAGCTCAAGATTCATGTTCCCAAATGTAATATTCATCATATCACTCCTACAATTTATAATTGCATTAGATTTAGCAAGAAATGGTCTTCCTAAGATGATAGGAATGTAGGATGTACCACTAGCCAAAGGAGAGGTGTCTAAAACAATAAAATCCACCGGAAAGTAGCATTAGTTCACTTGAACCAACACATCCTCAATGATACCCCTAGGAACTCTAGTGGACCTACCCGTCAATTGGAGAGTCACTCTTGTGGGTTTCAACTCACCCAACCCCAACTTCTCATACACCGAGTATGGCAGAAGGTTTACACTTGCATCCAAATCTAACAAAGAATTATGAATTTTATGATCTACAATGGTGCAAGTGATAGTAGGTGAACCCAGATCTTTGTACTTTGGAGGGAGATTATTTTGGAGAATTGAGCTCACTTGCTCGGTGAGAAAAGCCTTCTTTCTCACTTGAAGATTTCTCTTGAAGGTACAAAGATCCTTGAGAAACATGGCATAAGCCGGAACTTGCTTTATAGCATCCAAGAGAGGGATATTTATCTTAACATTTTGAAATGTCTCAAGGGTTTCTTGGTGACTTGATTTCATTTTATTGGCCACTAGTATTTGGGGAAAAGGTGGAATGATCCTAATTTCTTCGTTATCAACCACTTCTTTCCCTTTGTCAAGACTCTTCTTTGATTCTTGCGAGTCAACAACTCTCTCTTGTTCACCACTCTTCTCACACTCTTCTTCCTCATTTTCAATGGACTCCCCACTTGAAAGTCCATTGTCAACAACTTTACCATTTCTCGAAATGGTGATGGCCTTAGCATGCTCTATATGGTTGAAGCTTTGGCCCTTTGGATTTTGTTGAGGTTGAGATGGGAATTTTCATTTTTCTTGAGCATTTATGGTGGACTCTAACCTAGCCACCGCATTTTTCAACTCTAAATTAGAGTTTCTTAGTTCTTGGTGAGACTTTCTCAACTCTTGAATGATTTGGCTTTGGCTAGCCATAAATTGCTCATAAGAATCATCTAGACTCTTCTTGTTAGGAGGAATGTAGATAGAACTTGAGGGATTTGCTTGGGTCTCTTGGCCTTGTCTCCATCCAAAGTTAGCATTATTTCTCCAATTTGAGTTACATGTGGCCGAGTATGGCGAGTTGTCATATGACTTCCCGAAATTGTTGGAATTGAGCATATTCACTTGCTCACCCATGAGATCTTGGGCTCTTCGGAAGTCGGGACAATCGCCTAACTCATGAGAATCACTACAAAAAGAACATAATGCCTCACTGTTAGACTTAAGGTAATGCATGCTATCTTTAGACACTTCTTTTGAAGGCTCATTCATGTCACATGTTTGGACTTTTTCACAAATCTCATATAAGCATCCCACCTCTCATCTTCACCTTTTAAAAAGAAATATCCCCCACTCATGGACTCGATTGTGTGCTTGTGGTTGGATGACAAGCCATCATAAAAGGAGCTAATCAATCGCCATGTTTCAAATCCATGGTGAGGGCAAGCAATGAGTATATCATTGAATCGTTCCCAAGCTTGGGGAAGTGGCTCTCCCTCCTTAACACAAAAAGTCGCAATTTGCCTTTTTATGGCATTGGTCTTATAAATAGGGAAGAATTTCTTGAGAAAATCTTTCTCTAAATCTTCCCATGTGCCTATGGTTTTTGGTCTCAAGGAGTGAAGCCATGACTTTTCTTTGTCCTTCAAGGAGAAAGGAAACTATCTAAGCTTGATAGTGTTACTAGAGAAACCATTACAATAAATCGTTGATGCAATGTCACAAAATCCTTGAGATGAGAGTAGGTGCTCTCGGTCTCTAAGCCATGATACTTGGGAAAAATTTGAATAATTCCCGGCTTAACATCAAAATTTCTTTCATTCAAAGGGATCACAAATCAAGAAGGCGACGTTTGTCTAGGAGGTTGCATCAAATCTCTAAGTGTACGAAATGACATCATTTCGTTGTTGCTACTATGCCCATCATCTCCATCCATGATTTCAAAGCTATCAAAGAGCTAGAATCGTTGGATTGGACTAAACTACTACTACCACTACTAGAAGTATTTTCACCAAAAGGATTTCTACCCCCTTCTTCAAGCAAAGTGCAATGCAATCTATGAGTACTATCACGTTGCCACACACTCTTGCAACCCAAGCTCAAATAAAGTTCAATAGGGTTACCTAACACAAGCTAGGAGTATGTTTTTGTGATTTTTTTACTTTTCGCTTTTTTTGTTCCGAAGTTCAAAAAATGAATCCGGAATTTTTCTTTTAGCATTTCTCAAAAAAATAAAAACAAGCAAAACAAGAATCAACTAAAGAGTGTGTTTCTTAGCACCAATCCCCGGAAACGGCACCAAAAACTTGTTCGCGATAATTCCCAAGTACGGAATATCGTTCTAAGTAGTACCCGAGCAAGAACGGGGTCGATTTCCACAAGGATTGGGAAAGAGAAATCTCACACTTGAAAAGCAAAAGAGAAGCTAAACTAAAGCTAACTAGTGCGATAAAAGTAAATTTCTCAAAGGCTTAAGCTAGCCAAGCTTCTAAATTCACCAAGAGAAACTTGATGGAGCAAGGATTTTGTTGAACAATTTAAAGAAACTAAGAAAATACTTAAAGGAATCTAAAACTTGAGAAGAGTTTGTAGGATTGAGAGAATAGTTTGTCTTAGTTGAATCATCTAGGTGTGTTGTGCATGAATCCAACACCCAAATGATATTACAAGGAGATGTGTAGATTCTAATGTCAAATCCAAGTATGATTCATGAGGAACACTAGTGGAATCGAAAACTAAGTTGTATCAACTATCAAGTATGTGCATTCAAGCATGAATCCACATACAAGATGAAGCTACAAATCGGATTTGTATTCCAACACTTGTTGAATCATGAATCACAAGAGGAACTTCTCAACTCATTGCTTTAACAATTGAATCCACACCCAAGTCACCTAGATTCATCAACTTCAACCAACAACAAAATTAGCTACTCATGTCTAAGAGAGAAACATAAGATATATGAAGCATATTCATGAACATTTTCAATCAATTCAAGTTCCAACTCAAGAATACACAAGCTATTCTACAATTTCAACTCAAAATGATGAACAAAGTCACTAATACTTGATTCGAACTACTTAATTTGATTCCAAGCTAAAATAAATCAAGTACTATTAGTCAAGTAACCCAGAATCATCAACTAATAGTAGCCAAGTAACCCAAAAAATGAAGAACAAGCTAAGAAAAATGAAGAACACTATGAAGAACAACCTTGAATCTGACCCAACTCTTCCCTTAGGTGTTCTTGGCTCCCAATTTGCTCAAAACGTGCACGGAATCACCAAGAACTACCCAGAAATCGGCCAAGGCCGAGAGAGAAGAGAGAGAGAGGCAAGGGTTTGTCTTTGAATTTCCGTGAGGTGAGGGAGACATGCTTCAATCTTCAACTTGGATTTTATAGGCTGTGGGTAAGGGTTTCTTGGTGTCAAAGGAGTGATCTCCCCCCTCCAATTCATCCCATTCTCTCTCTATCATTGATTTTTGGAACCTTCATGAACCCTAGGTCAAATTGGGCTTTTTTTATTTGTTGTGTCTTGGGCCGAATTTAGAGGATATATAGGTAGAGCTCGGTCTTCGGAGAGTTTTGGGACAAATTTGAGCCAATTTGGTGGAGAATTGACGCCGGGGTGAGCTTTGGAAGGAGCTTGGGTGAAGCAACAATGGTGGCTTCGTGGGTTTCTTCATTGTGGCGTTGGGGAGAGAGAGAGAGGAACGTGTGCTGGTTTTTCTTTTCTGTAAATTGCATATTTGCGCCCCTAAGTTTGTTGGGGGCTTTAAAATACCCCCTTGCATGTAATTTTAAGGCATAAAGACCCCCCAACCGCTAGAAAACCTTCAAAATAGCTCTTTATAACTTTGCATAACTCCAATTACGCCCCCAATTCCGTTAAAATGACTTCAAACAAGCTCCTTTGATATAACTTTGGCCTTCTAACTTGGTTTGTCTTCAATCTTGGCCTCTAACTTCCATTTTCTTCTCACTTTGGGCCCTTAAGTCTTCCAGTTAGGCGCTTCTAATTCCTTCTTCATGTCTCTTAGCCCTCCAACCCTCTTTAATCCATCATTTAAGCTCTCCCAAGCTAGCCTCTAGTATTCCAAAGCATGTCTTTGCCTACAAAACAAGCTAAAAGCAACCAAAACTATGAAAACAAACATAAATCTAGAAAGAGAGATAAAATAGATAGATTACACATATTAGAAAGTTATGAAGAGTTCATTAACATACTAAAACATGCAATTTTAATTCATAAACAATTACCTACTTACACACTTCATATACCGGGTAAAGTCATTAACAAATATTACAAAATATCTTGAACCACCCACTGTAGCATGACGAGAGGCCCCCCAAACGTCATAGTGTACTAGATCAAAAGGTAACGAAGACAACGATGTATTGTGTAGAAAAGTGAGTGCATGTTACTTAGCTAATTGGCATGGCGTACAACAACATCATCGTCATCAACAAAATTTAATTTGCCACTCGGTACAGGAGAACCAATACGACCAATAGAAACATTGCCTAGTCCAGAATGCCTTAGATGAACAGAGGAAGATACCAGTGATGTCACAAAAGCAAATGGGGGTGTACATTAACTGCTTGACCTATCCGAACTAGCTCACACAACCCAACGCAATCAAATTTTATTTTATAAAATGGTTTGGGTTGAATTCATATTATATTTTACCTCAAACAAATATTTTGGTTTGAGTTGTGGATTATATTATAAAACCCAAAAACTAACACAATCGAAGCCAAAATATGTAATGTGTGTAATAATTCATATTTCTATAGAATATTTATCGTATCAATTAAATAATTTATTAGTTGGATAGGTCAAAGACATTTTTCTTTATCTTCTATCAAGAAAACGTCTCATCGTCCATAAGGGAAAATCAAACCCTAAGTTTTCCACAAATTTTTTTCTTTTCCCTTATTAATTTTTTCTTCCAAGTTTTAATAATTGATGTGATATTTGCTATTTTACGCCCAATTGCTTCTTTTTGCACCAATATTTATAGGTTGTGAAAATGACAATAATATTTTCTAATTGGAATTAAGGCAACTAACCCACTCAAACCGAACAAATCCAGATTGTTGGTTTGGGCTGATAGGTCAAGTAGGCAGATTGGTTTAGACTAGCATTAATGTAACCCAGTGACCATTGGATTGGATGCTTTTTTTCCCTACTAAACAACCCAAATCTAACCATGTACACCCCTAGAAGCATTTGAGAAGGAAGATCGAAGATTAAAACTTGTTGGCTCAAACAAACGTCAATATTTGTAGCAAACACCAAGTATCCTCCCGGTCTGAGGATCATGCACATGACGACCACTAGAAAAAAAAAAACATCCAAAAAAAGTTCACAAATATGTTCAATAGATTCAAGATTGAGAGTATGATCTGGAACTTATTAAAATGTATCAGGGAGTGAGAAATTATCTTGTGAGATATGACCAATGTGAGCAACGAGTATATGACAACCCTCAACAGTTGAATAGTCGTATTAGCATATGCGATAAATCATATATCATTATCATGATTTCTAGTTGTAGATAGTGCTTTCTAGACATGCAGATCTTAGCCACGTGGCGATCATCCAGCACACCTAGCTGTGCTCCACACACACAGGATCACCACCCGTGCTGATCCACGTGGGGGCTGCGAGACAGGGCACTCGCATACCACCACACGGGACTTGTAGGGACTTAGTGGTTTGGAGGCCAGAGTGAGTCCTGTCGCGCGCGAGCAACAAGCAAGCCCGCGCGCGACCTTTAGTAACTGCTTTAAGAGATTTATGGCACGAGCTCCATAAACCCGGTCAACCTCATAACGGTTCATGTATACGCGGACGACGTGCGTAACGGTTCCTATATACGCGGACGAACGTGCCGTTGTAGTATAGCTAATTAAGACGTCATTAATGGGCGCATTAACCCACTACAACGGTCACATTCTTCGTTATATATAGGATCCTTAATCCTTCCATACAAGGGACGAATCACCTGAGATACGCGGAAGCTCTGCCAAAATTTTGTCTCTCTCTCATACAGTACTTTTGCCTTACTCTCTCCCTACACACAACTCTACTCTTCCTGTGTTCTTATCCTATGCTCTTGGTGTATATTGAATCTTCCTTAAAGGAATCTCTCGTACACCCTTGGGGAACCCGACGTGAATCTTACCACTGCAAGCAACCATGTCTCACGAAGACGACGTCAGCAACAGATCGCCCTCCACGAAAACAACCTCGGGAGAGGAGACCCGTCACACCTCTGCGGCCGCCAGTGGGACTCCGACGTTCGAGGCCCTAAACGCCACCATCCAGAATCATGGAAAGGCCCTCAAGCTCAATCCGCACAGATGGATCGGATAATGGCCATCCTGGGAATCCTTGCTCTGAATCCTACATCGATCACTGCTGTCTCTCAGGGAGGGGGAACCTCTACCACCCAGGGGACTGGAGTGGTATCTACACCACCTAACCCTAATTCACAAACCCCACCAGCAATGGTGCAATTACCCTCTGTTTAGGGGCAAACGGCTCAAATATCGTCCCTTACCACACATATTCCTCAACCACCAACCGTGGCACCCAACATCTCTTCGCAATACCCCTTGCCTCCTCCGCCGGCGCTGCTGGGCAACGTGACTTACACCCCTAGCCCGACCGCCGCATATGTGTCCCCGCCGGCTACAACCCTTCCTCCTGCTGCTGGGGGGAGTGCATCGGAATGTATGACATCGCTGCAGCGGCGCATAGAGACCTTCTTGGCCAATCAGCCATTTGCAGACACCATTATTCCAAAGGTCGACAACGATCCGCCTATCCCACGTGAGATCTATCTCATGCCTAACCTCGCAGGGTATAAGGCTCCTAAGTGGGACAAGTTTGAAGATGCCAACAGGAATGCCCACGAGCATCTCATGTGTTTCATCGATGTAATGGGACCATATGGGGCTGATCCCAAGTTGCTGATGCGCGAGTTCCCGAAATCTTTGGGAAATGTGGCCTACAAATGGTATAGAACGCTGGAGGCCGGATCTGTTAAAACTTGGGACGACATGGTTCAGAAGTTCTACACGAAATTCTTCTAGGTGGAAGAGAAGGTTACGATGATTCATCTCTCCCGTATGTATCAGAAGCGCGAGGAAGATGGAGTCACCTTCATCAAGAAGTTCAGGGCCAAATCCTTGGCCTGCAGAGATGAAGTGCTTGAGGGCAGGCTCTTGGAGTTATATCTGCAAGGCATGCGAGATGAGTACAAAGGTATGCTGATCAACCTACAAACTCCTACCTTTTTAAAGTTTATTGAATGCACGAAAAACATAGAGCCTATAGTGGAAAGGCTAAAGAAGAAGCACGCCCATGAACGACCCTCAGGGGGAACCACTTTCAAGATTGGAAGGTTCAGCTATAAGAGGGGGCGCGAAGCTGAGGTTAATACAGTTTCGCCACACAAGCAGCCCAGAGTTACAAACTCAGATGCGCCACCTTTGCCATGCTCGATAGAGGAAGTGATCGACCTATGCAAACAGTGGCGTAAAGATGGAGTCCTGCCTCCGCTCGAAAGGATACCCTCTAAGGAGATGATGAGGGACCCGAAGTGGTGCGAGTGCCACGGAAAAATTATGCACCCACAGCTGACTGCAAGAAACTCAGGCACATGATGAGCCGAAAAATGAAGGAGGGCGAGTTGATTTTCAGCGATCAAAGGCAGGACGTGCCAAACAATCCGCTGCCAGCTCACGCGGAGCAAGAGCCGAAAGGCAAAGAGGTAGCCATGATTGCGATTATGGATCTTGAAGAGATTGCGGAAGACGGCTTGCCTATCATTTCTAAAATTCACAACGATAAAGACTACAGTATAGACACGGACGATGAGCGTGCTGATTAAATGAAGGGGTCGCACGGGTTCAGCAAGTTCTTCGACAAAATGAACTTTTTGGAGAAATTCCGGAAAAGAAATGACAAAGGCGATTCTAAGGGTACCAGAAGACTTCGAGGAAGACATCGTGTTCTCCAATGGAAAAGTTGTTAGGGAGTTTCGCTCTACGGAAAAGCTTATGACCTTCTCCGCAAGTGACAAGAAGACGGACTCGAGCCATCAGAAGCCCTTATACGTAACGGCGGTGATTAATGATGTCGAATTCAAGAGGGCATTTGTTGATGGAGGAGCAGCCGTCAACGTGGTCTCGCTCGACACTTTAAAGTTGGCAGGAATCCTGGAGAAGAAGATTGTCAGACGCCCATCCCCGCTGATGGGATTCGGGTGTGACTCCAGGTTGACGATAGGATGGATTCGTCTGAGCGTCCAGATAGGGAAAATCAAGTGTTCAGCCAAATTCTACGTCATCGATGCGAATACTATGTATCACATGATCATAGGTCGAGATTGGATTCATCGTTTCGACGCGGTCCCCTCAATAGCTCACCAGGTGATGAAGGCCATCTGGAATGACATAGTAGTGGAGATACCGGCTTCGGTAAACCACTTTAATCTAAATGAGGCGGACCTCACTGAAGCGGTGTGGTTTACTGAAATGGCGGACGAGCAAACGCCAGGGCCCTTTAACACGACCCCTTTGCCTCGATGGGAGGACATTAAGGATCAGTCGCCAGCAAGAGTAATGGTGACACGGGAGGATGCCAAGAAAAAGTTGTCCGCGCACGAAGAGGCATCGCAGGTCGCCTACCAAAGGAAGAACGTGTACACTCTGAAAAGAGTTGTAAAACATGATCCCGCGGGCAAAGAGATAGAAAGCTTCTACTCCAATGGAAAGAAATGCTACCGCATATGAAGGTGCGCGGGGGTACCCCATTCGAGCATGGGGATATCCCTGGGAAAATCAATCAAATCGAGCGTCTTACGGAGTTAGACAAACCAACGTCAGAGGCTTTGGAGGATAAGATGAATGAAGCACCTGAATGCATGGAGGATAAGGCAAAACCCTAGAAGCAGGAGCTGGAGGAAGTGTTCCTGAGCCCAGGCGAAGAAAAGAAGAGGCCCGTCTTTCTGAGTGCAGACCTCACAAGCGATGAAGAAGCAAGATTGCTGCAGCTGCTAACTGAATACAAGGATGTGTTTGCCTGGGAATATGATGAAATGACTGGTTTGGATACGAGCATCACTATGCACAGGTTAGATGTTATCCCAGGATCTAAACCGGTAAAGCAAAGTACGAGAAGCTTCAGGCCGGAGATAAATGTGAAAATCATGCAAGAAATTGTCAAGTTGTTGACTGCCAGGTTCATCGAGCCGAATTATCATCCCACCTGGTTGGCTAACATTGTGACTGTGGTAAAGAAGAATGGGCAACTTCGCATATGCGTAGACTTCAGAGACCTCAACCGCTTCTGCCCCAACGACGATTTCCCGTTTCCCAACATCGATCTGCTCATCGATTTCACTCCGGGGCACCGGATGTTCAGCTTCATGGATGGCTTCAGTGGATACAACCAGATAAAAAAGGACCCTGAAGACGCACGAAAAACCGCGATCATCACGCTGGTAGGAGTCTTTAACTACACGGTTATGCCGTTTGGGCTCAAGAACGCGGGTGCGACCTATCAGCGAGCAATGATGGCTCTATTTCACGACATGATGCACAAGGAAGTGAAGTTCTATGTTGATGATTTGGTTGTCAAGTCCAAAGAGGAAGCGGACCATTTGGGGGACTTGCGGAAGGTATTTGAAAGATGCAGGAGTTTCCAGCTAAAGATGAATCACATGAAGTGTTCATTCGGAGTGACTTCAGGGAAGTTCTTGGGATGCGTAATACATCGCCAAGGCATCGAGTCTTATCCCGAAAAGGTATCGGCTATCACAAGAATGACGGCGCCACACAATCAAAGCACTCTGAAGACGTTCTTGGGGAAATATCTTACCTGCGGAGATTCATTCCGGAAATCGCAGAAATAACCTTCTGCCTCAGCGATCTCCTCAAGAAGAATGTTGTGTATAATTGGACAGAGGAACATGAGGCCGCATTCGGGAAGCTAAAGGACCTGCTGACATCGCCAAGGGGGCTTTTGGACAAAGAAGTCTATAGGGGCGCTTTTGGCTCAAGAATATGAAGGGCAAGAAAGGCCGATTTATTACATTTCTCGCATAGTACAACCAGCTGAATCAAGATACACGGATATCGAACGTCATTGTCTTTCCTTGTTCTTTGTAATAGAAAAGTTAAAATAGTACTTCGCCTCGCACAAAGTTGTTGTGGTTACGAAGAGTGACCCCATACGGTATCTCTTGACTCACACCTCTCCCTGCGGAAGGTTGGCAAAATGGTATATGACCATTTCACAATATGACATCACGTGTGCTCGACCACGAGCAATCAAATCGCAAGCAGTGGCGGATCTTCTGGCGCAGTTCCCAGATAACAGCTATGAGCCTGTGATCGAGGAGGAACCGGAAGGACCTGAGATTTATGCAGTTGAGTTACCATATTGGACGCTTCATTTTGATGGGTCGTCGACAAGGAAAGGTGGAGGAATTGGAATCGCTTTGACTAAACCAGTTGGGGAAGTTATCCAAATGTCCACGAAACTTGATTTCCCAGTAACCAACAATGAAGCGGAGTACGAGGTTCTCATCGCAGGACTTCGTGCAGCCAGGGCACTGGAAGTAAGAAATCTGACGGTTATGGAGGATTCTAAGTTAATCGTCAAACAATCCTCGAGTGAATATGGATTGAAAGAGGTAAATCTGTTACCCTATCGGACTTTGGTGCAGAAGCTGGTACGAAAATTCTGCGATGTTAGGTATGAGCATACGTCTAGAGCTGATAATCGGCATGCTGATGCTTTAGCCACGCTGGGATCTAAAGTGAGTACAGATAAATGCCCTGCGAGAATATCGATCGAAGTCTGAATGTCACCGGCATTGAGAGAGGACACACGCGGGGATGAGTCCATGGATGACGAAGACTGGAGAAAACCGATATTGCATGCAATTGCTGAGGGAACGAGCAAAGAGAATTGGGCATCCATTAAAGGGTACTTCATACATGACAATGCCCTCTACTACAAAGGTCCAGGAGGAATACTCATGTGATGCGTCTCGCAGCAGGAGGGGCAAGCGTTATAGGAAAAGATTCACCAGCACACTTGCGGAGAATGTGAGGTGTCGATCTATCGAAAAGCCCAAAGATATGGGATTCCTTGGCCGGACATGTCAACGGCTGCTACAATAATTCAAGGGAATTGTCAAAGCTGCGCATTGATCAAGGAATCTTTAACAATCACTTTGGTTGATGATGACGCGGACTGGATAAAGCCACTCTTCGATTTTCTCACAGAAGGAATCGAGCCTGAGCAAAGAAAGGAAGCCGAGAAACTGAGAAGAAAGGCGGCTCGATATGTGGTACAGGAAAACATACTCTGGCGAAGGGGTCATGAGGGTAATCTACTCCGATGCCTAGATAGTAAAGAAGCGCAAGAGGTGATGGATCTATCTCACCAAGTAGAGCATCAGGGGGCGCGAATCTATGCAGACAGCTCCTCACAGTTGGTTATTTTTGGCCCACAGTGGAGGCAGATTGCCGCACCAAAGTAAAGAGATTCCAGGAATGCCAATTTAAGGGCAACCTCGTACATGCCCCTTCCGTAGATCTACACACGTTGGGAACGCTATGGCCATTCCACACTTGGGCTCTAGATTTTGTTGGCCCCATTCGACCGGCCTCACATGGGAACCATTTCATCCTGACCGCGACCGAATTGTTTACTAAGTGGGTGGAGGCAATACCGCTCAAGAAGGCTAATACGCTCGCGGTGGTCAATTTCGTTCAAGAAAACATCATATACAGGTTTGGAATTCCTAACACAATCCTTTCGGATAATGGCACACCCTTTGTAAATCGTCAAGTGGCCGCAAAACTAGCGGAGTAAAACATAAGACAGATACTGTTCCACCCCTTATTATCCAAAAGGGAATGGTCAAGCAGAGGCAACCAACAAGATACTGTTAAGAATTTTGAGCAAGATGGTCGCAGACGATCACAAGAAGTGGGCCAATTCTTTGAACATAGCATTATGGGCATATCGAACTTCGCCGAGTACTCCCACAGGAGTCTCCCCGTTCCTTCTATGCTATGGAGCTGAAGCTGTTATACCGGCGGAAGTGAAAGTCAACTCCGCAATATTGGCCTTTCATGCATTATATGACAATCAACGTGACCATGACTTGATCTTATTGGAAGAAAAGCGAGAACAAGCTAAGCGGGCTAACAAGAAGTATAAGGAGAGGATCGCTCGCGCATACAACAAAACAGTCCAACATCGAGAGTTTGCGGTCGGGGGCTTGGTCTTGCGCTTCAGATCATTGCATGCGGGAGGCAGCCCATCCAAAGTTCGCAGCTAACTGGGAAGGACCGTCCGAAGTTAAATAAGTCTTTGACAGTAGTTACTGCACAATACAGAGGCTTCATGGGACTGCCACAACTCCAAGTCCGATCAATATGCGCTGGATTAAAAAGTATTATCCTTAACCTCTCTCTTTACATACATTGGATTCAAATGTCTATTGAATTGTATGTCTAGTACTCCGATAAATTCATGCGTTGTTTCCTCTCATATGAGGAACTTGTAATCTTTCCTCTCCCATATGAGGGACTTGTAATCCTGCCTCTCCCATATGAGAGTGCTTTTAGAAAAAGAATTCTCCCATATGAGAAGAATTTTATTACCTTAGTCGTGTTTCACCATTTTATTTACTTCTCTGCTTATTTACAATAAAAGCCTATCTACCAAGATAGCAGCCATAATATCCGATCTCATGCGATCCAAAGCCTATCTGCCGAGATAGCAGCAATGTTCAAATACGATCTTAAGTGATCCAAAAGCCTATCTGCCTAGATAGCAGCCATAATGTATGATCCTATGCGATCCAAAGTCTTCTGTCGAGATAGCAGCAATGTTCAAATACGATCTTAAGTGATCTAAAAGCCTATCTGCCTAGATAGCAGCCATAATACACGATCCCATGCGATCCAAAGCCCATCTGCCGAGATGGCAGAAATGATCTTAATTGATCTATACGCCTATCTTCTCAAATAGCAAGCTACAGCAACAACGTCCCATGCGACGCAAAACTTATCACCCTGAGAAAAAAAATTATTCAGGCAAATATCCGAATGCAAAACGCGAAAGAAACATAACTTGTTTTATAGCAAGTACGCATGAGATATTACAATTTGTTGTATTAAACAAGAACAGAAAATGCTAAAGCGCAATTCGTTGATAGTCAAAATGACTTACAATTTATCTGTCTAGATAGCAGCTTACAAACAAAAGCTCATACTACGAAAATTCTTACTATAAAACGAATGGCCTACTGGCCCTAACAAAAGCTATACGACGTTATTGTCGAGGTCCTAGATCTGAACAGGGCTCTTGACTGGTCTTCTGCCCAAGAGATATGCCAGATGAACCTCATTTCCTGGCAGATGCGGACGTGAAGAACAAGTGGAGAATAGCTCCTGAGGCAGGAAGTTTGTTGTGCAGAAGGACGAGTACCATGGCTCGCCACACCCTGTTCAAGAACGTGGAGGCAAATAGTTCTCCTCCAGGAAAGCTAGAGGAGAAACACTCCATTCATTACGATTCGGTAAATAGGTCAGTACGGAACTGCACCTCGCCGGAAGGCAGCCGGAGATACGACCTGCAAACATAATAGACGAAGAAGAATCTTCGCAAAAACATGAGGTATTGTGTATATCTTCTTCATAGTAATCATGAAGATCAGTCAGATCTGTAAAGAAGATCTTGGGAGCTATTTCTATGGCACAAGGCACGAACTCAGGTTTCACAACCTTAAGTTGCCATGAATCAACAAAAGACAAGCATTGAGGCCAGCAGTCGTAAGGACTCATGGCAAGCCACATTTTGGGATGAAGAACCCAAGAAGCAAGATGAAGGGTTTATATAGACTCTATGGGGAATCTTCAGTTCCCTGGCTGAGTCAGCAAAGCTTGGAAAACGGTAAGAATCAATTACTTACGTCTCAAAAGAGGTAAAATTCAATTACCCTACTAAAGGCTATGACGATTCGGTGGCACGCCCCAATTAATGACGGAAGGTCAAAATAAGGATGGGCTTCCCAAGGAAATTGTGCATATCTAATAAATAATTACCGCAAAAATCAAGGCAGTTACGTCACCATGTGACGTCATAATTGATACGCATCAAGATATTAGTGCAAATCCTCAAAAGGGTAAAATGGAACACAGAGTTTCAAATAAAAAAAGGGGTGGGAGAAGCACTAGCATTACAATGATACTTTGTTTTTTTAAAACAAATCCTTGATCAAAGGATCTTCTGGGGAGAATGAGAGTGATGCCTCTCTTGCTTGGTTCACTTCTCGCTTTAGCTGTTCGTACTTGGCATTCATCGCATGAAAGAGGTTGACAGCTTCTTCAGACTTCTTCCTTTGTTCCTCTACCTTCCGTCTTTCAGATGCGAGGTTGTGGTAGCCGCGTTTCAAACTCACAGATGCGAGAATTTGGTTGATCCTGTTGAGAAGATACCCGAAGCCTAGCTTGCCTTGAACTTTAGCTTGAAGCCCCTTGCATGTGCGATAAAGCAGCTGTGCACTATAAGGAGAAATGGTCGCATGAGTGGCTACAGACAGCTGTTCCAAAATCCAGATGGCTTCGGTCAAGAAAAGCCTCATGTAATACGGATCTATCTCCAGAGATTTCACGAATGACCAGGGGTATGAGAGGCGCATCTGAATCAGCCAGTCCACATCATCTTGCTTCATTCCTGAAAGTGTTGATTTAAGTTTAGAGCATGAAAGCTTTTAAACAATGGTTTAGAATGCAAAAAATTGTAACATACCAGTCCCTTCAAGGATCTCACGCAAAGAGGGAATGCGCATTGCTGGAAAAGGTGAAGCATGCCCTCGCTGCATAGCTCGTTTGTCAGCTGTGAGCTCGAGCTCATTATAGTTGGCGGGGAGAGTATAAGCCGCAACAGGTGCGACGGCAGCTCCAACTTGTGAGCTCCAAAAACTCCATGCCGGGGGAACCTCTAAAAGCTCTACCTCGGTTGAAGGAATGGCAACAGTAGTAGCTGCTGCTCGACCAGGAACTTCTTTGGCTGCGAGGGGATCTTGTGGCTCGGGAGCATTCATTTGAACATCAACATTTGCATGTGATGCTATGTCTTCCACGACCTGTTCATTTTCATGAACTTCAGCTCCAACACCATATGTTTCCATTTCCTCAACTGCAGCATCAGCATCTTCTTCTATTAGCACGGTGTCAGCTTTGATATCATCATAAACCTCGATGATATCCTCCAAAGGCTCTCCTGCATACTCAGTAGCTGCGACAGGCTTCTCAACGTGGGAGCTTCGCTCTGGAGCATAAGATGTAGGGAGCTGACCCCTTTGTTCTGGCACATCCTCATTAGCACCGCCTGCGATACAAGACGGGAAAATATTGAGGTAACCCGTATTATACAGTGTTCTGTTATTGACAGATCAAAAGCAAGCACCTGCACACTTAGGTGGGATCGCAGCACCTTCATCATATGTTAAAGATGCGACACCATATCCTACTAGAGTATCCTCATTAAGCACATGTTTAAGGTGAGCGTGACCTGGGGTGCGAAGAAACTGGTTACAATAATGATTGGCCTACTAAGGCTGGTTTACAAACATTAGTTGAATGATTACCTGAGGGTTCACAACACTTGCCTACAAGCCATCGCCGAATATCAGCTTTTGATAAGTCATGCTTTAACGCACCAATCACAGCAAGGTTAAAATTTCACCTTCTTTGCCACCTGCGATCTCCTCAAAGTCCTCTTGAGCTTGCTCCAAAGCAGCTGCATCCACATCATCAACATGTTGTTGTTCCAAACTTCTCCTCTTTATGAGTTCGATCTCATCTTCCTCGAGCTTCCTCCTTCTCTCTGCGGCTTCAGCAGCCGTTCTCTCAGACTCAGCAAGGATATCTTCGTCTATGGCTTCGCTGGAGACGCCAGAGCGAGAACCCTTGGTTTTCTTCCTTTCCTTGGCCAGGAGGCCGCTTATTGTTTCTGTGGCATCACCTGCGAAAGAAAAAACTGGTTAACAACTATTGCGAAGAGCTAAAATATGAAGAAAGCAAGTTTGTTGAGATACCTTCCGAGTCTTCTTCTCGTATCTCACCTCTTTTTTCTTCTCTTTCGCTTTCATCTCTTTCTTCATCGTCTCTTTCTCTTACTTCTCTTTCCTCGACTTCCTCTTCCTCCTCTTCCTGACCAAAAGGAATAAAAAACTCAACTGCGAGCTCTTTCCGCACATTGCTTGGCATGCGACCTTTGCCTTTGTCTTTAGAGGCAAGAGACTTCGCAGGAGGCGGAGTTGGAGCACTCCTAGGAGGAGGGGAGATTGTAATGCCCTTCTTCTTTTGTCTCTTGGCCCTCGGGGCAACATCTGCTGGAGGAGACGGAGCATTCCTAGGAGGAGACAGAGCTGGAGTATTGTCTATCAGCGAGCTAGCAAACGCATCCATTACCTCGCGAATCAGGGTCTCTACTTGAGGAGCCATTCCCATTGTTAAAATAATTTTCTCGCTCTGCCTTTCCGCGGTAACGATGGAGTTGATCAGCGATTTAGAGAGCTCTCCAGATGCAAACCCCCTCATATAGCACCAAAACAGAAAATGGGGTGTAAGCTTCAATGCATCAAGGGAAAGGAGTTTAACACGCACAAAGGAAATTGTTTACCTTGGCAAAATCTTCGCTGTACTTGATAACATGTGAAGCTCCATCCCTAACAACGTTCATCTTCTCCTCAATAATGGTGGATGGGCACAAGTGATTGTCAAGATCCAACAAAGAGTAGAAGCCATACTGGGAATCATCCAAGCTGCAATTAGGACGGAATTGGAAGGCATTCCTCATGATTGCAGGAGCTTTGCTGGGCTGAGGTGCCGACTGCGTCTCGAACCTGGCTTGCTGAGTAGTCCAATAAGAAATCCAATTTCTAGAGAGGCGACCTTCACGGCCACCTGGAGGTTGAACGAAGGGCAAGTTGCTCCGAAAGATCGTTTGGCTCTCGCCAGACAGCAGTCGCTTTTAGCAGCCTCTTATGATCCACTTAGGCCAAATGGAAGGCGCCACTGCATCAAAACCAAACTGGGGAGAAACGCGAGTTGGATCAATGTTGACTGTGATCCTTTCATATCTGGGAGTAAGTTCAGGAATATATTCAGCATGAGCAGGAAGTGAACCCCTTAGACACCAGCAGAAGAATTCGCGATAGCGCTCATGACCTTCAAGAAGGAGTTCTTCCGAATAAGCAAGAGATTTGGCGGGATATAGCTTCGGAAACCATCGCACATTCTCAATACGAGTTGCATAAGGCCTAGCTGTAAACTTGCTCCGGTCATCGCATATCAAGCTCCAAGTGCACTTGGGAAGATTGGTTCTAAACCATCGAACAGCTCTCCCAAAGTTCAGTCTCCGCGCCTGGGACACACCACTTGTTGGGCCTGGATGGAACAGGAGCATAGGAGGGCCATCGCTCAAAAACCCACATGGTAAGGAATGCGATGTTCACATAAGTCAACACATCAAGAAGACCGCGAGAATCCTTGATCGCCACTACCAGCTGGTCCAATCTATGATATAAGGTGCCCAAGACCATAGGCCCAGGTGCGAATTTCTGTCCGAGGGCCAACTTAACAGCGAGGGGGAGGACATGATAAAGAACCCCATCATGAGGGTGGCCATCAATCAAGTACCTCGACAACCAGGCACAGAGGAAGCCACAAAAGGTTAGGTGGTATCCTTTCCCCTCTACATAATTCTTCGCATTTGGATTCATGTCCAGAAGTTGCTTGGTAATACTACCATTCGCATAGTCGCGAAAGAAGTATTGCACCCATTTGCCCCAAGTGTTCTTCGCAGAAGTATCAACAAGATGCCATTCAGGAAGAACTTTCGCAAATGTCCAACGAGTGGAGATTTTCTTCACCTCGTGTAGGCATTCTTCCATCTGCGCATACAGAGGAAGCTCTGAAGAAGTCCTCAAAAGGCTCAGGGGATCCACTTCGCCAATAGGAGAAAGGTCATACAACATGTGCACATCTTCCAAAGTAGGAGAAGCCTCGAAATCAGCAAAATGGAAGGTGTGAGTCGCAGGTGAATAGAGAGAAAGAAGGTTTAGAAGCATGGACGGATCCAACTTCATGGCAGCACCCTTCATAGCACGAACTGCGAAATAAATTCCAGCATTGTCTAATGCGATGGCATGGTGGGTCAATACATGGTCAATCCACTCATCCATCATGTCCAACTTTTGGACAAAGGCCTGGGTGAAAATTGCGGTATGAGGGAAAAACCCATTTTCAACTCCTAACCTAACCACATCCTTGGAGTTGATTAACTCTAGCATGGCTGCATTGGTAGGCGGGGTCAATGTCCGCAATTCTCCGGAGGGAGCAGGAGCCGGTAGATTCTTCACCTTAACCCTAGCATGATAGAATTCTTTTCCACCCAAATAGGGGGCTTTTCTCCACAAGGTCTTGGGAAGATCAGGTATTTCTTCAGCCTCTTTAACGGGTTTAGATCCTTTTGTCTTGGCCATTCCTGCAGAAAAGCAAGAAAAAAGGGGGAGAAATATACACACTTTCAGTTTTAATTTCAGTCCAGATTTAGGAACAAATTATGGTTTGACAGAAGAAGATGAACAGTGCGGCGTCGGTTCTGGGTTTAAAATCTCGGAATTCTAGAAAATTTCTTCATTCGAAATCATCTCAATCTAGTGATTCAATAAGTTCTGGGTTTAAGAAAAGAGCCTCTTTTGCAGTTCTCAATGAACGATATATTCCAAATAGCTATGGGTTTACAGATCCAAGACAGTTCAAAAAATATTTGAGTACATTAATGGAATTGAGCAAAGCCAACCTTGTTTAGGCGAAGCAAGTTGAAGGAGACGATTAACAAGGAAGAACTGATGATTGATTACTTGAATCTGCTCTTGAAGGCTTCCGGGTATCATTCACTTTAGAAAGAGAAGTGATGCTTTGCAACAATGGAGGGCATAGAGTATTTATCCAAAAACAATGAGTAGTCGCGTCGTTTCAGTAGTTGAATCGCAACCGTCACCGTCGAATTGCGCAATCACAGGACGAGTGACGTCACGCCTAAAACCCTAAAAGAACAGGCGGCACGACTCTAGGGATTCTAGGTCATAATGGCAGGCACGGGGGCTGATTTTGCGTGTATTTGAATTGGTGCGTGGCAGCGACGCGTGCATTGGTTCCTGCGCATTGAAGCCTATCCGGTTAGGTGTCTTCACGCGTAGAAAGGGGGCTAATGTAGATAGTGCTTTCTAGACAGGCAGATCTTAGCCACGTGGCGATCATCCAGCACACCTAGTTGTGCTCCACACACACAGGATCACCACCCGCGCTGATCCACGTGGGGGCTGCGAGACAGGGTCCTCTCATACCACCACACGGGACTTGTAGGGACTTAGTGGTTTGGAGGCTAGAGTGAGTCCTGTCGCGCGCGAGCAACAACCAAGTCCGCGCGCGACCTTTAGTAACTGCTTTAAGAGATGTATGGCACGAGCTCCATAAACCCGGTCAACCTCATAATGGTTCCGGTATACGCGGACGACGTGCGTAACGGTTCGTATATACGCGGACGAATGTGCCATTGTAGTTAAGCTAATTAAGCCGTCATTAATGGGCGCATTGACCCACTACAACGGTCACATTCTCCGTTATATATAGGATCGTTAATCCTTCCATACAAGGGACGAATCACCTGAGATACGCGGAAGCTCTGCCAAAATTCTGTCTCTCTCTCATACAGTACTATTGCCTTACTCTCTCCCTATACACAACTCTACTCTTCCTGTTTTCTTATCCTCTGCTCTTGGTGTATATTGAATCTTCCCTAAAAGATTTTCTCGTACACACTAGTAATTAGTTTTATTACTTTTTTGTATAAGTGTATATAAGTAGGACATCCTCCATATTTTGAAGAAGTTGAATTCATATTCTTCTTAACATTATTTGCTTCCACGATTCAATCTTAACATTATTTGCTTTCACGATTCTAATTCTGTCTATTTTGCACCCTGCGCGTGAGGGGGCATGTTGAGAATCATTATTTGTCCAGACCTGCATCAAGACTCTATCTATTTCACCTCTGCCTAACAAAAAACTTGGTTGACTCACGTGATTCTCAATTTTATTTGGAGGTGAAACCATATAATTCTTAACACTAATTTTTAAGTATTTTTATTGAACACATTATTTTTATTTTTGATTACAACAAATAAAATATCACATGCAACAAAGATACTTATAACTAGTAAATTTAAAATGTCCAGAGAGCTAAGAAGTGAAACTAATACAGGAACTTTATGCTGATAAAGTAATTCAATTTATGATCTTATCACGGAAACAACTTCATTATTATGTTGGAGCAAAAATGTAGGGACGTCCATCCTAGCTATGTCTCTGTAACTGCCCCAAGCCATTAGAGAGTGGTAAATCAGATACCCAACTACCTTTTAGTGGGCTAGGGTCAGCGCATGGTTCTTACAAAGAGCTCACCGTGAAGCTCTCACACTGCAGTTGCCATGACTCAAAAGCTTGCACCCCTTCGAGCAAATCACCGAGTACTAGTGTATTACGCCCTGTGGGCACTGCATTATTATGTTAAAATATCAAAGCTAGCATGTTTACGTTAATTTTGATGACATAAACATGATAAAGGTACGCTACATTATTTTGGTGGGTTGTCATTGCCTGCGGTTAGGCACACACACGTGACCATTACAAACTTGCTTCCACCCTAAGAAATAGAAAGGACTTTTAGGTTAAGTTTTCTTCATTTGTACAAAAGCAGTCCTCGCCTCAGAAAAGAGCTTTGAACCCTAAAACGTTTTGCATTACTAACTGAGACAGACAACATTAAAATAATTCAATGTACTGCTGTACTAAGAGTACGTTACGCATTCGTTTGCTGCTCCAATAGAAAAATAAATTCAACTTTAATTCAAAAATAAATTTGCCTATAAATAACTCTCCCATTTTCTTCGTATCACTTCATGCAAAAAGATAACCCCTTCCCTTTTTTTCTCTCTCTATTCAATCTCTCCCTCTTATATACTCTCTAGAAATGGAACAAAAACTTGTTGCCAAGAGAGCGTGGAATATAGTACGTGTGTTGTACTACATGTTGCGGAAGGGCATGACGAAGCCGAAGACGATGATGCTCGATCTCACCATGATGATGAAACGTGGCAAGATCGCAGGGAAGGCACTCCACAACCTCATGTTTCACCAGAGCCGTCCACACGACGGTCGGCTCGCGTTCCCGATCGATTCACGTGACTATGAGTTCAGCTGCAGTAACACCCCGTCGTACCCTTTCATGTTCGGGAAGCGGAAGAACCCGCACTCTCACTTCTTCGCCTGTATAGACGCGCCGGCCACCGACGACGATTTGGTCACCGTTCACGCCGTTAAGATGGCTTTGGAAATGCTGAACAACGACGCTGCCGGGGCCGATCCGAGGTTTTATCAGAGCCCCGCAGTGAGAGACATGGTGTATAGTGCCATGGCGTCACCGGCGCTCCCAGGGTTTGGGAGGACACCGATGGCAAGGCAGCTGAGAATAACAGACTCGCCGTTCCCGTTGAAGGACGTGGATGAGAATATCCACGTGGATGACGCGGCTGAGGAGTTTATTTCTAGATTTTATAATGAGCTGAAGAGGCAAAGCAAAATAAAATGATTTGTGATTTTAAGTTATAGTTGTGAGATTTTATTCCATTTTTTCCTTGAGAGTTTTTGGAGAAATTGTAAGTTATATATGGATCTAGTTGGTTCGTATTTTCAATCTTTTGTTGGGGTGAAAATAAAAGGAAGATGATGGATGCATAACTTCTCTATCTCTCTTTCTTTTTGGTGAAAAGCGTATCGATATATAATGAAATTGTCACATGGTATCCTTCAATTTTAAAACTTACTGATTACAATCTCATTTGTACAATACTGTTCAATTGAGAAATATGTAAGAAATTTCTTCACCAAAATAACATACTGGCTGGGAAGCGTTCTATTACACAATATGATGCTTCTGTATCATAGAAAATTATGTCTTGATGAAAATTCTGTCAGCGTCTTTTGATTTGATGACAAATTGTTGTCTTTTTTATGTCGACTTTCTATTTTGCAAATGGTGGATGCAAGAAGTGACTTTTGACAGTAAGTGTTGTAACGTGAAAGTTTTAGTATAGTTCATGGATTGCGAATCCCCTAGTGCCTCTCTCTGCTTATTGCTCTTATTTTGAAGATTATCAGTGATTTATTAATAATTTCGGATTGAGGAACCTTTATTTCAGACAGCAAATATATTAAGTATTTCATTTTGTTATCTCCCATTATCTAATATTCTTTAAAATTTCATTAATGTACTAAACAACTTTTGTATTTCATCTATTTAAGCATAATTAAAAACATCAATTACAAAGAAATTAAAACCACGTTTGCTTTAGACCTTCAAACATAATGGTACGAGAAACTTTTTTATTCGCGCACTAAGCTACATGGGGGAGGGGGTAAGGAATTAACGGAGGAGGGTCACAATTTAATACCACTAAACCAGTGTCTAAAGGAAAAAATGGGGTTCTTTTTTTGGGAAATTGTTTTTGTGGAGAACCGAATCGGAACTCGGATGCTCATGCAAGGGCTTCCGACGCTCTAGCAATCAAACTACCACCCTGACTGCTTAAAGTAAAAATGAGTTAGGTATGTGTATTGGGGTTGCAATGCTGATATAATAATCTCAAATGCCACATTCGGATTGACTCATTTACTTTATGGCCGAAAGCAAAATTGTAATTGGCACGGTTGAATTGACTTCGGAGTGGGTATAAATTTGAATACGCGGAGTAAAATTTGTACGTACAGAGAATTTCGGGAGGGAGGTTTCAAATTTGAGACTTCCTATGTGTTATGATCCTGGTAGAGCTTAGACGATGAATTGAATGAAACAAGAACACAAGAACACACACGATATAACGTGGTTCACTAGCGATAAACTAGCCACCTTAGCGACCCGAAAAACCCCATATTTTATTGAGAGAAACCTACGTATACAACCTACACCAGTAAGCCACGACCCTATGTCCTTATATAGGCTTATGATACCGACTTGGTACCCAAAAAACAAAGAAGTTATCAAACAAACAAGGAAACAATATTCAGCCGCCCTATCGAACTATTCGGACCCGTCATTATCGAACTGTTCCCAGACCCGTCGAACTGTTCCACACTTGTTGAACTGCTGCTTCTTCTATGTCTTCCTTGCCTTCGTCTTGATCCTCCGTTTGACCTTGTTTCTTTTCCCCCTTTTCGTCGCCTAACTCCTCGCCAAGCTTCCCGAGCCTATTCAAGGCATATTCCCAACAAATCTCCACCTTGCCTTGAACTCCCTCTTTCGTTTGCGTTTGAATTAGTGGCTTCTCTCCAACAGCCCCAAATTCACAAGTTGCTCCATCTTCGCCCAGATCCTGCAACGTGTGCCCCCAACGATGCTCCAACCCCCGTTTAGTTCCTGCAAGCGAACCCTATCGATGCTCCCACTACGGCCGAGTTCCTGAAATCGAATCCCCTTTCTTGTTGTTCCAACTCCCACCTAGTTTCTACAAAAAAGTTTGTTTGTTATTCCGACTCCCACCGAGTCCCTACCACAAAACCCCCAATCACGTTGCCCCAATTCCAACCGAATTCCTGCAACATTTCTTGAAATTGCTCCAATTCCCTCGGAATTCCTGCAGTATTGCCCCCTTGCGGGCCTCATACAAGCCCCCTTTGCATGTCTCACATGTGTCGTGTCCCTTGTGAGAGACTCCCCATGCCAAATTCACATCCTCTTCAAGATCAAGGATTCCCCCTTGCCCCGTCCCAACGAGGCCTAGAAAACTAGACCATCCTCCGAAGTACTCTCCACCTGCAGCCAAACCTGCAGATCTTGAGTTCGTCCTTTGCATGTCTCACATGTGTCGTGTCCCTTGTGAGAGACTCCCCCATGCCAAATTCACATCCTCTTCAAGATCACGGATTCCCCCATGCCAAATTCGTGTCTCTTGAGTTTGTATTGGCTTCCTTCTCGTCTGTCACCAAGAGCACCCAACGATCGTCGCGTTTCAACAACGCATGCATCTCAATCTGCCCCAGGCTGAAGCCGTTCCTCCCCGTGAACTTGTCGATCTTGATCAAACCCCTGGTCATCTTCTTTGCAGCTACTTTTCCAGATCCGTAACCCCGAAACACGTGCTCCACCTTGATCGCAAAACCGTAGCTATGAATTTCACAAATTGTGAAACCCTAGCTCTTTAGCTCCACCTTGATCTTGGAACTCCACAACCCAAGCTCTGATACTAGTTTGTTATGATCTAGAAAGAGCTTAGAGAATGATGAATTGTACAAAACAAGAACACAAGAACACACACGATATAACGTGGTTCACTAGCGATGAGCTAGCTACCTCCAAGACCCGAAAAACCCCATTTATTGAGAGAAACTCACAAATACAACCCACACCAGTAAGCAACAACCCTAGGTCCTCATATAGGCTTAGGATACCGACTTGTTGCCCAAGAAACAAAGAAGTTACCAAAACAAACAAGGAAACAATATTCAGTCGCCCTATCGATCTATTCGGACCCGTCATTATCGAACTGTTCACAGACCCGTCAAACTGTTCCAGACCTGTCAAAATCCTGCTTGTTCTTTGTCTTCCTTGCCTTCATCTTGATCCTCTGTTTGAACTTGTTTCTTTTCCCCCTTTTCTTCGCTTAACTTCTCGCCAAGCTTCTCGAGCCTATTCAAGTCGTATTCCCAACACTATTTGTGACTCATGCTAAATGAACCAATTGGTTATCTCTATGTTGTTACAAAACGCAACCTCATGAACGATAGCGTAAACTAAGAACGAACAAAGAATGCAAGATTTAACGTGTTTCGTTAACGAAATCGTTAACTACGTCCACGGGCAAAGCAATCCTTTATTTTCGGGAGAAAAAAATGTTTACAATCAACCTATACATCACTCTAGAAAAATGCTATCTTAAATAGGCCAAAGGTTACAAATTGAAGTTGTTGCCAAAACAAAAAACCGTATCCCAATCCGAACTAGCTCGTGCAGGCACTGCTCTTGCTCATGCGAGCACAACAAGCTCCTAAATCCGTGTGTGAGCTCCTGTGACTACAACTTCCACACGACTCTTACATCTTGTTCTTGCAATATCCCCAATGCCTCGTATTCGTTCTAAACACTGCAGAAGCTTATACGAATACCTATTCAAGACATAATCCAACAAATCTCCACCTCTGATGATGCACTTGATCTCTAGATACGCATATTGCACTTAGACTGTTAGAGAACATTATCGCGTGATCTTGACGTAAGCCTAGATCATTGACCAACCCTTTAATCCAAATTCCATCCTTTGCTGCTTCCTTTGGAACCATATACTCTGCCTATGTGGTTGACCAACTCATTGTCGGTTGTAGCATTGCCTTCCAACTCACAAAAGAACCTTTCGGAGTAAACACATAACCGGTCATCGATACCTTACTATCCACATCTCTAGCATAGTCTAAATCCAAAAAACTTGTAAAGAATTCATCATGATTATCCTCATAAAGGAGACTAATATCCGACGTGGCTTTGAGGTATCTGAAAATCCGTTTTATCGCTTCGCAATGTTCCATCACTAGCTTAGCCATGAAATGACTTACCACACTAACAAAAAATTCCAAGTCTGGTTGAGTATAGACCATATGATACATTAGTCTTCCAAGTGTTCTACAATATGGAACCTTATACATGTACTCCTTCTCCTTCTCAGTCTTAATGGTGTGCCTTCCCAACTTGTTGTTAGTTGCTGTTGAATTATCAATACACTTTGCTGAAGACAACCCACATCTATTCAAGATTTCCTTGATGGATCCCACTTAGGATAAGAATAAATTCTTATTCTTTATGTTTCTATAGATATGTAATCCAAGGAATTTATGAGCAGCACTAAGATCCTTCATCTCGAATTTGGTACTTAGAGATTGTCTGCATTATTCTGAGAGGCAATTAGAATATCATCCATATACTAGACTAAGTAGATGTCGGGATCACCATGTACCATGTAGTACACACTAAAATCATGTGGTCACTTCTTAAAGATAAGCTATAACATGTAGCTATCAACGCGCTTATACCACTGCCAAGGAGACTTCTTAACTCCATACAAATATTTCTTCAACTTGCACGCATAGTCTTCTTTGCGGGAACATAGAATCCATCTGGCTGGCTAATGTATATATCTTACTCCAACTCTCCATGTAGGAAAGCTATTTTCACTTCTAGATGCTCAAGTTCCAAATCCCAATATGCTACTATTGCTAGTAGTGTCCTGACTGATGTATGTCTAAAAACGGGAGAGAAGATCTCGTTGTAGTATACTCCCTACCTTTGAGTGAAACCTCTAGAAATCAATTTTTTCTTATACTTAATGCCCTCTGCACATAAAATTCCATTATTCTTAGAGAAAACCCATTTAAAAGTGACCACTTCCTTCCTACTAGCAGTTTTAAAAGCTCCCATGTATGATTATTGCAAAGCGACTCCATCTCTTTTCACACTGCGACAATCCTTTGTGCTGACTCATATCCTAAAATTGCAGCCTTATAGGTGGACTGCTCATCCTCTACCTCTCTTTCCACCTACGATTCATATCCCACTATATAGTCAACCTTGTATCTTGCTAGAGGACTTATAACCCTAGTTGGTCGTCCTACACCAATATTTTGATGCTTCAGTTCACTAGTGGTGCATCATCACACCCGCATGCTTCTTGATCTTCTGTGACTGACGGGGGAATTTGCATATGCCCCTGTTCTTCCTTAGGAACCTCCAACTCTTCCCGAGTATCAAAAGTCTAAAACTCCACCTTAACGGTATCCTTGGTTCTCACAATCGAACTCTAATCAAATACTAAACTTTGGCTATGTATATTCTTGTTGTTTGAAAAAATCATGTACCCCTCCACACCTATGTTGTAGCCACAGAACCCACTTATTTCTCTTAGCTATATTTTACCCTATGATAATAAGCGATGCAGCAAAATAACCTTAGATTAGAGTTAGATTATTTGGTACGCTGCTCAAAAGGTATTCTGCAACTAATGCCTGTGTGCGGGCTATGATTTGTGAGGTAACATGATGTTGATACTTCCTCTCCCCATAAATTCCTAACAAGACCTACATTTGAAAGCATACATCGTGCCTTTTATTAAAGTGTCAAATTCATCCTTTCCGCGACTACATTTTGATGTGGTGTGTGCTGAACCGTTAATGGCATACAATACCCCGATCCTTGCAGAATTTTCCAAATAAGGATGAACAAAACATCAAGCTATTATCTGTGCGCAGCCTCTTGACCTTCTTTCATGTTTGATTCTCTACTAGAGTCTTCCACTCGCTGAATTTTCCGAAAGCTTCACTCTCGTGTTTCATTACAAATATCCAAGTCATCTTGGAGTAATTGTCAATGATGCTCAGAAAGTACTTCTGACCACCGAGCGGCTCAACTCGAGAAGGGCCTAGTAGTCTGAGTGAACTTATTCCAACGTTCCCTTCGTTATGTGAGGTGCTTTCAGAAACTTGCTACGATGTAGATTCTTAATCACACAGTTCTCACAAAACCGTAGACTCTTGTCCTTGTGCCCATGGAGAAGCTCCTTGTTTGAGAGTACCTGCAGCCCACGTTAACTCATATGAACGAGTCTCATATTCCATAGTGTAGTTCGATCATATTAAATAACTCGGCCGAAGAAACTCCTACATAATTTGTATCTGTAGAACCTTGTAGTACATACAAAGTCCCATTCTTGACCCTTTTAAGAATCACATTCGAACCCTTGAAGATATGTAGATCTCGACCTTTACCCTTGAAGCTGTAACCCTTCATGTCCAGTAGACTTAGAGAAATCAGATTCTTTGTAATAAATGGCACATGTCTGAAATACTTCAATATATAAATCTTCCCGTCATGCGTCTTGATCCTAACCAAACCGATCCCAATCACATTACAGATAGCTCCGTTTTCCATAAAAAAACTACCCATATGCACGGCTATATGTCGGAAATTGCTCCTTGTTGGGGAAATATGATAAGAAGCTCCCACGTAAAGAAACCACACATCTTATTTTTGTGTGACGTTATCGGCAAGTAGAACATAATCATCCTCCGAAGAGTTATTAAGTTCGAAAATTTCCGCATATCCGTTATGTTTATGTTTACCCCTCTTGGGACAATCCCTTTTCTGGTGCCCCTTTTACTTGCAAAATGAGCAAACATACTTAGGTAACTTAGATTACAAGAATTTCTTCTTACTCTTCTTACCCTTCTTGCCTCCCGATGACATCAACCCTGAAGAATAGTTCTCTGTGCTTGTGCCCGTTCCTTTATGGTGAAATACCCCAGTATGAAGATCCGGTCTTACTTCTTATAGGGACATGCTCTACAAAGTGCTTATATGATGGAGGTAAGGAAACCAACAAGATAAGGATTGCATCTTCATCATTCAACTTATCCTCAATACCACGCAGCTCTAAAAGAATTGTGTTTAGTTGAACAAGGCGATTTAACGGGGTTCGTTACCGGAATCGTTATCTACGTCCACAGGCGAAGCGATGCTTTACTTTTTGGAGAAAAACGTTTAAAATGATTCTTTGCATCGTTCTAAAATAATGGCATCTTAAATAGACCAAAAGATACCAATATAAGTTGTTTCCAAAACTAAAAACCGCAACCCATCCCAAACCAGCTAGTGCGAGCACCAGATAAGCTCGTGCGAGTATTGCTATTGCTTGTGCGAGAAGGATCAGTGCTCGTGCGAGCACATCAAGCTCCTGCGAGCCATGTGCGAGCTCCTGCGAGCACAACTCCCACCAGACTCTTGCAGCTTGTTTTCGGAATATCCTCAGTGGCTCGTATTCTTCCTAAACTCTGCAGCGCTTATGCAAATACCCATTCAAGGCATAACCCAAGACTCTCATTTATAGGTGTCTCACACTGATTGACTCACGCGAGCAATGTCTATTTCAAAAAATATTTCGATCGAATTCAGAGAAGTGTTAATTTTCGAAGCGGTCTTACATTTTTATATTTTCTGGACTGCAGCACATTAAAACTCCATATGCACAAGTACCCTATTGGTCATTTCATTTTTCTTCAATGATTAGCCAGATTACTTAATTTAAAAAGACCATTAAACCCATTTCTATTAAGGGAAATGATTCTTACAAAGCAGGAAATGATTCTTACAAAGCCACTAACAGCATTTGTGCAATTTCATTGGTCATTAGATGCATAAATAATGTTAGTGGCTTTGTAAGAATAATTTTCTGCTTTGTAAGAATCAATCCCCTTCTATTAATTAACAACATTAAAAGTGAGTTCTCTGCTTTCTCTAGTGAGAGAGAGCTAGAGAGAGAGTGTACTCCCCGTAAGTTTTCCGATCTTGCTCCGGCAAGTAACCTTTCTTCTTCAACATTCTATTCTACCATTCATCCATATAAGTCTCTGACGTTTCTGCTGGATAGCCGCCGGGCTCGCCGCCGTCGCTCCTCCTGGCGGCGGCGATCCCCACCCCCTTTTTCTGCTCCTGCTTTTTTCTCTGTTCTTTGCTTCTCCATTTCAGATCTGGGTTCTTAGATTCAAGTGAGGGCTTTTCTTCGGAGGAAGGTGATGTTTCTCAGTCCGTGGTTGGGTGGTGCTTGCGGATTGTGCCGCTCCTTCAATTGCAGCAACCCACGCCTCCTCTGCCTCCGTCGTCTTCCTCCCGACCTACGCCGCCGCCTGACAAGCAAGAACAGCCGACAAATTGGACGAGCAAATCGCTGATCCAGAAGTTTGCCGACCAACAGGAGAGTTCCGCCACGCACAAAGGACCCTCTGACGACCTCCTTCCTTCCGGCACCGCTCTCCAACAACCCTCAATTTCCGCGGCGCAAATCCAACAGCAGCCAATCGCCGGCGATTCCAACCCAAACCCACTTAGTTTCTGCTAAAGGGCTTAATTGGGAGGTGCTTTGAATGAATGTTTGCTGGAGGAATCCTTATTAGCAGGACATAGTTTGATGTTTTTGAAGCTTATTCTTGAATCCTTGCACTGAGTTTCCAATAGTGTTTCGGTGGCCGGAGGTGCAGCTGGGAAACTCAAAAGTCAGCATGTGGAAGAGTGATGGTGTCCAATTTTCAAAATCTTTTGAAAATATCCACTGTATTTTTTCTTTTTCATTTCGTCTTTTGCTCTTTTCTAGAGCATGACATTATCTTCAGAGTTGGTGGGTTGTACCGCTCTGTTTATGTTACCAGATGTTTTATGGTCTTGTCTTAGCTGTGATAGCCTTTTATTTAATGAATGCTACAATTTTCGTTCATTAAACCCATTTCTGTTTATAGAGATAACCACGATCTTGATCTTCTATTATTTTAACTCTTTCCAGCCCGATGGGTGATGGACATGATGATTCCACCAATGTTAAAGAGGGTCTCTCACTAATGCTTTCTCTTTTAACTTTATTTTGCACAAGTTGTTTCTCTTTTTGTGGTGTCGACCTAATTTGCGTTTTAAAGCAAAAGTGTCAACTTCTCTTCTTTTGAGGGCTGAGCGCGTATGCAGGAAATTAGTACACGGTATTGTCCAAAACGTACAAAGGCACGCTTGTACGGTACCTATACATGTACGTACACTATCATCAACTTTTAAACTTTTTGCCTGAAAACGTTTTGGCCAGCCAAGTTTAGAGATTGCAAATTGAACAAAAAGAGGACTACCTTCCCAATTGCAATTTAAGTGTATTCGTTTCTTTAAATAGTGTGTCTCGAAATCGTTGTCTTACTATCCTTTTTATAGTATCTCCAACCCTATTCAGTAAATTAATTTTTGGTGATCTTGTTTGAGTTTTTAACCTTTCACTCCAAAACTTCGTACTTTCAAAACTGCAAAATTAAAAGATAAATAGAAGAACTGAGTAGGCCTCCCAAAGTGTTTGACTAGAAGAACTCAATTTCTTCGTTCAGAATCATTCTCTATTTTTTATGTAAGAGATATGACATTATGCGACTAAGGCGTTGCTCTGTAATATTTATAAATCTAAGAGAATTAAAATTACAAACTCTAAAGAGTGTTAGTGTGCAATTATGTAGAAACATATCCATTAATAGAGCTACTTCGTACACATGAGCACAATTGACAGAGGGTTAGAGAAGGACTCAATACTATAGTAAATAGTTTTCTCTCTACTTCATCATCTCTCACGCATCTGAGGATCAACTCGTGTTCTGGAAATCAATGTTCGCCGAAGATTTGTGTGTTTCTGCGGAGATTAGAGCACATGAACATCAACGTCAAGATCCCTGACATCGTTCGAGTAATGATCACACTACAAGAGGTAAACATATTCGCTTCTTCTATTAGCATCATGCCAGCGTTTACTTAAAATTCAAACATTGCTATTTGATGTTATTTCGTGCCTCATTTTACGTGAAATTTGTATGACATATTCTTTCTCGTTTTCTGTGTCCAGTTTCTTCAGTATATGAATTACATACCCGTGCATTGATCGTTTTTCTGCGATTTCAATAATATAAGATATGTAATTTTTAGATAAACGAGTAAAAGATTGTGGTAAAAAAACGAATATGCTTATACAACACAGTGTAGATAAGATATGTAAAATAAAATCAGTGTTTCTAACGTGTGCTATCATAAGTTTGAATACACAGTTGTTATCAGGATGAAAAATTGAGACATGCGGTGCAAGCCTCGTAAGAAACGAAATACTAGAAGGCAATGCGTGAGGCAGACCTGCTGACCGATGACGCCACAATGAAAATGTGCGCGCCTAAGTTGGTTGCGGCTGTAACACCACAGTCTGTCCTGAGTCGGAAGAACCTAAAGAGATCCCTAGACTCAAGGGGATGTCCTCCAGTAATGGACACCCTAGCAAGGAGTTAACCCAAGATTATATATAACAGAACACGGAAGATTGTAATGCAGGTATGTAGATACATGAACAAATACTCTAGAGGAGGGGGGGGGGGGGGTTGAATAAAGTATGACAACTTTTGCCAAATTGGTGGATTTAAAACAAAATGAGAAGTACTTGAAGTATTTCTAATCTTTGAACTCAGTTTCAAGGCTTTGAAATCCAAATAATAAATTTAAAAGATACTGAGTGTTTTCAAAGCTTTGAAAAATATTTCAAATCTTTGAACTAAAACCTGTTTTGAAGCAGCTTTGAAGACTAGTAAAGAACTGTAAAGCAAGACAAAGAACACATTGATTTCTTATGAAGTTCTGTCCCAAGTGACCTACTCTCCGCCTAAGGGATCTAATCCCTCTAGGATTTCAACAAATTCTCATTTATCAAAAGCTAAGCCCTAGATCTCAGGCCAAGAGAATTGCCTTACTCTTTTCTCAGCCTGTGGTTCTTCCTGACCTATCTAGTACCTGCTTTAGCTAACTGAAACAATAAGAGTATCTTTTGTTCCTCTTGAAAAACTCACGAGAACAGATTATTAAATAATATATCAAAATGATATAGAAATAAAGCTCTGGATGAAGAATGATGTGAAGACAGTGAAGAAGTAAAGTTTTAAGTGTTCTTCAAGAATCAAGAATGGACGGAATGGTTGAATAATCTGCTTCAGTGATGCTTGTCAATCCGTGAGAATGTATGACTCTCTGTATATTTATCTGCTCTTCTCTATCTATCTGAATTAGTTTCACTTCTGCCAATTTGAGTTGTTGAATATATATGAAACTTGCAACAAAAATCACAAAAAATTCCATAACAGTAGCATCAAATCTGCAGATATTTGACTCTCAACAGCTCTTTCCCAACAGCTAGCTTATTAATTTTCTATTGAGTTTTATATGATCATCAATCTGTAAGCCTATGGTGTTCATAGAAGTTTCCATAAGAGTAGCATTAAATATGCAGGCTAAATCTGCAACCCTGCAAATAAGGAAAGTTTACAAAACCTGCAGCACAGAGTTAGCTTACAATCCCTGGAAAATAACATAGGCAAAAGATAATTTCAAAGCATGTTATTGCAAATAATTAGTTTATCTTTGATCACCTAGTATAGCATGATCAAGTACAAGTGATTAGATGAATAGGAGTAAGAACTCCCCCTTTGTTCATGTTATGCAGCTTCAAGGTTTTGAAACCAGTATCACAGATTTGAAATAACTTTGAACTTAGAATCTCCCCCTTGATGAGAGACAAAACCAACCATTATGTTTGAACTGAATTTCTGCAAAAGATAGACATTAGTAGCATAGCAGAAACAATTATGTAAGATAAAAAAAAAAAAAAAAAAAAACAGTTATAATAGCAGAATCAAAATCAAAGATAATAACCAAAAACTAGATCATCCTGCAACCTAACGTAATAACCCCAAACTTTATCTCCTTTTTTGACTTTCATAAAAAAAGTGAGAAAATGTTGAATCAAATCTTACTGGAAACTTAATAGTTGTAAAAGAAATAGAAGTTTTGAAAGAAAAGAGATGCTTCATGGCTTTGAAAAATAAGAAAGAAAAGGATGGATTCAAGGCTTTGGATCTTCATACGTATTATGCCGTGCAGCATCTTCTCAATCACTTTCTTCACCCTCTTCTTCCTAATTCTCCGGTTGATCATCTTCCTGTGCATCCTCTTCTTATGCAACTTCTTCACCAGGCTCATCACCTACCACATCATCTTCAAACAAGTCTTCTGAGATGATAATCGCTCGAGCCATTCCTTTCTGTTTCTTATTCTTTAGAGCTTCTGTGAGTAGCACCCTTGAGTTAATACTTCCTTCATTACCAGGTTCATTATCCTCAGCCATCTTCCCCCAAGCACCCTTATCCCCAACAACCTTATCCCAGTACTCTCCTCATCAAATAGATCCTTGGTACATCCCGAATTCCTTGAACCTTTTGGAGCTGGTCCTCTTCTTCCACATGTACCAAGTTGATACTCTTGAAAAAACTATCAATCATGTACTTCATCTGCCTTAACTCAGTACTCATCTGATAAAGACCCTGCTTTATCTCATCTAGTTCATTTTCAATAATATCCAGCTTCCGAAGAACTTGAGATTGATCTCGAATGGTAGAATGTAGGGCTACTGGAGTCATTAAGGATTTATGGTTTGAATACTTCTTGGCTTTCAAATCATCAGCAGATAATTCAGAGTAGAATTTCCATTCTCCTTCACTAGTTTTCACAAATCCAATCCTTTAAAATGACTTCTCATAATCATTCCAAACCAGTAATGATTGTCTCTTCCTTTTCAACATGTATTTCTAGATGGTGAAAGAAAAGTTGGAGGAGGTTGACATGGGGTAGTGGATGTTTCCTGTTCTTGGTACAACTATAAAGCATATGGTCCATTACAATAATCGTCAGATTAATCTCATATCCATGCATCGCCAAGTACATTAGAAACAACACCCTATCACATAGCAATTCCTTTGGATTTTCTTTTGCGACTACACACCTCATCATGATAGTAAACAAGATTTTGGCTTCAATAGTTAACACAAAATGAGTTATCTGCTTAGAGGTAGTGGCTATATTAACAAAAAAGAACTCTTCCTTAGCCATCTTTATACCATCAATCTTGCTAGGATAGTTTTATGTATTGTCCCTGTTTGGACATCCAAAAACTCCAGCACATTCAACATGATCTAACTCCATCTCAATACCAGCTACCATAGATGATAAGTTAAACTCTAGTAATTCACTTGCTTCAGATTCAGGTAAAATAGTCTGGTAAGCCTAGAGCATGCAATTTCAGAGGGGTTTCGGATTTTTCAAATTCAAATCTGTTTCAATCTCCTAATATACTCCAAATCCATACTATCCAGCATGCTTGTATTGGGCATACTACAATAAGCAATAGGAGCAGATGAAAAACCATCTAACCAGATTCCATGAGAAGCATGATTGATGAACCAAGTCTTAGAAATAGATAACTTACCAGATGATGGTTTCTTCTCAGTGTAAATCAGAAAATCTCCCCCCTTTATCTGTTTATGAACTCTGGATCTTCTTCCATTTGTCTGATTTTTGAGCCTCTTTTACCTTCTTCAACTTCTTTGGACCACTAATGTGAACACCCCTTTGTTTTCCAGAAGTATCTGCTTGATTTGACTTCTTCTTTCTGGAAGTAGCAGTCTAATCAACCTTGTCCATTTTTCTTTTCTTCTTAGGAGGAGGAGAGGGTATCTTTGGAGCACTGACATTTCTGGAACTGGATGTGTCACATATATATTGAACGTCTTCTTATCCTCAGCTTTTCTTTTCTTCGCTCTGTTCTTCTTTGTCTGGACTCCAGCCGACTTGATTCTTTGAGAGATCTCCGTGAGTCCATTAGGGTTTGAGGTTTAGATGAAAGAGAGGCGGGAGAGGTAGAAGAGAAAGAGAGAAATGAAGGAACATAAATAATAAAGAGGTTGAAAAATATTCGTTTAAAAAGGTAAAAATAATGTTAGGAAATGATCTACTGAGATAGCACCCGACATTAGTGATCCATTCATAGAACTATATAGTTTAAAAATTATATTCAAAGCTTTGAAAGGGATTTCAAGGGTTTGAAAAAATGTTATATTGCATAAAAAATTTCAAGGCATTGAAAATCTTTTCAAGGCTTTGAAAAACTTTTCAAAACCTTGAAACACAAATAGCTTACCTGATGCTCCCCCCCAAACCAGTTCTTCCTTATTCAACATGCCAAGTTCTAATCTCAGGGTTGTGAATCCATCCTCTGGTAGTGGTTTAGTAAGATATCTGCAAATTGCAAGGTAGTTGGCAAAAATGCTAGAGGTACATCAAATTTCTCCACATGATCTCTAACAAAGTGATGCCTGAAATCAAGGTGCTTAGTCGTTGAATGTTTTACTTGATTATTTGTAATTGAGATAGAACTAGTGTTGTCACATTTAATGGGAATATCTCTAAAGTTATAACCCATGTCTCTCATCAGTTGAGCTATCCACAACACTTGTGAGCAGCAAGCTCCTACTGCTACGTATTCAGCTTCTGCTGTTGATAAGGCTACTGAATATTGCTTTTTAGAATTCCATCTTATCAGAGATGATCCAAGAAATTGGCAAAATACCGAAGTGCTTTTTTCTGTCACCTTTGTACCCTGCAATATCAGCATCTGAATAGCCACGCAAAGAGAAGTTAGATTTTTTAGGATACCAAAGCCCTAAGTATTTGGTACCATTGAGATACCAAAGTCTCTTTTTACATCAACTAAGTGAGACTCTTTAGGATCAACTTGAAATCTAGCACACGTACAAACACTAAACATAATGCCTGGCTTACTTGCGGTAAGATAGAGAAGTGAACCAATCATACATCTAAACTCTTTCTGGTTCACAATCTTACCATTTTGATCCTTGTCTAACGATAGTGTAGAACTCATGGGAGTTTTGGCTACTTTGGATTGAGACATATTATAATTGTTCCGCAAATGCTTGGTGTACTTATTCTGGTGTAGAAAAATTCCCTTATTCATTTGATGTACATGAAGTACAAGAAAGAAATTTAACACTCCCATCAAGCTCATCTCAAATTCCCAGCTCATAACACTAGAGAAATATTTGGAAAGAGAATTATTAGTAGAAGCAAATAGAATATCATCAACATATACTTGTAGTACTAAAATGTCTTTCTCATGTTTCTTTATGAAGAGAGTTTTGTCAACTAAGCCTCTTTTGAAACCATTTTTAATTAAGAATGTTTACAATATTTTATACCAAGATATTGGAGCATGTTTGAGGTCATAAAGAGATTTATCAAGCTTATAAATACGATTTGGAAACTCATCACATTCAAAACCAGGAGGTTGAGCAACATATACTTCTTCTTGCAGATAACCATTTAGAAATGTACATTTAACATTCATTTGAAAAAGTTTGATTTTATTATGTGATGCAAATGCAAGTAACATTCTTATTGCCTCCAACCTGTCTACAAGAGGAAAAGTCTCCTCATAATCTATACCTTCTTCCTGGTTGTAGCTTTGAGCTACTAGTCTTGACTTATTCCTGATAACCTTAACAGACTGATCTTTGGGAGGAAGAACTAGATTCCACACTGTGTTCCTCTCAAATTCATTCATCTGACTTTGCATTGCAATGATCCAATATGATTCTTATTGTGTTTCCTTCAGATTCTTAGGTTCTACAAGAGACACAAAAGAATTAAAAGCACACAAGTTCTGTAATTGAGATATTGTTTGTGTACTAGTGGATGGATCAGAAATGATGTTTTCTGTTAAATGAGGTGATAGATCTTTGAACTTGTTTCTCTGTGTCCAGGGTTCTGGTTCTCCAGGAATCTTTTCAAGGCCTTCAGAGCTTGATGTAGTTGCTTGACCACTATGTGTTCCTTGAGGTTCTGTTTCAAGGCTTTGAGAGCCACTTTCAAGGCTTTGAAAATCTCTTCTAGTTTCTTGCATATTATTCTTAGAACAATTCTCTCGATGTGCTTAATCTTCTGAGTCATTCTTGTTCAAATTTAAGTCTGCAAAACCTTCACACAAAGAACCATCATAGCTTTCATCAAACTATAACATGTTTGCTTTCCTCAACAACCTTGGTTCTCTTATTATAAACTCTGTTGGCTTTGCTAATCAAAGAATAAAAAAGGAAAAAACCTTCATCCCTTCTGGCATCGAACTTACCAATATTATCCTTCCCATTGTTATGAAAAAAACAAGTACAATCAAAATGTTTTGAAATCAGAAATTTTGGCTTTATACCTTTGAAAAGTTCATAAGGAGTCTTTGCCTAATCAAGCAACTGCTCAAAATGTAATATGCTTTATAGACAACCTCTGCCCAAGAAGACTTTGGCAACTTGTTTTCTAAAAGCATTGTCCTAGACATATCCCCAAGAGTCATGTTCTTCCTTTCAACTACACCATTTTGTTGAGGTGTTCTAGGGGCATAAAATTGGTGAGAAATGCCACAGTTAGCATTGTATAAATCAAATTGAAGTTGATGAAATTCTCTTCCATAATCACTCCTCATTGAAGCAATAGGCAGGATTTTCAAAGTTTGAAGCTCTTTACAAATTTTTGAAAATTCAGACAGAGCCTCAGACTTTTCTCTTAAAAACATTACACAAGAAAATCTCTAGAAATCATCTGTAATAACCAGCATATACTTCTTACCCTTTGGATTTGGAACTCTCATAGGACCACACGGATCCATATGAAACAGTTGAATAGGTCTAGTTGTACTTAAACTTTGCATACCTCTTCACCCTTAAACTTGATGGATGGTAGTCCTGTAACTAGGTCTTTAGAGACTATTTTGTTCAGTGTATGCAAGCTAATATGTCCAAGCATTCTGTGCCAAAGGTTTGAATCTTCTTTCAAAACCTTGAGATATTTCAGGCTTTCTCCTGCAACATTGTTAGTATTCAATGAGTAAACATTGTTTGACCCTGGAGCTGTGAGGATGCAATTGTCAGATTTTTCATATTGCACCACACATTTCTCCTTGTCAAAAATAACCTTATTACCTTTATCACATAGTTGAGATACAATAAGAAGATTAAACTTTATACAATCTAGAAGATAAAAAATTTTAATAGAGTTTTCAAAACCATTACTAACTTTACTAATTCATATGATAATGCATTTGCCCTTGTCACCAAGTGTGATTGTTCCTCCTTATTGTTCTTTCAGTCCAGTGAATAAAGAACTCTTTCCACTCATGTGCCTTGAGCAATCACTGTACATAATCAACTTATGTTCTTTGTTCTTGGTAAAAACCTTCAAACACCACGTTAGACCAAGTATGATATTTGAATTCATATTCAAGGTCAAATTTTTTGGGTGGTCTAACAACTTTAGTAACCCAAATCTGTCTGACTTGTCTCTTAAGACTGAATGGAAAAGTATTCCTCATGATGTGAGGTTCTGTTATTCTAAAGGGAGAGGTCATATTAACATGACCAATTTTTCCAGAGAAAAAACATATTGGAGAATGTATGCTTCCCTCATTCAGAAAGATGATATTGCTCTTTCTTGGAAGGTTTGGATTATACCCAATACTATTTTTGTGGACAGAATGAAAAATTCCTCCAAGAATCAAGTTGAGCTTATGTACAGAGCCAACAAGTTTTGTTAAAGCATTCTTAGAGTCTTGAAGTTTCTCAGTCAGAAGAGTCTTTTGTTCCTCTAATTCATCAGGTTGATGCCTTAGAGCAACAAGGTTGTAACTCAAAAGAGGGTTCTCTATTAAAACTTCTCTAACTTGAGTTCAAGGATTTGAAATTGGTTTCCAAAGATTTGAAATCTCTATCAGTCTTTGCTTGAGAAAGTTCAAGATTCTTGTTATGGCCAACTAATTGCAGATTCCTTTTGCTTGCTCATGAAATTTCTCCTTCAAAGATTTGATTACATTTAAGTAGCCTTCTTCGTTAAAAAACATTATTTTAAAATTTCAGAAAGTACATTTGTAGGTTAAAACATTAGACTATTCACCATTACCTAAATGTTCTTTTCTGAGCTTTTATAATGCTTGGTCATAAGACATACGTTGGCTTGATCTTCTTCGGAACCTGAATCACTTGAAGAATTAGAGTCACTCCATGAACTTACCATATCCTTCTTCTTTATGCCATTGTCCTTTTTTTTGAAAGTGCTTGCTTTTCTTATGAGGACACTCTCTAATTAAATGTCATGAATCACCACGTTCAAAGAAAATCATTACTCTGTATTTTTTTCTGTGGTACCTTTCTAGTCCCTGCGACTTGAAGATCTGAATTTGTCTCTGCTAAATATTTGTTTCCAAAGTTCTTCTTCCACTTGAGAATCCTTGTCAAGGCTTTGGAAATGAGAGAAAAATTATCTTCTTCATCATTTTCTTTTATTTCAGGGCTTTGAGGTTGTTCACATTCATTGGCCTTGAGTGCTAAATTGTTGATACTTTCTGGCAGTTCTTGTTGGAATAGATGCCCTAGAGGAAATCTTATTTAGTATGGATATTGTTTTTGGCTAGCATAATCATTTTATTATTTATGGAGATATTTAATATAATGAAGTCCTTAGACTACAAATGTGTTGTTTATCTTAAATATTCCTAGTTCGTTACATTGAATAACAGGACGATCAACTAGAGACTAGTATGTGGGTAGAAGTATATGGAGTATCAAGTCTAGGACATGGGTATGCATTAGGGGTAATGGCATACTGGATTGACCCACAACGAGAAGAATACATAAAAGATATATAAAGTTGCAAGTGCTTCTAGTAGTGATAATGATATTGTGGTCCTTAGATTTGAAGTCACCAGATACTCTAGTTATGAAATATCATGCTTTGATATTCTCAAACGGTGCGCCTTAATGGGTAACTATAGAGATAGTTATCGGGCATGATTAGAAGAAAATTTAGAGATGGTAGTGATGTAGAGAGGATTTGTCCCTCCCACATAAAGGGAGCAAATATATGCGGCCAGTCGATGGGTAGTGCTTATAGTATGTCTAGCCAGACTCAGATAAATCAATATAGGATATTGATGTTATCTGCATGGATAAGACTATTCCCAGGATTGAGAAACTATGGATTGGATATAGGAGTGTGACTTGTATGTCTCATGTCCAATCCAGATATGGAGAGAAAGGGATAATTTAATACGGTAACATTGGTCACGAGGTATGTCGGATTACTGACTATTATATTAGTTGGGTTGCATAGATGTATTGCTAGGGGCGCTCTATGTTAGTAATTTTTAATACCAGCTAAGTAGAAACCTATGGGGTCACACTCCCTATGGATTAAATTGGACTGGGGAATTAATTAGTTTGACTAATTAAATTGTAGGATCAATATGTTGAAATAGAAGCCCTAGAGGCAATCTTATGTAGTATGAACATTTCTTATGGCTAGAATAATCATTGTATTATTTATGGAGACATTTAATATAATGAAGTCCTTATATTGAAAATATGTTGTTATCTTAAATAACCCTAGTCAATTATATTGATTAATAGGACGATCAACTATAGACTAGTTGGGGTTGGATTGATATGGAGATATCACGATCCGACACATGGGCATGCATTAGGAGTAATGGCATACTGGATTGACCCAGATCGAGAAGGCTACATACAAGTTATGTAAAATCACAAGTGCTTGTCGTAGTGACAACGGTATTTTCATCCTTAGACTTGAAGTCACTAGATCCTCTAGTTGTTAATTATTGTGTTTTGACATCGTCAAACGCTACACCGTAAATGGGTAGCAACAAAGGTGTTCGTTGGATACAATAAAGAACAAGCTTAGAAATGGTAGTGGCATATATAGGATTTGTCCCTCCCACATAAAGGGAGTAGATATACTTGGCCACTCGAGGGATGGTGCTCATGGAATGTCTTGCCAGACTCATATAAATCAATATACGATATTGATGTTATCGGCATGGATGAGAATATTCCCAAGATCGAGAAGCTATGGATTGGATATACGAGTGTAACTTGTATGTCTAGTATCCAATTCGGATATAGAGACAAAGGGATGAGACAATACTCGCACAAGGTATGTCGGATGACTATTTCTATTAGTTGGGTAGCATGGATGTCTTGCTAGAGGCCGCTCCATGTTAGTAAATAGTTACTACCAACTAAGTAGAAACCTATGGGGTCACACTTCCTGTGGATTAAACCGGACTTGGGAAGAAATTAATATGACTAATTAATTAGAAGGATCAATACGCAATAGCTTGCAATTTTAGTTGGACTAATTTTCAAGTTGGACTAAGCCGTACATGAGTAGGATTAGGATAGAGGCTTTTATGCAGCCAATAAAGAGTTATTGGACTATATAAAAGACACTCCTAGATTCCGTCCCACATAACATATGCTCATAATGCATTGAGTGTGAGAGAGAAGCAAGGAAAGAGAGAATCCCAACGAGGGCCGAACCCCCCTTGCGACCGCCCCTACCAGTCGGCCACAAGAGGAAGGCCGCCCCTTCCTTTGCTCCATTTTGCGTGATTTTGATCTTCTTCCTCTTCCTCCTTCTATCCTAGCTAGCACTAAAAGGCCCGAAGGATCCAGATTAAAATCCTAGGAGTGTACTAGCCATAGACATGTGAACACAACTTCACTTGAGAAGTCATCAAAGGAGATCTTAAAGGTATTTGATACTAATCCCTTACTATGGTTATGTAGTCTCTTCCTGTGATCCTTGGAGGGTCTTGATCAGATAATTTATTGTTTATTCCTCTGCGTATCCATGATCAAAACTCTACACAATACGTAACCACATGCAAACTTAGTAGGTCTAATTTTCAAGGTGGACTAATCCATGTAAGGGCATGATTCGTAGAGGGGCTAATATGTAGTTAATAAGGAGTTGTTGGAATATATAAAGAGACTACTAACTTATGTTTCTCATATGATTTGTGTAATAATTTTTATCACACAAGAGAGAGAGAGAACAAAGAAAAGAGAGAGCCAACAAGGAGGGCCGAACCCGACCCCCCGTCCGCCACTCTTCGCCGTCAGCCAAAGAGGCGTGGCCTCTCTTGGTCTCGTTTTGCGTGATCTTCTTCTTCGTCCTTCTTCCCTAGCTAGCACAAAGGTGTTGAAGGATCCAGGATCAATCCTAGTATTTCATAGAGACGTGGACACTATTTCACGTGAAGTCATCAAGGAGACAAACTAAGGTACTAGATGTTCTCATTCTTTACTATCATTATAAAATCAAGTCCTGTGATCCTTGGAGGGTTTTTGAACGGAATTGATTATTATTTATTCTGCTGCGTAATCCATATTAAGAACCTACAGTTGTATCAACACGTCAGAATTCAAATAACGCATGGATGAAAACACATAGCAAGGTAACATAACGCATGTAATTTTCGTAGAGGCAGACACGAAGATCATTGCAACAGTGGTTTCAGAGGTCAATTTGGGGAGCAACCCTACTAAATGATTCGTCGATACAGGATCAACTAAACACATTTGCACAAACAAGGACATGATCTCTGCCTATGAAACTGTTGAAGGAGAGATACTCGATATGGGTAATGCACGCACTGCAAACATGGCTGGTAAGGGTAAAATTCTACTAAATCTCACATATGATAAAACCCTTGCCCTAACTAATCTGCTCCACATTCCTCCCATGCGCATAAATCTTATTTTTGGTTACCTTCTTAATAAGGTTGGGATTAAGTGTAATTTTTAATCTGATAAGTTAGTTCTCACTCATAACAATGAGTTTGCGGGAAAAGGATACTCTACTGATGGAATTTTTGTGCTAAGTGTTGAGAACATCAATAAAATGTCTACCTCTTCTACTTATATTGCTGAGCATGTTGATCTTTGGCACTAAAGGCTAGGCCATGTTAATTTTGTTTCTATTAATCGAATGAACTATGCCTAATCCCTAATTTGAAGAATACTGCAAAATCAAAGTGTCATCTTTGTGTAGAGGCAAAGTTTCATAAGAAACCCTTCAGTTCGATAGAAGGGACCTCTCTAAAGTTAATCCATACTAACCTTGTACACTACATGAACTATCAGAGAAGAGGTTGCAGGAAATATTACATTACTTTAGTAGACGACTACTATAGATTATGCTTTATTTACTTGTTAAGAGCCAAAAGTGGGGACACATTATGTTTCATAGAGTAAAAAGCTCAAGTAGAGAACCAACTTGGTTGGAAAATTACGAAGGTAAGCTCTGATAGAGGAGGGGAGTATGACAGTGACATATTAAGATCCCTATGTGAACGGAATGGCATAATTAATGAGACAACTGCTCCCTCTACCCTTGAAAAAAATGGCATGGGCGAGAGACAAATTAGAACCCTAAATGACATGATGAATGTCATGCTTATTAGTTTTGGTTACCATCAGACATGTGGGTGGGGGGGGGGGAACCTATATTGTCCCCGTGTCATATCCTAAGTAGGATTCTCTCTAAGAAAAATGATATGACCCGGTATGAGCTATGGAAGGGCAACAACCCAAATTTGAAAAATTTGGAAGTGTGGGGATGTCTAGCTAAGGTGGGACTGCCTAGTTTCATATGAGACAAAACTCGACGCAAGACCACTGGTTGGTTGTTCATTGGTTACGCTGAAAATAGTGCTCCTTATAGATTCTTAGGGATTGAGTCAAACCACATACAAGAGGCTAAGGATGCTATATTCTTTGAAGACACATTTCCTTTGAAAGTGACGGCCCCATTGCCTATCACAGTGCTTCCTTAAAAAATTCTAGTCTAGATATTGAATATGAAGTTGAACCAAGACGCAGCAAGAGAGCATTGGTAGAGACTAGCTTTGGACCAGACTTTGTCACTGCTTTCATCATTGAAGAGGACCCTAAGACCAACAGCGATGCCATTAAATCAGTCGATGCAAAATTTCGTATAGATGCAGTGCATAGTGAACTAGAGTCCATTATGTCCAATCTTACTTGGGAACTAGCTGACCTCCCCAAGAGTACCAAACCCATAGGATGGAAATGGGTATTAAAGAAGAAACTTAAGGCCGATGGAAACATTGAAATGTTTAAAGCCAGACTAGTTGAAAAGGGATACACACAAAAGGATGGAATAGACTACTTTGACACCTATTCTCTGATGACCAGGATCTCCACCATCAGACTAATATTTGCTATTTCTTCTATTGATAATCTAGTAGTACATCAAATGGAAGTTTTAAATGCTTTCTTTAATGGAGAGCTGGAGGAGGAAATCTTTATGGACCAACTTGAGGGCTTTATAGTAAAAGGTCAAGAAAATAAAGTTTGTAGACTTGTTAAATCCTTATATGGCTTGAAGCCAACACCCAAACTGTGGCATGAGAAGTTTGACCACACTCTAATCGCCAATGGTTTCATTGTGAATGAATCATATAGATGTGTTTATTCCGTATTCTCGGGTTCACATGGTATGCTTCTATGCTTATATGTTGATGATATCTTAATCATGGGCACTGACTTACACATTGTGAGTGAAACCAAAGAGTTCCTGTGCTCTCCCTTTGATACGAAAGATCAAGGGGAAGGAGATTTAATTCTTGGAGTTAATGTGACTCGTAAGTCAAATACTTTTGTGCTATCTCAGTCACACTATGTTGAAAAATTTCTCAAGAAATTTAATCTCTATGATGTTGATGCATTTCAATTTTCTTATGATCCGAGCATATATCTAAAGAAAAAAAGAGGAACTACTGTTTCTTAATCTGAATATGCTAAAATAATTTGAAGTGTCATGTATATGATGAATTGTACTCATCCTGAAATAAAATATGCAATGAGCAGATTGAGCAGGTACACACATAATCGAAGTGGGGATCATTGGATCCCACAGAAGAAATTAAAGAGATACCTAAAGGGGATAACAAACCTTGGTCTCCATTACAGTGGTTATCTAGTTGTGCTGGAAAGTTATTGTGATGCTTACTGGGTTTCTGAAAATTCTAAAACCAACTCTACTAATGGTGATGTGTTCCCCCCTGAGGGAATATCATGGAAATCTTCTAAATAATCTTGTTGCCTCCCTTATAGAATCAGAATTTATTGCTTTGGAATTGGCAGATAATGAGGCTAACTGTCTAAGGAGCCTATTCACGAAAATTCCATTGTGGGAAAGGTCGGTTCCATCAATCTCCTTGCATTGTGATTCACAAGCGGCCATAGTTCGAGCAAAGAACAAGACGTACAATTGAAAGAAATGACATATCCGCTAGAAACACAACATTGTGCGCAGCTTAATGAGCAATGGTGTGATTGCCCTAAAATTCATCAGGTCAGATAAAAACTTGGCAGATCCTCTGACGAAGGGGCTGTCAAGGATGATAATTGCTGATGCATCGAGGGGGATGAAATTAAGACCGTAGAGTGAGGTTCCCATGATGGCAACCCAACCTGCATGAATAGAGATCTCATGAAAAAGGTTCAATCGGTAACACCATGTCATGGAGAAACTCTAATAAAACACTATATTATGAATGTATCCTTCTTCATGGTGTAAATAAATGTTTGTTGCAAAATAACTAAGGATGAGCACTATGCACATAACGAACTCATAGAACTTATGGGTGGTGTGTTACAGCCACACTTGTTGGGTTCACCTATGTGAATGTGGGGATGGGGCCGCCCCCTAAGAGAGTTAGGACTAACTCTCTTGAGCGCTCAAGAATACCCAGGTAGGGCGCATGGTCTAAAGGTTCCAAATGGAGAACTCGTCATAGCACATCCGGAGGTGTGTGAGCAGGACTCTGATCTACTCAAGAGAAAATGTTCAAGACACCGTCGACATTCACCATAAGTGGAACAAGCGCTGTTGTCACTAAGTGTCGATTCATGTCCACAAAAAATCGACATCATTGCATCTCTTGAATCAACTCAAGAGCGCCATCTTTCTTCTTCTTCATCTTCTTCTTCTTCTTCTTCTTCTTCTTCTTCTTCTTCTTCTTCTTCTTCTTATTCTTCTTCTTCTTCTTCTATGTTTTGAATCTTGTGGGGGATTGTTAGATATGCTTCAAAAACTCATAGTTTAATTTGTCCCACATTGCCACTTTCTTCTCCTCTGCTATACTTCATTACTACTAAGGTTGGGTTATGTATTTGAGAGACCGATAGAAGGAAGAACTTTGATGGCTTGAGCCCACTAGATAGAGCCCATTGTATAACCGCGCGCGGCGTGTCGTGACAACGTGAGCGCACTACAACAAATCCTACTTTTAGCGACCAGTTTCATTTCGACAACCACGATTATGGTCGTTAATAGCAGCACAAACAGTGTGTTTTTTTTTTTTTTTTTTTTTTTTTTTTTTTTTTATGTTTTTCTTCAGGCTCTTCGTCTTTCTGATTTTAAAGAGTAACTATAATTATGTCGTGGGAAAACGACTAATCAGCCGAAATCCAAAATTGTCAACAACGTATGATATTGTCGTCAATAGACCTAAACACAATTTTGACCAAAATTTGGGAGGAAAATAAGTTACATTAAAAAATTGTGGTAAAAACACAATGATGTAAAATTTTAATTCCACCTATTATCATTTTAGGCGGCCAGTAAAAATTTCATTAAACATTTTGGAGGGGGAAATTATCAATTCACAAAATTTTTAAGCCAAAACCAATTCATCAAATCACCAAAACATAAACCCGCGGAAAATGGATCGAAATTTTCCAACTTATCTTTCTCATTTTGAGCTCTAGTTGTTATTCTTCACACCCCGCAGGCAAATCAATCGATTTCAACTGCCCTTTCTTTTCTCGATCTCTAGCTCTTCATCTGTACTTCTTTACACCTCGAGGGAAAATTGTTTGATTTCACCTGCCCCTTTCTCTTCTCGATCTATAGCTCTCTTCATATTTTCTTCATCGATCGATACTCCCACCATAACTGAATAACCACGAGCCTATTGTTCTGTGAGGTGAGAGCTAGGTCAATTGAAATAGGAATTGCAAAGAACATCGTCGAAGAATCAAAATCAAAGCTCAATTTTGCCCCTATACTAAAGTAAGAAACAACACTGATATGATTTACAATTAACAGATTAGGTTATCTGTATATGGGGATTCCATTTTTTTGCGACGGATTAGTGGTAGCGTATTTGAGGCTTTCTTTGTTCTTGATTCAAATAACTTGTTCTAGAGTTTTTTCTTTTTTCTATGTGGTTTTAAGTGTAATTCCTTGTTTTTCCTAAGTATGACAATTTTTATTTCAATATGTGATTAAATGACATAATGAGTATGCTAGTGTCAATAATTTTCAATTGTTTGGTATATGCATGAAGATTTATGATAATCTGGATAGTTTACGGTTATGTCTCCAAGTATGCTACTGTGCTGGATGAAACTCGGTTAGTTAATAGTGTGATGTTTCCAAATTCATATTTATGATATTAAATATGTAAATTGCCATGGCTCTTTTCTTCTTGCATTCCATTTTTCCTGGTGATATAACTTTATGCATCACATTTACTTGCAAAGCTTTTGTGTATTTTGTTGTACTCCTCGCATTACGTGGTACATGCAGTCCACCAGTTAACAGTTCTACATATAGAGCTATTTGTGTACTGTGTGGGTGAATTAGTTGTGACTATTTTTTAGAATTTTAGAGTTCGTGATGATTTGGATCTATCTATGGAATTCACCCATTGAAGCTGATAGAGTGTAATATGCATGACAAGGAAAAATCCTTTAGCAGCTTGTGATCATTTCTTATTTAGTTTTGATGAGTAACGATATGACCCTCTTCATGATCACTGTAGATTCCGGGGTGATGTGGATCTATTCTTCACTCGTTGAAGCCTGATAGAGTGTAATATGGACAATGCAATATCCTTTGCAGCCTGTGATCATCTCTTATTTTCTCTTCATCAGTACTAATCTTAGCCTCTTCATGCTCATTGAAGAGTCTGTGATGATATAATTGGATCAATCGAATTTACTCGTTGAAGCTAATTGAGTGTAGTATGCATTGCAAGATCCTTTTTGCAGCCTGTGATTATCTCATATTTGCTTTTCATGAGTAATAATCTAAGCCTCTTTCGGTATAACTATGTTTGGGTCTGTATTACAGTATCTCTTATGGTATAATTACATGTGTTGTCTCGTTCTGGCCACTTTGGTTTTTGGGGTTTCAAACATCGCCCTCGTCATGTAGATTTGCCTTGATGTTTTTGTGCGGGAAAAACAGTAGCATATTGCTAAATAAATTTATTCATTAACGATGAGAATAAAAATAAAAATTTAAGGAAAATAACATAAAAGAACATAAAATAAAAGTCTAGTTAGTCCTCGTGCATAGTTGTAAAATGCACGGCGAGGCAAAATACTTTTTTAGTCGGTGATCATCTCTTATTTGCTTTTCAGTAATAGTTTTCTGGGCCTCTTTCTGCGTGTGTTTCTTAGAATTGTCCAGTGTTCATCTCTGATTCAGAGGAGGAAATTATAATTGTGAACAATCGAACCAATCTGTATTCCATGAGAGTACTTTCTCTTATGTTACTTCATGCATATCTCTATTCCGGTGCTATATTTTTTGACTATAAATCCTGATGTGGCTGTCAAAAGGGAAAATGAATCTTATATTGTATGACCGGAATTGAAGCACTGCTTAAGAACATGGAGTCAACGAACAAGCCGAAGAAGAAGAAGAAGAAGAAGGCGTTAAGAGGGCATTAATCATCATCATCTTCGGATGAGTTTTAAGATAAGCTGTCAATTTTCTTTTAAGTATGTGAAAAAATGACATTTTGAGTTTGCAAGGTAGATAATTACTTGTTTATGCATGAAGTTGGTTTATACTTTGGATAGTTGAATGTGATGTCTCCAAGTTTGCTGGATATATGAAACTAAGTTAGTTGATAATGTGACCTCGAAATTCAATTTTACGAAATAAAGTTTTAAAGTACTATGGCTCTTTGCTGCTTGCATTCCATCTTACCAGTTGAAATAACTTTTTGCGTCTCATTTACTTGGACAACTTTGTTAGTTACTGTGTTCTACTTCTCGATTACACAAACGGATCTATAGCTATCTGTGTTGGTGCATTAGTTGTGAATAATTGTGAGAATTTAAGTAGTTATGTCTTTAGAAATTTTTTACATGAAGTGTTTAAGTAGGTAATAATACAAGATCAAATATACTCTAGAAGGGGGGGGGGGTTGAATAGAGTATGACAACTTTTGCTAAAATAGTGGTTTGAAAAATAAACACGGTGGTTTGTGAGATTTTCAAACCTTGGAAACCACTTTCAAAACTTTGAACTGAAACAAACATTTTTGAAAGAATCTAAGATTTTTCAAAGTTTTGAAAGGCTTTTCAAAGCTTCGAATTTATCCTCTGTTGAAACAATTTTGCAAGCAAGTAAATTACCTAAAAGAAATGACCAAGACACACGTATTTGTTACGAAGTTCGAACATCAAAAGGCCTACTCTCCGCCTGAGGGATCTAATCCCTCTAGGATTTTAATAACTTATTATTTATCTCTAGTTAAGCAATAGATCTCAAGCCTAAGATAATTGCCTTACTCTTATACCAGCATGTGGTTCTCTGCTAACCTATCTAGTAGAGGTTCAGCTACAAGATAAAATAAGACTTTATGTTGTTCCACTTGAACACCTCAACAGAGCATAATATAGAAGGTTTTATAAATAATTATAATGATTGAACACTTAAAGCACAAGAAGAAGAACATTGTGAAGATAGTAAAGCTTATGAAAGGTGGAAAGTGTTCTTATAGATTTGGAATGGATTGAGTAGGCTAAATTGATCTCTTTATTTGATGAAGTGTTTCTCTGAGTTCAGTTTGTATCACTATGTGTCTGTTGTCTCTATTCTTCTTAAGTTTGAATTGAATTTAAGGGCTTGCTTCAACAGTCACAATGTTTTTTGCAACAAGAATCCCTAAAAATCCTCAATTTATTCTTAGCTCTCAACATCTCTATCCCAATGGATATGAGCTTGATTTTCTCCGTTGAATTTAAAAACAATCTGCACCTGTAAGCTTAAGGCAAGTTGTAAACAAACCCATGGAAAGTGTTCTTATAGATTTGGAATTGATTGAGTAGGCTAAATTGATCTCTTTATTTGATGCTCTGTAATCCGAAGTGTTTCTCTGAGTTCAGTTTGTATCACTATGTGTCTGTTGTCTCTATTCTTCTTAAGTTTGAATTGAATATAAAGGCTTGCTGCAACAGTCACAATGTTTGTTGAAACAAGAATCCCTAAAAATCCTCAATTTATTCTTGGCTCTCAACATCTCTATCCCAACGTATATGAGCTTGATTTTCTCCATTGAATTTGAGAACAATCTGCACCTGTAAGCTTAAGAAAAGTTGTAAACAAACCCCATAAGATTAGTTATGCTTTTACTAACTTGTTTGGCATTCCTACATTTCAGGAACAAAGGCTATGGACTCTGAATCTTTTCAAAGCTTCTGAATATTTTCAAAGCTTGGAACTATGGCTATTTCCTGCAAAACAAAGTTAGAACAAATAATATCTAACAGAGTATAAACAGTTAAGCAAATTTTCCTTTAAAACAAAAATCAAGCAAGTAACAGATTATTTGACAAGGTGAATTTTTCTTTCATCACACAAGAAGGAATAGCTTAAAACCAGAAGATAAACTCCCCCTCAGTTCAGACTTATCCTCTGAATATTTTCAAAGATTTGAAACAAGAATCTGCATTAACAGTCTCCCCCTTGATGAAAGACAAAACAAATATACTGTTTAGACTGTCTATCTGCATTGAAAATCGTAGTCATATGAAACCAAAATCAAATACCAAACAGTAAACAAATACCAACTGTTAACAAAATATATATATCACTTAACCAAGCATTAATAATAATATCAAAATATCTTAAACTCACCAAAAGCAAACCAAACACATCCACACCACATCAGTCTTCTTTTCTCCCCTTTTTTTACTTTAAACAAAAGAGTGAGAAAAATGTTGGATCTTTTTACAAATAGTTTTAATGACTTAGTTTTATAAGAACAGAAAATTTTCAAGTCTTTGAAAATTCAGAAAGAAAGGAAGGAATTCAAGGGTTTGAATTCTTGTCATCCTCTTCAGTCTCACATCCTTCAGCATCCTCTTGATCACTTTCCTCTTCCTCTTCTTCATTTTATTTATAATCTTCCTATGCATATTCTTTTTATTTTTCTTTCACTTCTTGTTCTTCAACTTCCACTTTATTTTTCTCAACTTTCTTTTGTTATGCAGCCACAGCCTCAATACCTTCATAGGCCTGCTTAAACAGCTCTTCATAAGCAACAATCTCTGGAATTGCTTTCTTTTTCTACTTCCTTTGCTTATGTACATCTCCAATTAGCAACCGTGAGTCAATCATGGATTCTTTTCCTATTTCCTTAACTCCAACAGCTTCTTCTTCTGTTGAATACTCATCAAATATCTCCCTAGTAGAATCTATATTCTTTGAACCTTTTTGAACTTGTGCAGTATCCTCTTGCACATCCACCAAGTTCAAACTTTTGAAAACTTAGAAACCTTGTCATTCAAGGAGGAAACTATGTACTTCATTTTTCTAAACACAGTACGCAGCTCAAATTAACCCTGCTTCAGTTCATCCAGCTCATTCTCAATAACATCAAACTTCTGAAGAACTTGAGAGTGGTTTGGAGAGGTAGGAGGTAAGGCTAAATAAGTGTTTAAGGCTTTTGGTTTAGAGATTTTCTTGGTCTTAAACTCACTCTCAGAAAGGTTTGAATAGAATTTCCATTCTCCCTTAGTGGTTTGCACAATTCCAATCATTTGAATAGAGGCGACACTGATCATTCCAAAACCAGTAGAAACTATCTCTTCTTTATCAACAAGAATGTCAAAGTGTTTGAAGAAAAGAGGTAGGACATTGGCATAGGGCAAGGCATGGTTTCTGTTTTGGTACTGCAATATAACATGTGCTCCATCACAATGCTACTCAAATCAATCTCAAAACCATACCTAACTAGATCCATCAATTTAGAACCCTATATGCGAACAATTCCTCTCAATCCTCCTTCGCCACCACATACCTCATCAAGATTGTGAAACGAATTTTTGCTTCAACAGTTAAAACTGAATTTGTTAAGTGTTTTGAGGTTGAGGTGGTATTATGTAAAAAGAAATCTACTTTGGCCAACCTAATTCCCTCCTTCTTACTAGGAAGACCATCAATATCATTTACTTCTGGATAACTTAAGAACTTAGTAAAGAAACCATGATCCAACTGAACATCTATACCTGCAACCTTAAAAGACAAAATTAAATCTTTAACATGCACTTGTTGAAGTTTAAGATAAAATAGTCTAGTCAATCTAGGGTATTTTATCTCAGTAGGATTCAATATTTTCTAAATAGAAGTCTCTTTCAACCTTCTTACGCACTCCAAATCCATCTTTTCAATCATCTTTGTGCAAATCATACTACAGTTATGCTATAGGGGTTGATGCATAGCCATCTAATGAAATGCCTTGTGATTTATAATTGATAACCCAATGCTTTGACAGAGAGATCTTACCAGAACTAGATTTCTTCTCCCCATTGGTCTTGTTTGATTTCTAAACATCCTTCTCTTTTCCAGCTTTCTGATCTTTCTTCACCTTCTTTGGACTATCCTTAAGATCACCCTTTCCTGTCCCAGATTTCTCTTTCAGATCTGATTTTCCCTTATGGAACATGCTTTCTCCACATCCTTATTCTTCTTGCTCTTCTTATTTGGAGGAGGGGATTTCTTTGGTATGCTAGGTGTCTCATAACTGGAACTAATAGCCTGAATCTCCTCTTCAGATTTAGCTTTTCTTTCTTCCCTTGACCCTTTTTCTTCATGTTTTCTACCCACTAATTCAGACGAATTCTCTGAGATCTTCATGAATCCAGTTGGGGTTAGAGTTTAGATAGAGGGAGACGAAAAATTCATCTCTTGAGAGAGAATCTTTATTTGAATTTTTTTTCTATAATTAATTGATAAAATTAGTGATATTCTAATATTTAAAAATAGCCTTTTAAATAGTAAAAAGTAATGTCAAGTAATTATCTATAGAGGTAACACTCAACACTAAATGATCCATCACTACTTTCATGTAATATGCAGATTTAATTTGAAAAGATTTTTAAGGCCTTGAAAAACTCATTACTAGAAAAGTTGCTATATACTACGGTTTTTAAACCTACGGGGTTAAAACCGTAGTTTTTAGAGAATAGAAACGACCGTATTTTCTAACCATAGCGAAGTTTGTTAAATAGCAAAAATATATCAGTACAGCAGTATTTTGTATAAGATATGTTGCGGCATGTTTTCAAAGCATGGTATTTTTATCTACAAATACCACTGGACATCCATAAACTGTAGTGTTTTTATAATTTTGTTTTTTTGTTCATTTTTCTTTAACCTAAACTCCTACTTTTATGCAAAAAAAACCTAAACTCCTAATTAGTGGCCAACTCTTTTCAGTTCCTCTTTCAGAGATAAAAAGAGTACGATCTAGCTCTTCCTCTCCACGACTCTAGAGATCAACGAGTACCAAGGTTAGGAGTCATCGTGGTGATGGGCGTTCTTTTTCATGGAGGGCGCCGAAAAATCTCATCTTGAGTCTCCACGATCAAACATTCATTTTTTTGTGTTCTCTGAAAGTTGATTGAAATTACATGTACGTCTGCAGCCCTCGCTCTTCTCTTCTTCTTCTTCTTCTTATGCCGACTGTATGTTTGTGTTCGTTGGGTTAGGTTGTGTGCTTGACTGGTTGTATGGGTTATTGTTTGACCTGGGATTTTGGAATTGACAATTTGGGGCTAGTGGTTGATATTCGCTGATTTTAGCAGGGCCGAAGCTGAATTGAATCGAAATTTTGCCAATTCTGCAATTTAATTGAATTTGGCTTGAATTGTAGAGAAATGTTATAAAGTAGTCAATGAATACTATCATAAGAAGAGCTCTTTAAAGAGGGAAATATCAGAAGTTGGTGATGAGAATTTTTATTTGCAGGCTCTAAGACAGATTTCATAAGGAATTTCACATACCCATCTCTTTATCTCCTTTTCTCTCTCTTTCTTCTTCCTGTTTTGTATTCTTGCTACTCCTGTTGCACTACCTGGACAGCCAACAACTATTTTTCACAAAAGGGTTAATAATGACAGAGTGTGGCTCTTTTCTGCCCAATTTGTGGTAGGAATTGGGGTAGTTCGCTGACTGCAAAATGCTTTTTTGGGTAGAAGAACATATCAGCTTGACAAAATTCTCGAAATTTTAAATCTTTTGATTTCAGAATTTTCCTCAACATTCTGTTGAAAACTAACTTTGAGGGAGAAATTGAGTTTTGGGGGAGCAATTGAACTTAATCGTGTGAACAAATCAGAGAGTAGAGGAAGAAGAACCGAGAGGGAAATGAAACGTTATTTCTAATTGAATCAATAAGTAAGAAAAATTAAATCTTTATAACTTTTATCACTTTTGCTCCAAGGGTTTTTGTGTAAATTAAGCACTCCCACCAGGTGTTTTTGACAATACCTAGGTGAGTTTTGGAACAATGGGGATATCTAAAGTTACAAAATAAATAGGAAAAAGTAACTATTCTGCCTCTAAAGATATTCATAATTTCTATCAAGTATTTGAAATTAATCTGATAAATTTAGAATCTTTATCGGCATGCTATAATTTGGACTTCCATACACATGAGATAAATGGGTCAGAGCTGAAAATTACATTAACAATGTTGAACTCTAGAATTAATGTGGGGAGTAGCAAGAAAAAGATGAAAAGTTCATATTGAGTACCTTGAAAACAATTTCGGAAAAGGACAAACACTTAAGAGAAAGAAGTCAACTAGTGATCCTGATTTCTCTGAAAGAATTCCTTTAAACAATTGGAAGAAAAGGAGCATTTTTTTATTTACCCTGTTGGAAAGATAATTTGATTCGCCACAACTTAGATAACATGCATATTGAGAAGAACGTATCCGAAAGTATACTGAACAAGTTTTTGGATATTGATAAAGATGGCTTACGTGCTCGTCGGGACGTTGGAGATATGGGAAGTCGAAAGTCATTACACCTATTCCACGTGGCAATAGCCGATATGAAATACCCCCGCCGCTTTTACAATGAATAAAGATGAGAAAACGGCCTTCTGCAACGTCCTGAAGGATGTTAAAGTCCCTATTAACTATTAGTCTAATATCTCAAGATGTGTGAATGTGAAGGAGAGAACAATCAAAGGTTTGAAGAGTCATGGATGTCATATTTTGATGCAACAATTTCTACCTATGTAATTGAGGAAAGAGTTTCCCAAGACCGTAGCAAAGCCTTTGTTCGAAGGTGTTGTGCGTCTCTGAATTTGATGAGATGCAAGAACAAATAAAGTTAACGCTTTGGCATCTTAAAAATATAATTCCACCTTCGTTTTTTGATATCATGTTTCATTTACCAATCCATTTGGAAGAGGAGACAAGAATTGTCGGGTTGGTTTGCTTCCGCTGGATGTACCCCGTGGAAAGGTACAAACTCGCAAAACATATCATTCTTGCAATTTTAAACGATTTAGGCACACTCTCAATAATGTATTTTAACTCTTCAGGTACTTACTTACGTTGAAGGAATATGTGTGACACATAACTTTTCAGAAGGATCTACTGCAAAAGGGTATTCGGCAGAAGAATGTGTTACATTTTGTAGTCGTTACTGGATGATGATGTTGAGACAAAACTAACACGACCGACGAGGTAGAAAGACGGTGGCAGTGGGAAACAAGAGAAGATCAAATTAACTGACCTTCAGTGTCAGCAAGCTCATCGATATGTTGTAGAAAACACTGATTCAATCATCTCATTTCAGGAGTAATTTTAATGCAACATCATAAATTTTAAACAATATTTCCTTTATTGATGAGCCTGAATAAAGGCACACATTTCTGACTATTACCTGATGTAGGATGCATATTGAGCATTTGAGAAAGACGAGGCAACGAAAGATTCGACCCCACCAATTCCAGAAAAAAACATAATAACGAGTTTCAAGATTGGCTTCGTAATTATGTAAGTATCATAAGTTTAGATTATTGTTATATGAAATTAATATATAAGCATTTCTCTACTTACGATAATAACTTATTACTCTAACAAAGGTCCAACAATCTGATAGATATACACATACTGGAAGGTGTGAGAGTAATAAGTAGAGGCCTGGACACGTGGGCTACAAGATATGCAAATGGGTACACAATAAATGGTTTGAAATTTCGTGTATTATCATATGGTGCTAGATTGAAAGTCCAAAACAAGGGAGTGATGGTAAGGGTGTCGACTAATAGTTTTGCTACTGTCAAAGATAATCGCCCAACAACCGGGGATGTGAAAACTATGGGAAGCTCACCGAAGTTATAGAGTTAACCTACTCTATGAATGTTAAATTTTACATGTTTAAGTTCATATGGGTAGATAATACCAATGGCGTAAATGAAGACAAATATAAGTTCACAATGGGTAACTTCAATCATCTCATGTATAAGGACACTGATATATCAGCAAAACCATATAATTTTGCGTCCCCAAGCAGAGCAAGTTTTGTATGTGAAATTCAATAGAGGAGGACTGGAGTGTAGCAGTGAAAATGACTCCTAGAGACTTCTATGATATATATACAAAAGATGTGCCAACATCTCTAATAACGTGTCCACAAGCTGAACCGCATAAGAATCAAAATATGGATGATGTTGAAGAAAACATTGATGATGATGTAAGATCAGTTAGTCATAATACAAGTGGAGTTACTGTTCTTGATGACCGTAATGAAAATGTCTCAACTAATTTTGACGATGACATTGATGTTGATGATGTAGACGATGAAACTGTTGGTAATGTGGAATGTGTTCATCCGCTTGAAGAGAAAAATCTAGAAGAGCAAGGCAGTGAATATGATAAGAATGATGGGGACAAAGATGAAGATGCTGATGATGGTAATGATTACAATTAGAATTTTTTATTAGTAAAGACTTTGATTGTGTGGAACTAAATTGATATCGATCGTTATTTATTCTTGGTTGTAGATTTTAGCTTTTATGTTTTTGTTTGCTTACATTGTTTTAGTTAATTTAAGGTTTATTATTACATGTAGGTCATGACATATATAGTTATTTACTCATTGTTATGTAGTTATGCTGAACAAATGTTTAATATTATGTAACTGTTCAATATGATCTAACTTTTTAAATTTTATTCTTTACTATTTCAGGTTAGCATGGGATGTACTAAAAAGGCAAAGTGGTCATACCGAAATTCGCTAGAGAACTCAAAAGCAGAATTTCCTAGACAGCTCAAAAACAGTACAGTCTGTACCATCAAACTTGCCACCAAACCCGGACACATTTTCTGCCCCACCGCAAGAAGAGAATCATCCCTTCCAGCCTAGAGAAACTCCCATTTCCTTGTGCAGCTACACATGGTGATTTGTCTGGACCATCTGGACTAGGTTGCGGTAATCCAACGTTAATGTCTTTGTTATGCTGTTTTATTATGTTCTCTAAATTACTTTGTTTTATTTTTTTTTCTATAGGGTCGACAGCTTCTAATGTGTTAAACATACAAAGAAGGAAATGCTCTGAACAGTTACTTGCTTGGTCACAAGGAACCGCAAAGCTACATGTTCAATTCAAAAAATATTTCGAGCCAATCGGTGCGGATCAGGCAAAACTTGCAACTTAATTAGGGGTGATGGTGAAAACTGGATTTAAGTTTCCCTTAACACGCACCACTTGGATAAACGATGATTTAAATGACGGGAAAGAAACTGCATGGACGCTAGTAAAGGTACACATCCGTATTTTCAATTTTCTTAGTTTTTTTATAGTTTCTTAAGATTATTCTTATCTTTTTCCTTAATAGGCAAATGTAGATGGCGATGTACCATAAAGATTCAAACCGATTTTTCTCAAGAGAATGGGGGATATGTGGAAAGATTGGAAGGCCAGAGTATAGCGCGAACACAATTGGGTTCATGATAATGACGAGGAGAGTTTAGCAGATTGTCTACACCGGTTTCCTCTTGAGAATTATTGGATTGAATTTTTTAAATGGTTCGGTGATGAAGAACCAATGGTATGACTTTGCAGCTTATATGTTTGTGTACTTGGTTAATTTTTAAGGAGGTGCTGTTTTTCTTAAAATGAATTGCATTTTTTTAGGAGAAGAGTGAGAAAAACAAAGTAAATAGAACCACTTACATGATATCCCTTACTGCGGCAGGAAACCGTTGCAACGAATTAAGGAGGACCTATGTGTTCACTTGTTATATGTAAGTGTGTGTGTGTATATATATATTATTTCTGTATTGGAAAATTATTTATAAAGATTCATTTTTATTTCAAAATGATGCTTGCAGTTAAATAAACAAGGAAAGAGGCATGATGGTTCTACAGTGTACATTGCGGCACGAGAGGATAAAATGGGGTACCTAAATTCTAGATGCCGCTCCAATCCTGGTGATATTTGAATGTTCAATATTAATACAGTTAATCTAATGAACCCACATACCACAATAACAATTAGTAATTATTTTAACTCAATTATGCAGGACGAGTTGAAAGAACAAATTATGTTATCCCACATAAGAAGAAGAATATGGACAAACACACGAGTTTTGTGAAGGGGCTTTTGTGGAAACCATTTACCTAGATACACACGATCGTGTAACATGTGTGGGTTCAGGGTTATCTCCAACCCAAGTGTTTGGCTTAGCGTCTACTAAGTATAGGAAACAAGTGGCCAAATTATAGGCAAAAGTCGCAGACTTGGAAGCTGAAAAATGCCAAGAGGCAAGCGCGCAAACTAGAAATGCGAAATTAACTAAAATAAGTTGAATATCAGATGAACCGTATAAAATATTGGGTTAATTCGATCACCGGATCATCATGGGACACATTTCTCATTCCATCTTCCGTAACAGCTACGCCGCCTAATATTCCTTTGGATCCCAGTGCACGACATACTTTTCCAACACTAGGTTCACACTTCAATATTCCTCCTGCACCTGGCGATAAACTGCAGGTGCAATTTCTGTTTGTATCTTGCTTCTTCGTTTCCATATTGCTTATTACATTTCACAGTGACACTTTGGAATAATACTACACAAACCTCGTCAATTGTTTCTCTGTTATCTGAATGGTATTGCAGACTAATGCTCGACCTACTCCTTTGGACCCGAGTGTGCGACATACTCATCCAACACTAGGTGCACACTACAATATTCCTCCTGCAATTGTTGATAAACTGCAGGTGCGATTTTTTTTATTGTATTGCTTTGTGTGCATATTGCTTATTAAATTTCACAATGACACTTTAGAACAAACCTACACAAACTACTCAATTGTTTCTCTGCTATCTGAATGGGATTGCAGACTAATGCTCGAACTATTCCTTTGGACCCGAGTGCCCGACATACTCATCCAGCACTTGGTGTACACTTCAATACTCATGCACCTGGTGATAAATTGCAGGTGCAATTTCTATATGTATACATATTTCTTATTAATTTCACAGAGAAACTTTGGAACCATAATAGACAAACGTCATCAATTTTCTTTATCTCAATGGTATTGTAGAGTAATGATTGACCGAAACATCAAGGTGCATGAAATGCTCCTGTGCGAGTTTCAAAATTCAATCCTCTTGCACAGGCTGCCCAGTCTAATACTAAAGCACGAGGTGCTCATTCCAATTTTCCTCGTGTACCCGCTTCTCTAGAGAGTAATTTCTCGTCGTCATGTGCCGCCCGATTTCCTAATGATAACATTCAGGTAAGGTTTTGTTTATATTGCTTAGCAATGCATCCACTTCATCCGTACATCTATCGAGTATATGCTCTCTCTTATATAATTATGCATGCAGTGAAAATATTATCTCTTTGGATATGAACTTTGAGACTTCGGGTTAGGAATTTTCATTTCAGGGAATTATTCCACTGTTATGTTTTATGCCTAGTATCTTAAAATTATGTTGGGTGGCCGTTGGCAGATTTTTTGCCTGATTGTGGAACACTGTTGCTCACAAGCCTTTTGTTTTCAGCAACTTGTTTTGGTGTCTAGTATCTTAAGAATCAGTTGTGGTGGAGCTCCTACTATATTATGGTATGAGAGAAGTTTGAGTTAGGTTGAGAGTTTCTCCCACTTTCCAGTGCATAAGGATTAATAAATGATTTCTGATGATCAATGGGCGATTTTCCTATACTCTATTGTAGTTCGTAAACCTAATTCTATATTCCCCATTCCTCCCAGTTCTTCAAAAAATTATTTGGATTGGGTCTAGCGATTTAGTTAGCAAGACGATGCAAGAATTTGGTAATCTTTTCATGGTGTTGTAGAGTAAACTTTTCTCTACAATACCACAAAAAAAGAATCAATTTTTTGCTTTGTTTGCTAACCAAATCACTAGGCCCAAATAATACCCGAATAAGTTTTTAAAGAACCTGGAGGAACCGAGGGAGTAAGTTTCACGAGTTTTTTATGAGGGGTTTTGATCTTTGTTCTTCGTGACAACCTGCATATACCAATCAATGCGTTACCTACCTTTTAGACCAGGTGTTATATATGGAGTCATACTCAAGATCAACCATATGGAAAAGTATTAATAATAATGTGAGGTTCTGTTCTTTGAAAGGGATAGGTCACTTTAACATGACTAAGTTTACCACAATAAAAGCATTTTGGAGAATGTTTACTACAAGCTTTCAGAAAACTGGTACTGTTCTTTCTAAGAAAATTTGGATTGTATCCAATACCATGTTTTTTAACTGAGTGTATACTTCCTCCAAGAATCAAGTTCAGGTTGTGTTCTAATCTAGAAAAATTTGTCATAACTTTCTTTTAGTCTTCAAGTTTCTCAGTAAGTATAGTATTTTTTTCCTCTAATTCAGCATGTTGATGTTTCAGAGCAACAAAGTTGTCATTTATAAAAGACTTTTCTGCTATAACTTCTTTGACCTGAGTTTTCAAGGCCTTGAAAGTGATTTCCAAGGCTTTGAAATCTCTGTGATATTTTCCTGAGAAACTTCAAGAGTTTTTTTTTTTTACAAACCAAATCAAATTTTTTTTTTATTGATCATGAATCTTTTTCAAATAATTCATTTCATTTCTGTAGCTCTCTTCATTCATGAGCATATTGTTCAAAATCTCACACAATACATCAGTAGAACTAGACATAAAAAAAATTCACCATTACCTAAATGTGTTTGTCTGAGCTTTCCTTATCATCGTGCTCAGCCATAAGACACAAGCTATCTTGATCCTCTTCTGAATCTGAGTCACTTGTTGAATCAGAATCACTCCAGGAAGCAACCATGGATTTCTTTCTTTTGTCATTTTTCTTCTTTTATAATGCTTGTTCTTCTTATGAGGAAAATCCATGACTAAATGATCTACATCACCACATTCAAAATATTTTATTCCTTTAGGTTTCATTGAATAGGAGAAGGATAGTTTAGTCCTTTAGGTTTATTTGAATAGGAGAAGGACTTACCTTCGTAGTCCTTGCTTCTTGATAATCTATATCTTTCACTTCTATAGTCCTTATTTCCAAAGTTTTTCTTCATCTTGAGAATACTGGTCAAGACTTTGGAAATCAATGCAAAAGAATCCTCATCATCTTCCTCTTTATCAAAGCTTTAAATATGCTCACTCTATTTAGATTTGAGTGCCAGATTCTTGAAACTTTAAGAAAGTTCTATTTTTTTCATTCATGGAAACTTTATGAGTGGGGAGCTTTCCATGAAAATCATCTAGTTCAATATTACATAGATCTTGAGCCTCTTAAATTTCTGTTTTATTTGGCTCCGACTTGGCTTTAGGAAGACTTCTCAGTATCTTCCTAAATTTTTTTTCATTTGAGAATGAATTTTCGAAAGACTCCAGGTTGTTGACTATTTCAGTTAACCTTTTACAAATGTCATCGATTGACTAATCTACATTCATCTTGAAGAGCTCATGTTCCTTCAAATGTCACCGCCATTTTTTCCCACATTTCCTTTGCACTCTTTCAAGTAGAAATCCTGTTAAACTCATTTGCATTCAAAGCACAATAAAGTAAGTCAAAGCTCTATAATTCTGAGAAATGTTTTCTACTTCAGTAGCAGAAAGAGAGTCTCAGATTTAGGAATTTTAGTCCCCTCTCTTTCTATGTACAAATTATGAGGTCCATTCTGAATGGTAGACCACAACTCCATATCTTGATCTAGGATTAACATCTTCATAAGACATATCGAGGGCACAATGTTTTCTCATAGAGGAGGTTTGTTTGCTGCGCGTCCCTGTGAGAAACTACCTTCACCTACATTACTCATGAACACAAGATTATTAGATCTGTATAGTGATACAAGCTCTGATATCAAAGGAAGGGTGTGAGTAGGTAATAATATACGATCAAATGTACTCTAGAAGGGGGGGGGTTTGAATATAGTATGGAAACTTTTGCTAAAATAGTGGTTTTAAGAAAAAACGTAGAGGTTTGTGAGATTTTCAAAGCTTTGAACCATTTTAAAAGATTTGAGCTGAAACAGACAGTTTTAAAAGACTCTGAGATTTTTCAAAGCTTTGAAAAACGTAGAGGTTTGTGAGATTTTCAAAGCTTTGAACCATTTTAAAAGCTTTGAGCTGAAACAGACAGTTTTAAAAGACTCTGAGATTTTTCAAAGCTTTGAAAGGCTTTTCAAACCTTTGAATTTATCCTGTGTTGAAACAGTTTTTCAAGCAAGTAAATTACCTAAAATAAATGAGGATGACATAAAATGTTACGAAGTTCGGCCACCAAAAGTGCTACTCTCCACCTGAGGGGTCTAATCCCTCTAGGATTTCAATAACTTCTTATTTATCTCCAGTTAAGTCCTAGATCTCAGGCCTAAGAGAATTTCTGTCGTCTTATACCAGCCTATGAATCTATGCTAACCTATCTAGTACTGCTTCAGCTACAAGATACAAAAAGACTCTCTGTTATTCCACCTTAACAACTCAACATAACATAATATAGAAGGTTTTAGAAAGAATTCTAATGAGTAAACAGTTAAAGCACAAGAGGAAGAACACTATGAAGATAGTAAAGCTTATGAAAGCATGGAAGTGTTTTTCTAGGTTTGAATGAATTTAGTAGGCTGAATTGATCACCTTCCTTGATGCTCTGTCAATCCGAAAGTGTTTCTCTGAGTTCATTTGTATCACTGTGTGTTTGTTATCTCTATTCTGCTTCAGTTTGATATGAATTTAACGGCTTGCTGCAACATACAAAAAGTTTTTTTTAACAAGAATCTCTAAAAATCCTTAACTGATTCTTGGCTCTCAACAGCTCTATCCCAATGGATATGAACTTGATTTTGTAAACTCAATTTGAGAACAATCTGCACCTGCAAGCTTAAGACACGTTCTAAGAAAATCACATAAGATTAATAAGCTTTTAGTGACCTGTTTGGCATTCCTGCATTTCAGGAACATAGGCTAAGGACTCTGAATATTTTCAAAGCTTTGAAAAAAGTTTCAAAGGTTTGAACTATGGTTGTTTCCTGCAAAACAAAGTGAGAACAAAAAAATTATCTAACAAAGTATAAACAGTTAAGCAAATATTCCTACAAAATAGAACATAAGAAAGTAACAGATTATTTGACAAGATGATTTTGTCTTTCATCACAAGAAGGAATTTTTTTAAACCAAGAGATAAACCTTACCTCAGTTTAGATTTATCCTCTGAAGATTTTCAAAGATTTTAAACTAGTTTCAAAGATTAGAAACAAGAATCTGAATTAACATTAAACAAAAAATTTATTAAAATAACATAAAAGAACATACAATAAAAGTCTAGCTAGTCCTCGAGCTTGGGGTTTTATGGCTCTGCATTGTCCTCCTTCAGTTTTTCCTCTGTCGAGGCCTTTGCTGGTTCCTCCTCGTATGAAAGATTTGTCCTGGAAGGTGCCCCCTACCTCCTCTGTACTTCTTGATCTTCCACAGTAGCTCGTTTTTTCTTGCAATAAGTCTTGATTTTTCTTCTCTCATCAGCCCGGTTTCCTCAAGCCAATTTCTCTACTTCTAAAACAACCTTACAACATGCTCATCGTCACATCTTGAATAATCATCTGATGAATCAACGCTGATGAATATTGAAGCATCCTCATAGGACTTTGACAGTCATGTGAAAGGACTCGTGACCTCGTGCTCTTTACGCAGGGGTTTGCGAATGGGTTCCATGGTAAGAGGATTTTGGGGAGCGGATTTGCTGTGACTGTGAATGAAATGGAGGTTAGAAATTAAATAGGGAGGCCATGTCCATTACCTACAATTAATTTTGGGATTTGAAGCAGTTGCAATTCAGTGTTTGTGAGTGCATGGTTATTACTGGTTAGTGGTTATTATGAGTTTCATTACGAGGCATTAAGTTTGCAGGTGCAGATTGTTCTCAAATTGAGTTTACGGGTATGTGAACAGTTTCAGTTGTGGGATTCTAAATTCGTTGAATATTAATTCAAATAATAATGGAGAAGAACATTTAGCAGGTTTGCTTAACGTCTGCCCGAATATCTTTTGGAATTGTCCACAAGGAGGAACCACATATTATTTTACAACGTCGAGTGTTTGTTAGTGTTTCATTTTAATTATTTTTCTGTTTTTGGGTCTGGGAGCTACTCAGTGTCATGCATAGAATGTAATTTTCACAAAAACTAGACCACATTAGCATTTTAGTTTTGTTTCTCTCGTCGCATACAATTTTCATGAACCTATATTTAATTTCTTCTGCATCCATTTTGAATCTGTCAACAATGAACACTTCTACGCCACCTTTCTGAGGTACAAGGGTAAGAAATGCATCTCAACAAGGTTAAGACATGTCTTAACAATATATATTCTATGTTTTTGGGAGGAATTGTTGTGAATATTGTAATATTTGGAGGAAGTTCTGGGATATGTATAGTATTTGGCCATGTTTGATGTGGCAGTTGGGGTAAAATTGAATTTGTGATGTTTTTAGTTTTCCTAGTTTAAGTTTTTAACAACTTAATTTGGATTGAAAATTAGTGTTTTGCAGCTTTTGTTTGTGTTGTATGTGTGCATGGGTGATCAAAAAGGATTACCAACATATTGTATGAACTTGTATTTTTGTTTTGTTGTTTTTTGTTATTTCATTAGCATGTATAGAAATGTGCGAGATATGCGACTACATTAATAGTCATCTATGAGGAAGACCAAATAAACCGACGACGTGCATGTCAGTCACAAAATACATATAACGACCATGATGTTAGTCGTTGAAATGAAATTAAAGAAGAACTTACAAAGTAGTCGACTAAAATTAACAACGACGAGCAAATTCGTATGCATAAGTACAACGACGACGAGAAAAGTCGTATGCTTAAGTATTCAGGACGAGCAAAGTCGTATGCATATGTATCCGGGATGTGGTCGGCAAAAGCTCAACGACGATTAAAGTTGGTCGAACAGTTCGTCGAAAAAAATTTAGTCCACGAAGTTTGATGGTTGGGAAGTAGTCGGCAAAAGTACAATGAAAAGCAGAAGTGGTCTGAAAAAGTGGTTGGTAATTATGTTCAACCGACCAATGGATGTGTTTGTCTCCCAGTCGAACTACTGACCGAGCTATTCCGACGGCAGACCGACCACCAATGTTCGTCGTTCTTTCATTCTAACGATGACTTTTTTGGGATGTAACAAACCCATTTTTTTAGCTGCAGGACTTAACTCGTTCCAATTGTTTTGAAAAAATTCAAACTCAATATTTGAAATGTTTTTTCATTACAGCCAAGATCATGGGCATTTGACCAGTGATTGATTCACTTTAACTCACACTTAGTTCCGAAATGATTTTTCATCAAAGTTAACTCTACACGTTTCTTTATAACCCTTTCTTCCAGTATAATCATCATTTTCAATTATTATTCTCTTCACGTTTTCACTGCTCGAGTCAAAGCTATGGAAGAGTTCATGCTTTGGCTTTGGTGAGTGCACACCAACTGAAGCAAGTCGCTGTATCCTGGAGGACAGAAACATCAACATCTGCACCAAGGATAGAGTCCTAGTAGGGGCGAAATCGTTCTTAAGAACAGCAGATTCGGTTCCGTATCATGAAAAATTTAATAAGTATTTCTGAATTGTATTTATGTTTCATATATCAAACTGTTTGCTTGGTGGAATTCTGATCAAAATTTATGGAAGTCTTCTTGATTAACGCAGACAGTTGAGTAGTGATATCTGTCTTCACCTAAAAAATGAGCACAACAATGCTAACAAGGATGTTGATCTTCTTGCCAAGCATGCTAGGAAGGAGGACCATGCTTCAAATGCTTCTTTTGTTAGTTATGCTTTTGTTGATGTTTTTCCTAAAAAATGTTGGTTTACTCTCCTCCCCAGTTTTTTAGTGATGTTTTGTAGGACTATAGGAGGGGTAAACCCTCCCCGTATGTTGATCCCCCTTGGTTTGTTGTTTTAATCTATCCACTTTATCAAAAAGAAAGACAGAAAGGAGGAAAGAGAAACGAGATGACATTTTTTTTTCGAGATTAACTTGTTGAAGGAAAAGCATGATCTAACACATATAGATCTACAACATGAATTAAAGCAGAAGATTCATGTGTACCTTTTCTTCCTAAGCTCCTATTGCAGCAGATTGTGATCTTGTTGTCGCATGCTTTCACGTGCCTGCACCTTGATCTTGATCCCACCGGTCTAGTGCAAATCACGAGGAAGAACACCTTGATTCAACCCACGTACCAACTTCGTGCATGTAGTTGGAGAGATACTAGGGTTCTCTAGAACTTGAGAATGAATGTGGACAGCAATTCTTTACTGTATGTCTAGCATTAAGCATATGTAGGAGGCTGCCTCCTTATATAGGCAAAACTTCTCAAAGGTTTGCACATAAACCCCTAGGGGTTGAGCCTTTGCTACTTACCATTTAAGTTTTTCCCTTATTACAGCTAACCCCATAAGGTTGTAATATTTGCATTGGGCACCCCACATGGGTGCACCAATTGCTAACATCTCCCACACGCACAGTGGGGCTGCACAATCCACAATTCATCTAGTCTATATCAATCTCCCAACTATCTAACATCTACAAGAAGTATCGTTGCGGCTGTGGCGTGTGACCGATGAGATTTCCTGCAATTGGGAGTTCCATACTCTAAACTCATACGAGATGAGCTAGCAGGAGGCGCCCTCAACCATTTTAAGAAATGATGCATAGTAATAACTCTCGTATCCCTCAGATTCCTCTGATTTTCATCTCGTGGATCATGAGCACCTTCCTTGTCCCGTAAGCCATGCTCCATGAGTCCACATATCCTTTACTATATTCATATCTTACATGATCCCATAAGATCTTGTAGGTGGGCCCAATGAAAAAACAAAGAGTGATGCAATGAGAATCTTCCTTTCCATCCTTGTGTTGCTTTGATTCGAATCAGCTGCTTTCGTAGCAGTGTCCGGAAGGCTGAATCATCCATAGTTGTCAGGTGTCACGCTAAAGTAGCACCATCAACTGTCTCTCCACAACACGGATAAAAGTACTAAGGGTATATAGTGTCAATCATATTTATATGGTCGACGAGGCTCACACGATGAGGAATCCGAGAGACTAATTCTACTCATCACCTCATGGTCACTCATAATTGGCGTTATTCAAGGGAAATATACGCCACAGTGTTTGAACTCTGATTAGAGGGCATGTCTTATCGTATAAGGACCACTATGCAGATGTAAGTCCAATAGCCCTTATGGCTACCGACCCGAGTACTGAAATGCCGCACATATGCGAATCGAAATCAGTTCTCTCTTTTGGCTTTCTCTACGCAGACTATACATGGTTGGGGTACTAACCATGTTCGATTGGCGATAACTAGTCTCACCTTGGAACTTACTTCCAATGCGACAATTGAATCCGTCTGACAGGCTACTAGCTCTACTGATAGATGTCTAGCTATTATCGTAGGCCTTATGCCTCATATGATAGACATCTCATATCATATCGTAGGCTTCAAGCGCTTATCGGGATTCTGTCTCATCTTCCGCCACACCCAGACATATCCAGGATATAGCAAAGGCGGTCCCTCGTGTGAGTGAACCGACATGGTGTCAGCATGACATGCTCTATGCTAGTATTGGAAATGTAACATTTCATACATGTGTCAAACAACATGCTGCTTAAACCAAATCCAATTGAAATCCAATCAATCAATGTCTCGTGTGCTCATCAATCATATTTCTAGTTATCCACTACTTTGTACTAATTCTCTAAAGTGATCCACAAAGACGATTTTTAAGTGATTTCGGAATAAGATAAGCCAATGCTTTGACCTGTAGTCGATCCACTCCAAGATTACTCTCCAGGTAGTCATTTCACCTTTTTTGAAATGGTACCCCTTTCTATGTGTTTAACTCTACCGCATCGCTATAGCCGTATGCTCGCACTACTCATGGTAACCGGTTTTGTCGACAACTCTTAAGCTTACCAGAAACCTTCTTAGCTAAACAAATTTATGCCCGATGGCAGAACAGGCAATCGTGCTTTGCTTCCGTGGTCAATGGAGCGGTCTAATACGATCATGCAACACTTATATTGCATTTGTTCCATGCGAGTCTATCATCGCGCATGGATAATACCCTGAGTTGGATCCATGTGCATCTATGTCCCACGCTAGTCAGGGTGCATAGCTAACTAGTCGAAGCGTCATCTCCGAAAGTCATATCACGTGATCCACCATTTTAAGTATTCTCGTGACTGCAATATAATGTCTTAAATTGGAATTTCCTTAAAACGGATCCTCCAATTCGATAGTATTTGCTAGGTCTGAGTACACACCATAGTGTATAGAAGACTCGTACTGCAAATTGGGCACTTTGGATATCTGGTCAATCTAGCATGGTGTCTTTTAGGTCACGCCTCTAGGCTCGTAATGTCTTGCGCTTAGCTACAGGAGTAAAATTACTCTTTAGTGGACTTGAACAGTCCTTAATCTCCACTAGTCAATAGTGTGTCATCGATATCAAGTGACGTGATCATTAACTCTCTAATAGTGAGAGTGATGCACATCGGTTTTCATTTTTATCGTAATCATATAGTAAATGCAATACTGTTGTTCAGAGGACTAGATAAAACCACACATGGACTTAATTATTTTGCACACATTCTCTACATTTAACCTTATGTCACCTCTTTGATTTCTCCATTGTGAAATTCAGTCGTCACGCTTATCAAGAATGGAGCCTTAATTCCATCATCACAACTATTGATTCTACCTAGCGAATCAACGTAATTCTCGCTACCATATTAGGAGAAAAACTCGTCGGATCGACACAAACTCTTACGTACCGTGACAATTTCTCGTCGATGTCTACACTTAGAATGAGTGTAGGGTTATTCGCTTCTATGCCTTATCACGCTTCCGTCTCGGTCTCTGATTGACTTTGGAAATCCAATGATCTCCAGTAGTCTTCCATCCAGACGGAAAGTCAACCAAGTCCTAAACTTGGTTGGCCCCATATAGACTCTAATTCATCTTATAAAGCTTACTATTCATTCTTCATAATTAGGGAAAGATAAGTTCTAGGATTCTATCCTATCGTTTATGCAAGGTGATCCTAAAGATAGTCCCTTCTATCTCAAGTAGTCGATGGGGTATGCTCCCACGAGCAATTCCTTTGCATAGGAGTATCATTGTTTTCTCTCATCCCTTATGGATGGGAACCTTGCTTGGAAAGTCACTCCCACTGTCCAAAGGATTCTTGAGGAACTAATGAACAGGTATCTTCCAGCGGTTACTCCATTCTCGCGGAGATCATCATCTCTACGAACATTTCCCTTAATTATCGGCATCTCCTATGAGAGATCACATATCTCGTGAATCCATTTCTGTTACACTACTTATCGTCTGTCGCCTTTACGAATACGCAACCCCTAGAGTGCTCCGAATAGCATAAGAAGATACGTCACTCCATGAAGACACGTTTCTTCCATCTACGGTCTAACTTCAAATTCCTTCTTGCCATGTGATGAAGGATCCAGGGACAATATCCTAGGTTCGTCATTTTCTTGGGTGGTAACCATCATGTCTCCCCTTCGATGTCAAAACATCGTCGGGGTGCGCTCCAAAGAGGGTTCCTTCTCATAGTCATAATCTATTATGGGCATTTCACTAGGCAAGTTACTCCCACTGTCCTGGATATCTGTAGGAACTATTTCATGTTTAATCATTAAGGGATGGAACATCATCCAGTGAAAACTTTGTTTTCGTAGAGACCTACTTCTCTGCGAACCTTTTGCTGAATTAAAATTTTTGTTAGCACATAAGTTGTCGATCCCCATCCTAAGGTGACCTCATATAGGTTGCCTTTTGGTCCACATCTTGTAGGATGTAGTGGCTACAGACTTGGTGGACTATTGGTTGAGTATAACGATAGCCGTTTAGCAAAGTGTTTCCTCCGTATAGGGAACATGTACTTTCCACACTATATCATACATAAGACCATCTCTTACAATATCATATTCCACATATCCTCTACAACATCCTGCTGGGTCGTGGGAATAGCAACTGCCTTACTATTTCTCTCCATCACATAGCGCTTGCTAAGATAGATATTCGTAGTCTCATTCTTTCTAGGGACATATCCTTTTTTCCAGGAGGTTCTCTACCTTATGTGTCATGTAGCACGCATATTTGAGATGCGTACAATAATCTACGAATGTGATGGAACAGTAAGCACCATGTCTTAGCTATAACAATTAATGGAATACAATAACATAATGAATAAGACATAAAGGCTCAATTGCCCTTAATTCTTTACGGGACAGTTTGCGTTTTTCCTTTCTTGTAAGGCAAGAATGACACACAGGTAAGGGTACCTTGGACAAATTCCAAGCAGGCCTGCCCTAGCTAACCTGAACATCCTTTCCTGATACTGTGTGTCTTAATCTAGCGCCCCACATATAAGAATCGTAGTCCTACTCTTTAGTTGAAATTCAAGGATTCTGAGGCGTCTCCTGTGCTAGAACGCAAACACCAAACATGATATAACCATATCCAAAGTTACTAATTGTGACCAAATACAAATTTGGTGGCTACTCCCTCAAAGATAATCGTATGGATCCTTAGACGAGAAGTTATTTTCCATGTCTGGCCGTTTCTCTAGCCTTAGAAAAACTCCTTTGCCCTTTTATGCGTTCGCTAGTCTTGGGCTGTTGGTCTTATAACATTATTGCCCCTAAATTACCTTATCCTTACCCCACCTATTTCCTTGCGGTCCTAATACCGGGCTAGGGACTTTATCTGCCGATCATACTTCATTCATAGCCTTTAGCAATCATATATTGCTTCGACTTCATAAGCATGCTGGACTAGTATTCTTAGCAAGACTCTTGTTTCTTAGATCCTAGAACAGATTGATGTTTGGTCTCATCCAAACATCTTGACACTTACAAAGTGTGTCGGATAACATTTCATGAAACGTGGCAGTGATTGCAACAAATTGCAAATCGGATAGCTTGTACCTGACATCCCTTAACTATCTGATCATAAATGAAATCAATCTCAGATGTTACAGTCGAGCGCTCAATATTATGACATGACTCATGACTCATACTTAAGGCATGATTTATGAGTCACTACTCACAATTTATGTACGCAAATGGCTAAAATGGATCCAAGATTCTTTTTTGGCCAATTCCTACAATTTTAAAAGTGGTCTTGAACTTGCTGATGATGTCATTTTCCCACCTTTTCATAGCATGCTCTATGGAATTATCTTGACTGCTGCCTCCCACTATTGGTGAGCCTAAAAGTAATGTCTATGTGCTGTTGTGACAACTTATTCAGCACAGGTTTGACCATGTTTGTAGGTGGTTGACAACCTATGTCCATCGGATGGTTACATAGTACGATGACTTGTAATGTCATTTGTTGTCACCATTTAGCCCTTACAGTTTCGATTTAGACACGATTGATTGAGACATTGTGGAAGTTAATCACTAGCATTTATCTAACATTTAGACAGTCGAAATTTAATAGTGTCTCATAAGGACTTCACCAAAACCTAGAAGCAATTCTATGAATCAAATATCGTCACTTATGATTCTCTATTAGTTATAATCATGTCTTCTAATGCGAGCTATTTTGTTTTAGTTCTTTAGCATGCGAGGTTATACGATTATATCCAACAACACACAGTTTATAACATAAAACAAACAAAAGCATAAACAAATATGCAATGGATGTGGCCCCTAAGGTGCACTCCCACTATTCGGAATACTACTTGAGCAAGTCTTGAACTCCATCTCATGCCATCTCGCCTAACTTGAGGACTCCAAACTTGAGGCTCCTTAGACCATCTATTTGCTCCATGCACCTTGCGCCATAGCTTTGGGTTTGGCCACCTCTGTTGAAGCTTCTATCTTCAATCTCTACTAACTATCTTATTTCTAATAAGAAGTAACCTCATAGAGGCGACTGGATGAGAGAATAAGACAATAGAGTTTATAGAGAGGCACGACACACAGACCATATTTTGATTACATATTCAAACACAAAACAAAAACAAAATATAAAACATCTATGCCACATCCACGCACCAAACACATCTATTCAACCCACAACAACATGTATAATAATAAAGTAAACTTACTGAATTTTCTGGAAATTTCCAAAATCACTCTCTAATTATTGGAAATTAATAAGTAATAATCTAATAACCCTAAATGATCAAAAAATGCTCCTAATCACCTAGGGTCTCACCACCTATGGTAGACAGTAGGTAATAATGACCTAAGTCTCCAGATAAAATTTGGGCTTAAAACAGTGTGTTTACGGTCTTCAAACTGCCTCGGGAAGTGTGCTAAACACTAATTAATTAAACTGGATATTAATAATATTTTCCGTCTCTCCAAAAATTATTGAAAAATATCCAAAAAATAGGAAATTATATTTGGAGCAACTAGCAAAAAACCGGACACATTCGCCTTCGTCACGCGGCCTCGTCGTCCGTCTGCCACGTCAGCATGCCACGTAAGCACTCATGCTGGCGTCAGCTTCCACGTCACCCGGCCACGTCAGCTCACACGCAGCTTGCCACGTCGGCATCACGTCAGCCTCTTGCTGACGTGGCATGGCCACGCCATCATGCCACGTCAGTAGCCGCCGCCAGCCCTTTTAGCGCGTGCGGCGCGTGTGGCGCGTAGCGATGTTGGTGGGGGCGTGTGTTGCCCACGCGCTGCCTTCGCAGGCTCCGTTTTCGATGATTTTTATATTTTATTGGAATCGTCTCTTCGTCCCTATCCCGATTATGTGTTCAAAATCCAATTTGAACAAGTTTGGAAAAACAAATTTTTCTAATCAGATCTAGTAAGTCCAGATTAATACAGTTCCGAATCATTAACGATGCATAACTTTTCCTACGTTTGTCAAAAAAATACAAAATTTGTATTTCTGGAATCCTCGTGAAAAGCTCTATCCATCCATATAGGATTCGCCTACTGATTATGAAATTTCAAAAACTCAATTTTCTTCAGCAGGTCAGATTCGGGTACGAACTAGGAGGCACGAAAAAAAGCCTAGAGCTCTGATACCAATGAAGAATGAAGAGCATGATCTAACAAATATAGATCTACAACATGAATTAAAGCGGAAGATTCATGTGTTCATTTTCTTCCTAAGCTCCTAGCACAACGGATTTGTGATCTTGTTGATGCTTGCTTTTACGTGCCTGCACCTTGGTCTTTATCACACCGTTCTAGTGCAAATTACGAGGAAGAACACCTTGATTCATCCCACGTACCACCTTCTTGGATGTAGTTGCAGAGAGACTAGGGTTCTCTAGAACTTGAAAATGAATGTGGACATCAATTCTTTACTATATGTCTAGCATTAAGCATATGTAGGAGGCTGGCTCCTTATATAGGCAAAACATCTCCTAAGCTTGCACATAAACCCCTAGCATTTGAGTCTTTGCTACTAATCTTTTAAGTTTGTGCCTTATTGCAGCTAACCCCATGAGGTTGTAATATTTGAATTGGGCACCCCCCGTGGGCGCACAAATTGCTAACACATTTGAATTGCTACTACATTTTTATTCTAGTCTAATTTTCCATGTTCAATCATGGGTATGATCAATGATTGTAGTTTAGGTACCTTGATTGTTTTCTTGCCGCCAAGTGCTACATTATTGTCCCTCTATATTTGTTAGTACAATACGTTCAACTTTATTTCATATGTACATTTGTATATAACACCATACTTTTCTTCACACGCGCACATATATTTTGGGCACTATGAGCTTAGTTATATTAAAGCCAGAAGCTTAAGGTAATACGTTAGGTGAAGGTTTAGAAATGGGAAAGGTGCAGGGAGGCAAATGTTCCCTTTTGAACTCACTTTCCCGTTGCCGCCTTTAAGCACATCCGATAAAGTTTCATGGTGGACAACTAATGTTTTGGCGATTGATCTTTGGAACTTTAGATTGCACTACGTACAACTACAAAGGGAATTGCTAACGGAACTACTTGAGCTGTTATGGGATCTAGTAGTCGATATTTCTTTCTCATATTGGATCTCGTGGCAATCCAACGTGCATAACTATCAGCAAACATTGAAGTTTTATATTGATATTTGGCATCAATATTACTCCCTCTTGTTGGGTTATCTAGGTTTTTGCCGGAGTTCATTGAATTTTTGTCATTCAAACATGGCGTCATTAGAATTATTTCGAAATCTTTATTCAATTAAAATCTGCATTATCCACTCCATTTCTAGCATTTAAATGTACAAAAGAGAATGGAGAAAATACTAGTCAATTATCAAGTTAACCCGCCAATCAAAACTATACATGAAACATCTAGCACAAGGAGAAGGAGTTGATACTTTTTGGTATCACTCCATTGTTTTCCAATACCTAACAACGTTCAAGCACTTTTGCCAAAATATTTCAGAAAACTCAGCCTCTGTTAGGTTAAAGATCATATTAATGATGTGTTTTAAGTTATCTTGTTCACGTACTTGCATCCCATAGCGGTAAAGGAGACGTACACCGCCACATATTTGACTAGATCGCAATGGCACATTTTTGCTCTCTTGTTCACACACTGACAGGAGCACTTAAGGTACGCTCCCAAATTATGGATTTATTGGATTGCAATTTATATCAAGCGTTAAAGGTGAACACCGAAAATGACCCAAAATCAAGAGTCGGAACACCGGTAGGGTACGAATTATTGAACTCATCTAGATACATAATGATTGATCAAGAAATCTGTGGCAGTCGACTTTATTTGAGTTGTTTGGCTTTTCGAACTTTTGAATATTCTGATACCGGCCAGCCACCAGTCTTTCGAGTGCGCTGTGCAAAACAAGGAGTGACGGAACGTTTGAGTTTCGCATTGGTGATCAATGATTGAGCAACTATCCCATATGTGGTGAGTTGTGGGGAACTATAAAAGTGAAGGCACGAAAGAAATATATTGTAAGATAGTCTTCAATTGATAAAAAGCTCGATTTTCTACTTTCCTCCAACGGCGCTTTCTTGGGCCTTTCATGAGCTTTTATTTTTTCCTTCCATTTTAGAGAAATCATATTTTTAGAATGACCAGTATTATGACATGCCACTGAAATATAATAATAATAATAACAATAATAGTAATAATAATAATAATAATAATAATAATAATGTTTATTTTATATTTGAGAAAAATCAAGAACAACATATAATTAACTAAATAAATGATATTAGCTAATTACTACAGGGATGTGGTTGACCCGAATCAACGCCCCTCCCGTTAAAACATGTCTTGTCCTCAAGGCAAATCAGGATGACCAAGAATTGATGTAGGCCCAATTGTTGCAAATTGTCCCAAAATGAAAATGAGGTCCAAAAATTGTCCAAAACCTGCTGGACCAAAAATTATAGGAGGCCCATGTTGTGAAACAAGCAGCCCACAATGGGAATTCCACCTGAATGGGGTTTGAGCCCTAACTGGAGGACGAAAACAATCATGGTGAAGATATGTCAAAACGTGTGTTGCTCCTACTATAATCTTTCTTTAGGGAACTCTCCTAGGATAATCTTATACCTTGCATCCCCATCCACAAACATATTCTTTTCATAAAGTTGCACAGCTAAACTCCCGTTGGTGACCTAGTCAAACAACGGAAGTCTATATTAGAGCTACTGGGTTTTACAAGAAGACCAAGCCCAGCCCAATACAACAGCAGGTGAAGCCCAATGCCCAATATTTCTCTTCAGCTATAGAATGGTCCAACTGTGTTATGTAAACGCTACTGTTGTAATAACTTAGTCATCATATATATAGATTGTATTAGGTTATTCATTATCAATATACAAATCTTTCTTTCTCTTCGTCTTCTCTCAGCCGCTCACTCTGCTATGGGGTAAAACCCTAATACTGCTATCATGGTATCAGAGCACATGGCTCTTTCTTCACCGGCTACATTTCCGCCGTTGTATCTGTTATCTAATATCCACAACCTTCTCTCTTTCAAACTTGACAACACCAATTTTGTGTAATGGAGACATCAAATCACATCCATCTTCCGCACCCATACTCTATTTGGTTACCTAGATGGCTCTCTGCCTTGTCCGCCGGAGTTCATTACCTCCGATGATGGTTCTCGTCTCGCCAATCCGGTGTTTACATCTTGGAATCTTCAAGACCAAGCGGGCTTAACGATCCTTAATGCAACCCTCACCCCATAGTCTCTTTCTCTCACTATTGGCTCTACCACCGCCAGATCTGGCTGGTTGTGCCTTGAACGCCGCTATGCATCACTCACCAGATCTCATATTTTGAAACTCAAGTCCGACTTACAAAACATCAAAAAGAGGTCTGATTCTGTTGATGTATATATGCACAAGCTTAAATCCATTCGTGACCGCCTTGCCGTCTCTTTGGTGTTCATCGACAACAAAGATATGTTATTGTATGCCTTGAATGGCTTACCTGTGGAGTTTAATTCCTTTCGCTCATCACTGCCTATCAGATCTGATCCATTGTCGTTTGAGGATCTTCATGTTCTCCTCCGTTCTGAAGAGCTGATGCATGAATCTCAGTCCCGAGACGCCGATCTCTCGACCCCCACCGCCTTCTACCACTCCACGCGCGGCGGACGTGGTGGCCGGAATTCCTCTGGTTACAGTGGTGGCTCTTTGGGTAATCGAAACGGCGGTGGCCGCTCAGATTCCAATTGGGGCGGACGATACGGATCCGGATCATGGTCTGGTTATGGATCCGGATCAGGGTCGGGTTCCGGATTCGGGTTAAGTCTCGGATATGGTTCGGGCTCCGGTTCAAATTACGGGTCTGGTCAAGCACCCGGTCACTACTCTTCTCGCGGTGGTTCGAACCGGCGCGGTAGTCAAAGAGGAGGGTCCTCTGGTTCTGGTCGAAGTGGCTCTGCACCTGTAAGTTGCCAAATATGTGGATTCGACTTCCACACCGCTCTCGATTGTTGGCATCGTATGGATTATGCCTATCAAGGCCGTAACCCTCCAAAGCAACTCTCATCCATGGCCGCCTCTTCTTCATCCTTGTCACCTCAGCCTGAGATTTGGCTCACTGACACCGGCGCGTCCATCCATATGACTGCTGAAATTAGCAACCTCTCTCTTTCAGAACCTTACTCTGGAACAGATCAGGTCACAGTGGGTAACGGATCTTCTTTGCCTATAAGGCACTCTGGTACTGCCTATCTCTCAACGTCTAATGCTTCTTTTACACTATCTAATACCTTGCACGTACCTGCTCTATCTGTTAACTTGCTTTCTGTGAATAAATTATGTTGTGATCATGTGTCCGCTTTATTTTTGATAAAACCTCGTTTTCAATTCAGGACATATCTACGGGGAAAATTCTTTACCAAGGTCTCAGTAAAAACGGTCTTTATCCTCTATCTTCTATGCCTCTCCAGACTGGTCCCCAAGCCTTTTTGGGTCAACGTGTTACTTCCAGTCTGTGGCATTCGCGTCTTGGCCACCCTACAGACTCTGTTCTTTCTAAATGCATTACTTGTTCTTTACATACTAGAGCTCCTGGAATTATGTGCGAATCTTGTTTAACCGGTAAAATGACTAGGTTACCTTACACTTTGTCTAAGTCTTGTTCTACAGTTCCTTTGAATTTGATACATAGTGATGTTTGGGGTCCTTCTTCTACCCCTGCTTACTCTGGTTTTCGTTACTATGTTCTGTTTAGAGATGATTACAGTAGATTTACTTGGTTATTCCCACTGCCTCTCAAATCTGAAGTTCACTCTGTTTTTAGCAAATATAAACTCTTCATTGAAAAATTATTAGGTTATAACATTAAAATTTTGCGTTCTGATGGGGGTGGATAATAAACTGCATTTATTTTTCAGAAAATATCTTGCTGAAAATGGTATTCTTCATCAAAAACCATGCCCACACACACCACAACAAAATGGAATATCTGAACGTAAACACCATCACATGGTAGAAACAGCTATCACACTTCTTCACAATGCTTCATTACCCCATTTTTTTTGGTATCATGCTGTTGCAACAACTACTTACTTGATTAATTGTTTACCAAGCAAATATACGTCAAATAAATCTTCTTTTGAGCTTTTATTTCACTCTGTCCCAGATTACTCTCACTTACAAATATTTGGTTGCGCTTGTTTTCCTCTTCTTACACCTTATAATACATCAAAACTTGATGACAAAACAACTAAATGCACATTCTTAGGTTATGCAGACGGTTACAAAGGTTATTTGTGTTTTGATAGATCTAAAATTAAATTTATTGTAAGCCATGATGTCCTCTTTGATGAATTTAGCTTTCCATATGCTTCTCCTACTAATACTATCACCTCTTCTAAGCTTTCTTCTCCTACTGCTACTGCTGATTCAATTTTTACTACAAACTCACCCTCTGTGTTTGATTCTTCTACAGATATGTCTCATGGAACAGAGAATTGTCCCTCCGCCCCCACTACACTGCAGAGAATTGTCCCTCCCCCCTTTTCCCTCCCCACCCCCACACAACTGCTGAGAGTCCAGGTTTGTCGCCACAAACTGCTGGTGTTCGGGCTATGCCACCTGCTGATACTACACTTGATACTACACTTGGTCATGTGCCTACACCAGCCAGTTCTGGGGTGACAACTCCTGCCTCAATGATGCCAAACAACTCACATAATCCTCCACTCCGTGGAGGACATCCGATGCAAACTCGTAGTAAGTCGAGTATTTGCAAAAAGAAGTTGTTTCATACTGTCTCTGCCCCTAATTTATCTATTGCATCTGACCCTACTTTTTTTAAGGAGGCTTCCAAACATTCTTAGTGGCGTAATGCAATGACTGATGAATTTCGGAGCCTCCAAAAGCAACAGACTTGGGCGTTAGTACCCCCTCCTCCGAACACAAATGTTATTGGTAACAAGTGGGTCTACAAGACCAAGTTTAATACTAATGGTACTGTTTCTCGTTTTAAAGCTCGCCTTTTAGCCAAAGGGTTCCACCAAACCCCGGGATTGGACTACGACGAGACTTTTAGTCTTGTAATAAAGCACTCTACTGTCCGGACCATTCTAGCACTTGCTGCTTCTTTTGCTTGGCCTTTACAACAGTTAGATGTGAAAAATTCTTTCCTCCACGACCATCTTCGAGAAACTGTTTATATGCATCGACCTACGGGTTTTGTTGATCCTCGTTACCCTAAACACGTTTGTTTATTACGTAAGTCGATATAAGGCTTAAAACAAGCCCCACGTGCGTGGTTTGATTGTTTTACATCGTACTTGCTTTCATTGGGTTTTGTTGCTTCTCATGCGGATTGTTCCTTATTTATCCGCGATTTTCATAATAAGGTTACACTTTTACTTTTATATGTCTACGATATTATCGTCCAGGGCAATGATATTCATTTTATAAATACTTTAGTACCCCAACTTGGGTCTGAATTTGAGATGAAAAATCTCGGTCCTTTGACATATTTTTTGGGACTACAAATCAAGCGTACCTCTGCTGGTTTACTGCTTACTCAAGAGAAATACATTACTGACATATTATTGCGTTTCAATATGTCCCACTGCAAGCCCTGTCCTACTCCTTTAGCCTCTGGGCAAAATTACCATATTATGGATGGAACCCCCCTATCTGACCCTTCTGTGTATCGGCAGCTGCTTGGTGCACTCCAATATTTAAATTTTACTCGTCTCGATATCTCATTTGCTGTTAATCATCTCTGCCAGTTCATGCACGTGCCTACTGATATTCATTTTTCTGGCGCAAAACAAATTTTAAGGTATCTTCAAGGTACCAAGGCCCATGGCCTTTTTTATCAACCTGGTCATTTACCACTTCAGATTTTTACGGACGCCGATTGGGCCGGTAACCCAACGGACCGCCGTAGCACCACTGGACTCGTAGTGTTTCTGGGGCCCAACCCGGTTCATTGGGCCTCTAAGAAACAACCCACGGTTGCTCGTTCCTCCATGGAAGCGGAATACCGTGCACTAGCATTCGCTGCTACTGACACTTATTGGTTTAAGTTGCTATTTTATGATTTACATTTTCTACTTCCTTCTCCCCCTACTCTTTGGACTGAAAATAAATCAGCCATTTCTCTAACTGCCAACCCCCTCTTTCACGCTCGTACCAAACATATTGAGCTGGACTACCATTACGTTAGGGAGAAAGTTTTAAATCGTGAACTGACATTTTCTTTTGTCTCTGGTGCAGACCAGATAGCCGATATATTCACGAAGTCCATACCGGCTCCACACTTCGAAGAACTGAAGACCAAACTGATGGTTCGGTCTCCACCATCAGCTTGACGGGGGGTATTAGAGCTACTGGGTTTTACAAGAAGACCAAGCCCAGCCCAATACAACAGCAGGTGAAACCCAAGGCCCCATATTTCTCTTCAGCTATAGAATGGCCCAACTGTGTTATGTTAACCCTACTGTTGTAATAACTTAGTCATCATATATATAGATTGTATTAGGTTATTCATTATCAATATACAAATCTTTCTTTCTCTTCGTCTTCTCTCAGCCGCTCACTCTGCTATGGGGTAAAACCCGAATACTGCTATCAGTCTAGTCTTGCCTTTCTTACAACAACCCAGAAGCCTCAATATATTCTCGTGTCGTATTGATTATAGGGTATTAAGTGTTGCGAATTATTCGTCAACCCGAATTCCCGCCGTCACGGAAGCAAAAACACGCCATACGATCACACACTCAACAAACGCAATATAGGAGAAGAAAAATGACACACAAGAATTCAACGTGGTTCAGAAAAACCGTCTACATCCATGGGAGGTGGAGAATTTCACTATATCAATGAGTGAATACATTGTACGGGAGAGACAGCTCAATTCGTGGACCACGTGAACAAGACACTCTCAGTGCTCATGGCCTACAACCATGAAACCCTAAACGAATGCATCCTATCAAAGATATCTCTCAGCCATTCTCTACTCTACTCTACTTGCTCCTAAATCGAATCCTAAACTAATCTCAATTAGGAATACTAGAATATTCCATAGTTCTACTAGTTCTACTAGTTTTCAAAAATAATAATTTTCTAATATTTCCAAAATGCATAATCAAGACAAAAAACCAACATTAACTTCAGTTGAAAACAAGTCTTTCTGAAAGCTCTCAATTCTGTTTCGGCATAGCTTCTTCACTGCAACAAGCTGCCGCATTGGATTCTGCATTGGCTCCGGCTGGTGATCAATCGTCGATTGACTGGACGGGGAAGGACCTGGTGATGGTCGCGCTGGGTTGTTCGCAAGGACGATCAGATGCGCGAGGATGATGTCCATCTGAGCTCCGATCCCGGCGGGCCCATGGCTTGATTTCGTCTGGTTGTGCGGCATCGCTTGGAACAGAGGCGCGTGGTGGGACTTGTGATCAAGACTGGAGGAAACCACTAGTGTAGTTTGGCGGCGAACCACCAGTCTAGTTTGGCGGCGAGGTTTGATTTAAAATTTACTTTGAAAGCAGCAAACTGGTCATCAAGTTACTTGAAACCGGCGACCATTTGATGGGCCAAATCTTCAATTGTCATCTTCTTGTTTTCCATGAAATCACCAGTTCAATCTGTCAATAATTAATGAAAACACCAATTGTTAGATTTTACCTAACATTAGAGGAATTCAAGATATTCAAGTCTCCAGAGGAACATGAAACACGCACTTTGAATATTTTTCTCTTGATTGACGATGAGATTATGTTTTCATCTTGGTGAAATAGAAAATAAACTAACAATAACCTAAACCTAACCCTCAACCTAAAGAACGTTAAATAATGTTAAAGAAAATTTGGTCCAATTATTTAACCATTAAATGAATAATATTATAACTACATAAATAAATATTTATTAAATAATTAAATGAATATATAATATTAACTAATTACTAAGAGGATACAGTTGATCCGTATAAAAAACATCATTAAAGATCATAAAACACGTCGATAGAAACATAAGTCTTGGGTTAATCTGGATAAGAGTATGAACATGTTACATAACGGGGTTGCTGGGGAGATTTAAATTTTTGAGGAGATGTTAGTCAATAATCTAGTCAAAACTCTCGTTAAATTTTAAATTTCTAGATCTCCGAGCTTTTTATAAATTCAGAATCTTTTTGGAGGATGGGGTCGGGAAAAATCATGGAAGAAATGATAAAGAACAAAGTTTATGAAAAAAAAGAGAAAAGTTATTCTCGTGAAACTTATTATCAAGATTAGAGTTGAAGGAATGTGGGCAGGGCTACCTTCTTTTTTTATTGGAACTGACGTTTTGTGAAAAACTGGTGACGAACTAGGATGTCTTGATCTTCAAATCGATGATTTTACTATCGTGAATATATTGATTTATTAATTTATTTTACCATATAACTCTTAATATAATTCATGTTGAGAATACTGTTGACCAATTGAATATTTCATTAGCATGATTTTACTTTTTTTCTCTACGATGTTAACATTGCATATACTTTCTCCGCTTTTCAAGAATGTTTCCATTTTAATTTTTCACTATTTACCGGGTAACTTTGACCCTGTTGTAGACACGCAAATTTATTGCCAATGAAATGACGCCACATCTCTATTATTACCCAAAATAAATGGTGGAATCAATTAGCACTCACTTTCAAAATTACTACCCTTAAGCAATAAGTAATAAGGGGACTAAATTGTAAATGAAACCGAACTTATTTACAACCAAGGACTGCGACGAAATGTCACGACATGACATGGGTACAAGTTATCTAGTAAGGCAAATCAATAAGTGTCATTTGTCAAAATGATGCAGCTATCAAGATTCCGAGCTCGACATTTGTCAAATTGATGCAGAAAATAAATAAATAAATAAATAAATAAATAAATAAATAAATAAATAATTAAATAAATTTATTTTCTTCCTCGCTCAATAATTCAGCTCAATGCCTATATAAAAGGATCGCCCCTAGGCATAAAGAAACAATTACATCTTGCAAGAAGGAGATAGCTCTAAAGATCAAGCTGCTGAAGCCCAAACGAATTCATCTATCATCAAGATCATCATCAAGCCCTTTCAAGTTCTTCATAAAGCTCTTCGAAGATCATGATCGAGTTCTTTAATCCAATTAAAGATCTCCATCCGCGTTCTTCAAGACACTCAAAGATATTCAAGCCGTTCTTTGTGTTCATCAAGGCATTCATCCAGTTTATCATCAACATCAAATTTATTCATCCGTTCGATCCAGATCAAGCCTTTAAAGCTCTCGCTCGACATTTTTGTTCTTGATACCTTCATCGCGTTCTTAATCGAAATTGAAGATGCGCAATCGTTCGATACGAGATTGATTTGGGAGGTCCTCGTTCGACCTTTCAGGAGAAGAATCATGGTATTTAATTTCTGTTTAGATATTTACTATGTAAGATTGTAATACACATCATCAAATCATTAATAAAAATATTTGATTCACCAGATTTCTCGCTTTTGTTTCCATTAGCGTAAAATTTTGTGTACAAGTTTTGGAACACCCGGTGGGACATCTCTGCTCCTCATCTCTGTCCTGAAAAAACATAAAAGTATTTATGCTGTCTCCTATGAAGGACTCAGAACTTCCATCACTCAAGGCTGGAGAAGTTGGAGTATGTTTTAGAGGCAATCTATTTATCATGAACATTTATAAAGTCTATCTATTAATTGTATTATCGATATGGAGATATGTTAATATAATGAGTTCTTAGAATACAATTGTTGCATTCTTAAATATCCATAGTCAAAGTATTACAGTTAATTCAGACAACTATAATGCATCGAGACTAGTATGTGCGTATATTGATATCGAGATATCAAGTCTAACACATAGTTACACATTACAAGTAATGGCGTACTAGAGACAAGCCATGAGAAGGCTACATTGGAGCTATGTGAAGTCACAAGTGCTTCTCATAGTGACAATGGTGTTGTGATCCTTAGACTTGAAGTCACTACATTCTTTAGATGTGAATTATCATGTTTTGATGTCGTCAAAACATTACATGGTGATTATTTAAGCTATAATTGGACATGCTATGAAAGAAGCTGAGAGGTGTGAGTGATGTAGATAGGAATTATCCCTTCTACATAACGGGAGTAAATAACCATGACCAATCAATGAGTGAGACTTAGGGAAATGCATGGCCATGCTTGGATAAATAAATACAAGATGTTGATGTTATTTGTTTGTCTATGTCTACTCACAGTTCGAGAAACTATAGATTGGATATAAAAAGTGTGACACTCCATGTCTTGTGTTTAATTTGGATGCAAGAAACGAAGGTATTATGCAAGGCGGTAACATTGGTCACTGAGGTTAGTCAGATTACTAACATTCCTATTACTTTGGTAGCATTGATGTATTACTAGATGTCGCTCAATGTTTGTAATTATATTACTGCCAACATAATTAGGAACCTACAGGGTCACACACAAGAATAGATCAAACTTGATTTAATTACTCATTAGTTGTAATAAAGAGCAATATTTAATTGATTGTACTAAAGTGTTAAATGTGCTTATTAGTTGGAATAATGAGTAAATGTGGATTAGAATGCAAACTAATCCAAACTGTTGGATTCAAGGAAAAGATGAATTCTCTAGCCTATAAATAGGATTCATATGATATGAAATTCAGTCTTAGTACATTCATAACACAAAAATACACTTGCGAGCTAGATATAAAAGAGGAAAAAGAGACAAATTCTCTCCACTACCCTACTGGTTGGAGTGCATCCAACCCTTGTGCGTGTGAAAATTTGTTCGTCTTGTGTGACAAGATCATCCTTCTTCAAAAATTTCTAGCACCATTGGAGAAGAAGTCCAGTTCAGATCTATTCGTGTGGATAATGTGGATGCGTAGTTTCTTCAATCTACGCTTGTGATCGTCACCAGTTAGTTTGACTAAGGTAAACCTTTAATCATTAGATTATGCTTATGTCATGGGTCCTTGGGGGGGTTTTGGCAAATTATCTTTTTGTATTTCCGCTGCGTTTGATTTCCCAAACCCAAACCCAAACAGTGGCATCAGAGCCACTTGTGAAACCATAATCTGATTATGTGTTTCACTGTTTTACTGATTTACGCTTAAATTATAAAAATTGCAAATTCCTGTATTATATGACAAAATTGTGATTTATATATCATACGATCATAAAAAATGTATATGATATAAATATGGTGTACTGTGAAATCGTGTACATGATATATGTAGTGCACTAAAAAATCGTGCATATGATATTCGTACTGTGATTGCTAGGGTTGGGGAAAAGAAGAAAGAAATGTAGGGTTTTGATTCATGGATTGCGCAAACGGAAGCATAATCAAACAAATAACCATGCAAAACCCTCCAAGGATCACAAGTCTAGATGCATAACGATAGTGAAGGTAAGAAATCATAAACACACCTTTGGGTTCTCCTTGATGACTTCAAACGCGAATAGTGTCACGTTCTCTATAGTTGATCCACGCCTAGAGTTGATCCTAGATCTCCAATCTCCTTGGTGCTAGCCCGGAATGAGAGGAGGGTGAAGGAATCACGCAAAACGAGACAAAAGAAGGGGCTCGGCCCTTCCTTTTGGCCGACGGGGTGAGGGGCGGCGGCAAGGGGCGGCGTCGCTCCTTGTTGCTTGCTCTCTCTCTCCTTTGTTCTCTCCCACTCTTGTTATGTTCTCTTTCGAGCATAAGTTATAAGGAAGGAAGGAAGGAGGGTCCTTTATATAGTCCAACAACTCCTTGTTAACTACCTAAAGGACTTATTCTAGTCCTACTAGAATTCAATTTAGTCCCTTCCTTACAAATTAGTCCCTACTAAGTTTGCAAGGGTTTGCAAAGTGATCCTTCTAATTAATTAATCCAATTAATTAATTCCCAAATCTAGTACAACTCTATATAGCGTGTGACCCCATAGGTTCTATCTAGTTGGTAGCAAATCTTTGCTAATATGGAGTGGTTTCTAGCAAAACATCCATTCTAGCCAACTAATAGAATAGTCATCTAGACAACCTTGTACAAGTAATTGTCTCATCCCTTTGCCTCCATATCCGGATTGGACACGAGACATACAAGTCACACTCGTATATCCAATCCCTAGTTTCTCGATCCATGGAATAGCCTTATTCGTGCAAATAACATCAATATCCTATATATTGATTTATTTGAGTCTGGCCAGACATTCTATAAGCACTATCCTTCGAGTGGCCTAGGATATTTTCTCCCGTTATGTGGGAGGGGCAAATCCTCTCTACATCCACTACGATCTCTACGCTTGCTTCTCATTGTATCCAGTACACGCCTTTATAACTACCCAGTTACGGTGTAGCGTTTAACGCTACCAAGATCACAATGATCCACAACTAGAATATCTAGTGACTTCAAGTCTAAGGATGACAATACCATTGTACCCGAGAAGCACTTGTGACTCAACATAACATGTATGTAGCCTTCTCGGTGATGGGTCAATCCAGTGCAACATTCCGTAATGCACACCTATGTGTTGGATCGTGATATCTCCATATCAATCCAACCCCATACTAGTCTATAAATGATTGTCCCATTTAATAATTATACTTGACTAGGGATATTTAAGATAAACAACACGATTGTAAATCTAAGGACTTCATTATATTAAATATCCAATAAATAATAAATGAATTTTTCTAGCCAAATACAAATTCATACTAAACTAGATTGCCTCTAGGGCATCTATTCCAACAGTCTCCCACTTGCACTAGAGCCAATCTGGCGCATCTCGTATGCCCATACTCCTAGTGTGCCCTTCATGCTTCCACTGCGTGAGAGGCTTCGTAAGCGGGTCTGACAGATTATCATCTGTAGGAATCTTGCATATTCGAATGTCTCCTCTATCGATAATATCTCGAATCAGATGAAACTTCCTGAGCACATGCTTGGACTTCTGGTGCGATCTGGGTTCCTTTGATTGCGCGATCGCCCCAGTGTTGTCACAAAACAACTCCACTGGATCCGCAATGCTAGGGACCACACCAAGTTCAAAAACAAACTTTCTGATCCAAACAGCCTCCTTTGCTGCGCCATTTGCAGCAATGTACTCAGCCTCTGTTGTAGAATCAGCCACCGTCTCTTGCTTGGAACTCTTCCAGCTCACCGCTGCTCCATTCAGGCAAAACACATATCCCGACTGTGATCTAAAGTCATATCTATCGGTTTGGAAGCTTGCATCAGTGTAACCCCTTACACGCAACTCTTCCTCACCGCCAAACATCAAGAAAGCATCCTTAGTTCTTCTCAAGTACTTTAGGATGTTCTTGACAGCAATCCAGTGACTCTCACCCGGATTGGATTGGTATCTGCTTGTCATACTCAAGGCATATGACACATCTGGTCTAGTACACAACATGGCGTACAAGATAGATCCTATGGCCGAGGCATAGGGAATTCTACTCATGCGTTCCTTCTCAATCTCATTGGAAGGACAACCACTCTTGGAAAGAGTGGTTCCATGTGACATGGGCAAGAATCCTTTCTTGGAATCTTGCATGTTGAACCGTTTCAACACCTTGTCAATATATGTACTTTGACTTAGGCCTAGCAACCTCTTAGATTTATCTCTATAGATCTTTATACCGAGTATATAGGCTGCTTCCCCTAAGTCTTTCATTGAGAAACACTTTCCTAGCCAATCTTTCACAGATTGCAGCATGGGAATGTCGTTTCCAATGAGTAGTATGTCATCTACATACAAGACCAGAAAAGCTATAGAGCTCCCACTAACCTTCTTGTAGACACAAGACTCATCTTCGTTTCTGATGAAGCCAAACTGTTTGACCACTTCATCAAAACGTCGATTCCAACTTCTAGAAGCTTGCTTCAATCCATAGATGGATCGTTGCAGCTTACAGACTTTGTTGGCTTGCTTTGGATCCTCAAAACCCTCTGGCTGTATCATATACACGTCCTCGAGGAGATTCCCATAAAGGAATGCTGTTTTGACATCCATCTGCCAAATCTCATAGTCGTAGTATGCTGCAATTGCAAGTAGGATTCAGATGGATTTGGTCATAGCGACTGGTGAAAAGGTTTCATCATAGTCAATACCATGAATCTGTCTGAATCCTTTAGCCACCAATCGGCCCTTATAGGTAATCACATTACCATCCATGTCGATCTTCTTCTTGAAGACCCACTTGCACCCTATGGGCCGCGCCCCATCAGGTGGTTCCACCAAAGTCCATACTTTGTTGGTATACATGGATTCCATCTCGGATCTCATGGCTTCAAGCCACTTCTGCGAGTCTGGGCCATTCATGGCCTCCTCATAGATAGTAGGCTCATCATCTATGAGCATCGTGTCACCGGAATCAGTTACGAGAAGTCCGTACCTCTCGGGTTCCTGGCGCACTCTACTAGATCTACGAAGCTCTTGTGTTACCTGAACAGGTGGATTCACAACTGCTTGTGATTCCTGTTCATGTTCCATAATCGGTTCAGTGATTTGTTTTTCTTGAACTTCTTCAAGTTCTACATTCCTCCCACTTGCTTCTTTAGAGACAAATTCTCTTTCTAGAAACACGCCGGTCCGAGCAACAAACACTTTGTTCTCGGTTGGATTGTAGAAGTAGTATCCCATAGTTTCCTTAGGGTTCCCCACAAATTTACACTTATCCGATTTAGGCCCTAGCTTGTCTGATTGTAAACTCTTTACATAGACATCGCAGCCCCAAATCCTCATGAACGACAGTGTGGGACGCCTCCCACTCCACATCTCATATGGTTTCTTCATGACTGATTTAGATGGAACACGGTTAATGGTGAAAGCTGCACTTAATAGAGCGTAGCCCCAAAATGATAATGGAAGATCGGTTTGACACATCATAGACCGAACCATATCCAATAGGGTTCGATTCCTCCTCTCGGACACGCCATTCCATTGTGGCGTTCTGGGTGGAGTGAGTTGGGACACGATCCCACACTCTCTAAGATAGTCGTCAAACTCTTGGCTCAAGTATTCTCCTCCACGATCCGATCGTAGAGCCTTGATACTTTTGCCAAGTTGCTTCTCTACTTCATTCTTGAATTCTTTGAACACTTCAAAGGATTCGGATTTTGCCCTCATAAGGTACACAAATCCATATCTAATGTAATCATCAGTAAATGTAATGAAGTAGACATAACCACCCCTGGCAGGCGTGGCAAATGGCCCACACACATCGGTATGTATGAGCGCCAATTGCTCACTAGTCCTCTCACCTTTCTTATTGAAAGGGGACTTTGTCATTTTTCCCAATAAACAAGCCTCACATGTCTCATATGATTCAAAATCAAATGAGTCTAGCAATCCATCCTTATGGAGTCTAGATACACGGTTCTCATTTATGTGGCCTAAACGACAATGCCATAAATAAGCAGGATTCAAATCATTTATTTTAATCCGCTTGGTATTAATGTTGTAGACAGGATTGCTTAGATCAAGGACATAAAGTCCATTAAATAATTGCGCACTAAAATAGTGAATATTATTCAAATAAAAGGAACAACAATTGTTCTTTATTGAAATAATAAAACCTTCCTTGTCCAAACAACAAATAGAAATAATGTTTCTGCTCATAGCAGGCACAAAATAGCAATTATTTAATTCTAAAACTAATCCTGAAGGCAGAGATAGCTCGCACACGCCTATGGCCAACGCAGCAACCTTTGCTCCATTCCCAACGCGTAGATGTACCTCCCCTTTAGCCAATCTTTTACTTCTCTTTAGATCCTGCATTTTTCGAAAAATATGAGATCCACATCCAGTATCTAATACCCATGATGTAGAGACAGTTAAATTGACATCTACAACAAAAATACCTGGTGGTGGTGGAATCACTATTCCAAGCCTCTTGTCCTCCAGATATTTTGGGCAGTTCCTCCTCCAGTGTCCAGGTTGACTGCAGTAGTGACACTCACCCTTAGTCACGACCTTGGCAATGCCACCAACAGGCTTAAGGGCTTGTTCCTTGGACTTAGCAACTGACTTGCCTTTGCCCTTGGAGGAAGAGGCAAACTTTTTGCCCTTTCCTTTATGCACCATCATAATGGCCTTGCCCTTACCCTTGTTGATGCTCAGTTCAGCCGTCCTCAACATGTTGAGCAAATCTGGCAGTGGTTTAACGATCTCGTTCATGTTATAGTTCATAATGAACTGTCCATAACTCTCAGGAAACGATTGCAACACGAGATCGGTTGCCAACTCTTGGCCGACCGGGAACCCAAGCCGGGCGAGATTCTCCAAGTACCCGATCATTCGGAGTACATGGGGTCCCACCGGGTTCCCTTCTGCCAGATGACATTTGAACAGTGCCTTTGAGACCTCATACCTCTCTACCCTCGCCTGCTCTTGGAAGAGCTGCTTTAGATGTTCGATCATATCGACAGCATTCATGTTCTCATGTTGCTTCTGAAGCTCAGAGGTCATGGTGCAAAGCATTAGGCAGGCCGCATCATTAGCGTCATCAACACGCTTTTGATACGCCTTTAAGGCAGCAGGTGTCTGGTTCTCTGGACCTTCTGGAACATGCTCCTCTATTGCGTACAGTTTCTTCTCTTGCTTAAGAACAATTCTCAAGTTTCTGTACCAATCAAGAAAGTTGGTTCCAGAGAGCTTGTCCTTCTCAAGGACAGATCGTAGGGAATGTTGTGAACTCGATGAGTTGTTTGCCATTTCGAATTCTACAAAAGGAAAATACGCAAGTTTTAGTATTTGTGAATTTTTGACTATATTTAATAATGGCTAGTTTATTAAATATAGCTCCCACTATTTTTCTACGGATTAATAACCCTCAAGATATTAATGCGGAAAATATCCTTATATTTTCTAGTGGGCCAAGATCCATCTTTTCATCTCCTTATGAGCTTGCTTTGGCAAGTCACCCATAATTCGACTACTTCTAGGTAGGAACAATTTCCAATTGCATCCCATATGCAACTCTTGGTTCAATCAGGCAAATAACTCCTTATTTATCCATCCATATGGAAAATCCCAATTGATTGCCTCTAGGTTTCTTAATCAAATTAATAGCCTAGTTGTGTTCAACCTCTTATCTAAACAATTGCACATTGTTACGTGCCATCGCATTCCATCATTATGAACCAAGTCGCCATGCTTTGGCACGCACGAACTTGATAAATAATGATGATAATGAGTGTTTAAATAACGAGAAGGCAAGAACACAATATTGAATTTTTGAGGGATTTTTCAATTCAATTTTAATTGTTTTCGTTGATCAATATCAACTAATCTATCTATTTGAGTTTGGGCACAACTCCAAATAATAGATCCGGGTTGTCTAATTATCTTATTATCCTAATTGCATGCATCATCCATACACCAACCACACAAATAATAAGACAATAAATAAACAACCACAAAACAGAAATTAAACGTGATGTGGATATGGCCTTTTCTAGACTAAGATAATTCCAAGCCAATGGAATTATCTATGAACCCTAAGCAAACACATCTCCATGCGTCTTGATCTTTTGGTCCATCCTTCATAGTCATGTGGAATGCTCCATGCTCCATGCTCCATTCTTTTGCGGCTTCTTTGGCTTTGGGCTTCTTTTCTTCAATCTTGGCTAACAATCTACTTTATCTAGCACTAGCTAATATTTATACTAAATAAAATAAATCTCACAAGTTGAGAAAAAAAAATGGCACGCAGGCCATAAAACCCTAATTAATTATTACAATTAATTGATCAGCTCGCAGGCCGTAAAACCAAACCACAAAATTAAACATCCACATCAAACCACATCCTAAGGCCATATCCAATCACCATGCGATTTGCACATAAACAGTTAAAATCCAATTTTAACGCGCTTGGTCAATTTTAATTGATTTTAGGATTTCTAGGGTTAAAACGGTCCATGGGCCCAACAATCCAATTGCCCGGGCCCAAACAAAGTGAACCATAAGGCCCTAGGGCCGGCCCGGCCCAAAACCCGCAAGCTAGGCCCGCGGGTTAGGGCCGCCCGGCCCCTTAGGGCGCCAATCTTGGGCGGCAAGCAAGGGGGGCGGTCCCCTAGGGGGCCGAACCTCCTTATGGAGGTTGTTTCCAAAACAACCTCCTTGCTTGGAGCCCAAGTTTGGTTGTTTCCTTGTTTTGGGAGAACTCCTTCTTCCCCAAGGATGCCCAAACACTTAGATCTAAGATCCTAAAATTTCTCAAACTCACCAATTCATGCATTCAATGCAAAATTGGGTCTTGTTATGATCTAATTATTGACAAATTGCATCCCATGCTTGATTTGTCTTGTTTTACGCGATAATCAACAAATTAAGGTGTAAAACAACAAGAATGTAACACATAAACTACGTTTATGCTCTATGACCTGTGGCTCTGATACCACTGTAGGGTTTTGATTCATGGATTGCGCAAACGGAAGCATAATCAAACAAATAACCATGCAAAACCCTCCAAGGATCACAAGTCTAGATGCATAACGATAGTGAAGGTAAGAAATCATAAACACACCTTTGGGTTCTCCTTGATGACTTCAAACGCGAATAGTGTCACGTTCTCTATAGTTGATCCACGCCTAGAGTTGATCCTAGATCTCCAATCTCCTTGGTGCTAGCCCGGAATGAGAGGAGGGTGAAGGAATCACGCAAAACGAGACAAAATAAGGGGCTCGGCCCTTCCTTTTGGCCGACGGGGTGAGGGGCCGCGGCAAGGGGCGGCGTCGCTCCTTGTTGCTTGCTCTCTCTCTCCTTTGTTCTCTCCCACTCTTGTTATGTTCTCTTTAGAGCATAAGTTATAAGGAAGGAAGGAAGGAGGGTCCTTTATATAGTCCAACAACTCCTTGTTAACTACCTAAAGGACTTATTCTAGTCCTACTAGAATTCAATTTAGTCCCTTCCTTGCAAATTAGTCCCTACTAAGTTTGCAAGGGTTTGCAAAGTGATCCTTCTAATTAATTAATCCAATTAATTAATTCCCAAATCTAGTAAAACTCTATATAGCGTGTGACCCCATAGGTTCTATCTAGTTGGTAGCAACTCTTTGCTAATATGGAGCGGTTTCTAGCAAAACATCCATTCTAGCCAACTAATAGAATAGTCATCTAGACAACCTTGTAAAAGTAATTGTCTCATCCCTTTGCCTCCATATCTGGATTGGACAGGAGACATACAAGTCACACTCGTATATCCAATCCCTAGTTTCTCGATCCATGGAATAGCCTTATTCGTGCAAATAACATCAATATCCTATATATTGATTTATTTGAGTCTGGCCAGACATTCTATAAGCACTATCCTTCGAGTGGCCTAGGATATTTGCTCCCGTTATGTGGGAGGGGCAAATCCTCTCTACATCCACTACGATCTCTAAGCTTGCTTCTCATTGTATCCAGTACACGCCTTTATAACTACCCAGTTACGGTGTAGCGTTTAACGCTACCAAGATCACAATGATCCACAACTAGAATATCTAGTGACTTCAAGTCTAAGGATGACAATACCATTGTACCCGAGAAGCACTTGTGACTCAACATAACATGTATGTAGCCTTCTCGGTGATGGGTCAATCCAGTGCAACATTCCGTAATGCACACCTATGTGTTGGATCGTGATATCTCCATATCAATCCAACCCCATACTAGTCTATAAATGATTGTCCCATTTAATCATTATACTTGACTAGGGATATTTAAGATAAACAACACGATTGTAAATCTAAGGACTTCATTATATTAAATATCCAATAAATAATAAATGAATATTTCTAGCCAAATACAAATTCATACTAAACTAGATTGCCTCTAGGGCATCTATTCCAACAAGAAAAACTTGATTTTTCATCATGAAGAAGTTCGGCCACCATAAGGGGGAAAGAGAAAAATGTTTTCTCTCTCATAGGGTTCGGCCATGACAATGGCGCCCCCTCCCGTTGTGCGTTGACCCACTTTTTACCTAGTAGACGTAGTTGGTAACTATGAATTTGCCAATTAATTAAATAACGCGTGCTTAAAACTGAATTTTATTTGTCTTATTTGTTATTTAAACGCATGGTGTGTGTATGTGGCCTAGATGTGTGATTTTTTGTCGTGGATTGGTTTTGATAATTTTTGATGTAATCAAAATAAGGCCTGGGTGTCGTGCCTCTCTATCTATTCTAAATTTTTCTCTTCTTATCTAATTCCCCTCGTTTTTGAGGTTTGTACATAGAGTTTTTTAGCTGGATAGTAGAGTTTCTAGATAGATAGTCAGAGGCGATTAATTTCATGGAAGAAACAAAAGGAATAGGTGCACATCGTTGGAAGCTTGGACTTAAAAAAGGAAGCACTTGGAGAGGAGCTTGGCGTTCTTATAGTTATATTGATATTCTCATTGGCTTGGTAATATCTTGATTTCTTGGGGGCCACATCCATGCCATGTTTATATTATTTATGTCTTATTTATATATTATTGTATGTGATGCATGATCGTATGTTAAACAGGATAATAATAAAAGATGGATCTTTCAATCGGAATTGCCTAATCCGTTTGAGTGATCAGTTGATGAGATCAACAAAAACAAGCTAATCCACCAAACTTAAAATATTAAGGTCTTGCCTTCTTTTTCTCGACACTCGTAAAGACCTGAATAAATTAAGTGTAGGCTTGCGAAAGCAAGGTGCCTTGATTTAATGTGGCAAGGCGCGATGACATAAACTAGTAATATTCAACTGCCAAGTGAAAGGTCTAACTTAACTAGGATAATTCAATGGGAGTGAAAGCTTAGAGGAAACTTAATTGGGTACTAACCTATATGATAGATTATGAATAAGGAGTTATTCGCCAAATTGTTCAAAGAGTTACTTTGGATGTAATTGGAAATTGTCTCCTACCTAAATAACTAAGTTTGGGGTTACATGCCAAAGATGGATCAAAAGGAGGTGAAATATGGGTCTTGGCGTGCTAGATGAATATATGATATTTTTCGGTTTTAATGGTGAAGGTCATTAATTCGATAAAAATAGTGGGAGCTAAATTTAATAAAAAAGCCATTGTTAAATATAACACTATAAAACGATTCTCATACTTGCGTATTTCATTATGTGTTAGGTTCCAATGGCATGAAACTCATAAACTCAACTTTAACACTGCGATCTGTCCTTGACAAGCACAAGTTGTCTGGAAACAAATTTCTAGACTGGTAGAGAAATTTGAGAATCGTTCTCAAACAAGAGAGAAAGCTGTATATTCTAGAACAAGAAATTTGTCCTCAACCAGCTGCTAATGCAACTAAAGCCCAAAGGAAGGAACAAAAAAAGATCATATATTATTCTTTGGATGCCTCTTGCTAGCTACCATGAACTCTTAGCTTCAGAAGTAACATGAGAACTTGGAGGCGTATGATATGATCATATATTTGAACAAGTCTTTCAAGAGAAATCTAGGCAAGAATGGTTTGAAGTGTCAAAGGCTTTGTTTAAATGTAATTTTCCTAAAGGAAACCAGTGGAACCTCACGTGCGCAAGATGATTGGGTACATGGAGAATCTTGAAAGGACGGGGTTTCTATTTTGTCAAGAGTTGGCCACTGATCACATGGGTATTAGTACTAGATGTGGATCTCACATGTTATAAATGTGCAGGACCTCAAGAGAAGTAGACCATTGACAAAGGGTGATATAAACATGCGTGTTGGAAATGAGCAAGGGTTGTTGCATTAGCTGTAGGGAGTTATCATTTATCTTTGCATTATGATATTATTCTTGAATTAGGCAATTGTTTTTATGTTCCAGCTATGAGTAGGAATATTATTTCAGTTTCTTGTTTGGACAAGAAAGGTTTTTCTATCACAATACATAAAAAATGTTGTTTATTTATTTTGGTAACATTGCATTACTGTAATGCACTTTTGTCTAATTGATTGTATATCCTAGATCTTGAAATTTCCATCTTTAACATTAACTCTAAGAAATTTAAATATAAAGACATCTCCAGTTCCAGAGAACACGTGGAAGAAAAGTAAATATGGAGAAGAAGAAGTTTAAGCTATCAGTGACAGCTAAAGTTCTAGAACCATCAGTGCACCAAAGCAGCCCACTGGTCCTCGGAAGAAGAAAAGCAAAAAGGACAAGGATGATCAGACTGCTACTTCTAGCAAGAAGAAGTCAGATCAAGTAGCTACTTCCAGGAAACAAAAGGGTGTTCAGATTGATAGTCCAAGAAAGGTGGAGAAGGTAAAGAAAGCTTAGAAATCAGACAAAGAGAAGGAGATACAGATATCAGAAAAAGCCAAAGGGAAGGCTATTCTGATTTACACTGAGAAGGACAAAGCTGAAAAGAGATCATCTTCTGGTAAGAAATCTCATTCTGATCATTGGTTCATCAATGATGCTTCTCATGGAATTTGGTTAGATTTATTTGCCTCTACATCAATTGCTTACTACTAGAATGCTGGATAATATGGATCAGGAGTGTATTAGGAGATTGAAATAGAGTTCAATTTGGAAAATCCTAAACCTCTCTGAGATCACATACCCTCAACTTACCTGACTCTTTTACCTGAATCTGAAACAAGTGGATGCTTTGGGTTTAGCTGTATCATTTAAGATAGCTAGTATTGGTATAGAGTTAGATCACGCTGAATTTGCTAGAGTCTGGGGTTGTCCAAAGAGGTACAATACAGAAAACTACCCTAGCAAGAGTGATGGTATTAGGATGGATAAGGAAGAGTTCTTTTTGCCTAATATAGCCACTACCTCTAGGAAATTAACTCATTCTGTGTTAACTCTTGAAGCCAAAATCTTGTTGACTATCTTGATGAGGGGTGTGATAAAAAAAGAGAATTCTAAGGAATTGGTATATGATAGGGTGTTGTATATGTGATTGGTGGTGCATGGATATGAGATTGACATGCCTAGCATTGTAATGGAACATGTTGTATTGTCGTACCAAGAACAGGAAACATCCTCTACCCTAAGACAACTTCCTCCCACTTTTATTTCACCATCTGGACATACCTGTTGAGAAGGAAGTGTTATTACTACTGGTTTTGGAGTTATAGATGAGAGTCTTTTCAAAGGATTTGACTTGTGCAAACCAGTTAGGGAGAAAGGAAATTCTACTTAGAATTATCTACTGTTGACTTGAAGGCCAAGAAGTTTTCAAAGCCTAAGTCCTTAACCACTCCATTTGCCATACCAGGACTAGTCTCAAGTTCTTCAGAAGCTGGACTTTATTGAAAATAAACTAGATGAGCTAAAGCAGGGACAGTTTAAGCTGAGTACTGAGTATAGGCAGATGAAGTACATGATTGAGAGAATTTTCAAATGCATCAAATTGGTCCAAGTGGAAGAAGAGGATACATAAGCGCCAGAAGGTTTAAGGAAGTCAGGATCTACCAAGGACCTATTTGATGAGCAGAGTACTTGGGATAAGGCTATTGGGGATAAGGATGTTGGATAAAAGGTTGCTTAGGATAAAGAACCTGGTAAGGAAGACAGTATTGACTCAAGGTTGCTACTTAGAGAAGCTATACAGTAGAAGAAACAAAAAGGAAGGGTTCCAGCACTTGTCAACTCAGAACTGTTTAAGGATGATGTGGTGGCTGATGAGCCTGGTGAAGAAGTTGAACAAGAAAAGGATGCAAAGGAAGAGGATCAACAAGAGAATCAGGAATAATAGGAAGAAGAAGAATCAGAAAATGATCAAGAAGGTGTTGCAGGGCCTAAGACAGATGAAGATCCAAAGCCTTTAATCCAGTCATTCTTTCATCTTTTCAAATCCTTGAAAATCCTCTTTTCTTTCAAAACTTCTTTCTATTTTAAGTTTATTGAGTTCTCAAATCCATTGATCCGACATTTTATCACTTTTTAATGAAAGTCAGAAAGGGGGAGAAATTTAGACATATTCTATAGATTTGGGGAGATCTGTTTTTGTATCTATGGATTTTTTTGTGATGAACGGTTAAACTGCTTAGTTAGTTTTGAATTGATTATTTATACTTATTTATTCAAGTATTACATCTGTTGGTATTGCGATTTGTTTTTCATATCTTATATAACTGTTTCTACTATGCTACTAATGTCCATTTTTTTACAGCAATACAGTTCAAAGAGAATAGTTGGTTTTGTCTTCCATCAAGGGAGAGATTGTAAGTTCAAAGTTATTTTCAAATCTTTGAAACTGGTTTCAAAGCCTTGAAAACTTCATAGCATGAATTAACAGGGAGTTCTTAGTCCTATTCATTCTCTAATCTCCTTCACTTGATCATGCTATATAATATGATGAAAGATAAACAAATTTCATGTTATAACATGCTTTGATCTCATCATTATCCTAAGTTTTTTTCTTGGGATTGTTAGCTAACTCTTTATTGTAGGTTTAGCTGAAGTTTCATTATTTTCAGGATTGCAGAATTGGCCTTCAAGGAATGCTTAGTTCTACTCTTATAGAAAGTTGTCAGGACTTACCATAGGCTTGCTGATTGAAGATCAGATCAAAATAATTGAGAAAATCATGCAGCTAGCCATTGGGAGAAAGCTTTTAAGAGTCAAGTATATGCAAGCGGATTTTTAGGGATTTCTGTTGAAGCTTCCGATATAGCCTACAAATCAAATTGACAGAAGTAGACTAATTCAGATAGATTTTTTAGCCCATAGCTTTACACAGAGATTCATAAACTCTCTCGAATTGACAAGCATAATTGAAGAAGATCATTCAATCATTGAACATTCTAGATTCCTGAAGAACACTTAAAGCTTCACTACTTCACTGTCTTCACAGTGTTCTTCATCCAGAGCTTAATTTGTATATAATTATGTTATATTACTTAATCATCTGTTAGAGTTAATTTTTTCAAGAGGAATAATTGGTATTCTTATGGTATCAGTTAGCTAGAGCTGTTACTAGATTTGTTAGGAAGAACCACAGGCTGATAAAGGGTAAGGCAATTATCTTGGCCTGAGATCTAGGGCTTAGCTTTGATAATAAGAAGTTGTTGAAATCCTAGAGGGATCAGATCCCTCAGGTGGGGAGTAGGTCACTTGGGACCGAACTTTGTAACAAATCATTGTGTTCGTTTTCTTGCTTTATTGTTCTTTACTTGTCTTCAAAACTTCTTCAAAATAGGTTTCTATTCAAAGCTTTGAGAAGCTTTAAAAAGCTTTGAAAATACTCAGTTTCTTTTAAACAGTGTGTTTCAGTTTCAAAGCCTTGAAGTGAGTTAAAAGCTTTGAAATACTTCAATTTCTTCTCTTTTTGTTTGAAAACCACACTTTTAGCAAAAGTTGCCATACTTTATTTAACCCCCCCCTTTCTAGAGTATTTGATCCACTAATTGCATATCAGCATACAGTCTTCAGTTTTCTTCTTGAAACCCCACTTGCACCCTATGGGCCAAGACCTATCAGATGGTTCCACTAAATTTCATACTTTATTGGTATAAATGGAATCAATTTCAGATCTCATGGCTTCAAGCCATTTCTGAGAGTCCGGCCCCTTTACGGGCTCTTCATAGGTTGTAGGCCGATCATCACCCAAGAGCAATACACCACCAGGTTCAGTCATGAGAAGTCCGTACCTCCCATCCCCCTAACATATCCTACCAAACTTACGAAGCTCTTGTGTTACTTGAGTAGGTTTCTCAAAAAAATCTTGTGGTTCCTTCTCATGTTCCATCATAGGATCAATTCTTTTTCGTTCTTGAAATTCTTCCAACTTTACAGTACTCCCAATGGGTTCTTTAGAGACAAACTTTCTTTCTAGAAACACACCGGCCCGAGCAAGAAATAATTTGCTCTCAGCTGGATTGTAGAAACATTATCCTTTCAGTTCCTCAGGATATCCCACAAATTCACACTTATCCGACTTAGGTCCGATTTTATCTGACTGTAAACGCTTTTCATAAACCTCGCTACTTCAATTTCTCATGAACGACACACTGGTTCACCTGCCTGTCCATATCTCATATGGCTTCTTCATGACCATTTTGGATGAAACACAGTTAAGAGTAGATATAGTTGTTAATAGAGCGTGGCCCCAAAATGAAATTCCAGGATCAATCTGACTCATCATAGACCGAACTATGTCAAACAGGGTTCGATTCCTCCTCTCAGAAACAACATTCCATTGTGGTTTTCCTGGTGGAGTGAGTTAGGACAAGATACCACACTCTCAAAGATAGTCGGCAAACTCTTGGATTATGTATTCTCCTCCACGATCTGATCGTAGAGCTTTAATACTCTGGACAAGTTGGTACTCCACTTCATTTTTTAGTTCTTTGAACTTTTCAAATGATTCGGATTTGTTCTTCATAAGATACAGAAATCCATATCTATTGAAGTCATCATTATATGTAATGAACTAAAGATAACAATCTCTGGCGGTTGTGGCAAATGGCCCACACACATCTGTATGTATGAGTGCCAATATCGTACTCGTCCTCTCACCTTTCTTCGTGAACGGGGACTTACTCATTTTTCCCTGTAAACAAGCTTCACATGTCTCATATGATTCATAATCAAATGTGTCTAGAAATCCATCCTTATGGAGCCTAGAAATGTGCTTCTCGTTTATGGCCTAAACGACAGTGCCATAGGTATGTTGGATTCAAATCGTTAGGTTTAATCCTCTTGGTATTTATGTTCTAAACGGAATTATCTACATAAAGGATATACAACCCGCTAGACAAAAGTGCATTACAATAATGCATACTATCAAAAGAAATGGAACAACACTTATCCTTTATAATGACGTAAAAACCTTTCTTTTCCAAACAAGAATAGAAATAATGTTCATATAGCATGCACACAATAACAATTGTCTAATTCTAAAATAATTCCAGAAGGTAGAGATAACTTATAAGATGCTACGGTTAATGCAAAAACTCATGCTCTATTCCCAACGCGTAGATCAATCTCTCCTTTAGCCAGTCGTCTACTTCTCTTTAGATCCTGCACGTTTCGACAAATGTGAGATCCACTTACGGTATCCAATACCCATGAAGAAGAGATAGACAAATTGACATCTTTAACAAAGTACATGGATTTGGAATCGCTATTCCAAGCTTCTTATCTTGTAGGTACTTTGAGTAGTTCCTCTTCCAGTTGCCATGCTGACTATAATAGTTGAATGAGCCCTTAGAAATTCCACCAGTAGGCTTCAAGGCAACTTCCTGGGGATTAGAAACTAACTCCATCTTCCTTTTATAGTTATTCGAAACTTTCTTACCTTTCCCCTTATTGACCATCATTATGGCCTTGTGTTTACCTTTATAAGTACTATGTTCAGCAATCCTCAACATATTTAGCAAGTTTGGTAGAGTTTTGATAATCTAATTCATATTGTAGTTCATGATGAACTAACTATAGTCATCCAACAACGATTGCAGGATGAGATGAGTAGCCAACTCTTGGCTGAATGGAAACCCCAACCTGTCGAGATTCTCTATGTACCCGATCATATGGAGTACATGAGGTCCCACTCGGTTTTACTTTGACGTACTAAACTTGAATAGTATTTTGATACTTGATACCGCTCAGGCCTTGCTTGCTCTTGAAAGAGGTGTCTCAAATGTATGATCATATCATACGCCTCCATTCTCTCGTGTTGCTTATGAAGCTCATAGTTCATGGTGCAAAGCAGTAGGAAAGTCACATCAGTAGAACAATATACAATCTTCTCGTGTGCCTTCCTTACAGCCATAGTAGCCTCAACAGGTGGTGCTTTTGGAATTGGTTTCTCTAGATTGTACAACTTCTTTTCTTTCTTGAGAACAATAATCAAATTTCTGTACCAGTCTAGGAAATTCATTCCATAAAGTTTTTCCTACCCAAGGAGATAATGGAAAGATAGTGTCGAGGTTTGTTGATTGTTTACAATTGAAAATCTACACGGAATGAGAAATATACAATGTAGTATCCTGAGAAGTTATTAAATATAGGTCTTACTATTTTTCTCGAATTAACAACCCTCACTATTAATGCGGAAAATATCATATTTCTCCTTGTGAGCCAAGAACCATATTTCACCTCCTCTTGAGCCTGCTTTGACAGTCACCCAAAATTTGGTTATTTAGGTAGGAACATATTCCAATTGCATCCAATGCAACTCTTAGTTCAATTGGGCGAATAACTCCTTATTCCTTATCCATCTCATAGATAAATCCCAATTGCCTTGCCTCTAAGCTTTTATTCCTATTGTAATAGCTTAGTTGTGTTTGACCTCTTACTTCAGAAGTCGCACATTACTTGCTAGTGTCGCCGCGTCACATCATGATGAATTAAGTCGCCATGCTTTGGCAAGCTCGAACTCAATACATATTGATCATGACGAGTGCTAAGCAAGAGAAGGCAAAACACAATATTTACTTGAGGGATTTTTCTTCTCATTTTATTTGTTTATCATATTAACTGATCTACTTATTTGGACTGGGCAATCCCAAATGAAAGATCCAAATGGTTTTATTATTATCTTGTTATCTTTTTGAATGCATCAACCATACATCAAAATAAAACAAGATAAATACCTAAATAAATGTGATGTGGATGTGGCCCAAAAAACAAAGATATTCCCAAGACAATTAGAATATCTATAAGTCCTAAAACAGCACGTCTCAACTGTTTCAACTCTATTCATTCTTTTCCAAAGCCTTGAGATTCTTTATTTCTTTGTGTTATAAATTTAAAAGTTCATTTTTAGAAAAAGTTTTCATACTCTATTCAACCCCCCTTCTAGAGTATTAGATCCTGTATATATACCTGCATTACACACATTCAACAATGGTATTGTTGTCCTTTAACTTGAAGTCACTAGATACTCTAGTTGTGAATTATCATGTATGATATCGTCAAACGTTACACCATAACTGGGTAACTATAAAGGCGATAATCTTACATGATATGAAGGAAGCTAAGAGATGGTAGTGATGTAGAGAGGATTTAACCCTCCCACATAAGGGGAGTATGTGTCAATGGACACTCGATGAGTAGTACTTATAAATGTCTGGTCAGGCTTAGGTAAATCCATGTATGATATTGATGTTATCTATTCGGAAAAGTATATTCCCTGGATAGAGAAACTATGGATTGGATATATGAGTGTGACATCTGTTATTGTGTCCAATCTAGATATTAAGACAAAGGGACAATACAGCATGGTAACATTGGTCATAGAGGTTTGTCTGATGACAGACTATTCCTATTGCTTGGGTAGCATTGATGTGTTGGTAGACACCGCTCAATGTTTGAAATTGTTACTGCTAATGTAATAAGAGCCTGCAGGGTCGGGCACCAAAGGATTAGAATGGATATTGATGTTAATTGTTTCAATTACATATTAACTACTTCCAGTATATGGTTATAATCCACTTACCACCCCCAGTTTTGAACCCTCTTGTTACCACCTCCTGTTTTTTTGCAAACAATTAGCAACCGGGATAATCTCCGTCAAAATGTTTCTGTTAGTTAACCGTTTTTCAGGTTAAATTAGTCTAACTAATTAATTATGCATCTGAAGAACATCATATGACCCTAAATAATATCGCCGCAACACCACCATAAAACCCAGATTCAGGTGACCACACACAATACAGCAAGCCTAAACCCAAAATTTCACGAATACCAGAAATTTGAACCAAAATACCCCAAACAGAGATTCAAAACACCACTGCACTAAATTCAAAAAGACAATTCAATACAAAAGAAAACACCCACTATATTGTGATTAATACGTGAACAAGAAAGGGCCAAATTTTGACTCCCATAATACTGAAATCAGTCGGAGTACAAATTCGAAAATCAACTCAGTATTTGAACCAATCTCCAACCCCACTGGAACTCTCTCCCGAGCAAAACTTGCGGCCAAACCCAAGGAAGCCTGGCCCATTAACAGAAGTATAAGAAGAAGAAGAAGACGACGATGAAGACGATAGTCGGTGGCTATGGTGGGGTGTCTGAGGCTGCGACATTTCAGATCTTGCCACCCTCCGGTTCGTAAGGACGAGAGACGCATTGACTGGGTCGGTCTTCCTCTCATCCTCCTTCATTATCATCTTTTCCTCTTTTCGGTTGGTTTTGTTTCATGCGTTCTTCTACTCCTTATCATTATATATATATTTTTGTTTTCTATTCCTTTTTCTATATTATTTGTTATTTTTATTTTCTTTATGAAATTATATTATTTTTGTACAACTCTACCCCTGTGCTAGTTACTAACATAATAGAAAATTGACCCAATTATTAATTGTGTGCAATCAACAACTGGAGGTGGTAACAAGAACGCTTCAAAAGTGGAGGTGGTTAGTTGATTATTACGCTATACTGGAATTGGTTAATATATAATTGAACCATGTTAATTAGTTGGAATATTTAACAGTTAAAAGAATCATGGATCAAAGTGCAACAACGTGTATATTTAGTTTGACTAAATAGCAATTGGACTAAAAAAACTTAAACCGAGTTTGGATCTAATTAGTAGTGGGGAAGTTTTGTAATCCATAAAGAGTTATTAATTAATAGAAAATTCAAGCCCTAATATTTCATTGGATGAAAAATTAGAGAAAGGAAGAAAGAAAGAGAAAGGCGCACGACCTGAGTGTCGTCTTCTTCTTTGCCCCGCGTGTCGTTTTCTTCCTCGCGTGTGAGGTTCCTCTATTTTGTTTATAGATATTTGCTAGAATGAGATAAACATGAAATAGCTAGCAGGATGGAGAGGAGATCAAAGACCAAATAGACCACAACACGATGAAGACACACAAGCTAGGACGCATGGACTAAATACAGAAGCAAATAGAGATGATCCAACTGAAGCTTCAAAGCTTTGGGATGGAAAATTCTCCAAAGCTATGGAGCAACATGTTTTGAGCTTGCCTGGTTTGCAGAATGAAGGAACAATGCAGTAAAGTAATGAACACAAGGATTTTTACAGAGTTCAGTCACAATTGGCGTTACTCCCTGCCCGAGGGACTTGATCCCTCCAGGATTTGAAAACACTTCTTATTAATCACCCTGATTTATCCATAGATCTCAAGCCTAAGTGAGCTACCTTACACTTATATAGCTTGTGGTTCCCAACCTATTTAGTACCAGCTACAACCTGATGAAACAATAAGACCCTCTTGTTCTTCACTTGAACAACTAACTCTCAAAGTTGGTGAGTGAAAGTTCAATTCAGTTTCAATGTTTCAAAGACTTGAAATAGCTTGTCTATTTCAAGGTCTTGAAATAGCTTTCAAAGCCTTGAAACTGAATATGCTGCGTATGCATGAACTTATGGGGAGTTTATGATTCTGTTTGAACTCCTAAACCCCTGTGCTTGATCTATCATTACTTGATTATGAAAGAAAAAGTATTTTGACATATTTAAAACTATCTAATCCATCTATTTAACTTAAATTTACAGGGAAAGATCATTACCTATTTTGCAGGATTTATTTCCTAACCTGAGTTTTGGTGGGAAGGAAATTCTGAGATGATTTGATTCTATAATCAATCCAATGATTGTAACAGCTTCTCAACATTATTATGAACAAGATCAAATCGTTATCCATGAAGATACTGAGAAACTATCCGTTGGAGAAGACTGTTAGAGAAGTCCAATTTGTTGCCTACAAAATAGGAAAGTTTGTTGCTGAAAATCTTGAAGATTTGCAGATCAAATGAGCTGTATATAAGGAGCTCAGTTTGAAGAATTTGACAGATAAAACAACGGTAAAAATCTAGAGACACTCAAAATACATTCAAGTATTGTCAAGCAACAAAGAAGCAGATTATTCTCTCCCAATCCAAGCATTTGAAGAACACTGCATTATCATTGCAGTCCCACTCTCTGTGTTCTTCAATTCTGAACTCTATTTGTATATCATTCTTATACTAATTTTGTGTACATTATGAAGGATTGTTCAAGGTGAAAAATAGAGAATTCTTAGTAAATCAAATAGCTAGAGCAGGTACTAGATAGGTTAGTGAGAACCAAAAGTTGTAACAGAGTATGGCATCTATCTGTGCTTGAGATCGAGGGCTTAGCTGTTGATTAATAACAATTGAGTTGAAAATCCTACAGGGAGGAGATCCCTGAGGTAGATACGTATGTCCAAGTGGACTGAACTCTATATATCCCGTGTCTCTTGCATTTACTTTCAAGTTTCATACTTAGAATTTTTGCAGCATTCAACACAGTTTCATTTCAAGGGTTTGAAACTCATTTTAAGGCCTTGAAACAAACTTATTCTTTTCATACTTTAACTATTTTCATTCCAAGGGCTTGAAACTCATTTCAAGGCCTTCAATCTCTTTACAAATCTCTTGAAACCACTACTCTTGCAAAGTTTGGCAAAAGTCTGCATACTCTATTCACCCCCCCCCCCCCCGCCCCCTTCTAGAGTATTGATCCTGTATTTTTAACCTACTGTACACCCCTTCAATTGGTATTATAGCTTGTATCACTTCATAGATTTAAGGGTAAAAGACAAAAACCACCCCTTAGTATGGGGTATTGATAAATCCGTTTTCGGATTTATTTTATTGCTTATTTTTCTACATTTCGTATGCTCATCATGGAGAATTTGCGTCTTTTCGAGTAAATCATGCTTTAATCGTTGATAATGAGTTCATGAGCTATGAATGTGAAGTCCGGGAGTTTTCTACATCATGTTACATGTTTTTTATCCTATTTTGTCACATTTGATCTTCGCGGGGTGTTTGTGTTGTGTTTTTCAAGAACGGAGCACGCGAGGAGCAAGTGGATAGAGGAAACGAACTTCGGAAACTAAGGCGAGCTCGAGAATTGGGAAGGAAAGATAGAGAAAATGATTCGAATGCTAGAGAGGCACATGACAAGATGTTACGGGCATTGAGCATGTGGATAGCTCAAAATGGAGGACCAAGTGATGGGTTGATGCTCAATAAGTGATTTGAAAGTATGCGCTACGAGGGGACGAAGTTCCGATTCTTGCCAAGTTCATGGGAGGTCGTATGACCTCACTCAGAGGTCGCACGACCTGAGAAAGTTAGGACAAAGAGCAGTATAGTTGGAAGGAGGTCCTGCAGGACCTGATCAGAGGTCACAGGACCCGGTGTTGATTTGCCTGAGGTCGCAAGACCTCAATCTCAGGTCGCAGGACCTGCGGGTCAGAAGGCAGCAAGCAGCGAACATGGACTCAGGTCCTGCAAGACCAATTCAGAGGTCACACAAACTCCTCTTTCCTTTTCCAGAGGTTGTACGACCAGGAAGGGAGGTCGTGCGACCTGGGTCTGGCCAAAATTTTCTCAACTTTGCGGGAACTTTTTGTAATTAACTCTAATGAGTCCCAAACACTTGGCAATGTATTTTAGACTGGTTTAGGTCATTTTTGAGAGGGGAGACGGGACAAAAAACGTCGTCGGAGCTTTGGGGGAGCTTGGAGCAATCCGAAGCCATTCGTTTGCTTCATCTACTTTCTCTTCTTCGTAGTTTTGTGTTCATGATCATGAAACTTGCTAGTTTGGTCATGATTTGTAGTAGATAAGTACTTATTTGCTGGGGATTCCTTGTTGGAAAGCTAGGGTTTGCTTGAATGGATGTTTTGATACTTTGATTCGTTCTTTGGATTAAAATTATGCGTTCTCCTGTTCTTATGATTATCTTGTGTATGAATCTTATTGTTCTTGCAAGTAGCTAATGCTAGGACATATCTAATTAGAACTTGTGTGGTAACTCCATGAGAGATAGTTGGTAAATCAAGATAATCACTTAGTCATATCATTATCACGTAACTGGGTAGTGTTAATTAGGATCAAAGAGTAGATTAAAGCACAATAATGCATGCTTATAATTGAATTAGGCTTGGTAACTCGGTCTAAATTGATCATAGGTGTAGGCAAATTGATTGGTAACTCGGTAGTTTGTAGGGTGCTCGATTGATAAGAGTAGCGTATTTGCGTTCCAAAGATCAAGACACCACTCCTAGCATCCTTAGTGGTCCACAAGTAGAATTCCCAGCACTCGTCTCTCTTATAAGGAACCCCCTTGCAATTCTTGTCTTCGTTAGTTGTGAAACTCATAAATCAATTGAGATATTTGTTCTTTCTTTTTAGTTGACTTAGTAAAATCACTCAACTCTTACGACTTGCCCACATAAGGTTAGGCATAATAACTGATTTAACAAAAGTCTCTTGGGTTCGATAACCCGGATTACCGGATTACTACTGCACTGAAAACTATACACTTGCAGTTGGAGCGTGTCAAGTTTTTGGCGCCGTTGCCGGGGACTTCGGTTTAATTAGTTAGAATTATTAGATTTAGGGAATTTTTTTTGTTATTTTCTATTCTTCTTACCTCACGACATTACTTGAGATTTTATGTGTGCAGGCATTGAACTCTAAGCATGGAGGATGAGAAACATCGCCGTTTTGCGAGCATATTTGAAGCATGCAACCTTGCATATGAGCAATTTGTGAAAGAGTGCCATGTGAATGGCATTAGAGAGAGGGTAGCCATGGAGATACAACGTTATTCCCTTCAGCCTAATGACTCAACGCCTCCCACTAAGTTACTCTTCTTCCTTGGTTGCATGCTTGAGGAGATGATTCCTAATGTGGAAGAATGGCGACAACGAGCAACAAGAATGGGAATGGAGACAACACACATGGACGCACAATTTGTTCTCCATTCAAATCAAGAGGATGCTCCAAACTTTCCAATTCTTAAAGAAGAGGATGATGAGCCATTGTGCATCTCCAGTTTTCCAAACATAGAATCATGGCTCGAGTTAAGTATGAGGGTCAAGCATGATGAAAATTTTGGTGAGATTGATGGAATTCTTCATAGAATTAATATTGATGATCTTGACTTTCCGGTTGCAAATTTGTTGGAGCCTCTCACGTTTGAGCTCATTGAAGATACAACGGGTGTTTCAAACAAAGGTGATGAAGATACTCAAAATTTCATACTTTATGAGTTTTCGCTTGAAATTTCAATGAAGATATTACAAATTGAGAAAACGGGCAAAGAAGGCGTATATCGATTTCCACTACATGGGATACTTGAGCTTATTGTTTAAATCGTTATGATGACGATTCTCATGAATTGGAAGCACAGAAAGAAGAAATTTTTTCAACCGTCTTGTACAATTTTGTTGTGCCATACGCATCCCATGCATGCTTACTTGAGAAGAGACAAAGGGAGAAGCGATGGTGGAAGAAGAAAAAGTGGAGAGAAAAACCGCCTTAATCATATTTGAGGTAACTGGGTCGGGTCGTCGACCTTAAATTACAAGGCGCTTGTTGGGAGGCAACCCAACCTATTAATTGCATTAGTTTAGGGAGTGCATTTTAATACAGTTGTGTGGTTGTTTATTATTTTATTTGGAGAGATGAGAGAGAGGGACTAATGATGTTTCCAAGTGGTCCCGCTTATGGGGTCAAATCAATACGTTCTAAGAAGAAATATTTGAATATCAATCTCATCGATCTCATAAGAACCATACCAAATCCCATCAATCGACATATTTGAGCAGGATATGGGAGAGTCTACCCCGGTGTGCTATGGCAGACATGACCTTTATGGGGACTCATGCATGCGAGTTGGGGATTCTCCAAGACACAGATTTTAGGAGAGGAGGGCAGTCTACCCCGGTGTGCAAGAACACACTGACCGTTGGGAGCATGGTGGTGCCACTACTGTGCTTGGGGACTGCTTGGCGTGATTTCTTCCCCACCCTTGCGTGGTTGTGAGTATCTTTTTCTCTTGCTAAATTTTGTGTTTCTTTTATATAAGTATGTCATGCTCCATCTCATCTACTAGCCTACACATTGATTGCTGAGTCTTCTTGCATACTCTCTAAATTCGTTGAGGAAAACGAAGCATTCAGTGTGGGGGTGATTTATCTGTTTGCTAGCCAAAGTGTCTTGCATAGCCAGTTACATGTAGGATGTGTTTAGGTTGTATTGTGATTCAGTATTGTAGTTTTCGTTATTTTTTACTTATATTGTAGGATAGATTTACATACGGTTTGCACCTTTACGTAATTGAGTATACCCACAAAAATTTTAAATTGTAGAGTCATTTTTTTTTTCGTGTCAAAGCCTTGCATATAGAGTTAGGATATTATGAAAAAAAAGTTGAAAATTGAAAATTTGAGAAAAGCAAATTGAGAGAAGCACAGACTTTGATGATTTAGTGAGATGTGAACACTTTAGGCATAGGGCGTGAATTTTGACCGAGAATGACACTTTTAGTTCCCCATAGTAAGTATAGAGAGAATCTCATTACGGGAATGCCTACCTATTTTTGAACTAAATGAAATTTTAAAAGCTCAAGTGTGTTGTTTTTCTCTGAAAGAGTTGAGCTTGGTGTGAGCTAAACAAGCCGAACGTTCATGTTGTCCGTCTTAGGTAGTCGCCAGCCCGCCTCGTAGTGGCACACAAACAGCTGTGCGAGGATGTGTATTAGAGCACTCACTACTTTTTAGATCTTACCTTGTAGGACCACTAGATAACCCTAATTGATCCTTGGAATCATTGTTAGCCTCTATGACCTAGGGAGACTATTCTTGGCCTTCATCATATATCGTTTAGAATTACCTTTCTAGAGCGTCACGAGGGAGTAGTAGTTGAGGGGGTTCGTTGAGGGAGTGCTTCATTTCACATTTATGTGAGTCCTATTGTTCGCATGTGCTTCATTTGATATCTTCGAGGGGATGGGAGGGTGAGTGAGTTGGCTTGCACACTAAGGTGTGGAAGTGTTCCATGTCATTACACCATGGAAACAGTAGTGGAGAGCCTAAGTGCGTGACGTCTTATCCGCACAAAAATGGGATTGGTTGTTCTTGATTGGTGGAACGTGCTAGGTACTGGATTTCTATCATCTTGGTGTAGGAGGTTCGGTTGGATTAGGCACGTGACATATATCTTATTTGACTACTTGAGAGGGGGATATGGCTGCAATCTAGTGTGGGGGTGTCGACAATTGACTACGGACATAGAGATTGTGCATTGACGACTCCACCCCCATACACGCTTTGACTTTGACAGTTTGTGGCATCGCGCTTCATGGAGTTAGGGGGAGATGTATTATTATTGTGATATACATTCATGGATTTGTTTATTTCCTTTCCCTGACATGATTAATATTGCTTGATTCTTGAAGGAGGACCACTCATATTTAGTAGATTGTATTGATATTTGATTGAGAGAAAGAAAACAAAAGAAAAAAAAATATATATTAAAAAAAATAAAAGAGAGAAAAAAGGAGTGGAATAAAGAAATATTACAGTTGTGCTTATTGGAAACCGAGTGGTGAAAGTTCTTGTTCCGGTTCAAGATTGATTGATTTTGCGTACGCTTCGCTTTGATGGCCACGAGATTGACATGGTACCGGGGTTTGAGCGGATCGAGGGCCGGAGTCGGTGACATTCGGGTTGTGGATTCCTATCATCAGGGTGAGGGTTTGTGAGATGCAGGTTTTAATGTGAGGATGTGACGCTTTAGGACTTATTACTTCATGATTATCCTTTTGTCCCTAAGCCTCAACATTTGAAACCGTTAGTGGAATAGGAGCTCGGACTATGAACGTGGCTTAACCTTGGTTAGCATCTTATTTTATCAGCACACATGAAGAGGTAGATTGTTCTTCATAGAAAACTTAAGCTCTATATAGTAACTATGGGGATTTACTTGTTGTCGAGTTTAGTTGCGGTTCACACCTCTTGCCTAACTTTTTCATCATCCATGAGCACAGGTCTATGTGTATTAAAATTGCCTGATCTCACAAAATGTATACAATTTGTGTTTTATGTTTTAAGATCGAGTCTAGATTTGCATTTGCATCATCTTGCTGCATTGTAGTGTCGCGAGTCATGTTAGAATCGTTTAAGTAATGTTGGCTAATAGACATTTAGATGCAGTAGATGAGACTTTGCTCGGGACGGAGCACGCGAGGAGCAAGTGGATAGAGGAAACGAACTTCGGAAACTAAGGCGAGCTCGAGAATTGGGAAGGAAAGCAAGAGACAATGATTCGAATGCTAGAAAGGCACATGAGAAGATGTTACGGGCATTGAGCATGTGGATAGCTCAAAATGGAGGACCAAGTGATGGGTCGATGCTCAAGAAGTGATTTGAAAGCATGCGCTACGAGGGGACGAAGTTCCGATTCTTGCCAAGTTCATGGGAGGTCGTATGACCTCACTCAGAGGTCGCACGACCTGAGAAAGTTAGGACAGAGAGCAGTATAGTTGGAAGGAGGTCCTGCAGAACCTGATCAGAGGTCACAGGACCTGGTTGAGATGTGCCAGAGGTCGCAAGACCTCAATCTCAGGTCGCAGGACCTGCGGGTCAGAAGGCAGCAAGCAGCGAACATGGAATCAGGTCTTGCAAGACCTATTCAGAGGTCACACGACATCCTCTTGCCTTTTCCAGAGGTAGTACGACCTGGAAGGGAGTTCGTGCGACCTGGGTCTGGCCAAAATTTTCTCAAACTTTGCGGGACCTTTTTGTAATTAACTCTAATGAGTCCCAAACACTTGGGAACGTATTTTAGACTGGTTTAGGTCGTTTTTGAGAGGGGAGACGGGAAAAAAAACGTCCTCGGAGCTTTGGGGTAGCTTGGAGCAATCCGGAGCCATTCGTTTGCTTCCTCTACTCTCTCTTCTTCGTAGTTTTGTGTTCATGATCATGAAACTTGCTAGTTTGATCATGATTTGTAGCATATAAGTACTTATTTCCTGGGGATTCCTTGTTGTAAAGTTAGGGTTTGCTTGAATGGATGTTTTGATACTTTGATTCGTTCTTTGGATTAAAATTATGCGTTCTCCTCTTCTTATGATTATCTTGTGTATGAATCTTATTGTTCTTGAAAGTAGCTAATGCTAGGACATATCTAATTAGAACTTGTGTGGTAACTCCATGAGAGCTAGTTGGTAAATCAAGATAATCACTTAGTCGTATCATTATCACGTAACTGGGTAGTGTTAATTAGGATCAAAGAGTAGATTAAAGCACAATAATGCATGCTTACAATTGAATTAGGCTTGGTAACTCGGCCTAAATTGATCATAGGTGTACGCAAATTGCTTGGTAACTCGGTAGTTTGTAGGGTGCTCGATTGATAAGAGTAGTGTATTTGCATTCCAAAGATCAAGACACCACTCGTAGCATCCTTAGTGGTCCACATGTAGAATTCCCAGCACTCGTCTCTCTTATAAGAAACCCCCTTGCAATTCTTGTCTTCGTTAATTGTGAAGAAACTCATAAATTAATTGAGATATTTGTTCTTTCTTTTTAGTTGACTTAGTAAAATCACTCAGCTTTGCGACTTGCCCACATAAGGTTAGGCATAATAACTGATTTTACAGAAGTCTCTTGGGTTCGACAACCCGGATTACCGGATTATTACTGCACCGACAACTGTACACTTGTAGTTGGAGCGTGTCCGGTATATACAAAAACATCCATCGTGTCCAGGAATATACAAAAAGACCCTCGGAGGGGACGACAGTTAGACAAATACCACCCTCTGTTAATGTCAGTCAGTTGGGGGGGGGGGTGCAATATGACTTTTTTATGACCATTTTGCAACTCTTTCTGTTTTGTGTTTGTTTTGTTAATGTTCGTGGTGTTCTTGGTCAGCACCACCACCACCACCACTGATTCGCCATCGCCACCAACAACGCCAAGAAAAGTTAAATATGATTTTTTTAAATCCTCATAGCCAAGAAAAATTACTAAATCAAGAAAACAAGAAAAAAAAAGTTCCAACTTTTAAGGTCACAGCAGCATCCCCGACGCGACCACCACCAACAACACAAACAAGTCACAACCAACACCCTGCCAAGCTGACCTTAACCCAAGTCAACCATTTTTCTCCTCCTTCACTACCACCACCACCACCACCACAACCAGAAGCACAACCATCACAATCACCATCACCATCATCATCACGACCAACAAAAACAACAACAAAAAAAGCACCCAGAACCTAATCTGAGAACACATGCATCAACCAAAACTCATCAATTTTGACCTCTAACTTCTCATTTTCAACCACTCATCGGAACATAGACTAGGAAAACTCAGCCGTCGTAGTGTTCACCTCCTGTAACCACCAAATAAGCACCAAAACCCATCAAATTCTAGTCCATGGAAGGGGTGGTATGCCAAGAACACATCGATGTGGTCAGGAGGTTATTAATCCCAGATATGGGTTGTCGTTCATCAGCCAGAGAAGAGAAAAAGAGAAACTTAGCAGTGGTGGTGATGGTTACGGGGTTATTCCTCGCGGACAGGGTCGTCGAAGACAAAGCAATCACCTCATTCAATTGATTACGAGAAATCCCAATTCCTTCAGCTCCTCATCTCCATCTCCAAAAACCAGCGGAGCCACGACGGCTGCGCTACCAATCAAGCGGCGGATCTCTTCAATCGGGTCGTCCACCTCTGGGAATATGTCTTCGCCGTCCTGGCAGAGCTATGTCGAGGAATTGACGAATTGGGCTACGCGCTTCTAGGCTGGTCGGAGCTGAGGAGAATCCTCAAAGAATGCGGCGTGGTGACCCGAATCGAACCCAACCCTTCTTTCACCAGAGAGGAGTGAAGAGATCTCATCACTCGGAAGAGGTTTGATACCATTTTCGGCGTACCCCGGTGAAGAACCTCGTTACCCATCAAGATGTAGTTGAATTTGGTTTGTGGGTGGAAGGGTTTGCTGTTGTTGACAACCCACCTTCAGGCGAATCTGATGTCGGCAAGTGCAGGGATGTCGCCGTGGGGAACGGACGGAGAGGATGATTCTGGTGCCGTCGAAGGGGGAGAGAAGGTGGGAGGCGGCTAGGGTTAGGAGAGTGAGAGAGAGACGGATGAAGAGGGAGAAGAGAAAGAGAGAGAAAGAAGAGATTGTAGAATGGATGGATAAGGAGAAGAAAAGACTTATATTGTAGGGTAATCTCTTTCAATTTGAGGGTAAAATGGTCCTTTAAGGATTTCCGTCCATTCCCTTTAGCTTCCGTCCATTGACAGGGGTGGTTTTTGTATATCCCTGAACACGAGGGGTGTTTTTGTATATACCCCATACTCAAGGGGTGGTTTTTGTCTTTTACCCTAGATTTAACCATCTTGTGATTATGAGTACTGTAGGTGATGGTGGTTTCTCACAGGGAAGAGCTGCTAACAGACCTCTTCTCTTCTGTGGAGACAATTTTTTCAATTGGAAAGCTTTGATGAATATGTTCATTATTGATCAAGATATGGAACTTTGGACTATCATATAGAATGGTCCTCACACTTTATAGACAGAGAAGGATGGGATTAGAACTCCCAAATATGGAGACTCTCTTTTTTCATATGAGTTAGAGCAATTTTCAAAAAAATTAAAGGTATGAATCTCTTATACTATGCTGTGAGTGTAGATGAGTTTAACAGGATCTCAGGTTGCACGACTGCTAAGGAGATTTTTGATAAGCTTGTGGTGACCTTTGGAACCAGCCATGTCAAGCAATCGAAGATCAGCATATATCTCAGGCAATATGAGCTATCCAAGATGAATCGAGATGATTCAATCAGGGACATGTTCAAAAGATTCACTGTTATTGTCAATAACCTTCATTCTTTGGGAAAGCACATTTCCAATGAAGAAAGGGTGAGGAAGATTCTAAGAATTATTCCAAAGGCAAAATGGGAACCAAAGACTACTGCTATTAAAGAAGCTCAAGATCTCTCATCACTCCAACTTGATGACCTACAAGTAAAGCTCCTTACACAGGAAATATCCATGAATGAAGTTGATGGAGAACTACCAGAAGGTGTCAAGAATTTGGCTCTCAAGGCTAAGGAGAATGAGACATTTCAAAGCCTTGAAACTGAGGATGATGATGAGGATCCAATTTTTTTGGTTTCCAAAGCCTTGACCAGAATTCTTAAAATGAAGAAAAGATTTGGAAACAAGGACTTCAACAGAGATAAAAATAGATCCTCCAGTAGCAAAGACTATAAAGGTAAATATTCTTCACATAATAATAAGCCCTGAAGTCATGAATTGCTTTGAGTGTGGTGATGCATGACACTTGATCAGAGACTGTCCACACACGAAAAGCAAGAAATTTCAGAAGAAAGATCATGATAGAAGAAAGAAAGCTTTGATAGCTACATGGATTGATTCAGGCACATCAAGTGACTCTGAATCTGAAGAAAAACATGCCAATCTATGCTTTATGGCCAAGCATGAAGAAAGTTCCGAAAAGAAAAATTGAGGTAATGGTAAACTACTTAATTTCAAAACCAAGAGAATCCATCTCTGAATACTTTAGAGCAATGCTTTTAAATGTAGAGGACTATATAAAAGAAATTATAGTTTTTAAAGAAAAAGTTCATGAGCAAGCTAAAGAAAATTTACATCTTGTTTGTCTAAATCGGAATCTTGAAACTCTCAGAACAAAACTGACATTGATTTCAAGGACTGGGAAACCAATTTAAAGTCTGTCACTGAGAACTCACTCTCGAGTGACAGCATTGTTAATCTAAGACATCAAGTTGATGAATTGGATAAACAAAAGACTACTCTGAGAAACTTCAAGAATCTGAGTTGGTCAAAGCAAAACTTGCTGGCTCAGAACACAACTTGATCTTGATTCTTGGAGGTAGCTTAAAGTCTGTTCACGAAACTAGTATTGGATATAATCCGAACTTTCCAAAGAAAAAAAATAAAAGATTTTTGAAAGCTGGAAGTAAAACATCTCCCAAGTGCCGTTACTGCAATAAGATTGGTCATGTTAAGATGACTTGTCCTTTTAGAAGAAGAGACCCTCACGTAATGAGGAACACTTTTCCCTTCCAACTCAAAGGACAAGTTAGACAGATTTGGGTTCCTAAAGGGGTTAGACCACCTAGCATGGTTGACCCTAAATATGAATCTAATTTCAGCACTTGGTCTAACAGCTGGGTAAGGCATTGAATGGGGTTTGCATGGTGTCACCGAGATTAAAGAGAAAAAATGGTTTATGGATAGTGGTTGCTCAAGACACATGAGTGGAAAGAGATCTCTATTCTCAGAACTGAAAGAGCAATAAGAGGGATCAATTACACTTGGTGACAAAGGAAAATGCAACATTCTTGGTATTGGTAAAGTTTGTACCTATTCAGAAAATTCTATTTCTGATGTATATCTAGTCGATGGCTTGAAATTTAATCTTCTTAGTGTATCTCAACTTTGTAACAATGGAAACAAGGTTATTTTTGATAAAGAGAAATGTGTGTTACAGAATGAGAAATCGGGCAACTGCATCCACACAGACTCTAGATCAAACAATGTTTATACCTTTCAAACTAACAAAGTTGCAGGTGAAAACTTGAAGTGTCTTAAGGCCATGAAAGAAGATTCAAAGCTTTGGCACAGAAAGCTGGAACATATTAGCTTGAATACCTTGAACAAGTTAGTCTCCAAGAACATATTAAGAGGCTTACCCACTATCAAGTTCAAAGATGAAGAAGTATGCAAGGCCTGTGCACAAGACAAGAAAACGAGAAGCTCATTCAAGCCAAAGAACTTTGTAAGTACTACTAGACCCATTGAACTATCACATATGGATATCTATGGTCCTATGAGAACTCCAACTCCAAAGGGTAAGAAGTACATGCTTGTTATTGTAGATGTTTTTTTCTAGATATACTTGGGTTATGTTTCTTAAAGAAAAATCTGAAGCTCTCGCTGAATTTTCAAAACTTTATAGAGAACTTAAAACATTGAAAAACCTACATATTGCTTCCATAAGAAGTGATCATGGTAGAGATTTTGATCAACTTGAGTTTGATATATTCTGTTCTACGCATTGCATCTCTCACATCTTTTCTGCTCCTAGAACTCCTCAACATAATGGAGTAGTTGAAGAAAGAACAGGACTCTTGAAGATATGTTAAGAATAATGCTTCTATAAAACAAGTTGCCAAAGTACTATTGGGCAGAAGTTGTGAATACAACAAACTATATTCTTACAGGTGTTTGATCAGACCTATTCTGAAGAAGACCCCCTATGAGCTGTTCAAAGAAAGAAAGCCAACCATTTCTTACTTAAAACCATTTGGTTGTACTTTTTTTGTCCACAATAATGGTAAGGACAATCTTGGTAAGTTTCATGCAAGAAGTGATGAATGTATTTTCTTTGCATTTCATAGACAAGCAAATCCTATAGACTCTATAATAAGAGAACCAAACTTGTTGAAGAAAGCATTCATGTTATTTTTAATGAAAGCTATGATGGTTCTTTGAGTGATGGTTTTGCAGATCTCATTCGGAACAAGCGTGATTCAGACATTGAAGAAGAATCCTCAAAAGGATTCAAGGAAATGTCACAGGAACAAGACATGCATTTTCAAGGCCTTGAAAATTCCTGTCTTGTTCCTATTAAATTTCCTTGGATCCTTTTGAGGATTCTTCTTCAGTGTCTGAAACTAAGGTTCAAAGGCTCGAAACAGAATCTCTAGAGAAAACACGAGAACAAGCTACTACTTCAAGTTCTCAGAGACTTGAGAAGAAAACTGGTGAACCTAAACGATGGAAACAAAGAAAGAGATTCAAATATCTCTTATCTCATCCTGCTGATAACATTATTTCTGATCCAACCACTTGTACACAAACCATATCACAGTTGAAAAAACTTTGTGCTTTTAATGCTTTTATTTCTCTTGTAGAGCCTAAAACTGTGAAGGAAGAATTACAAGAAAGAGACTGGATCATAGCATGCAAAGTGAACTCAATCATTTTGAAAAGAACAAGGTCTGGAATCTAGTTCCTCCACCAAGAAATCAATCTGTCATTGGCACCAGATGGGTATTCAGAAACAAGTTCGATGAGAATGGAAAGGTAATCAGGAACAAAGCTAGACTAGTAGCTCAAGGCTACGATTACGAAGAAGGTATTGACTATGAGGAAACTTTATGTCATCAATACCTTGAAATAGCTTTCAAAGCCTTGAAACTGAAAATGTTGTGTATGCATGAACTTAGGAGGAGTTTCTAATTTTGTTTGAAATCCTAAACCCCTGTGCTTGATCTATCATTACTTGATGATGAAAGACGAATTATTTTGAACACCTTAAAACTATCTAATCCATCTGGTTAACTTATTTTTGCAGGGAAAGATCATTACCCATTTTACAGGATTTATTTCCTAACCTGAGTTTTGCAGGGAAGGAAATTCTGAGATGATTTGATTCTGTAGCAATCTAATGATTGTAACAGCTTCTCAACATGATTATGAACAAGATCAAATCAGTATCCATGAAGGTACAGAGAAACTATCCGTTGGAGAAAACTGTTAGAGAAGTCAAAGTTGTTTCCTACAAATAGGAAAGTTTGTTGTTAAAAATCTTAAAGATTTGCAGATCAAATGAGCTGAATATAAGGAGCTCAGTTTAAAGATTTGACAAAGAACACAACGGAAAAAGCTAGAGACAATCAAAAATAAATTCAAGGATTTTTCAAGCGACAAGAAGAAGATCATTCTCTCACAATCCAAGCATTTGAAGAACACTACACTCTCATTGCAGTCCCACTCTCTGTGTTCTTCATTTCTGAACTCTGCTTGTGTATCATTCTTATACTACTTCTGTTAAAATTCTAAAGGATTGTTCAATGTGAACAATAGATAATTTTTAGTTAATAAGATAGCTAGAGCAGGTACTAGATAGGTTAGTGAGAACCAGAAGTTGTAATAGAGTAAGGCATCTCTCTGTGCTTGAGATCTAGGGCTTAGCTGTTGATTAATAAGAATTGAGTTGAAAATCCTATGGGGAGAAGATTCCTGAGGTAGAGACGTAGTTCCAAGTGGAGTGGACTCTATACATCTTGTGTCTCTTGCATTTACTTTTCAGTCACAAACTTAGAACATTTGCAACATTCAAAACAGTTTAATATGAAGGGTTTGAAACTCATTTCAAAGACTTTAAATAAACTTATTCTTCTGTTTACTCTAACTGTTTTATTCCAAAGGATTGAAACTCATTTCAAGGCCTTGAATCTCTTTACAAATCTTTTGAGACCACTACTCTTGAAAAGTTTAGCAAAAGTCTGCCTACTCTATTCAACCCCCCCCCCTTCTAGAGTATTGATCCTGTATTTCTACCTAGTGTACACCCCTTCAGTGACGTTCAATATTACTTAAGAATATTACAATGGAAGCACAAATAAGAGCACATAATACAAATAAGTAGTGAATACTTAGAAGTGTTCTTCAGTTTTGGGATGATTTGTTATTGTTCAGCAGTTGAATCCTTGCTGGATTTGAAGAGTATTATGTGTTTTTCTCCCCACGAATGTAGAACCCTTCTTTTCACAGTGATAAGCCCTCTCTATGTGTCTCTTTATCATTAGGAATCCAAACTTCCTTTAAACACGGACTGTTGTAACAACGTGAGAGATTGGAGGAACAAACTTCCATAAGATCCTCTACCTTTAACATCCTCTTTCAACAACTATGTTTCAATAGCTTTTCAGATTTGTTTGAAGGGTTTCAACGACGAACAACCCTGCAACAACTCAATCACAAGATCACACAAAATCCAGATAATATATCATTAAGAATGTTGACTGCTTGGCCTATCAGTTTCGCCAATAAATCGAGTTAATAATATCTAGATTAATCTCCATATTAGTTTCCAGATAAATAACTTGTTATAAATAATAATAATAACATGATCAAGAATCACAAAAAATCAATGATCAATCACAAAAACAGTTGTAACATTCTGCAATAAGAATCAGATAAGAATAAGAATAATTGTTCGAGGTTTAATATAAACCTCCAAAGGTTTGGAGCTTAAGATATCCTTCAAATATTTGGCCTTGAATATGCTCTGATCCTTGATGCATTCATACTGAAAGATATGTTAGTGTTAGAAACAAGATAAGCTAGATTAAGAAAATTTGCAAGAGAAATTTAAACATTATCTAATCCAATGTCAAAACTGCAATACAGAAACTGTTAGTTAACAGTTAACCAGTTCATAGTAGGAAATTATGTATCTTCAAAGATTTGGAACTTTGAGACTTGTCTCTTTAGAAATTGTCTTTCATCATCTTCAATAGATAAAATTCCTTGAGTTCATACTTCTCATTCATCCAGAGAAATTGAATTACCAATCTCCCCCTTGATGAAAGTCAAAAACAAAATATTCCTGCTTTCTCAATATCCTGCAACTTAAGAACCAGGAGTAATAGCAAATATAGAAGCAACTATCACACATAGCAAAAACTAAGCACTTAAGAAACTATATATCATCCAAAATCTAAACTGGCATAGATAATAAATCCTACAACATCAAAAACTATTACACAAACTTAGAATCTTAGATCCATAGAGCCTCCAGAAAACCTAGAAACTTAAGAGATTAAACACATAAACTTCTCCCTGTTTTGACTTTCATCCAAAGAGTAGAAGAAATGTAGGATCATACTCAGAGTTTTTGTAAAGATAAAAATAAAACCAACTTCAAGGCTTAAAGAGAGAAAAAGATAGAAGAGCCAGAAGGGTTCAAGGCTTTAGGCTCATTTTGCAACATCCTTCTTGATTGTTTTCTTTCCCTATTTGCTATTTTCTTTTCGTTTTCATTTGTCATCTTAATTTAATCTAGTTCATCTTCTCCTGATCCTTCCTCATATGAATCTCCTTCATCCCCTGTTTGTTCTTTTGCAAGTTCAGCTTCCAATTCACCCACCGCTTCAGCTATTACCACATTAACTTTCTCAGCAGCGTTTTTAGTAATTTCTTTACCCATTTCTTCAGCAACCTCTCTAGAAGCTCCCTCAAAATCAGCTTCATCATCAGTTTCTCAAACAGATCTTTTGAAGTCAGAACCACCGGAACCTTATTCTTCTTCTTCTTCTTCTTCTTCTTCTTCTTCTTCTTCTTCTTCTTCTTCTTCTTCTTCTTCTTCTTCTTCTTCTTCTTCTTCTTCTTCTTCTTCTTCTTCTTCTTCTTCTTCTTCTTCTTCTTCTTCAGAACATCTCCAATTACTTCATAAGAATCAACAATGTCTTCTTTACTATCATCAGATGGTATCTATTTCAAGTCCAAACCCTTGATCATCACATCCTGCTTCCTTTCCATCAATCCTCTGAACTTTCCAACTTCATTAGACAAGTCAAATACACATTGCCTTAAGTCTTCAATACCATCTAGCGAAACATCAACTCTGTCAAAATCTGGGGCAAATCCAAATTTGTTTAAGGTTGTGATGTTGTTGCAGCCTTAGGCTTTATGAAACTCTTCTCTTTCAACTCAGCTGCAGACAATTCCGAGTAAAACTTTCAACTACTATTTGCAGTCTGAACAACTTCAATCCTTTGGAGAGAAACTTCATCAACCAGACCAAACCCATCAAAAATCTTCTCATCATTTTTCACAGAAATCCCAACGTGCTCAAAGAATAATGGCAACAAATTTCAATAAGGCAAAGAATGATTCCTAGACCTAGTACCACATTACACCATATGCTCCATGATCATACTAGGTAAATCAACTTCAAAACCTTGACAGATAAGATACATCAAGATTAAAACTATGTGAGTTACAACCTCCTTTGAATGAATATGCTTACCAAGCCAATAAACATTCTTCTTTGCCTTTACATCACTATGCTTGACTCTCTTCTTCTCAGAAGGTGGATCATCCTTCTTTTTCTGGTTTCTACTTTTTTGGAGTCTGATCTTTCTTCTTGTCTCCTTCATCTTTCTTCTTTTTTTCTCCCCCTTTCTTCTTCTGTTGTTCAGATTACTCACCCTGATCTCCTTTCTGTCGACCCTGCTCCAATACCTCATATCCCTGTTCTTGATCCTTCAAGACTTCTCCCTGTACTTCCTTTTCCTACACTTCCTTTTCTTTCATAATCTTCTTGCTGCAGGTGATGCTTCTTGCATGTTCTTGGTCTTCTCTGAATTTGAATAAAAAATAGTTACTTCCACCTTTCTGTTAGCTCTCCTCTTCTTCCCCATTGTAGAAGTCCGAGCCTTCTGTTGGAGTCTAGTAGATTTGCGCTCCATTTAGGTTTAGGGTTATAGAGAAAATTGAGAGAGAGATATAGACCGAGAGATTTAGAGTGAGTAGGAGAGAAAATCCTTGAAGTTTAGCTTATAAGTTGGGAAGAAATAAGATTGAAAAAGGATGCATGCAAAAACGTATGTACAAAGATATTTTAGATATTTTGTGATATTTTGAGCAAATATGTGAGTAAATAAAATATTATAGAATTATCTATTAAGATAATGCACAATATTTTGTGATCCAAAATTTTTGAACAAAACAGACAGTTTTTCTCTGAAGCTTTGAAGAACAAGTCCAAAGCTTTGAGGAACAACACAGTTTCACAGAAAATTCAAAACTTTAGCATACCCAATTCAAGCCTTAGAGATGCAAACCACCCATCTGGAAAAGGTTTAGTGAAAATATCATCAACTTGCTTAGCAGTAGATATAAAAGATAAAGACAGAAAACCTTTCTCATCATGATCTCTTATAAAATGGTATCTTACATCTATATGCTTAGTTCGGGAGTGTTGCACAGGATTCCTTGTGATTGAAATGGCACTTGTATTGTCGCATATGATAGGCACATTTCTTAATTCATATCCAGGATCTCTTAGCTGTTGAGCAATCCATAGTACTTGTGAGCAAAAAGACCACCTGCAACTGCAATGTATTCAGCTTCTTTAGTTGACAAGGCTAATGAATTATAATTCTTTGAATGCCAACTAATTAGTGATGAACCAATAATTTGACATAATGCAGAGGTACTTTTCCTATCCACCTTGTAGACTGCAAATTCTGCATCTGAATAACCACTCAAAAAGAAGTTATTTCTTCTTGGATACAAAAGCCCCAAGTCTCGGGTTGCATTCAAATATCTATAGATCCTCTTAACAACAACTAAATGGATTTATTTGGAATATTCTTAAATCCTTGCACACATACAGACACTAAACATAATATTTGGTCTACTAGCAGTTAAATACAACAATGAATCAATCATACATCTGTACTCCTTTAAATTCACACTCTTACCATTTGTATCCTTGTCTAAGGATAATGAAGAACTCAAGGGAGTTTTGACTACATTGGGCTGAGACATGTTGTACTTATTCAGCAATTCCTTGGTATATGTAAGTCAATGCAGATTCAAGACTTGAAGTAGATTTTCTATTTCAAGGCCTTGAAACAGCTTTCAAAGCCTTGAAACTGACTGAGCTTTATATGCATAAACTTAGGGGAAGTTTATGTACTTGATTAAACTCCTAAACCCATGTCCATGAGCAGATGATACTTGATGATGAAAGAAAAAGTATTTTTACATAGTTTACAGGATCTATCATTATCTATTTGACTCATTTTTGCAGGGATATTGTGTTTCTTATATTATAGGAACCTGTTTCATAACTTATATTTTGCAGGAATGGAAACTACTAAATGACCTGATTCTGTGATTGATCTTCTATGGTTGAAAGCCTCTCAACAGACTTCCAACAAAATCAAATCAATATCTTGAAAGATAATGAACTACTAGTCATTCGAAGAAGCTGTTAGAAGAGTCAGAACTTGAAGCAAATATCCAGGAAAGTTTGTTAAGAAGATTCTAAATATCTTCCATTCAAACTGAGTGCTTAAAAGGAGAATTGCTGAAGGAATTTGTATACACAACTGCAAAGACAAATTCACAGAGACACTAACACATTCTGGTATTGAAAAACAACAAAGAAGCAGATTCATATCTCAATCCAAGCATCAGAAGAACATTTCATACTCACTGCAGTTTCTCTTCATGTGTTCTTTTTCTGAACTTCATTTGTATATCACTTTGATAATACTTCTAGTTCTCATTCTTAAGGATTCTTCAAGGTGAACAATAGTGAATTCTTAGTGAATCAAATATCAAGAGAAGGTACTAAATAGGTTAGTGAGAACCACAAGCTGTAACAGAGTAAGGCATCTCTCTGTGCTTGAGATTTAGGGCTTAGCAGTGGATTAATAAGAATTTTGTTGAAACTCCTACAGGGAGAAGATCCCTGAGGTTGAGACTTAAGTCCAGGTGGACTGAACTCTATTTATCATGTGTCTCTTTCATTTACGTTGCACTTACATACTTAGAATTTTTACAACATTCAAAACAGTTTCATTTCAAGGGTTTGAAACTCATTTCAAGACCTTGAAATAGACCTATTCTTTTATACTCTAAGTTGCTTTCATTCCAAGGTCTTGAAACTCATTTCAAGGCCTCGAATCTCCTTACGAATCTTTTAAAACAACTAGTCTTGAAAATTTTGGCAAAAGTCTGCATACTCTAATCAACCCCCCTCCCTACTAGAGTATTGATCATGTATTCTACCTACTGTACACCCCTTCAATTGGTATCAGAGCTTGTATCACTTTATAGATTTAACCACCTTGTGATTATGAGTACTATAGGTGATGGTTGTTTCTCTCAGGGAAGAGATGCTAACAGACCTTCTCTCTTCTGTGGAGACATTTTTTTCCACTGGAAATCCTTGATTAAAATTTTCATTATTGATTGAGATATGGAACTCAGGACTACCATTCAGAATGGTCCTCACACTTTCTACACAGAGAAAGATGGGATTAGAACTCCCAAATCTGAAGCTATCCTCACAATTCAGAATGGTCCTCACACTTCCTCTCCTCTTCTGAGTTAGAAATTTTCCAAAAAATTTAAAGATATAAATCTCTTATATTGTGCTTTGAGTGCAGATGAGTTTAACAGGATCTCAGGTTGCAAGACAGCCAAGGAGATCTGGGATAAGCATGTGTTGACTTTTGAAATAACCACCCAAGTCAATCAAACCAAGATCAACATATATCTCAAGGCTACAATAAGGAAGAAGGTATTAACTATGAAGAAACATTTTCTCCTGTTGCCAGGTTAGAAGCAATTAGAAGTCTACTTGAATTTGCATCTCAAAAAAACATGAAACTATTTCAAATGGATGTGAAGTGTGCTTTTCTCAATGGCTATCTGCAAGAAGAAATTTGTGTTGCTCAACCTCCAGGTTCTGAAAATGACAAGTTTCCAGATCATGTTTACAATCTTGAAAATTCTCTTTATGGTTTGAAACAAGCTCCAAGAGCTTGGTATGAAAGATTGTCAAAGTTTCCACTTGAAAATGAATTCAAAAGAGGATTAGTAGATAAGACCCTTTTCATAAAGACTCATGAAAAATATATGCTTTTAGTTCAAATTTATGTTGATGATATTTTTTTTGGAGCTACTAATGATCTTCTGTGCAAGGAATTCTCAAGTCTTATGAGAGGGGAATTTGAAATGAGCTTGATGGGAGAATTGAACTTCTTTCTTGGACTTCAAATCATCAGATGAAGAAGTGCATATTCCTACATCAAAGAAAGTATACAAAGGAGTTGTTAAGCAAGTATAATATGCCTCAGTCCAAAGAGATTAAGACCCCCATGAGTTCTACACTGTCTTTAGACAAGGATGAATCTAGTAAGAGTGTGAATGTGAAAGAGTATAGAGGTATGATTGGATCATTACTCTACCTCACAGCTAGTAGACCAGATATCATGTTCATTGTGTGCATGTGTGCTAGATTTCAAGCAGATCCTAAAGAGTCAAACTTGAATGCAATTAAGAGACTTTTTAGTTATCTCAATGGTACCAAAGACTTAGGGCTTTGGTATTCTCAACATTCTAATTTCTCTTTGTGTGGCTATTCAGATGCTGACTTTGCAGTATATAAAGTTGATAGAAAAAGTACATTAGGGTGCTGTGAATTTCTTGGATCATCCTTAATCAGCTGGCATTCAAAGAAGCAAAACTCAGTTGCACTATCAACAATTGAAGCTGAATACATAACAGCTGGAGCTTGATGTTCACAAGTGTTATGGATAGCACAACAAATGAAAGATCTTGTATTTGATTTCAGAGATATACCTATCAAGTGTGACAACACAAGTGCAATATCAATTACAAAGAATCCAGTTCATCATTCCAGGACAAATCATATTGATGTTAGACATCACTACATCAGAGATCATGCCGAAAAAGACGATATTGTTCTTGAATTTGTTTGTACTAACTTGCAATTTACAGACACCTTCACTAAACCATTCCCATATGAAAGATTCTCATCCTTAAGATTGGAATTGGGCATGTTAAATAAGGAAGCATTGGTTTAGGGGGAGAATCAGGTAAGTTTTATGTGTTTCAAAGGTTTGAAATGATCTTCAAAGCCTTGAAAATCTTTCAAAACCCTGAGTATATGTGAATTACATCATACAACTTTTCAAGGTCTTGAAATCCTTTCCAAAGCCTTGAAAATAAGACTGCATGCTAGATAGTCAATAACCATGGATCTTTCAATATTGGGTGTTATCTTCCTCGATAAGTACTCAATTTTTCCCCTCAATTTTCAAATATTCCTTTTATCCAAAATTGTATTATATCTTTTATTTCCAACGGCACACACAATTTTTAATCTTTCTGATTCATCAGATCTTTAAAGATCAGAAAGAATATTTAGTTTTCTTTTCAAATTGAAACTCTCTTCTATTTATCTCAATATTTCTTTCTCTCCTTCATATCTATCCCACCTCTCTCTTCTTATCTAAACCCTAATGAGAACCAGAAGAGCCTCGGATAGAATCAAGATGGCTGGTTGTTCAAAGGCTGCAACCCAGAACAAAAGAAAGATCACTGTGGAAGAGGTTCAGACCATTAGTGGGGATTCCAGTTCAAAACCCCTACTACAGAAGACATAGAACCTCCTCCTCCCAAGAAGAAGACAAAGAAAGATGAGACACCAGTGTCTAGCAGGAAGAAGAAGAAGGCAATGGAGTCTGCACCATAAAAACAGAAGGGAATTCTGATTGGTACCCAAAGGAGACAAAGAAGAAGGCTGAAATAACATATAAGGGAAAAGGAAAAGAGAAGATCTACATTCAAGACTCCGATTCAGATGCAATCTCAAGCTCATGTGAAGTCTATTCAGTTTAAAAAAGGGATGGCCCGAGGAAATCTCCAAGAAGCTAATCAGAATCCAGCATGGAATCTGAAAGAAAGAATTATAAAAAAAAATCGTCTTTGACAAAGAAAAGGTCCTTTGTAAAGATGAAACTGAAACATGGAAAGAAGGAAATATAAAGGTTAACCTTCCTATTAAACAGTGTGATCGAGAAAATAAATACAATAATTGATGATGTGGCTCAATAAGAAGAAGAAGAAGAACAGAATGATGAGGGAGATAGTCAGGAAGAATATGCAGAGCAGCAAGGAGATGAAGACCCTACCCCTTAAGTCTTTCCCACTCTTTCTTCTCCTTTTCAAGGTCTTAGACTCCTTTCCAGAGCCTTCAAAGTTTTATCTTTCATTTTTTTTTTAAATCTTTCCAAAGACTGATCCAACATAATTCTCATTCTTTTTTGATGAAAGTCAAAAGTGGGAGAAATTTAGGGTATTTCTGTTTTACGTTTTGTGGTTAGTGACCTAGTTTTGGTCAGTATAACTACCTAAAACTGTGGTGGTTATTTGCTATTTTTAGTTTGTTTAATAACTTGGCTCTTTTGGACATCATTTGGTTACATTATATGATTTATTCTGCTATGTGCTAATGAGCATTTGTTGCAGAATAACAGTATCAATCAGATTGGAAGATTGTGGTTTTGTATTTCATGAAGGGGGTGATTGTAAGTTCAATGCAGATTCAATACTGGAAATAGATTGTCTATTTCAAGGCCTTGAAACAGCTTTAAAAGTCTTGCAACTGACTGAGCTTTATATACATGAACTTAGGGGGGAGTTTATGTACTTGATTCAACTCCTAAACCCCTGTGCATGATTAGATGATACTTGATGATGAAAGAAAAAGTATTGTTACACGTTTTACAGGATCTAACATTATATGTTAACATCAATTTTGCAGGGATATTGTGTTTCCTATTTTATAGGAATCTGTTTCCTAACTTATATTTTTCCGGAATGGAAACTACTTGATGACCTGATTCTGTAATTGATCTGCTATTTTTAAAGCCTCTCAACAGACTTCCAACAAAATCAAATCAATATCTTGTAAGATATTGAACTACTAGCCGTTGGAAGAAGCTTTTAGAAGAGTCAAGATTTGCATAAAATATTCATTAAAGTTTGTTAAGAAGATTATGAAGATCTTCCATTCAAACTGAGTGCTTAAAAGGATACTTTCTGAAGGAATTCGTAAACACGACTGCATAGAGGTTTTTACAGAGACACGAACACATTCAAGGAATAAAAAACAACAAAGAAGCAGATTGATATCTCAATCCAAGCATCAGAAGAACACTGCATACTCACTAAAGTTTCATTTCATGTTATCTTCTTTTTCTGAAATTCATTTGTATATAATTTTGGTTATACTTCTAGTTCTTTTTCTCAAGGATTTTTCAAAAAAGTTTCATTTCAAGGGTTTGAAACTCACTTCAAGGCCTTGAAATAGACCTATTCTTTTCATACTCCAAACTTTTTTCATTCCAAGGGCTTGAAACTTATTTCAAGGCCTTGAATCTCTTTACAAATCTTTTGAAACCACTAATCTTGCAAAGTTTGGCAAAAGTCTGCATACTCTATTCAACCCCCACCCCCTTCTAGAGTATTGATCATGTATTTCTACCTACAGTACACCCCTTCAGTATACTTTCCTTGATGCACAAAATCTCCTATCTTCGTTTGATATACATGAAGTCCAAGAAAGAAATTTAGCTCTCCCATGAAGCTCATATCAAATTCCCTGCACATTAGACTTGAAAACTCTTTTGATAGGGCATCATTAGTAGCACCAAAAAATATATCATCAACATAGATCTGTACTGCTAATATGTATTTCTCATGACTCTTAATGACAAGATTTTTGTCTACTATACCTCTTAAATTCGTTGTCAAGTAAAAACTTTGAAAGTCTATCATATCAAGCCCTTGGAGCTTGCTTAAGGCCATAGAGAGCTTTGTCTAATACGTAAACATGATCAGGGAATATGTCATCTTCAAAACTAGGTGATTGAGAAACATATACTTCTTCTTGTAAATAACCATTTAGATAAGCAAATTTGACATCCGTCTGAAAAATCTTTATATGTTTATGGGATTTCAAAGCAAGAAGTATTCTATTAGATTCTTACCTGGCAACAGGAGCAATTGTCTCCTCATATTCAATACCTTCTTCTTGATTATACCCCTGTGCCACAATTCTGGCTTTGTTTCTGAAAACCTTACCATTTTCATGAAGTTTGTTTCTGAACACTCATCTGGTTCCAATCACTGATTGTGTCTTTAGCCTAGGAACCAAGTTCCAAACCTTGTTCCTTTCAAACTCATCAGCTCATTCTGTATTTCAATGATTCAGTCTGCATCTTCTAATGCCTCCTTTGCATTTTTAGGTTCAATCATAGATACAAAGGCACTAAAGGCACACTAGTTCCATAATTTTCATCTGGTCCGTGTACTAGTTGATGGATCAGAGATAATGTTGGCTGTTGGATGAGCTAACAAGTAATTGAACCTCTTCTTTCATGTCCATGGTTTTGGTTCAGCAGGTATCTTTTCATGTCTTTGACAACTTGATGCAGAGTAGCAGCACTTTGTGTTCTTTGAAGTTCAATCTCAAGGCTTTGAGATTTTGATCGAGTCAGAAGGATTTTAAAGCTTTGAAATTCTCCAGGATGTTCATGCATATTAGTTTTTCTTCTTTTCTCCTTCTCACAATCATCATCTGCCTCATGTTTATTCAAATTGGGATTCGCAAAACATTCACTCAAGGAATCATCAGTATGTTCATCAAAAATCGCATGAATACTCTCCTCTACAATCTTAGTTCTCTTATTGCAAACTCTAAATGCTTTGCTAGTTTGAGAATAACCAAGAAATTTACCTTCATCACTTCTAGCATCAAATTTTCCAAGATTATCTTTGCCACTATTATCAACATAACAAGTACAACAAAAAGGCTTTAAATAAGAAACATTTGGCTTCCTACCTTTCAACATTTCATATGGAGTTCTCTTCAAAATAGGTCTAATCAAACATATATACAACACAAGTACTTTGGAAAATTACTTTCGAGTAACATGGTTCTAGACATGTCTTCAAGTGTCATATTCTTACTCTCCACTACTCCATTCTGCTGAGGATTTCTAGGTGAAGAAAATTTGTGTGAGATGCCATGCTTCGTAGAAAATAAATCAAAATCTAATTGATCAAATTCTTTGCCATGATCACTTCTAATAGATTCAAAAGGTAAGTTTTTCAAAGTTTGAAGCTCTTTAGAAAGTTTTGAGAATTCAGGTGAAGCTTCAGATTTATCTCTAATAAACACAACCCATGTAAATCTAGAATAATCATCTACCACAACAAGCATATATCTCTTACCTCTTGGAGTTTGAACTCACGTAGGACCACACAAGTCCATATGCATCAATTCTAAAGTTCTAGTAGTACTTACAAAGTTCTATGGATTGAATGAACTCCTTGTTTGTTTACCTTGAGTGCATGCCTTGAAAATCTCATAATCTTTGAATTTCAGGGTTAGAAATCCTCTTACCAAGTCTTTTCAGATGAGCTTGTTCATTGTATGCATGCTTATATGCCCAAGTTTTCTATTCCTAAGCTTTGAGTCTTCCTTCAAAGATTTGAGGCACTTCAGGCTTTCATCTGCAACTTTGTTAGTATTTAGAGTATATAAATTGTATGACCTAGGAGCAGTGAGAATGGAATTTCTAGATTTCTCATCTTGCACCACTCATTTCTCCTTCTCAAAACAACTCTATTTCCCTTATCACACAAATGATAAATACTAAGAATATTATACTTTAAACCTTCAACTAAGTAAACATCAGAAATAGAAGTAGCAAATTCATTACCAACACTACATATGCCAATGATATTTCATTTTTCTTCGTCACCAAGAGTGATTGTTCCTCCTAAATATTCTTTAAGTCCTATAAACAGAGACTTCTTTCCACTCATATGCTTGGAGAAACCACTATCCAAAAACAATTTCTAATCCTTCAAAGCTTTGGTGATAGCCATTTCTTCAATGTGTTTGTCTGAGCCTTTTTATTCTTCATTCTTAGCCAGTAAGCAAAGATTGGCTTGGTCTTCATTTGAATCTTACTATGTTGATGAATCAGAATCACTCCATGATGCAACCATTGCATTCTTCCTTCGGTTGTCACTTTCTTTCTTTGGAAAATGCATGTTCTTCTTATTTTGAGGACAATCTCTTACCAAGTGATCTGCATCTCCACATTCACAGAAATTCATTACTTTAGCTTTATGTGATGTGAAGAGGACTTACCTTTGTGATCCTTGCTGCTTGAGGGCCTAAATTTTTCTCTGTTTTAATCCATATTCCAAATGTTTTTATTTATCTTCAGAATTCTGGTCAAAGATTTGGAAATTAGGGCCAAGGCTTCCACATCATGAACATCATCATATTCCTGTTCAAGGCTTTGAGATTTTTCATTGTCTGTTCCCTTCAGTACCAGGTTCTTGATGTTTTCACTCAAGTCACTATCCACTTTCTTCATGGACATCTCATAAGTGAGCAGCTTGCCTTGCTTATCATCTAACTCCAAAAGACTCAAGTACTGAGCTTCCTCAATAGCAGTTTTCTTTGGCTCTCACTTGGATTTGGAAAACTTCTCAGAATATTTTGACCTTTTCCTCATTTGAGAAGGCTTTCCCCAAGGATTCCAGATTATTCACAATGTCTGTGAATCTTTTGAACATCTCCTTGATTGAATCATCAGAGTTCATCTTGATCAACTCATTGTGCCTCTGAAGAATATTGATCTTTGTCTGTTTGACTTGACTGGTTCCTTCATTGGTCACAACTAGTTTGTCCCAGACTTCCTTGGAACTTTTTGCATCTTGATACTCTGTTGAACTCATCTTCACTAAGAGCACAATACAACAAAGTTCATAGCTTTATAGTTCTTTGATACATTTTTCAATTCTCTAACTGAGAGATCTTATTCAGTTTTGACAGTCCTGATCCCATCTGTAGTGGTGTAATACACATAAAGACCATTAAAACTTCCTTTAAAAACAGACTGTTGTAACAACCTGACAGATTTCAGGTACAACCTTCCTAGAAATCTTCTCCCTATAACATCTTCTTACAACATCTATGTTTGAATAGGTTTTGAGATTTTTTTGAAGGGTTTGAACGATGAACAACCTTGCAACAACTCGTTCACAAGATCACACAAAATCCAGATAACATAGAATTAAGAATGCTGACCCTTTGGCATATCAACTTAGTCAATAAACTGAGTTAATAATCTCCAGATTGATCTACAGATTAATTTCTAGATAAATAACCTGTTATAAATCATAATAATAATAACATGATTAAGACTCCTAACAAGTCAATGATCAATCACAAGAACAGTTGTAACATCCTGCAATAAGAATCAGAATAGAATCAGATTAATTTTATGAGGTTTAAGAATCCTCCAAAGCTTTGGAGTTAAGATATCCTTCAAAGCTTTGGCCTTGAATATGCTCTGATCCTTGATGCACTCATACTGACATATATGATAGTGTTAGAAACAAGATTAAGTAGCTTAAGAATATTTGAAAGAGACAATTAAACATTATTTAATCCAATGCCAAGCCTGCAGTACAGAAACTGTTAGTTAATATTTAACAAGTTCATAGTAGGAAATACTGTATCTTCAAAGCTTTAAAGCTTTGAGACTTGTCTCTTTAGAAAATTTCTTTCATCATCTTCAATAGATAAACTTCCCTAAGATCATACCTCTCATTCATCCAGAGGAATTGAATTATGAATTGTCACTACGAGAAGCACTTGGGACATTCACATAACATCCATGTATCCTTATCGTGGCGGGTCAATCCAGTATGCCATTACTCCTAATGCATACTGATTTGTTATACTTGATATCTCCATATCAATATATCCACATATCAATCTCTATGAATAGTGATCATCCTAATAACCATTATACTTGATTAGGGATGATTTAAGATAACAACAATTGCAATCTAAGGACATCATTATATAACATGTCCATATCTAATAAAATGAATAGTTTAGCAAACACAACGTTCACACTAATATAGATTGCATTTGGGGCATACACCAATAGAATGTCCTTCCAATCAGATTTAGAAGGACCGTATGAATAAGATTCCATATGATTTAGCAGTTGGATCTATCATGTACGCCATTTTGTGTACTCGGCCAGATGTCTCATATGATTTAAGTATGACAAGTAGATGCTAGTAAAATCCAGATGAGATCCACTGATAGCTGTCTAGAATATACTTAAGTACTTGAGAAGAAATAAGGACGAATTTTTGATATTATGTAGGAGAGGAAGAACTCAATGTAAATTGTTACAGTGATGCGAGATTCCAAACCGAAAAGATGACTTCAAATCGCAGTCAGGTTTTGTGTTTTGCCTAAATGGAGGAGTAGTGAGTTGGAAAACTTCAAAGCAAGAGACAGTTGTCGAACCGAAAAGATTAGTATATTGCTGCATCAAATGCATCAAAGGACGTTGTTTGGAATAGAAAGTTCATTACTAAACTAGGATTTGACCCTAGCAATGTGGATCCTTTAGCATTGTACTGTAACAACAATGGTGCGATCGCAAAATCTAAGGAACCCATATCTAACCAACGATCCAAATACTTACTTAGGAGATTTCATCTCATTCGAGAGATCATCGAATCAGGAGATGTGAAAAATTGCAAAGTAACGACAGATGACAATATTTTTGACACGCTTACCAAGATCCTTGCTCAGTGAAAGCATGAGGGCTAGACTAGCATGTGTGTAGAATTATATGGACATATCAAGTCTAACACATGGGTACACATTAGGAGTAGTGGCATACTGGATACCGGCCATGAGAAGGCTACATGGGAACTTTATGAAATTCACAAGTGCTTCTCATAGTGACAACGGTTTTGTGATCCTTAGACTTGAAGTCACAACATTCTCTAGATGTGAATTATCGTGTTTTGGATGTCGTCAAATGTCACATATTTACAGAGAGATTATAAATGATTTTGGAAGTCTCTATCGCCGGGGAAAGTGTTGGTTCATCACTTCACATCACGATTTTGGAAGATAATATACAAGTGGAGGAAGATGCCAAAGAAGCTCTTCCAGAACATGAGGAAGGCATAAAATCCACAATGGATGATCTTAAAGAAGTCAACTTGGGAACAAAAAAACATCCGCATAAAAAATATGTAAGGGCCCTACTCATTCCGGAGTAAGAGCAATTGTATGTTAGTCTCTTAAATAAGTACAAGGATGTCTTTTCTTGGAGCTATAAATAAATTCCTAGACTAGAGCCACGGGTGTTCGTATATCATTTTCACTCACGCATGGCGCTAGGCCTGTTAAAACAAGCATAAAAGGCGCTTTAAACTTGAGCTCATCCCTAAAATAGAAGAAGATGTGATCAAAGAAGGATTCATTCGAGAATTCAAGTACACAACATGGATATCAAGCATTGTCCCCGCCAAGAAGAAATGGGCAAACAAGGGTCTGTGTCGACTTCCGACATCTCAATAGCACATGTCCCAAATACGACATTCCCCTTCGCATAACCGATCTCCTGGTGGATGCAACCACGGGTCACGAGGCGTTATCTTATGGACAAATATTCAGGATACAATCAAATTTGCATGTTTCCAAAAGATGATGAGTTAACGACATTTCACACACCCAACGGCATTTAATTTTCTAAGGTAATGCTATTTGGTCTAAAGAATGCATGATCAACATACCAGAGAGCCATGCAGAAGATTTTTGATGACATGCTCCACAAAAATATCGAGTGCTACATCGATGACCTAGGGATGAAGACATTGAAAAGGAAGGATTATCTTCAGGATCTGAAGAGTGTGTTTGATCGACTTCGAATTTATCGATTGAATATGAACCCGCTGAAGTGTACCTTTAGCGGAACCTCTGGAAAGTTTCTTGGTTTCATTATTCGCCATTGATGAATCAAATTGACCAGGCCAAAATTGAAGCTATACTTAAGATGTTGGAGCCTTGAACCATCCAGGACCTTAAGAGAATTCAAGGGATACTTGAGTACCTCCGACGTTTCGGTTCCAATTTATCAGGGATATGTCAACCGTTCAATCGGCTCATGAAGAAGGGTGAACCGTTTGAGCGGGATGAAGCTCTCAAAAATTCTTTTAGTCGAATAAAATCTTACTTGATGAAGCATCCTGTGTTGGCATCCCCTTCCCACGAAAGAAGTTGATCCTCGACATTACTATCCAAGAACGATCCGTCGGACCCTTACCTGCCCAGGAAAATGCCGAAGGGAAAGAGAATGCTTCGTACTAACGCAGTAGAATGATGTCAATGCGAACTCAACTATTATCCAATAGAAAAGATGTTTGTTGGCTTTAGTGTAGACAATTCAAAAGTCGCGGCATTACTTCATGCTCATACGGTGCATCTCATCTCCAAGATAATTCGTTCAAGCACATAATGTCAAAATTGGTTTTGTCCAACCGAATCGCCAAGGTCTCTACTGATGGAGGAATTCGAGATCATCTATGTTCCACAAAAGGCCATCAAAAAGCAAGCATGATCGGACTTTCTAGCGGACCATCCGATACCAGCATAATGGGAGTTATCGGAAGCTCTTCCTGGTGTAGTTATGTTCTTTATTGAGGAAATCAAGCCATGGAAGATGTACTTTGACAAGGAATCTCATCGCCATGGAGTGGGGGCTGGAATAGTATATGTTTCTCCTGAAGGAGACATGCTTCCATACACCTCCACCTTAACAAAAAACTGCTCAAACAATGAAGCCGAGTACGAAACGCTCATATTAGGACTTGAGATGGTTGTAACGGAAAATCACCACAAAGTACATGACTCCTAGCAGACCACTAACCAGCTCCTCAGAGTTTATGAGGTTAAGAAGGTAGAATTATAACCTCTCTATAGCTATGCTACTCGAATGATATCATGGATCGGAGAGGTTGTCATACACCACTTCCCCAAAAACGTAAATAACCAAGCTGAAGCACTAGCCAAACTCGCATCTAACTTGAGACTCCCGGATGCAGAAACCAAGGTCCCCATATGTTAAAAATTGGTGGTTCCACCAATATTTTATGATGATTGGCAAATCGACCAAGATTCCAATGTGGTCTCGATCTTAGAGATCAAGGAAGAAGTTTGATACACACCATTAATCGAATTTATAAAGGACCGGAAATTGCCCGACAATCCATGTAAAAGGGCATAAATCGTCGCGCTACGCGCTTTATATTTAATAATTAAACTCTTTATGCTCATTAAAAGGTGTTTTGTTGCAATGCTTGGGAGAAAGTCAAGCCATGCAAGCTGATGATGAAGCTCACTCAGGAATATGTGGGGATCGTCAATCTGGAACAAAACTCCACTTTTGGATCAAGAGAATGGGGTTTTACTCAACAACCATGGTCGAAGATTGCATGGATTATGTCAAGAGATCTCAACCATGTCAATTGCATGCAAAATTTATTCATCAGGCACCCGAGCCTCTTCATCTTACTCTTGCATCTTTTCCTTTTGAGGCATGGGCACTTTATGATATAGGAATCTTAACGATATCCTTTGGTGGAAATTTGTACATTCTCGCTGCATTTCTTACTTCTATAAGTGGGCTGAAGTTGTGCCATTGAAGGAGGTATAGAAAGAAACTGCTGTCTAATGCATCCGCAATAACATCATCTACTGTTGCGGCGTGCCTCGCTACATCATCACGGATAATGGGAAGCCTTCTAAGAACAGTCTAATGAGAAACCTATGTGAGCAGTTTGGCTTTTAGCAACATAACTCACCCATGTACAATGCTCCACCATACAGTCTCGCCGAAGCATTCAAAAAAAAAACTTGGAAATTTGTTAAAGAAAGTAGTCTCCAAGTTCAAGCGAGAGTGGAATGAAAGAATCGAGAATCTCTTTGGGCGTAACGTACGACCTTTCGCATAGCTACATATGCTAATCCATATGAATTGGTATATGGAGCTGAAGCGGTACGTCCTCTCGAGCGCTAAATTTCTTTACATAGGATTGCGATTCAAGATGATCTAACTCAAGAAGTCAACGCACGCTTGCTCCTTGAAGAATTAGAAGCACATGATGAGAAGCGGATTAAAGCACAAAAGCGCCTATAATGTTATCAACATCGTACGTCGAAAGACTTGAAAAAGAACGTCCAAGTATGATCCTTTCAACAAGGGGACCTAGTAATTCTAGTGAGAAGACCAATCATCACCACTCATCGGACCCGGAACAAGTTTACTTCCAAGTGGGATGGTCCATATGTAGCACAAGAAGTCTACACTAATGATGATTACAAGATTTTTACCAAAGATGGCTTGAGAATTGATCCCATAAATTGGAAATTCTTGAAGCACTATTTTCCTTGAAGATCCATCACCACTGCTACTTTAGCACGAGCATAAACTATTTCACAGCTCTGGCACGAGCATAAACTACTTCATAGATGTGGCACGAGCATAAACCGCACCTCCACTCCTTAGCATGAGCATAAACTGCTTTACAACTCCTAAGGCATGAGCATAAACCGCTTCACTACTCCTCCAATAAGAATATTAACTGCTTATCTTCCACACTCCTTGCACACAAGAGTATAAACTATGAATGCACACCAATTGAACAACGTTCGAATTCATCCTCGCCTTGAGTGAATTCGTGACCAACAAAACATAACTCGCACCCCCTCGAAGTAAGAGTTTGAGAAAGAGCAAGGCTATCATCCGTGATAAGCGGTAAGCCTTTGTTGGTGATTGAATTAATTTCAAAAAGGGTGTCCCTAAGAAGTTAGAAAGTTATGGGACTAGGGTAAGCATTGATAGTGTTGTCACACTTAAAACTTCTCCACCATTAGTAATGATGACGTCATCAAGGCCATGAAGCAAGGAATCAGAAGGTCACCATCAAAAGGCAGCACTTCGTTAGCAGTGTGTCATGTTGATGAACTGGTAAAGAGCTACAAATATTAAAGATTGTGCGATGCATCTGAACTCATTGGTGCAACACTTCCTTGAGTGTGAGTTGCGCCTCTGAATTTGTTCATGCAAAACTTCCTTGAAAGTGCATGATGTCTGTGAGATCTTTGGAAACACTTCCTTGCAAGTGTTTTGTGCCTCTGAACTCGTTGACGCAACACTTCCTCGAAAGTGTGTGGTGCCTCTGAACTCTTTGGTACAAAACTTCCTTGAAAGTGTTGTGTGCCTCTTAACTCTTTGATGCAACACTTTCTCGAAAGTTTGCGGTGCCTCTGAACTCTTTGCTGAAAACATCGTGGAAAGTGTGTTGTGTATCTCAACTCGTGGATGAACCACTTCCTCAAAAGTGTGCGGTGCCTCTGAACTCGTTGATGCAACACTTCCTCAAAAGCGTCTAGCTCCTCTGAACTCGTGGATACAACACTTCCCCAAAAAGATTTTGGTGCCTCTGAATTCGTGGATGCAACACTTCCTCGAAAGTTTGCAGTGTCTCTGAACTTGTAGATGCATCACTTTCTCAGAAGTGCGCGATGTCTCTAAACTGTGTAAGCGACAATTCTTTCAGAGAACGAGTGTGATATGTCTCTGAACAGTGAAAGCGACACCAAGAATGTGCAATGACTTTAAATAAGTGAAAGCAACACGTCTTTTGGGGGAAAGAGTGTGGAATGTCTCTGAACTATAAAAGTGAAACCTCTTTCATAGAAAGGATGCGCAATGCATCTGAATCGTAAAGCATTACTTAGTTAAAAAGAATGTGGTGTCTCAGAATGCATGAAGGGAAACACTTAGTTAAAAGTCACCGATTATGTCTTTGGGTATGGAAAAGCAGCCTCGACATCTGTTTGAATCGCTTGGTGGCGGGATTTAGCATTTTATGGATAGAGCTCACAAAGGGAGGACCTATGTAGGGGAAAGGGGGGCAGCTCCCCCCCCCCTTCCCTGAATTTTTAAAATTTCTACTAGTAAGACTAGTTTGACAGATTTTTTTATGACTATACCGTAAGGAATATAGAATTTGGCCCTTCCTAAATTTCCAAACTGCCCACTTTCCCAAGTGGTTAGTTTTTTTAGTTGGCAAATACCTTTACTCGGGTTCGAATCTCCTCTCAGTCAACAAATTTTTTCCTTTTTTTTTGGCGAATTTACTATTTTTACTGTTGCCTTTGAATTTTAACTTTGAGTTTGCGAATCTTGACTAGGATGACTTAATTTCCTAGCTTCGCAATTAGAGCTCACGCCTATAACCATCTCATTGAACTTCGAGCACACGAAAGAAGATGTTCTACTCTGAAAGAGTCATCCCAAATTTTCTTTTCAATGAAATCCTCGAAGGAAATAATTTCTTAGACTTCCGAACAGTTGAGCACATCCGGCCAAAAATTGTATCAGAAAAGAATATGCAAAACAAAAAATAATAATAATAAGGAAAACAAGTAGCATGAATATATTTAGCATTCACAGACATGCATACCTATATTATATGCGTGTGTATGAATTTAAAACTTTCGCTAAAGCCCACAGTGATATAGTGTTGTGTCGTTCAAGGCGAAGTTGGGCGATGAAGTAGAGGCAGCTGCAACTGCGGAAGCGTTTAGAGTAGAAAAACAATAGCCTCAATGTCCGTGTTGACTAGGAGGTCCTACTATTGAGTCCCGAGGGTGGTAATGGAAGTCGTCAACATAATGCTAGGTCTGCAAAACTTTACCTAGAGCAACAAGGGCGATGCGAAAAATTGAAATTGCGATTTGAGTTGACAGCATGGCTAATGAAAAAAAACAAAACAGCCACAATGCAGCATTAAACTACAATAGAACGCAAAGAACTAGGCCACAGTGAAAAAAATACAAATAATCAATTATCCCATGTCGGCTCTATCGTGGTTCTCTTTTTGGCAAAAAGAGGAAAATGGCAGAATCAGCAGCTGTAGCGGCAATACAATATGCCAACACAGCAATGGAAAACCCATCTTTAAAAGGCCAAAAAAAATATGCATGCGGCTTAGTGAACCCTAGTAATGATCATCTGCTTTCTGCTACAAAGGAGAAACAAACAGAATTAGAAGAGGAAAGGAACCAATATGTATCGAATTCTAATAAGGAAAACGACGTGTCAACCGAAAGTTATAATCATCAGAGAACGAATTTAGGGTGCCATAGACAATGCAGGTCTTCTTCTCGTCATTTATGGATGAGCCATCAACAAAATTAATGACCAAGAAAAGAGATGCCATCGGCTTAATGAACCATAACCACAATCAAATTCTTCCTGCAATGATAAACAAAAACTATTCGAACTATTTCAGAATAAAATATTGTACAAAATAAAAACCAGTAGAACAAGGGGAAATAATAACTAAGTGATATGATATGTAAAGAAGGGCACTGCTCTATTTATACTTGTACGAGGGGACAAGAAGATCTCTAGAGAGCTTCTCTTGAAATCTGTCGGAAGATTGATAACTTCCATTTAGGAGTTATCTGTGTGATTATATTGGAGTAATTTTTGGACGAGTTATCATAATTTTGAGCATGTTTTAGCCAACAATATCTCCTTATTATGCAAAGAGGAATTTGAGCTTAAATGTGAAATCCGGGCGTTTTCAGGCATGATTTGATGTTATGGGCAAACATAATTGCCTGGTATGTTTGTTCATGTTGTATTGACAGGAATGGATGCTTAGAGGTTGATTAGAGGCATGAAACGAACTTCGGAAACAAAGAAACGCTCATGCGCATTGAAGAGACGCAAAGTTGGAAGAAGCTAGAATGACCAGTCTAGAATATTTTGAATATATCTTGAGTACTACAAGGAATTTCGGAGTGAGATCAGTGTAAAATGAAAGTAGACGTCAAGAGCTTTCCAACGAAAGGTCACGGAGCCAAAACAGAGCCCGGATGAGAGGGCTATGGCCTTGGAAAGTTGAAGCAGAAGCTGAGAAGCTGATGTCTGCGTATGGGGTGCGTATATACGCACATCATACACACATAGCAAGCTAAAAGAATAATTTTGACTAAAAAAAAGTTGTTTTTTGCGTATGGGATGCTTAGATACGCACATCACACGCACACAGAAAGGTAGGGGAATAATTTTGGACAAAATAAGGATGTTGTGTGCGTATGGGGTGCTGGTATACGCACATCATACGCACACAATAAGAAGAACAGTGTTCGAACTCTCTGCCTGCATATTACTGTTCATACGCGCATCATGCGCACACTGGAAGAAGTTCTGAAGAAATGGTGGAAGCCAAAAGTTGCTGTCTGTGTATGAGGTGCTTATAAACGCACATCATACGCACACAGAGAGTTGCTTCTGAGGCGGTTGAGCTGTGGAATTTTTGTAATTCCAGACGCATTGTTTAGGAAACTTTCCGGCACTATATAAATACATGTCCAGTGCTCATTTTTTACACACAATACACACCATGGAGAAGTCTTAGCATCCCCAAAGAGCACGAAAGCGCGAATCCATATTTCAAGATACTCGTTTTCTCTTCTTCTCTCTTTTATTCAGAAACTTTGTTATTCCGTTATGAACTTCATTAGCTAAACCTTTTACATAGTTTCTCAGTGAACCTAGGGTTTCGTACTTAGTGATTAGTTCTACGTTTTCACTATGAATTAATGATTGCAGTTTCTTAATTTCAGCAGCTTTATTCGTTATTCTGTCTTTGAATATTACAGTTCATGCATGATCCGTGTAGCTAACAAGGATTTCTACATACTCGACCCGGTAGGTGAAAACGGATGGTTAGGGTTAGGAAGAGAAGACAACATTTAGCACCTTATCACGATGGGCCGAACAGCGAAGGGGATACAGGACAAGCCTAAAAATGTTTGACCAACTGTTAGAGAATCTAACCCAGTCCTTTAGGACATGTTAGAAATTCTAGCACACTTCGAACAAGACTACAGACTTAAGCAGCTTAACATGAATCCGAAAGTCTGCAGAATTGTGATAACGTATGGGATCTGAAAAGTTGCTACGCAACTGGTATGTGGCACGGATAACTAGACTGCAGCGTGTTTTCATATCAAACTAGAAAGAAAATTTGTAGAGACCCTAGGGGATCCTGGAATCTAGTATCTCAAACCCTAGTTTTACAACACTACGATTATTCAGAAAACTCTCACAAAAAGATTTATAGTTTTAGTCTTTACTTTTAGTACTTAGTTTACAACCATAATCTCAAATTCCTTCGTCCTTTTACACTCTGTGCGTTAAAACTGGTTAATAGAAAAACCGTCAAAGTCGATAATCCGAGTTAAAAATACTCTCCATATTACTTGATTTGTATACTTGAGAATAGCACGCTGAATTGCGCATCATGTTTTCTTGGCGCTGTTGCCGGGGTCTTTTTCGGGTTTACTTAGTAGTCAGAATTAATTTTCAGAGTTTTTCCTTTTACTTTTTTTTTTCCTGTTATCTCACTACTGTTGAGATCATTACTTTTAAGGAAATTCTAGTGTATGCCCAGATTGCCCCGCTATTTGGTGCAGCCACTCGACGATTTAGAACAACTTTTCATAGACAATGGCCGAAACCGCCGGCAACCAATCAGCAGTCGTCCCAGAACGTACCCCAGCCCAGATGGCTTTGTACATCGAGGAGCTGATCGCAGCAGGTTTCTCTGCCCAGAACAACCAGAAGACATACAACCGGTCTGGAAAGGCATTGGGGGAATATTTAGAGGCCCCTATGGGAGGACATGAGCCAGCTATTGTGGTGCCCGAGATCACTGCAGAGCACTTCGACCTGAAATCCTCCACCATCTACACTACCCAAACTCACTGTCTGTTCCATGGCCGAGCTGAGGAATACCTGAATGACTTTATCGGGAAATTCGATGACTACTGCAACTAAGTCAAATATAGGGGAGTCAATGTAGAGACGCTCAAACAAATCTTGTTCCTGTATTCCCTGTATGAAGCAGCCAAAGATTGGCTCGAATCCCGACCGCCCAAGTCCATCACTACTTGGGAAGGATGTGTTGCATATATTCTGGCAAAATTCTACCCCGCCTCTGGGGTAATCCAACTACAAAGAGAGATTCTGTCTTTCAAACAAAAGATGGGAGAAGCGGTGGAAGATGCATGGGACAGGGTGATGAGATTGGTAAAGAAGTGCCCGAATAACAGTTTTGGAGACCCGAAGATTCTGCAAGTATTCTACCATACCCTAGACAAGGAAATGCTGACAGGATTGACAGAGAAGCCGGAGGGAACATTTTGTACCATGTGGACAAGGAAGGTGCCTATGAGCTGATGAAGCAGTTAGCCAAACGGGATACTCGCCTGTTTGACGACTACAGACTCATAGCCCGAGTTGAGCCAGTGGAAGACGACCCGATAGACAATCTGACCAAGATCGTACAAGATTTGGTCAAGAAAGTCTACTCGGAAAAGAAGGTTATTGCGCAGTAGGAGAACCGGATTTGGACAGAGACTTTGAGGATCTCAAGACAGAGGATGCCAATTACGTGTAGCAGCTGTGGGATCCGAGCTGGTACAGACCTGTCACGAGAGATCATCCCGGGTACCGGTACGGAAAACCAAATTCCGCAATTTATGCGCCAGGATTCCAGCACAAGCCACCGGTTCAGCAGGCCGCACCGGTACCGTAGGTTCAGTCGAGCCCATCTTCATAGCAGTACAACATTCAGATGAAGAAAACCGATTCAATGTTTCAGACTATGGAATACCTATTTTCAAAGATGGGCGCCTTTTCAGCTGACCTACAATCTACCAAAACATCGTTGCTTACTTTGGAAGTACAGGTTGGGCAGTTGGCACAGCAACTAGCATAGAGGCAGCCAGGGAACTTACCCTAGAACACATTACATAATCCACGTGCTCAGGTAAATGCCATCACAACTCGGAGTGGATTAACACTGCAGGATCTATCTTACCCCAGCCATGCACGTGAACACGAAGTTTTTTTCCAGGATAACAGTTCAACCGACCTCCCACAGCAGAAGGGCTCGGTTGAACAGGAAGCAGTGCATAATGACAAGGAAGCTGAAACGGTACCTGTCTCAAAGGAGGTGCAGTATCCTTTGAAGACACGGAAGAGGGTTGATAGCAAAGACTACACCAGATTTAACGAGATAATCAACAGCTGCATATCAACATACCGTTTGCTGAGGCATTGGCGAATATTACCACTAACCCCAAATTCCTCACGCGAGGAGGCGGATGAGAGATTTTGAGACTATATATTTGACGGCAGAAGTGAGCAATTGTGTGAAGAATGGGCTACCAAGTAAGAGGAAAGACCCTGGCAGATTCGTCATTCCGGTAATGATAGCACCTTTTAGGAGCTATAATTCTTTAGCATTTATCACATGTTAATAGGTAATCGAGAATGATTTGAGCCTAATGTTAGAGAATAAAGGTCGTTTCATCACTTGTTGTTCACCATGTGCTATATTGTTAGTCCGGGCGTTTTCTATGGATATTTCATTGTTATTTGTAAAATATAATCGCTTGGTATATTTGGGAGCAACATCAAGCAAGGAGAAGAGTCCGGATCGCGCCAATCTTCCGGATTTCTAGCGTTTGATCTCTTCTTCCCTCTTTTAACCACTTGTATGGAGAAACTTTGTTGTGTTAGTAAGATTATTAGTAACTAGATGTTTTGCTAGGCTTCTCTATAAAGCCTAGGGTTTATGTAGACAATATGTTTTCCGGATTCGAGACTTTGTTTCATGCTTTTGGATTTAGATTCATTGAATCAATGTTTAGTTTTTTTATATTGTTATTGAATCCAATCTATTGACACGGCTAGATTATGATTTGATAATCATGAGACTTAATATTTATTCGTGAATCAATTTCTTGCTTAATGTTAATTTCATTCTAGTTATTGTTCATATGGTATGCTTAATCCTTAGCAAGGACGGAGTGATCAACCAGAGTTGTTAATTAGCTTAGCGAGTGCGTGAGAGAGACTTTTACCTAGCTGTGATGAGATAGGAACAAGAATCCTTAGTCACGGAGACTGAGAAGAGAAGTTTGTAGGATGTTCCTTAGTTGGTAGATTCGGTAGGAGATAGTGAGGTGTTCGTCTGGTGGTGGTCAGAGAGGACATCATTCCGTGCACTGTCGTTAGCCTACTAGAACGGACCGGTAGATATAGGTGGACCGACAGGACACCAAGTAAACTGTAACGTAGAACGACGTGAGACCAAGAGGAGATTGTCAGTACTATCACCCAGCTTAACTAGAATAGGATTAACGTGTTACTTTGCTAATCCGGAAATTGTCTAAAACCCTAGGTGATCTAGAGATTGCCTACTTTCTCCATATTTGTGTAATAAAATAAAAAATATAAAAAGATTAGTTTAGTTGTTATTTGATTTCAGTCACTTGTTTGTGAGTGACGCCTTAGTTAATCACAATTCTTCCTCCCGTTACAGTACTCTAAGTTAACAACTTAATAAATAGTCTCAAGATTTTCCTCGTGGGATTGAGAACTCGGGGTTGAAATATTACCCTATATTACTTGAACCGTGCACTTGCGGTAACACGTAAGAAAGCGTGTCAAGTTTTTGGCGCTGTTGCTAGGGACATCGGTAGATTATTTAGTTAGGAGTTAGTTTAGAGTACTTTTCTTTTAGTTTGTTTTATTTTGTTTCTATCTCTGTGCTTCACGGGTTTCTTGTGAGTTTGTTTTTGCAGGAACACAGGAAGCAGGAGACGTAATGAGCATGTGGAGCGACGAGGATTATGTGGGGATCTCTGATTACCCCTACTACTGTGCTAAATGCAGAGTTTGGCATAATGATGAAACATGCTCTATGATTTGGTGCTACAAATGCAAGAAGGATCACAAGTATGAAGACGCATGCATATTCGATCCACCGCAGCTTCATCAGCATCAAGAGGACTCATCTGCAAGCATGGAAGACTTGCACAATATTATGGGGGAGATCGAAGCGTGCATCGCAAGGATGTCCCTTATTATGGATTAGCCACAAGAGGAGCCTGTGCCACATGCCATCGAGCCCTTAATCGAGCCTCTATGGTTACCATCACAAGATGGTTCGAATGAACCTCATTGGCTACCAGCTGTCCTAGAGATACAAAGGACACTAATGGCTAGGATGGAGAAAGAACGAGAATTCAAATCGCAAGCTGCAGTCGTGGAAGAAGAGATACATGAGCCGAGCAAAGAATGCAGTGTCCATGAACCATTGGTGGACTTTGCCATTTATGAGGACTCGGACTCTAATTGAGACTGGGGTGGAGTTGTGTGTCCAACAATAGAGGAGGTGTTGCTCGCTGCAAGGAAATCTCAAATTATCTTAGAGCCATGGCATAATTGGGATGATACATACATTGAGAGCTTGTGTTGTGCTCATGATGAAGCTGATGAAACACTTGTTATTGTTGTTATTGAGGCTTTAGAAATCAGCAAGTGTGGGGGTATAGATGAGATGCATGTGTCTAATGAAGATAATTTGGCACCGAAGGAGTACCACTGGGATAATTTCTTGGAGAGAGGTTCATTTGAGTCTAGTGATACTCTATGGAAGTTGATCAAGAAGAAAAAGTGCAAGATGAAAGAGTTTAAATTCCAAAGCATTCCACCATGTTCAAAGAGCTTGTGTGCTCGAGAGAAAAAGCTTATCGAGAAAAGATGGTGGAAGAAGAAGAAGTGGAGAGTAAAAGCATCCTTCACTATCCTAGACGGTTGAGGTAACCGGGTCGGGCCGTCGACCTTAAATTACAAGCGCTTCTTGGGAGGCAACCCAATGTAGAGTAGAGTTTGATATTTTGTATTTTTTTTTTGAGTTCTCCAGATTTTATTGTGAGGGGCAAGAGAGAGTTGTTTTAATATTTTCTATGAGTGTGCAGGACACAGGTATCGAAGAACTCTCCGGATTCTCATTCTTGATGCATGTGCACGATTTTGCACGCAAAATGAGGAACAACTAGCTAACCGGGAGCATTGAGCTTGATCAAGAATATACTCTAGGTCGTGGAGTATCCAATTAGTCATGAGCATGGTAGCGAGTTGGAGTATCGGGGTTGCACGCATCGAAATCCGGAGTGAAAATGGAGTTCAAGAGCTTTGGAGGCGCGATTCTTCGCACAAGAGAGATAATTTGAGAAGAAATGGAAAATTTATTGGATTTGGGAATTTTATATTCAAAATGGATTCCTCGTCGAATATGGAGTCCATGGTAAAATAATCGCGCGAAACGGATGCCGGATGAAGAAGATAGAGCAAAAACAAGTTGGAGAGATCCAGGCATTTCGGGAACAATTTCGGGCCGAAATGCCCCTATTTCGCGCCAAAATGAAAAGGGCATTCTGCGCAAAAATTCCCCAGTGATTTCGGCCCCGTTGATTTCGGGCTCCATTTTGGGCCGAAATGGCCCGGACAGCTCACGTTTTGGGGGTATTTTTGATACTTTTTGGGGGTTATTTTGACATTTTGGAGGATTTTTAAAGCCAAGAACCAACCAACAAGTCCCCTAACACCCCAATTTGGATCAAACACTCCTTGTTTTCACCTTCTTCCTCTCCAAACCCACAAGAACACCAACATACCCCAAACTCAAAACGCATCCAAATCGCGAAGTTTGTGAGATAGTGAGTGGATTAACTCTTGAGGTTTTGAGAAAGTGAGCGGATTGAGTGTGGGGTAATTCAAAGAGGAAGATCTCCAAGAACTTAAATCTTCCAATTCATAGCTTTGGAGAAGGATTCGGCCAAATCTCAAAGAGGAACTTAAGACTGGGACACCGAGGAGCTTAAGGAGGTACTCATGCCTTCACTAGCTCGTGTTTTCGAAAAATTTGGTACAATTTTCTCTCTCTCGGCTTTAATTCTTGCTTAGGCACTCTTAGGGCTTAATTTCTTGAAATATTTTACTTGCTCATACTTGGATTATTGGATACTTGTTTAGCTCACTCCGACTAGACCTCAAGTGCACTCACTCCGACTATACCCACCGGCCCTACGCTTCAGCAGCCGAGTCCTCTTTATTTCACCTTATATTTCGTTGAGGACAACGAAGCTCTTAAGTGTGGGGGAGTTTTTAGCTATCCGCTAGTTAGCCATTGCATAGCCTTGTTACATGTATTTTAGAAAGTCGCGTTTGCATGTAGATGTCGAGTCGGTAAGTTTTGCATGTGCACGTTTATTTATGCATTGTATATTATTTTTGCACTTTTATTTATTGAGTCCACCTACCATATTTTGTTGGTTAGTCGAGTTGCCAATTACATATAGTGTCGAAAAAAAATAAAAAAATAAAATTCAAGAAAAATCCTAAGAATTGAAGTTTTTTGAGAAAGGGAAATTGAAGAGAGTAAGCGTGGAGAGGGCTCAATAATATTCCCTAGGTAGTATGAAAATCTGAGGCGAGGTAGAGACGCAAGAATTTTGAGTAGGAAGGCTATAGGGACAAAGCACTAGAGAATTGTGAGTAGCTGTCTCTCAAACTAGGTATCCTACTAGAGCTACACCACAGTCATTTAGGTAGTCGTCAACCCTCCTCGTAGTGGCAACGAAACAGTTGTGCGAGTTATTTTTATGGAGACCTCACGTCCCGTCTCCATCGCCTAGGTCCACTAGTTTTCCCAATTTGATCCATTTACCCATTTTATTCACAGTCTCTAGCCTAGTAAGCCGTTCCTTGTGACTTCTATCACTAGTTAGAATGTTCCTTTCCTATCTGTCATGATAGAGGGAGTTGAGTTAGGGACGTTCGATGAGGGTGAGGTGATTATACATCTTGAGTGGATACTCTTACATGTCATCTTTTGAGGGGATGTTAGGGTGAGTTAGAGACGGCAGCACACTTCGGTGTGGCAGTGAGTCGTGTCCATACACCACGATCACAGGTGGAGTGCCGTAGTGCGTGTCATTCTTTTTGCACGTCATGGGGTGGGGGTTGTTTGATTTTATAGGAGGACGTGCTTGTGATTCATTCATATTTTCTACATCTTAGGTTATGAGGAGGATTGGTTGGAATTAGCACGTTTACATATTGACTACCGGGTTTTGATTTGATCTCCTTGTATATTGTATCATCATTGGTGGCTCCATGTTCTTATTGGTATGAGAATGAAATTGGAAAAAACAGGAAAAAAATACTGAAAATTGAAAGTGAAATGGAATAGGGAGCCGGAAATTAAACTTCATAAAGACCAAGGAGATTAGCTATGAGTTTTGATCGCTTCTTCACATTTGTGGTCGCGAGAACGGCGTTACACCAGGATTGAGGGAATGAGGGACGGAGTAGTTAGTTCGGTGGGGTTCCTTGGATTTAGGTGAGGGAGTGTGAGAATCGGGGTTTTGTGAGTTGTATCATGACGTCTAAGACTGCGCTTCTAAATATCCTATCCTACCCGTCCTAAAGCCATCAACAATTGAAACCTGTGGATAAATAGCTCGAATGGTAAGTGCTAGGGATACGTTTGATGAGTGTGCGGAAGCAACTTATTTTGTGTTCTTACCAGTTCTTTCTGACAAAACTGGCCGCAAGTTCTACCGATCACCAAATTTATATAATCTTTTAGGGGAAGTGAGAGCCTTATGACATGCCGGTTTGTTCTTTGATATTGCCCAATCTCTAACAAGAAAAAGAAAAAAATGTGTTCTTTAATTCCTTGCATTGTACATACTTGAGTTGCATTGTACATATTATGTAGTTTGCATATTCTTGTCTTTTTTTATTGAGTCGTGTTGTCTAGCGAAAATTGAAGTATGCAGAGCGGTGGGGTATGCGTTAGTTTGGTTGTGGTATTTATGCAATGTCTCAAGTGTAGGGGCTGTGTGCTTCATTGTTGCTCGAGACGATCAAGAGAGTAAGTCTGGGGTAGTTTGATAGCAACTTTTAGGGGCTATAATTATTGAGCATTTACCACATGTTAATAGGTATTCGAGAATGATTTGAGCCTAATGTTGAAGAATAAAGGTCGTTTTATCACTTGTTGTTCACCATGTGCTATGTTGTTAGTCCGGGCGTTTTCTATGCATATTTCATTGTTATTTGTCAAATATATACGCTTGGTATATTTTTCATGTTTTCTTGGTAGGAACAAATGCTAATCGGTTGATAGGAGGCTTGGAACGAACTTCGGAAACAACGGTAGCTCAAGTGCAGTGAAGAGAAGCCGAATTGGAGGAGCTTGGATGACTAGTCTGCACTATTTTGATCCTATCTAGAGTTATAGAAATAATTTGGAGATGAGACCAGTGCCAAATGAAAGTACACTCAGAGAGATTTCCAACGATAGGTCACGGAGCTAAATCCGAGTTCGGACGAAAAAGATATGGCCGACTGATGTCAGGAGCAGATTTTAGGGGCTTGTGCAATTACTGAAGACTTCTGCGGGTGATGAAGGAAGGACGACCTAGGGACGAAAATCATCATCATTCACGCCTATTGAGAGCCACGATCAAGGAGGAGATCAAGGAGACTTCATTGGAGCAACCTCAAGCAAGGAGAAGAGCTCGGATCGCGCCAATCTTCCGGATTTCTAGCGTTTGATCTCTTCTTCCCTCTTTAAACCACTTGTATGGAGAAACTTTGTTGTGTTGCTAAGATTATTAGTAACTATACGTTTTGCTAGGCTTCTCTAGAAAGCCTAGGGTTTATGTAGACAATATGTTTTCCAGATTTGGGACTTTGTTTCATGCTTTTGGATTTAGATTCATTGAATCATTGTTTAGTTTCTTGATATTGTTATTGAATCCAGTCAATTGACACGGCTAGATTATGATTTGATAATCATGAGACTTAGGATTTATTCGTGAATCAATTTCTTGCTTAATGTTAATTTCATTCTAGTTATTGTTCATACGCTATGATTAATCCTTAGCAAAAACGGAGTGATCAGCCTGACTTGTTAATTAGCTAGCGAGTGTGTGAGAGCGACTTAGACCTAGCTTTGATGATATTTGAACAAGAATCCTTAATCATGGAGACTGAGAAGAGAAGTGTGTAGGATCGGCCTTAGTAGGTATATTCGGTAGGAGATAGTGAGGTGTTCGTGTGGTGGTGGTCTGAGAGGACATCATTCCGTGCACTGTCGTTAGCCTACTAGAACGGACCGGTAGATGTAGGTGGCCCGACAGGACACCAAGTAAACCGTAAAGTAGAACGACATGAGACCGAGAGGAGATTGTCAGTACTATTACCCGGCTTAACTAGAATAGGATTAACGTGTTACTTTGCTAATCCGGAAATCGTTACAACCCTAGGTGATCTAGACATTGCCTAGTTTCTCCATATTTTTGTAACAAAATAACAAATACAAAAATATTAGTTTAGTTGTTATTTAATTTCAGTTACTTGTTTGTGAGTGATGCCTTAGTTAATCACAATTCTTCCTCCTGTTACAGTACTCTAAGTTAATAACTAAATAAATAGTCTCAAGATTGTCCTCGTGGGATCGATAACTTGGGGTTGAAATATTACCCTATATTACTTGAACCGTGCATTTGCGGTAACTCGTAAGAAAGTGTGTCAGGTAACCCTAGGTAATGCTTATATAGGAAAGGCTCTGTGTGACCGACGAGCCAGCATCAATCTGATGCCCTTGTCAATTTTTAAAACTTTTAAAATCGCTGAAATCGGGACCACTAGAATGAAGCTGCAGATGACGGTTATCTGTGAAGCAGGCTTACGGAGTTATTGAAGATATTCTGGTGAAATTCGGAGAATTGATTTTTTTGGCTGAATTCGTAATTCTGGACATGGAGGCAGGAGATGTACCACTCATTCTGGGAAGAATGTTTTTGGCCACTTGAGAGGCCATGATAAAATGAAAAAGCGGAGAACTGACCATGCAGATTAATGAGGAGAAGGTGAAATTCAACGTCTTCAAATCTCTCTAGCTTCAAAATTATTACGAGCATGAAGATATCTTCACTATGGAAGTAGTCGAAGAAGCCTGGGAAAAGGAGGAGATGGATGAGTTATGAGAATAGATGGACATAGTGGACAGAGAGAACGTGGTGACATTTCCAGGAGGAGCACGCCATGCAAGCTGAAAACCGGACTGCTCTACATCTGGACGAAAAGGGTTGGCTGAAATTGGCCCTTGTCCCGTCACTCCAAGAGCCACCAACTCAGGAGCTGGAACCGCTCCCGAACCATCAACTACTAGCAGAAGATAAGAGAATCTTTCCTAAACAGCTTCAAGTAGGGCAGAGAGTACTTTTCTGCAATTCCCAAAAGCAACTTTTTACAGGAAAATTGAGATCTCGGTTGTTAGGACCGTTTATCATCAAAGAGGTACTTTCATGTGATGCGATTGAATTGTAGAATCTGCATGACATTACAACTTTCAGGGTGGAAAGAAACCTGATCAAGCAATATTTTGACCCGGAAGCAGTCATCCAGGTAGACTGTTTTGGCGTCCCTTAATCAAGCATGAGGTAACTGGGTCGGGCTGTCGACCTTAAATTACAAGCGCTTGTTGTGAGGCAAGCCAACATAGGAGTAGGTTTAAGTTGTTAATTTATTTACTGTTTTAATAACTTATAAAGAGGTGAGATAAGTGGAATTTAATGCTTTACTGAGTATGTGCAGAAAAACAGGTGACCGAAGGCAGAAAATTGAGCAGAAAAGACAGTTTTCCTAAATCTTGAAGAATCGACCTCGGTGTTCCCGAGCACACTCGAACATCACAGGGACTCATACGAGTCATGGATTCTTCAGGATCAGTTTTCAGCAGAACTGAGATATCGACCCTAGTGTAAGAAAATACACTCGACCATATGGGAGCACATTGTCACACACAATCGTGCTCGGGGATTGTATTTTGAAGAGCGCATACAGATCCTGAAGTTTGAAAACTTCCGTCGATAAATTTTCAGGCGAACGGTCAACAGTCCTTCTCTTCCGGAATTTGAAGAAAAGTCGGCACCTGTATGAACTGACTCTGGGTGCACAGGTTGAATTTCTGTCTCTCGCTTTTCTGCGTATGCTACCAGCTGTTCCCATTCGATGAGGCAAGCCAGCTCATCCAATCCAGACTATATGCCTGATGATTAGTACCATAAGGGGACCTCACGTCCTGTGTGGGGGTGGTGGCGTTGTAACTAAATTAGTCTTTTTGAACTATAAAAAAAGAGAAAAATTAAAAATTTGAAAATTTTGAGATTGGGCGAAGGATGAAACTTTAAACTGGAGAGAAATTCATGATAGAAAAATTCCCAAAAATGGAAGAACTTAAGTGAGGAAGAGCTTATCTGTCTAGGGAGTTTATAGAGCCAATGCACTTCAGAAAACGTAAGTAGCTGTCTCCCGAGCCATGTATCCGACTAGCTGCCAAACCACCGTCACCAGGTAGTCGTCATCCCGCCATCACGGTCACCACATTATTTGGTGGAGTGATAGGCCATAGGGGACCTCACGTTCTGTCTCGCGCCTTAGGACCACTAGTGAGCCCCGTTGATCCATTAACCCTTTTCTTGGTAACCAATTGACCTAGGAAGCTGTCTTTGGATACTCGCATCATTGTTAATATGTATACCTTTCCTACGCATCATACCACGAGGTTGTTGAGTCGAGGGGATTTCGGGGTTAGAGCAGATTTTTCATATTTGATAATGGATGAGCTTGATATTTTGGTATTTGAGGGTGTGAAAGGGGGAGACAGTGACGGCAGCACACTTTGGTGTGGGAGTGACTCATGACATTACACCGTGAGCACAGGAGGAGAGCCGTAGTGCATGACATTTTTCCGCACGTCATGGGGGAATTGGGTTAACCTGGTTATTTGGAGGACGCTCAGAGCTATTTAGATATCCTTGGAGTTAGGAGGTTTCAGGGTTAGAGCAGGTTTTGTTTATCACAGAAATGCCCTGGTATATTTTATTTTTATTTAGTGTGTTTCCACACATTGAAAAAAAAATAGAGAAAAAAATGAAAAAAATTGAAAAGTAGAAATTTCGGGTGCTTAATTGATTGTATTTCAAAACGCCAGGCCGGGGCAATTTTGTAACAGTTTCACATTTGTTCACAGTTGTGGCCGCGAGAACGGAATTTACACCGGGATTGCGGAAATTAAGTTTCTATAATCTTAGGTGGTTTGGGTCAGTTTTCATCATCTTGGTGAGGGAGTGTGAGATTGGGGTATGTGTGACTGTGTTGTGACGTTTAGGACATCGCTTCTAAATGACATATCCAACCGTCGCAAAGCCGGCAGATTAACATTACACCAAGAGTGAAGGCACGAAAGGTGTGCGTTAGGGATACGTTCGATTTTTGTGTGAATGCAGAAGTAAGTAGTGTTCGTGACTTCTTCCGACCACTGTAGTTTCAAAAATCTAGGGAGATATGAGAGCTTGATGATGTTCAATTTGAGTTGGAGATATTTTCCAGTCTCACCAAAAAGATAAACTGTTTTTACAGTACTAATATTGTTTTTAAATAAGTGCAGTTACACCGCTCTGGATTGATTCGGGATAGTATGCATTGCTAGTATATAGCTGGAGTTTGCTCGGGACGAGCAAAGTTTAGTGTGCAGGTATTTGATAACTCCCATTTAAGAGTTATTTCTTAGCTTATATTGGAGTGTTTTCTGGACGGGTTATCATAATTTTGAGCATGTTTTAGCCAACAAAATCTCCGTATTATCGCATAAGAGGAATTTGAGCTTAAATGTGAATTTGGGCGTTTTCATGCACAATTTGATGTTATGGCCAAATATAATCGCTTGGTATGGTTTCTCATGTTGTCTTCAAAGGAACGGACGCTTAACGGTTGATTAGAGGCATGAAACAAACTTCAGAAACAAAAAAACACTCAAGCAAAGTGAAGAGACGCAAAGTTGGAAGAAGCTAGAATGACCAGTCTGCACTATTTTGAATATATTTATAGTTCTAAAAGGAATTTTGGAGTGAGACCAGGGGAAAATAAAAGTAGACTTCAAGTGCTTTCCAACGATAGGTCACTAAGCAAAAACGGAATCTGGGTGAGAGAGTTATGGCCTTGCAAATTTGAAGCAGAAGCTTATATACGCACATCATACGCACACAGCAAGCTAAAATAAGAATTTTGGCTCAAGAAAAGCTACTGTCTGCGTATGGGGTGCGTATATATGCACATCATACGCACACAGCAAGATAGGGGAATAATTTTGGCCAAAAGAAGGCTGCTCTCTGCGTATGGGGTGCATATATACGAATTTAATACGCACACGGCAAGAAGAACTGTGCTGGAACTCTCTGTCTGCGTATTACTGTTCATCAAACACACATCATACGCACACAGGAAGAAGTTCTGAAGAAAAGGTGGAAGCCAACAAATGTTGTCTGTATATGAGATGCGTGAATACGCACACAATACGCACACATAGAGTTGTTTCTAAGGCGGTTGAGCAGTGGCAGTTTTGTAATTCCAGACACTTCATTTTCGAAACATTCGAGAACGATATAAAGACACGTCTAGAGCTCATTTTTAACACAATATACAACCCAAAGAGAATTTTTTTATTCCGTTATGAAATTCAGTAGCTAAACCTTTTACCTAGGTTCTCGGTGAACCTAACTTTTCGTACTCAGTGATTAGTTCTACGTTTTGACTATGAATTCAAGATTGTAGTTTCTTCATATCAACAGCTTTATTCGTTATTCTTTCTTTGAATGTTACTGTCCATGCATGATCGGTGTAGCTACAGGACTGCTACAGACTCGACCCGGTAGGTGAAAACGGTTGCTTAGGGTTAAGAAAAGAAGACTGAATTTAGCACCTTACCCCGATGGGCCGAACAGCGAAGGGGAGATAAGACTAGCCTAAAAACGTTTGACCAACTTCTAGAGAAACTGACCCAGGCCTTTAGGATAGGTTAGACACCATAGCAGACTTCGAACAAGTCTGCAGACTTAAGTATCTTAATAGGAATCCAAAAGTCTGCAGAATCAAGATAATGTGTGGGATCTGAAAAGTTACTGCAAAACTTGTACGTGGCACGGGTAACTAGACTGATGTGTGTTTTCATATAAAACAAAAATGAAAATCTCTAGAGATCCTAGGGGATCCTGGAATCTAGTATCTCAAACCCTAGTTTTACAACACTCATGATTATTCACAAAACTCTCACGCAAAGATTTATAGTTTTAGTCTTTACTTTTAGTACTTAGTGTAAGGTCACAGGTTTCATGGACTTGAAATACTAAGTTATTTCAAGGCCTTGAAACAGGTTTCAATGCCTTGAATCAGGTTTCATGGACTTGAAATACTAAGTTATTTCAAGGCCTTGAAACTGTTTTCAAAGCCTTGAATCAGGTTTCTCAGGCTGGAAATAGTAGAGCTAATTCAAGGCCTTGAACCAGGATTCAAAGCCTTGAAATTGTCTGACCTGCATGCATGTTCTAAGGGGGATTTTTTCTAAAAACTTCTTATTTGGTTCTATCTATCTCACCCCTATGCTTGATGGGTTATTATTTGATGATGAAAGACAAACTGTTTTTGTACATCACAACATCATTTAATCCATCTGTTTGACTCAGTTTTGCAGGGAATTTTTATTTCCTAAATCTGCAGGATTGATTTCCTATTCTAGATTCTACAAGAAAGGAAACATTATGAGAAGATGATTCTGTGATCAATCAGAGACTCATGACAGCTTCTCAATTTGTTAAAATACAAGATCACAACAATATCTCTGAAGATTATGATCAACTATCAGTTGGAGAAGGCTGTTAAGAGAGTCAAAGTTGTAGCCTACAAAAGAGGAAGTTGTTGCTGAAAATCTGGGAAGATTTGCAAACTTCAAAGATTATAAATAGAGAAGATTTTGAGGCAACAATATACAAGACTCAATGGGAAAAAAGAGAGAATCATTTCTTGATTGACAGGCATCAAAGAAGTTCATCATTCTCACAATCCAACCTACAAAAGATCACTGCATTCTTCACTGCAGTTCTACACTTTAGTGTTCTTCTTGCTTGTGCTTTATTTGTAGATCATTCTTGTACTACTTCTATCTCTCATTATCAAGGATTGTTCAAAGTGAACAATAAAGAATTCTTATTTAATCAGTTAGCAAGAGCAGGTACTAGATAGGTTAGAGAGAACCACAAGCTGTAACAGAGTAAGGCAACTCTCTATGCTTGAGATATAGGGCTTAACTTTTGATTAGTACGAATTGGGTTGAAAATCCTGCAGGGAGAAGATCCCTGAGGTAGAGACGTATGTCCAAGTGGACTGAACTCTATAAATCACTTGTCTCTTGCATTTACAGTTCTTTTACATACTTAGCTTTTACAGCATTCAAACTAGTCTATTTTCAAGGGTTGGAAACTCTTTTCAAGGCCTTGAAAAAGACTTGTATGTTCTATTTCAAACTGTATTTCACTCCAAAGGCTTGAAACTGTTTTCAAGGCCTTGAACTCCATTGCTCTTGAACTGAAACTCTTCTCTTCTATATGTTTTGCAAAAAGTTGGCATACTCTATTCAACCCCTCCTCTAGAGTATATGTGCTGCATATCCATATGTATACTCCCCCCTCTAGAGTATATGTGCTGCATATCCATATGTATACTCCCCTTTCAATTGGTATCATAGCTTGTATCACTGTATAGATTTAACCATCTTGTGATCATGAGTACTACAGGTGATTGTGGTTTCTCATAGGGAATAGCTGCTAATAGACCTCCTCTATTTTGTGGAGACAACTTTGCTCACTAGAAAGCCCTATTGAAAAGGTTCATCATTGATCAAGACATAGAGCTTTCGACCATTATTCAGAATGGACCTCACACTTTCTACACAGAGAAATATGGGATCAAAACACCCAAATCTGATGACTTACTCTCATCTTCTGAATTAGAGTAATTCTATACGAATTTCAAAGCTATTAACATCTTGTATTGTGCCTTGAGTACAGATGAATTCAACAGGATCTCAGGCTGTAAGACTGCCAAAGAGATCTGGGACAAGCTTGTGGTGACATTTTAAGGAACCACTCAAGTCAAGCAAACCAAAGTCAACATCTATCTCAGACAATATGAGTTGTTCAAGATGAATGCAGATGAGTCAATTAGAGACATGTTCAAGAGGTTCACAGACATTGTCAACAACCTTGATTCACTGGGAAAGCATATTTCCAATGAAGAAAAGGTGAGGAAGATACTGAGAAGTCTTCCAAAGGCTAAATGGGAACCAAAGACTACAGCTATTGAAGAAGCTCAAGATCTTTCATCACTACAACTTGATGAACTACAAGGAAAGCTCCTGACACATGAAATTTCCATGAATGAGGCTGATGGAGAGCTACCTGAAAGTATGAAGAACTTAGCACTCAAGGCTAAAGAGAATGAGAAAATTCAAATCCTTGACAGTGAAGATGATGAGGATGAAGATCCAATTTCTTTGATTTCCAAAGCCTTGACCAAGATCATCAAGATGAAGAAAAACTTTGGAAACAAAGACTTCAATAGAGAAAGAAACAGATCATCCAGTAGCAAGGACTACAAAGGTAAGTCTTCTTCACAAAATAAATCCAAAGTCATGAACTGCTTTGAGTGTGGTGATGCAGGACACTTGATAAGAGACTGTCTACACAAGAAAAGCAAGAACTTCCAGAAGCGAGACCATACAGGAGAAAGAAAGCTATGATAGCTTCATGGAGTGACTCAGATAGCTCAAGTGACTCTGAATCTGAAGAATAACATGTCAACCTATGCTTCATGGCCAAGCATGATGATAGTTCTGAAAAGAACATTGAGGTAATGGTAAACTGTCTGATTTCAAAACCAAAAGAAGCGCTCTCAGATTTTCTTAGAACAATGCTTTTAAATGAAGAAGATTATCTGAAAGAGATTAGATTTTTGAAAGAAAAAGTTCATGATCAGGCAAAAGAAAATTTACATCTTGTTTGTCTGAATCAGAATCTTGAAATCTCTCAGAAGAAAATTGACAGTGATTTCAAGGCCTTGAAAATCAGTTTCAAAGCCTTGAAAACACAAGTCAAGGAAGTAGTCACTGGGAACTCCTCTCTGAGTGATAGCCTTAGTAATCTGAGACATCAAATTGATAAATTAGATACACAAAAGACTACTCTTACTGAGAAACTTCAAGAATCTGAGTTAGTCAAAGTCAAGCTTGCAGGCTCATAACACAAGTTGAACTTGATTCTTGGATAAAGTTCAAATTCAATTCACAAAACTGGTATTTGATACAATCCAAATTTTCCAAGAAAGAACAATACCAGATTTGTGAAAGATGTAAACAAAAATTCTCCTAAGTGTCATTTTTTCAAAAAAAATTGGTCATGTTAAGATGACTTGTCCTTTCAGAAGAAGAGACCCTCATATAATGAGGAACGCATTCCCATTTCAACTCAAAGGACAAGTCAGACAGATTTGGGTTCCTAAAGGGGTTAGACCACCTAACTTGGTTGATCCTGAATATTAGTCCAAATTCCACACTTTGTCTAACAGTTGGGTAAGGCGGTGATTGGTGTTTGCAGGTTGTCATAAATGTCAAAGGAACAGAAGTTGTTTATGGACAGTGATTGCTCAAGACACATGAGTGGAAAGAGATCTCTATTCTCAGAATTGAAAGAGCAATCTGAAGGTTCAATTACTCTTGGTGACAAAGGCAAATGAAACATTCTTGGTATTGGTAAAGTTGGTACAGATTTTGAAAACTCTATTTCTGATGTATATCTAGTTGATGGCATTAAATTTAACTTTCTTAGTGTATCTCAGCTTTGTGAAAATGGAAATAAGGTTATCTTTGATAAAGAGAAGTGTGTCGTGCAAAATGAGAAATCAGGCAATTGCATTCTCACAACTTCTAGATCAAAGAATGTTAATACTTTTCAGACTAACAAAGTTTTAGGTAAAAGCTTAAAGTGTCTCAAGGCCTTGAAAGAGGATTCAAAGCTTTGGCACAGAAAGCTTGGTCACATTAGCTTGCTTACCTTGAACAAGCTGATCTCTAAATATCTGGTAAGAGGATTACCATCTATCAAGTTCAAAGATGATGAAGTATGCAAATCTTGTGATCAGGGTAAGCAAACCTGAAGCTCATTCAAGCGAAAGAAATTTGTAAGTACTATTAGACCTATTGAACTACTTCATATGGATCTCTGTGGTCCGATGAGAACTCCAAATCGAAAAGGTAAGAGGTATATGCTAGTTATTGTAGATCATTACTCTATATATACATGGGTTATGTTTCTCAAAGAAAAATATGAAGCCCTCTCTGAATTTTCAAAGCTTTGCAGAGAACTCCAGACCCTGAAAAACCTACCTATTGCTTCAATCAGAAGTAATCATGGTAGAGAGTTTGATCAATTAGAATTTTATTTGTTTTGTGTTAAGCATGGTATCTCTCACAATTCCTCTGCTCCTAGAACTCCTCAACAGAATGGAATTGTTGAAAGAAAGAACAGGACTCTTGAAGATATGTCAAGAACAATGCTTCTAGAAAACAAGCTGCCAAAACATTATTGGGAAGAAGCTGTGAATACAGCAAATTTTATTCTGAACAGGTGCTTGATCAGACCTATCTTGAAGAAGACCCCCTATGAACTCTTCAAAGGGATAAAGCCAAACATTTCATACTTCAGACCCTTTGGTTGCACATGCTATGTCCACAACAATGGTATGGACAACTTGGGTAAGTTTGATGCAAGAAGTGATGAAGGTATATTTCTTGGTTACTCCTTACTAGCAAAGCTTATAGAGTCTATAATAAAAGAACCAGACTTGTTGAAGAAAGTATTCATGTTATCTTTGATGAAAGCTATGATGGTTCTTTGAGTGAAAGTTTTGCAGACTTGAATCTGAACAAGCATGAATCAGAAGAAGAAGCTGAGAACTCACTTGGTTTCAAGAAAGGCTCAGAAGGAAAAATAAGCCATTTTCAAGACCATGAAAATAAGACTCAAGGCCTTGAAAACAAAGATCAAAGCCTTGACAAAGATGATCAGAAAGATATAAGTGATCAGGCTACTACTTCAAGACCAGAGCAGCAATATGGAGAGCCTGAACCCTGGTCTCCAAGAAAGAGATTGAAATATATTTCATCTCATCCAGCTGACCACATCATCTTTGACCCAACAACTGGTACACAAAATAGATCACATTTGAAGAATGTATGTGCCTTTAATGTTTTTATCTCTCTCTTAGAAACCAAAAATGTGAAGGAAGCATTACAATAAGCAGACTTGATTGTAGCTATGCAAAGTGAGCTCTATCAGTTTGAAAGAAATCAGGTGTGGAACCTAGTTCTTCCACCAACAAACTAGTCTGTCATTGGTACCGGATGGATGTTCAGAAACAAACTAGATAAGAATGGCAAGGTGATCATAAACAAAGCAAGGTTAGTTTCTCAAGGTTACAACCAAGAAGAAGGTGTTGATTATGAAGAAAATTTTGCTCCAGTTGCAAGGTTAGAAGCAATTAGAATTCTACTTGCATTTACATCTGACAAAAACGTGAAACTATTTCAAATGCATGTGAAATGTGCATTTTTGAATGGCTACTTGCAAGAGGAAGTTTATGTTTCAGAACCTCCTGGATTTGAAAGTGATAAGTTTCCAGATCATGTTTACAAACTTGACAAATCTCTTTATGGTTTGAAACCGGCTCCAAGAGCTTGGTATGAAAGACTGTCGAAATTTCTGCTTGAAAATGATTTCAAAAGAGGATTGGTAGACAAGACCCTTTTCATAAAGACTCATTGTAATACCCGTTATAATAGCTAAGGGTAAAATAGTAAATTAACAAGCTAAATATAAAATTAGTCGTAAAAGATAAATTAAGTTATGTAAATTATTTTATAATTAGTCTCGTTAAATTTTAAGAGATACTAAAGTAGTGTTTATAGATAATTATGCGAGAAATTTATTAACTTTAATCGTCGCGCGTATATAACCACCGCGTAAAGTGGTGTTATTACCACACCCAATAATTTCTAAAAGAAGAAAAAACATCTTCAGACTTTTGCTTCTCATTTTGTCATTTTCTTCTTTTGTTTCTCTTCTACAACTTCATTTTGCCTTCCTCTTCTCCTACTTTTTTTTGTTTCTGCAAAAACCCCGACAACATCACCGCCAGCGCCTCTTTCACCACTTTTACCCCCTATAAAGTCTCGCTCTCTCATTCCTTCGGCAGAAAGCTCAAACAACCACCACCACCACCACCATCACCATCATCTTCTCCTTCGTGTTCTTCAACTCCGGCGAGCATCACCACCAACACGAAGAACACACCACTATCACCCTCCCTGTCACCACTGCTCTCTATCCCTCTCTGCCTCTCTCTGCCTCTGACCAGAAGCCGAGAAACCGCGGCAGCAGCAGCTAGCAAAAACAAAAGCCACCACCACACCGCCGCTGCCACCATCGGAGAAGGCCAGCGAAAGCACCCCCACCACCCCCACCTTCTTCTTCTATGCTTTCCCTCTGTTTCTCCCTCTCCCTTGCTCTCTGTCACGAAAAGAGCCACCAAATAGCAGCAGCAGTTGCTAGAAACCACCTCCACCGCCGCTGCAACTTCCGGCGAGAGCCACCAAAAGATCACCAAGCACAGCCACCTCTGTTTTTCCCCACTCTCCCTTTCTGCTCCTCCCACGCCCTCTCTACCTTGATCAGGACAGATTAAGAGAAGAAATAACAGCAGCAGAGCAACCCAAAAGCAGAGCACCACCACCGCCGCCGCCGGTCCACCATTATCGCCGGCGAGGAGCTCCGCCAAACTAAAACAGAGCACCCACCCTCTAAAATTAACACTAATCCACTCCTAGGGACTCGACTAAGTCTGTAGAAGGCCCAATCGAACCCAGAAATGCTCTACTCGCCGGACTCGAGAACCTCCACCGTGGCCATCGACGGGAAACTCGACCCGGACCGTTTCTCGATCGTTCTTGCGATCTTTGGTACCGGTACGCTCTAATCTTCGCCTTTAGTTGATATACATAATCAAAATCATGTCTGGATGCTTAGATTCACGGTTAGATTGATCAAATCGAAAATTCATGCTAAGGGGAGAGGTAGTTGTCATTTTCTGAAACTGTTTTAGCTATAAGAGGGGGGTATTTCTGCTATTTCAGTAAACTATGGGGGTTTGTAGGTTATTTAGCAATCTGAATGTATAAAAATAAAATAAAAATAGGATTTTTAAATTTTAATTTAATTTCTACACTTTGCAGCTATCATTCTAAATAATAATAATAATAATAATAATAATAATAATAATAATAATAATAATAATAATAATAATAATAATAATAATAGAAATTGTAATAAAAATAATAAAAGCAAATAAAAAGTAAGTTAAATAATTAACTAATATAGATAAAATAGGAACTAACTACGTAGAATTTACTTTCTTTAAAATAAACAAGCTCAAAAGTATAACTTGTAATTATTAATTTTTGGTGTATTTTAATTTAGTTGGTAAATAACAAAATATCTTAGAATTTTAAATTAACCACTTTCTCAAATATTAATGACCGTTCAACTGTATTAATACAGAGAATAATTTTCCCAACTTGTATTTGTTCACTAAAAATATTATAAATAGTTTCCATAATTATTTTTATGAGTTTGATAAATAAATAACTAAGTTAATAATAGTAGTTAGAAAACAATTTATTGGTTATTTAAAAATAGAGATGTTGATAATATTAGTATTATATAATTATTAAAAGTTTATGGACTTAAATTATGTGTTTTATAAAATATTAAAATTTAGAAGATTATTAAAAATATAAATACATATATGGGGGAGAATTAAAGAGATTTCAAATAAAATATGATAGGGTTTTAAGAATTTCCAATTATATATTTGTATCGATAAACTCGTTATAAAATAAAGAAATGTAACGTGTAGGTGACAAGTTTGTAGACGAAGGCCACGTGGCGTTCTAGAAGTTTTTACGTGCTAAATTGCTAAGGATCGAGGTAAGTAAATATGCCTAGCCTAGCTTTCCTAGCTCCTTTCGTGTCCTAATATGATTTTAATATTTGTCTCAAAATGTGTTTTGTGATATATACATGTTTTACTTGAGATTTATTTACGAGTTGAATTACTTCTTTTGAAATTGTCACACAAGAATAATAAAACGTAATAACGTAAAGTGGAAAGAGTTGTACGGGAGAAACTTATTATTATTGTCGTGTTGACTTTGGTCACTTGACCCCTATTATTTTAACCCGGTCGCAACCTACCGGGTGTCTCCATGTACTCACCCCTCTGGCCGCAAAAAGTCTTTGGGGGCTGCCGGTAGTTAAGGTCATGGTAGCTAGTGATAATATAGTAGATCTTTCCCCGTATCAACAAAGGTAAAACGGGTTTTTCTATGAGACAAAGAAGTTTATAAAGAGAAAGAATAGATAATCGGGATATCACTACCCGCTACAGAATAAGGAAGAAAGTTTCAAAGATAAGAGATTATTTGCATTTGTATGTTATTCATCAATCTTATACTTTTTCTAACTTATTCCTCCTTGTATTTTGACATGAAATAAAACAATGCTCTATCCTCAGTTTTACAACCTAGGGTGTTGCTTACTCAGTACTTTATGCTGACTTTAGAAAACTGCGGTCTTTGTTTCCTTCCTCCCGCAGGTTTTGAAGAAGAAGATTATGGCATGACCGGGTACGAGACTCACTAAGGAAAGTTCCGTCACAAATTGTACCATAGTTTGAACAATTTTATAATAATGTATAATAGAAACGTGTGACAGACTGGAGAATGTGTTGTAATGTTTAATAGTATGTAGTATATATGTTGGGATGTTGTGCTTTTGATGTTCCACCATTACTTTTAGCACCGGCCTCCCCGTCTCGTCTGAGCCGGATAAGGGGGTCGTTGCAGGTGGTATCAGAGCCGGCAGTCCATTAAATGGGAATTAAAAACTTGTAGGGAAACTTAAAATGAACATAGGGTAAGATAATTAAAACTGAAAATGCCTTTGGGTATGGGTAGCTTAGGCATAGGTCTTGGTATCTTCCCGCCCACCCGCAACCTACCTCAAGAAGTGTGGTGTGTTATAGTCTTATGTGAATCGGTTTTATTGGTTGTGAATGATTTTCATTGCCACAATAGAGAGAATGATAAGAGCAGTATTTGATTCGTACTAGATGTATCTTATCATTTGCAGACACATGTTATGTGTGCTTTAGTGTAAAGTTTCTATGTGATGCGTGTTAAGATGCACTATATGATAGTTGTGTGGTATATACTGATGATTGCGCATTTAAAAGATGATATATATCAAGACAATGATAGCATAACCCAGGACATCATAGAAAGTGATTAGCTGACCATTTTAATACTACACTAACAAGATCCGACGTGAACAGACTGCCCAGAACAATAACCGCTTGGGGCATACCTTCGTTCGATAGTGATGTTGAAAGGGTATGTGACTTCATGATAAATCTGAGGGTAGAGATGTGATAAAAATATGGAAATACTTGACTGGCGAATCCTAGTTTCACTTACAATATTTGTAAAGAAATTTGGTGACATACTCTAGGTACTGATTAGGATTGTAATTTGGAGTTGGAATTCAAGAAAGAATTGATCTTGGGAGTCTTTTCAGGAGATGAAATAGTTTATTTTGGGAAGTAGACAAGGAAGATCCCATCCACCCTCACCTGAGAATCAATGAGATTAACCCGCCGAATTTTCAACCTGTTTCAACTGTAATTTTACATCCTTAGTTATTAAAGAGTTTTAATGTGTTAATGGTTGATTGGAGTTTACTTCTTCACAATTTGCAATCGGGGACTATGCTAGCTTCATTTACCGTAAACGATTTGCGCGCTCTAATATTTATGTACTTGAGTTATTACTTAAGTCTTGTTATCCTAGTGCTGCTTGAAGGTTGGGATGTCCTTTTGGCTATATATAACTTTTGGAGTTGTGGAACTAACTTGAGAGGTTTGATGTTTACCTGTGAAGTATCAATGTTCGCCTACAAGACTTAAATGTACCAAATGACATATTCAGCCAGGTTTACTCTAAAATTTGCATGATGAGTACCTCGAATTTTATGGTCTGGAGACTCTCTTGGAGTGATAACCCAAAACTTTCAAAATATCGTTTGGGGAACTGTTAAGTCAATATTTGGAGTTTATTATTTCATGAATTTATCTGGGAATTTTTATACTGCTATGGAAAATATTAAAAGATTTACCATTTCAGCTCCTTGGGAATACTTGTAGTATTGTTACAGAGTCTTTGTTTACAGTTGGGATATATGTTCAACTACGAATTTTTTCCTAGATGTGTTCACGTATGTCACTTGGAGTTCTGTCGTCTAGCTTACGTTTTGCGGTACGAGGTTTATTGAAATAATACAAGACAAGAGGTTAAGATGAATTTGGAGTTTGTGTTAAATATTGGAAACTGGGGGTGTATTCTAACTTTAAATCTGGAGACTTGATTGAGTGTGAGGTCAAGGAGCATTTAATTTATTTGATTGAACTCTGGAGTATCAAATTTGGACTACGAGGAGTAATGGACTTAAATAGTTGTTCGGGATCAGATTAAAATACTAAGGGGGAAACGTATGAATGTTGTCACTTGGGTGAAACGAAGAAACGTTAATTATCGCTGTGTGCAACAATCGGTTATTGAAGTACTACCCTAAATTTTCCTATACTAGACTCCTAGCAGAACCTACCATAAGAAATTCAGCTCCAGATACGAACATAGGAAGTAGTTAAGAAAGCCAAGAGTAGTCAATTCAGTAACGGATCTGCACAAATTACCAATTATAAAATTAAAGACTTCTATCAGTTTGAGTATTTGAGTTCTCATGGCATGGTGGAAATATGTGACGTGTAATGTGGTGTATGGTAACATGAAAATGTTTGCTCTATTATTCATTGACGTAGTATTGAAATCATAATATTGTGATAACCTATCGGGCTTAATTGACAAGATTAATCTGAGGACATGGCATCAAGAATCCGATCGCCCGATTGGGCCAAAGTTAATTTTCAAGAAAAATGAAAGATGCATAGCATAACAAGCTTACGAGGAACATTTATAGCTAATTATATTTTAGCAATAATTATGATTATGAACCATGAGTTATATTGCACGCCTGTGTGCTCATTTCATGTGATGTGTTCTCCTTACTAAGTCAATCAAAGTCGATAGAGATGCAAAAGAGGCAAGGATAACGAATATATCTCAAGGAAATTTTATTTGGGGTCAGAAGTAAGAATTAGACAATTGATACCTTTGAAAACATGGATATGATGAGTGGTCACATGGAACAGTGGGATTCAATGATAGATTTTTAGTCAGTTCGTTACCAACTAAGCAAGGGAAGTTCGATTTACAAGAGATCAACCAGATAGGAGTGAGATTTGGATAACAAGCGATCAACAGTCAAAATAAGATAACTTTGTAACAAGGAGAAATTGAGGGGACGTTGGGAATTTGACCGAAGGTTGAAGGATTCACCCACTAGATACTTCCGACTAGACCAATTTAAGGTGTTGCGAAAAGTTTCCATTTGGAGTTATATTATCATTAGAGCAACCACCCGAAGGATTTAGTTATTAATATTGTCGGAGTTCTCTTGTTGGGAATTATCTGATATGATAATATGCCTCAATGATATAAGTTTCTTTTCCTTGTGGTACATATTGTTCACAAAAATTCTACTGGGAGTCTCATTGTTAACGTCTTATTGCAGCATACATTCTTCAGATAAGTTATATTTCAAGTCCTTCATGCATTTGAGGTTTTCTCACTAAAACTTAGTTCATGTTTGGTTCTCGAAGTTTGAATGTTAAATTGTTTGGAAGTCTGGTCATCAAATCATAGTTTTAAATTATTATAAATATCGAGATTGCTGGAGTGGCAATTCAGTTATTGCATCGGTGGTTATAAATCCATAATATCATGAGGTTTTGTTATCTACGTTCGTCGATCCTCTGTTGTGATGAATAGAGCGCTTTGTGTGGGTAAAAAGTTAATAGTTGTTGGGTAAAAAGTTAATAGTTGTTTGGGCATTATTACTTGAAGTTTTGTTACATAATTACTACTAGAGGAGCATAAATTTTAGTATGAATTTACCTTTTGAGCCTGGAACCCGTATAACTATGTGCTATATATGATGGGAATATCTTATAGCTTCTTTGTTGATTTACGTCTGGAATTACTAATAGTATACAATGGACAATAAAGGTGGCTTAAATTTTTGAAAGATTTCACCACGATATTTTTGTCATTTGGAGCATTTATGTTTTGTCTATGGGATTATGATTTAGAAACGATTTCAGATATTTGGTACGACTCATCAGTGAAAATGTGCAAATTGGAGTCCATCACTAAATATATATCTGCGTCCATGGGATGCTGATTTTCTTATCAGTTATTTCTAGAGCTTAATTATATATTTCGAATATATTAAAGGTTTCGTAGGACTTAGAAGTAAAAGACTAGTAAGGCATATCTTATTTGGTGTTCGGGTAAGTCGACCTCCGACTGAAAGATCAGGGTAATGTTGCATGACATATTCACAAGAAGTTCCGGGGACGTCACTCTCAAAGGGGGAGCGGGTGTCACCCTTCGTCTAAAACCGCTTCATGTCTAGAACAACAATATCATCATATCAGGCATATCATTAATTTCTAGTAAGTGAAATAAGTTGCGGCATTACTTAAAGAGTTGGTCACCAAGTGGTCGTAGTATATCGTGGTTATTTCTCTGATTTTATCTTCGAGAACAAAGCTCTCTTTAAGGGGGGAAGAATGTAATACCCCGTATAATAGCTAAGGTTAAAATAGTAAATTAACAAGTTAAATATAAAACTAGTCGTAAAAGATAAATAAAGTTATGTAAATTATTTTATAATTAGTCTCGTTAAATTTTATGAGATATTAAACTAGTGTTTATAGATATTTACGCGAGCAATTTATTAACATTAATCAACGCGCGTATATAACCACCTCGTAAAGTGGTGTTATTACCACACGCAATAATTTCTAAATGAAGCAAAAACATCTTCAGACTTTTGCTTCTCATTTTGTCATTTTCTTCTTTTGTTTCTCTTCTTCAACTTCATTTTGCCTTCCTCTTCTCCTACTTTTCTTTTGTTTCGGCAACAACCCCGACAACATCACCGCCACCGCCTCTTTCACCACTTTTACCCCCTATAAAGTCTCGCTCTCTCATTCCTTCGGCAGAAAGCTCAAACAACCACCATCACCACCACCATCACCATCATCTTCTCCTTCGTGTTCTTCAACTCCGGCGAGCATCACCACCACCACCGAGAACACACCACCATCACCCTCCCTCTCACCACTTCTCTCTATCCCTCTCTGCCTCTCTCTTCCTCTGACCAGAAGCCGAGAAACCGCGGGAGCAGCAGCTAGCAAAAACAGAAGCCACCACCACACCGCCGCTGCCACCATCGGAGAAGGCCACCGAAAGCACCCCCACCACCCCCACCTTCTTCTTCTCTGATTTCCCTATGTTTCTCCGTGTCCCTTGCTCTCTTTCATGAACAGAGCCACCAAACAGCAGCAGCAGTTGCTAGAAACCACCTCCACCGCCGCTGCAACTTCCGGCGAGAGCCACCAAAAGATCACCAAGCACCGCCACCTCTGTTTTTCCCCACTCTCCCTCTCTTCTCCTCCCACACCCTCTCTACCATGATCTGGACAGAGTAAGAGAAGAAATAACAGCAGCAGAACAACCCAAAAGCAGAGCACCACCACCGCCGCCGCCGGTCCACCATTATCGCCGGCGAGGAGCTCCGCCAAACTAAAACAGAGCACCCACCGTCTGAAATTAACACTAATCCAATCCTAGAGACTCGAATAAGTCAGTAGAAGGCCCAATCGAACCCTGAAATGCTCTACTCACCGGACTCGAGAACCACCACCGTGGCCATCGACGGGAAACTCGACCCGGACCATTTCTCGATCGTTCTTGCGATCTTTGGTACCAGTACGCTCTAATCTGCGCCTTGAGTTGATTTACGTAATCAAAATCATGTCTAGATTCTTAGATTCACGTTTAGATTGATCAAATTGAAAATTCATGCTAAGGGGGGAGGTAGTTGTCATTTTTAGAAACTGTTTTACCTATAAGAGGGGGTATTTCTGCTATTTCAGTAAACTATGGGGGTTTGTTTGTTATTTAGCAATCTGAAATTATAAAAATAAAATAAAAATAGGATTTTAAAATTTAAATTAATTTCTACACTTCGTAGCTATCATTCTAAATAATAATAATAATAATAATAATAATAATAATAATAATAATAATAATAATAATAATAATAATAATAATATCAATAATAATAATAATAGTAATTATAATAATATAAATAATAATAGTAATAGTAATAGTAATAATAATAATGATGATAATAATAGCAATTATAATAAAAATAATAAATGCAAATAAAAAGTAAGTTAAATAATTAACTAATATAGATAAAATAGGAACTAACTAAGTAGAATTTACTTTCTTTAAAATAAACAAGCTCAAAAGCATAACTTGTAATTATTAATTTTTGGTGTATTTTAAATTAGTTGGTAAATAACAAAATATTTTAGAATTTTAAATTAACAACTTTCTCAAATATTAACGACCGTTCAACTGTATTAATAAAGAGAATAATTTTCCCAACTTGTATTTGTTCACTAAAAATATTATAAATAGTTTCCATAATTATTTTTATGAGTTTGATAAATAAATGACTAAGTTAATAATAGTAGTTATCAAACAATTTATTGGTTATTAAAAATAGAGATGTTGATAATATTAGTATTATATAATTATTAAAAGTTTATGGACTTAAATTATGTGTTTCTATAAATATTAAAATTTAGAATATTATTAATAATATAAATACATATATGGGGGAGAATTAAAGAGATTTCAAATAAAACATGATAGGGTTTTAAGAATTTCCAATTATATATTTGTATAGATAAACTCGTGATCAAATAAAGAAATGTAACGTGTAGGTGACAAGTTTGTAGACGAAGGCCACATGGCGTTCTAGAAGTTTTTACGTGCTAAATTGCTAAGGATCGAGGTAAGTAAATATGCCTAGCCTAGCGTTCCTAGCTCCTTTCGTGTCCTAATATGATTTTTAATATTTGTCTCAAAATGTGTTTTGTGATATATACATGTTTTACTTGAGATTTATTTACGAGTTTAATTACTTCTTTTGAAATTGTCACACAAGAATAGTAAAACGTAATAACATAAAGTGGAAAGAGTTGTACGGGAGAAACTTATTATTATTGTCGTGTTGACTTCGGTCACTCGACCCCTATTATTTTAACCCGGTCGCAACCTTCCGGGTGTCTCCATGTACTCACCCTTCTGGCCGCAAGAGGTCTTTGGGGGCTGCCGGTAGTTAAGGTCATGGTAGCTAGTGATAGTATAGTAGATCTTTCCCCTTATCAACAAAGTTAAAAAGGGTTTTTCTATGAGACAAGGAATTTTATAAAGAGAAAGAAGAGATAATCGGGATATCACTCCCCGCTACAGAATAAGGAAGAAAGTTTCAAAGATAAGAGATTATTTGCATTCGTATGTTATTCATCAAGTTTATACTTTTTCTAACTTATTCCTCCTTGTATTTTGACATGAAATAAAATAATGCTATATCCTCCGTTTTACAAGCTAGGGTGTTGCTTACTAAGTACTTTATGCTGATTTTAGAAAACTGCGGTCTTTGTTTCCTTCCCCCACAGGTTTAGAAGAAGAAGATTATAGCATGACTGGGTACGAGACTCACTAAGGAAAGTTCCGTCACGAATTGTAGCATAGTATGAACAATGTTAAAATAATGTATAATAGAAACGTGTGACAGACTGGAGAACGTGTTGTATAGTTTACTAGTATGTAATATATATTTTGGGATGTTGTGCTTTTGATGTTCCACCGTTACTTTTAGCCCAAGCCTCCCCGTCTCGTCCGAGCCGGATAAGGGGGTCGTTGCACTCATGAGAAACATTTACTTGTAGTTTAGATCTATGTTGATGATATCTTCTTCGGAGCAACTAATGATCTATCATGCAAAGAACTTTCAAGTCTTATGAGCAGGGAATTGGAAATGAGCATGATGGGAGAGTTAAATTTCTTCCTTGGACTTCAAATACATCAGCTGAAGAAGGGCATCTTTCTACATCAATGCAAGTACACTAGGGACTTGTTGAAAAAATGCAACATGTCTCAATCCAAAGAGATCAAGACTCCTATGAGTTCTACATTGTCCTTAGATAAAGATGAATATGGTAAGAGTGTCAATGTGAAAGAGTATAGAGGTATGATTGGATCATTGCTATATCTTACTTCTAGTAGACCAGATATCATGTTCAGTGTTTGTATGTGTGCAAGATTTCAAGCTGATCCAAAGGAATCACACCTAACAGCTGTGAAGAGAATATTCAGATATCTCAATGGTACCAAAGACTTAGGGCTTTGGTATCCAAGACATTCTAACTTCTCTTTGCATGGATTTTTAACTGCTGACTTTGCAGGTTACAAAGTTGATAGGAAAAGCACTTCTGGAACTTGCCAATTAATTGGATCCTCCTTGGTCAGTTGGCATTCCAAGAAACAAAACTCATTTGCTCTATCAAAAGCTGAAGCTAAATATATATCTGCTGGAGCATGTTGCTCAAAAGTATTGTGGATTGCTCAAAAATTTAGAGATCTTGGATTTGATTTCAAGAGCATACCTATCAAATGTGACAACACTAGTGCCATATAAATAACAAAGTATCCAGTTCAGCATTCAAGAACCAAGCATATTGATGTCAGACACCATTTCATCAAGATCATGTTGAGAAAGGTGATATTGTTCTTGAATTTGTTTCTACTAACATGCAAATTACAGATATCTTCACTAAACCATTGCCAGATGAAAGATTTTCAGCTCTAAGACTGGAATTAGGCATAGTAAATAAAGATGCATTGGTTTAGCGTGAGCATCAGGTAAGGAAGGTAAGTTATTATGTGTTTCAAAGATTTGAACTGATTTTAAAGCCTTGAAAATCCTTTCAAAGCTTTGATTTTACTTGTTTCAGTATTGCGGCGTTTCAAAACCTTGAAACTATTTTCAAAACCTTGAAAATAAAGTTTGATAACTGGTTAGTGAATAATTCTTGGATCATTCAGTATTGGGTTCTATCTTCGTAGATATTTGCAAAATATTGCCCCTTCATTTTTAAAATTCTTTTTCAGCCACATATAGTATTATTTATTTCCAACGGCTTCAAATATTTTGATCATTACAAATCTTTTGAGTTTAGAGAGATTGCAGTTTCCTTTTTAAACACAAACTCTTTCAGTATTTATCTTCTTCTCTTCTCCTTCACTACGTATCAAATCTACCTCTCACTATTCTTCTCCCAAACCCTAATGAGCACTAGAAGAGCCTCAGAAAGAATCAAGATGGACGAAGGTTCAAAACCCAGTTCACAGAAGAAAAGAAAGACAGCTGAAGATGTTGTTCAAAAAATCAGTGAGAACTCGGAATAAAAAAGCTTTACTGATGAAGAAATGGAGTCTTCACCACCTAAGAAGATGGTAAAAAAGGACCAGATTCAAGCTGGCAAGAAGAAACAGACTACAGTATCTACACAAGAAAAGCAGAAGGGAATCCATATTGGAAGTCCTAAGAAAGACAAGAAAAAGGCAGACACATGGATCAAGGGAAAAGGAAAAGAAATTCTCATTCGAGACTCAGACTCAGGTACTACTTCAGGATCCTATGGAGTGTATTCTGTTTCCAACAAGGGAATACATGAGAAAGATCCTTCAAAGTTTGTGCCTGCATCAAAAACATGAAGGAAGGATCAGAATATTTCCTCTGCACAACAGAAGAAGGTTTATGTGAAGAAGAAACTAAAGCATGGAAGAAAAGCTTTAGAGGGACTCACCTTCTTGTTCAACAGTGTTATAGAAAAGATCAGTTCTATCATTGAGGAAATTGATATGGTTCAACTAGAAGAACACGACTATGATGAAGACAGTGAGGGAGATGTGGATGGAGATGAAGACCCAACCCCATAATCTTTCCTATTATTTCTTTCTCACTCTATCTTTTCTTTTTCTTTTTTAATGTTACTTTTCAAAAAATTTCCTGACTCTGGTCCAACATCTTCTCATTCTTTTTCATGAAAGTCAAAAAGGGGGAGAAATAGTAGGTTGTTTTCATTTCGGTTGAAGTGACCTATCTTTTGGTCAGTAGGATTATTTGAAACTTTTTTTTTAATGCTTAAGTTTATTAATAAGTTAGATCTTTTTGAATTAATGTGTTATTACAATTTGAACTGTGTGCTAATGAGTATTTTTTGCAGAAACTAAGAATCAAACAGATTGATGTTTTGTCTTTCATCAAGGGGGAGATTGTAAGGTCACAAGTTTCATGGACTTGAAATACTAAGTTATTTCAAGGCCTTGAAACAGTTTTCAAATCCTTGACTCAGGTTTCACAGGCTTGAAATAGCAAGGCCTTGAACCAGGATTCAAAGCCTTGAAACTGTCTAACTTGTATGCATGTTCTAAGGGGGAGTGTTTCTAAACTCTTCTGATTTGATTCTATATCTCTCACCTCTATGCTTGATTTGTTATTTTTTTATGATGAAAGACAAATTGTTTTGATACATCTAACATCATTTAATACATCTGTTTGACTCATTTTTGCAGGAAAATTTTATTTTCTAAATCTTCAGGATTGGTTTCCTAATCTGGCTTTTGCAGGAAAGGAAACATTAAGAGAAGATGATTATGTTATCAATCATAGACTCATGAAAAGCTTCTCAATTTTTATAATGACAAGATCACGACAATATTTCTGAAGATTATGATCAACTATCCGTTGGAGAAGGCGGTGCAGAGAGTCAAAGTTGTTGCCTACAAAATAGGAAGATGTTGCAGAAAATCTGGGAAGATGCAGACCTTCAAACAGTATAAATAGAGCTCATTTTGAAGAAACAATATACAACACTCAACGGGCAAAAAAAGAGACTCATTTATGGATTGACAAGCATCAAAGAAGTTCATCATTCTCACAATCCAACTCACAGAAAATCACTGCATTCTTCACTGCAGTTCTACACTGTAATGTTCTTCTTTCTTGTGCTTTATTTGTAGATCATTCTTGTATTACTTCTATCTCTCATTCCAAAGGTTTGTTCAAAGTGAACAATAGAGAATTTGTATTTAATCAGTTAGCTAGAGCAGGTACTAGATAGGTTAGAGAGAACCACAAGCTGTAACAGAATAAGGCAAATCTCTGTGCTTGAGATCTAGCGCATAACTTTTGATTAATAAGAACTGAGTTGAAAATCCTGCAGGAAGAAGATCCCTGAGGTAGAAAAGTAGTTCCAAGTGTACTGAACTCTATAAATCACTTGTCTCTTGCATTTACAGTTCTTTTACATACTTAGCTTGTACAGCATTCAAACTAGTCTGTTTTCAAGGGTTTGAAACTCTTTTAAAGGCCTTGAAAAAGACTTGTATGTTCTATTTCAAACTGTATTTCACTCCAATGGCTTGAAACTGTTTTGAAGGCCTTGAATTCCATTTCTCTTGAACTGAAACTCTTCTCTTCTACAAGTTTTGCAAAAAGTTGGCATACTCTATTCAACCCCCCCCCTTCTAGAGTATTTGTGATGCATATCTATCAGCATACTCCCCTTTCACTTAGATTACAACCATAATCTCAAATTCCTCCTTCCATTTACACTTTGTGAGTTAAAACTGATTACTAGAAAAATATTCAAAGTCCCTGGGGATCGATAATCTGAGTTCAAAATAGTCTCTATGTTACTTGATTCGTATACTTGCGAATAGCACGCTGAATTGCAAATCAAAGATCTCTTGAGCTTTGGAGCTTTTGGCCACCTTCACATCTTTGGCCAACAACAAGTTATCCTTAAGACATATCAACATGCATACTTATATAGCATTATTAGCACAATATAGAATGTCAAGAATATTTGTTAGAGACAGTATAAATGCTTATAAATGGAATTCAAACCAAGTTCAGCATCCTATAACACATAAAATGACCGCAAGTAAAAAAGCAAGTTTGTAGCCATATTGAGCTTCAAAGCTTTAGAGCTTTGAACAAGTCTCTCAAAAATAATCATGTCTTTCATCATCTTCACAGTATAAATCCCCTTGCGTTTATACACCCAATTAATTCAAAGAGATTGAATTACAATCTCCCCCTTTATGAAAGACAAAACAAATATTCTTCATGTATGAACTATTCTACTACTTGATAGAAATTAAAAAACAACAGGTAGATATATAAGCAATAACACTTAGCACATAGAAAATAACACAAGTTGAACCAAACACAAATAATGAACTGACTAAAATAAATCCTACAAGCATCCAGGAATTATTACATACCCAATACCACACAGCACAAACCCAGTACCACATAGCACATAATCCTCTCCCCCTTTTTGAATTTCATCAAAAGAGTTGTAGGAATGTAGGATCTTGTTCAGAGTTTTAAAAGAAAACAAAAACTGAAATAGTTAAAAAAAACTCCAAGGCATCGAGACAGAAGAAAGAGATAGAAAGAAGAAAGGAATGGTTCAAGGCTTTGAAACACCATCTTCTACTTCTGTTTCATTCTTGGCTTTCTTCTTCCGACCATTGGCCTTGCTCTTTTCATTTTCCATCCCCTTTTGTTCAGCTTTATCTAGTTCAGCTTTAACTTTTTCATCATCAGTTGATCCTTCTTCTTATTCTTCTTCCTCTGCATTTCTGTTTCCTCAGCTTCGTCATCGCCTGGTCCTTTTTTATCACCAGCAACCTCATCAACAGTAGCTTCTTCCACATTTTATATCCATCAACTCCACCAGCTTCATCTTTACTTTTTTCAAAGAAGTCCTTTGAAATTAGCACAACTGGTACTTTCTTATTTTTCTTGACTACTTCTCCGATGATCATATCTGAATCTATACTTCCAGTATCTTGATTCTCAACATATGGTACCTTCTCCAGATTCAAACCTTTTATGATCAAGTCTACTTTTGCATCCACTGAAGACTTGAACTTCTCAACCTCCTTTCACAGATCAAACTTTCATTGTCTAAAATCCTCAAGTCCGTCTTCTAGAAAGTTTGGTTTGTATATGATCTGAAGGAAATCTAGATTGGTTTAATTTGTGGGTGTGGTTGCTACTTTTGGTTTGATAAAGGTCTTCTCTTTAAGCTCAGCAGAAGATAACTCAGAGTAAAGCTTCCAACTCCCTTTACCATTAGGTTCTATTGATGACTCGGTGGTCGAGATTTTTAAGTCTGAGATGCAAAACTATCGCAGCGTGTTCAAAGATGATACTCTTTTCTTCGGAGTGTCTTATGCTAAAGCGTCTATTCTGAAGGAAAAAAACATACTTTTGAGTCGTGGCCGAAGAGGAATAAAACGTAGGATTCTGGACCTACGTTGAGGAGGCCGTCTTGAATAACTGATGAGCGTGCTATGAGGGAACTATATGTAAACTCATCCGAGCCTTCTAAAGGTGCTTCTGAAGATGTTGTTTAACAAGTGAGACAGGCTTCAAGTCTCTTTCACTTTTGTGCTATGTTTTCCTCCCCATTTTGTGTCATTTATGCAGTTCTTACTTTTTTTTAAATAAAACACTCTGAATCTATACATATCCCTTGCTGTACTATGATTATAAGAGCCTGAATTTTGAACTAAGAAGTTTTAGAAAAAAAGCGTCGTGCTTTTGCGGAGTCCATTCAAGATAAAGAGGAGAGGCAAAGGAGCTTCGAGGAGGAAGAGCTGCGTAATATGGTGGAAGCTATTCGTAGGAGTCTAGATGAGGATGCTTCCCACAAGATGGGAGATGACGCTGCTGATAGAGACATGGATAGAAAACTAGACAGACCTATTTGAGCAAGATTGGAGGAAAGTGATGAGGCGCGTGTTTGAGAAATTTTAAAGGATGTATAAGGATGCTAACCAGGTCAAGTGATTTAATTTTTTTACATCTTATGAGGAAATAAAAATGGATTCCCTTAACTGTATAGAGTCAAGGAAATCTATTCGTGTGGAAATAGAAAACATTATTGGCAAGCCTTCAACTGCTGTGAGGAAAGTTGCGTTGAGCGACTTTGTTCGCATTGCTTATGCAACTTCAAGTGATCCGGCCCCATCGTAAAGACACTAATAGAAATATAGGCTAATACGATTATTTCATAAACGACTATTTTAAAGAAGCTGTATTTGGAAAAAACATAACTGTTTCGTAAACTCACATTTTTATATTTAAAATACAATTGTTTGGACAAAACATCTATTTATTTTTTTAAGTACCGGTTCTCAAAGTAGCTATCTTTCCCAATGGAGATATAGCGTTTCAAAAAAACCACTATATAAAATACAACTGTTTGGACATTTTAAAAATTAGCGTTCCAAAATATATATTTTTTGAATGGATAAATAGCGGTCTAAAGAAATCGCTATTTAAATACAATAGTTATTGACCAAACCGTTACATAACAAGTCTTATCCAAACACTACCTTATCCAAAAAAAATCTAGAAATCCTTTGCCAGTCGTTGGGTTAAACAACCTCTAGTTGGTTAACATTAAACTTTCTCTCTCCTTTATCAAATTTCGTCATCCGCCTCCCTCCCCCCTCTACAGATCAACATAAAACTATCCGTCTATATTCTCACATTCCCTCTTCTTCCTCCCTCCCTCTCTCTGCAGACTGACGAAGCCTCCAGCTCACTCCGCCTCATCCCGCTATCACTGCCTTCCTTTCCTGCTACTCTCTGGGTCCGATTTGTGATGGCAGTGCAGGTGCAGCTGATAGGGTGTGGGGATGGCAACATGGGGTTTTTGGGTTACTGTGTCTTCCGGTTTTTGGGTCTAATTGCTGTGGGGTTGGTGGATGGGACTTCTGGTGGTGATTGGTGCTCGCGAAACGACCGTGGTGATGAGGGGCAGAGATGGAGGTTGCCAGCACCAGTGGTGATGATGATGGTGTTGGTGTTCAGGGTTTGTGTGAGGCGGCTGTAGATAGTGGATTCTGAGCATATCAACTACCGTCCACGTGGCAGCCATCAAGTACATCCAATGGTACTCCGTATACACCTTATCACATGCTTATTTTCGAGCTTATCTACATGGGGGCTGTGAGACAGGGTCACCCAAGATACTAACTGCACGGGATTTGTAGGGACTTAGTGGTTTGGAGGCTAGAGGAAGGTCCGTCGCGCGAGAGCAACAACCAAGCTCGCGCGCGGCCCTTGGTAATTGTCTGAGAGATTTTAATGCCTGAGATTCCCATAAATGTGGTTGATCACATAACGGTCCCCTACTTATTCGGATGAGTGCGTAAGGTGCCCTATATATACGGTCGAACGTGCCGTTACGAGGCTAAAATTAAGCCGCCATTTATGGGCTCATTAACCCCTCATAACGGTCACTTCCCCACTATATATAGGAACATCAGCCTTCTATGGCAGTTCTCCAATCTCTGGTCACTCTTGAATCTCTTAGCCAATTTTTTATACTGTCTCTCTCTCAAGAACACTTAACCATTGTTTATTCTTTTCTATACGCCATCCCTGAATCTCTCTATGTTCATTATTGTTCTTTTCTTGTCCCCAGTTAGAGGTGTACACTTGGATATTTTCCCAGGATTTCCTTGTACACATTTTGGTGAACCCGTGAACATCAACTTAAAAAAGTCTCAATCAATCAACCTAGAAGCCATGTCTATTGAGGCCAACCTCCGTGATGGTGATCAATCTCTCCAAGAACAAGAAACTCCGAGGGTGGAAACCCTCCCCAACACTAACACTAATGCCCAGATCTAGACGGCTACTGGGACTTACCCTTCTTTGAAGGCCCTGAGCACTGCAATCCAGAGCCAAGCTATAGCTTTGCAGGCTCAATCTGCCCACATAGCCTAGATCATGGCTATTTTGGGAGGGTTGGCACAAATTTCTACTCAAGGATCCTTAATTCCACCTTGATCCACTGCAACACCCAATGCTCAGGATGCCTTGACTCTTCGAGGAGCCACTGTGGCAGCCACGGTGCACACGGCTGCACCACCGAACCCCCAAGCGTCCTTGCCTAATGGGCAGTGCCTCAACAAAGAATATCCTCGGAGTCTCCCCTGGTGCCGAATTACTAGTAGGAGCGTGCATCTGCTGGAAACCCATCTTCATACCCTGCGGTGCCATCATACGCGACTTGGATTCATGGTAGCAACGCACCTCCACCTCCCTATGATCCCACCATGCCCTACATCCCTGGGCTTGCTGCGACCCCATCATCCACCCCAGGAGGAAGCACGCCTTCTAGTGTGACGTCTTTGGAGCAGCGTTTGGAAAACTTTCATAAAAACCAGTAAATCGCGAGCACTATCATTCCCAAAGTTGATCGTGCGCCTCCCATTCCAAAGGAGAATTACTTGATGCACAATACTGGTGAAACAAATCCCCAAAATGGGACAAGTTTGACGAAGTTAGTGGAAACGCGCATGAGCCTGTTATGCGTTTTGTTGATCTAATGGGCCCACACTGGGCTGATCTGCGCCTGTTGATGCGGGAATTCCCCAAGTCCCTTGGAACTGTTGCGTACAAGTGGTACCGTACCTTCGAAGCTGGTTCCAAGGTCCGAAGGTTCTACACCAAATTCTTCCAAGGTACCGGACCTTGGAAACTTGGGAGGAAATGGTCAAAAGGTTCTACACAAAATTCTTCCAAGTCGAAGAGAAGATCACGGCCATACACCTCTCTCGTGTGCACCAGAAGCATGACGAAGAGGGTTTCGCATTCATCAAGAAGTTCAGAACCAGATCTCTGGTGTGCATTGATGAAGTTTCAGAGAACTTCCTCGTGGAGATCCGCCTCCGGGGAATGCGCGATGACTACAAAGGTATGCCAATCAATCTGAACATGCCTACCTTTTCAAATTTTATTGAGCACCACGAAAATGGATCCACTGGTGGAGAAACAGAAGAAGAGGTATGCAAACAATCGCGCATCGACAGGCTCTAGCAACAGAATTGGGAGATTCAGCTATAAACGTGGACGTGAAGGAGAAGTGAGTGTGGTCACATCTCCTCATAAACAACAACAACCAACACCGCAGGAGGCACCCCCGTTGCCATGTTTGATTGAGGATGAGATAACCTTGTGCAAACGATGGCAAAAGGATGGAATTCTACCGATACTGGAGCATAAGCCCTCTGGGGTACAGCTGTGAGACCCCAGATGGTGCGAATGCCATGGTCAAGTCATGCACCCCACATGGGAATGCAAGATGCTAAGATGGCTGGTGGATAGGAAAAATAAGGAGGGGAAATTTGTCGTTGATGAGCTAGCCAAGGATGTGCGCAACAATCCTTTGCCATCCCATACGCAACGAGCCCAAAGGAAAAGAGATAGCAATGATCTCGATTGTGCACCTTGAAGAGGTCGCAGATGATGGAGTTCCGGTGGTAGATGAAATCTACGAGGAGGTAAGATTATGGCGAGGATACGGAGGACTCGCACGCCGAACGGACGAAAGGCTCCAACAAGTTTGAGAAGTTCTTCGACGACATGAACTTCTCCAGCATTTGCAGGCACGAAATGACAAAGGCAATTTTGAGAGTGGCAGAAGACTATGGAGAGGAGCTTGTAGTCTCAAATGGAAAGGCTATAAGAGTCGCGCGATCGGGCAGTCTGCTCATGAGTTAAATGACTCGGACAAGAAGACAGACGCGAACCATCAGAGGACGTTGTACGTGTCTGCCATTGTAAATGGCATTGAGTTAAAAAGAGCCGTTGTCGATGGGGAGCAGCAGTGAATGTGATCCCACCCAGCACCCTTGAGCTGGCTGGAATCCCAGAGAGCAAAGTTGTCAAGAGGTTATCACCTTTGATGGGTTCTGGAAGCGACTCGAGAATGACTGTTGGTTGGATCCGTCTGGGAATCCAGATTGGCCAAATCAAGTCCTCTTCCAACTTCCATGTCATTAATGTCAATATCACCTACCACATGATCATTGGTTGAGCATGGATCCACTGCTTCGATGCTGTGCCCTCCACGGCTCACCAATGAAGGCCATTTCGAAAAATAGAGTGGTGGAATAACAGCCTCAGTGAAACTTTTCAACTTGGAGGAGGCGCACTTGTCTGAGGCAGTTTGTTATAGAAATGGCGGATGAAGCAACTCCAGCACCATTTCAACTAACTCCCTTGCCCAAGTTGGAGGACATTAAGGACCAATCACTAGCAGGTGTGATGGTCATGCGAGAAGCCCTGAAGGAAAAGCAGGTTGTGCAAGAGGAAATACGAAGGATAGTGTACCAGAAGAAGAATGTTTACACCTTGAAGAGGGTTGTCAAAAATAATGATAAAGGTAAAGATTTAAGTAGCTTCTATGCCAATGGTAAGAAGTGATACCGCATCTGAAGGTTCGCGGGGTCATCTTCGTCCCCTTCTAACAAAGATGTCCCTGAGCAAATTTGCGATCTAACAGAAGCTCCAAACAGGGAAGGGGAAAAGGCACCACAGGAGGAGTTGAAGGAAGCTCCTGAATGCATGGAAGATCGTCTGAAATCCCAGAAACAGGAACTAAAGGAGGTATTCCTGAGCCCAATGGAGGAGAAGAAAACACCATTTTTCCTAAGCGCGGATCTCGATGTTGAGGAAGAGCAAGGATTGTTGGATTTACCAAAAGGCTACAATGATGTCTTCGTATGGGATTACAATGAAATGCCAGGTCTGGATAAAGAAGTTACTATTCCAGGATCAAAGCCGGTGAAGCAGAGCGCGAGAACCTTTCGCCCAGAATTTAATGTCAGGATAGAGGAGGAGATAGTGAAACTGCTGAATGCCAAGTTCATCGAGCCCAATAACCATCCCACCTAGTTTGCCGATAGTGTACATGTTCTGAAGAAGAATGGAAGCCTTCGCGTATGCTTTGACTTTAGGGACTTGAATCGGTTCTGCCGAAAGGATGATTTCCCATTTCCAAATATTGATCTGCTGATTGACTCTACCGCGGGCCATCAGATGTTCACCTTCATGGACGGGATCAGTGCCTACAACTAGATCAAGATGGACCCTGAACATGCAGAGAAAACTGCTTTCATCACACCTGTGGGAGTATTCCACTACCCGATCATGCCATTTGGTCTGAAGAATGCAGGTTCGACCTACCAACGTGAGATGATGGCACTCTTTCATGACACGATGCATCAGGAAGTGGAATTCTATCTGGATGATCTTGTCATCAAGTCCAGGCAGAAGGAGGATCATTTAAAGGACTTGAGAAGAGTTTTTGAGAGATGTAGAAGGTTCCATCTAAAGATGAAACCCATGAAATGTGCCTTTGGGGTAACCTTAGGTATGTTCTTGGGATGTGTAATACATTGACATGGGATTGAGCCTGATCCCGCGAAGGTCTAAGACATTACTAGCTTGCTTGTGCCCCCGAATCAGAGTGCGTTGAAGACGTTCTTGGGAAAGCTTTCCTATCTGCGAAGGTACATACCAGCAATAGCAGAAGTCACATTCTGTTTTGGAAATCTAAGAATACAACATACGCTTGGACAGCAGAACACTAGGTTGCATTCGAGAAACTAAAACAATTGTTGACATCTCCGCGGGTCATGATCGCACCTCAATTAGGATCTCCGCTAATTTTGTATCTCACTTCATCAAAAAGGTCCATAGGAGCACTGTTAGCTCAGGAGTTTGAAGGACAGGAGAGGCCCATCAACTACATCTTGCGCGTGGTACAGTCTGCTGAGTCCAGGTACACAGATATTCAACGCCATTTCCTTGCTTTCTTCTTTGTTATAGGAAAGTTAAATCATTACTTCGCTTCCCATAAAGTTTTAATCATGACCAAAAGTGACCCCATTCGATACATGTTGGGACACTCTGCTCCATGCGGGAGATTGGCAAAGTGGTACATGACTGTATCCAAGTATGATATAACATATGCGCGCCCAAACGCTATCAAATCTCAGGCGGTGGCGGATCTTTTGGCACAGTTTCCAGATGAGAATTATTAGCCTATGGTTGAAGGAGATCTCGAGGGGCTGGAATTTTATGCGATGAAGTCACCGTACTTGAAATTACACTTCGGTGTGTCATCAATAAGGTTGGGAGGAGGAACTGGAATCGTCCTGAATACGCCTGATGGAGAAGTTATCTAGATGTCCAACAAGCTCTCTTTTGCAGTAGCGAACAATGAAGCTGAATATGAGGCTTTGATTGCTGGCCTCCTCTCATGTAAGACTTCAGAAGTACAAAATATGATAGTGATGGGAAATTCAAGTTGATAGTAAGGAAAGCCTTAGGGGAATATGACTGAAGAAGATCAATTTGCTGACCTACAGATCGATTGTGCAGGAACTGGTCCAGAAGGTGATTCCATCAAATAGGACAACACTCCCAGATCTAACAAATGGCATGCAGATGCTTTGGCCACTTTAGGGTCAAAGATCAGTTCCGACAAGTGTCCAGCACAGATCTCGATCGAAGTCAAGACAACTCCCTCTTTGATCAAGGATCTGGTGCGAAGACGAGTTCATCGAAGTTGAGGACTGGAGGAAGCTCATCACACGCGCAATGGCCGAAGGAACAAGCAAGGAAAATTGGGTTTCCACTAAGGGATTATGCATACATGACAGCTAGCTCTATTCCAAAGGGCCTGGAGGAATCTTGATGCGATGTGTCGCGTAAGAAGAAGGACAAGCCTTGCTAGAGAAAATTCAGCATAACTCTTTCGGAGAAAACGAAGTTTCAATCTATAGGAAGGCGCAGAGATATGGAATTCATTGGCCACAGATGTCATATTATGCTGCGATTGTGCAAAGAAATTGTGAGAAGTGAGCATTGGTAAAAGATTCTCTAGAAGTGGCTTTGATGGATGATAAACCTGATTGGTGGAAGCCCATAAGTGACTATCTGCGAGATGATATCCTTCCAAGAAATAAGAAGGAGGCTGAGAATTTCAAGAGAAATTCAGCTCGGTATGTGGTAACGGAAAACGTGCTATGGCGGACGGGACATGAGGGAAACTTGCTCAGATGCTTGAATGGGAAAGAAATTCACGAAGTCATGGATATGTCTCACCAGATGGAACACAAAGGAGGCGCTAAGTTATGCAGGAATCTCTTGACTGTTGGATACTTCTGGCCAACTGTGCAGGCTGATTGTTGCAAGAAGGTCAGAAGATGTCAACAATGTCAGTTCCATGGAAACCTAGTTAATGCTCCTGCAGTTGATATACACGCATTGGGAACCCCCTGTCCATTTTACACTTGGTCTCTGGACTTCATTTTTCCCATTCTTCCTCCATCGCATTGGAATCATTTCATCCTGACTGGGACAGAGCAATTCACCAAATGGGTTGAAGCAGTCCCACTAAAGACAGCAAACGCATTGGCGGTCGTTAAGTTCATTGAAGAAAATATCATATATCGTTTTGGGATTCCTAACACAATCCTATCCGATAATGGGTCCCCCTTTGTTAATCGTCAAGTAGCTTCAAAACTGTTGGAGTATAACATGAGGCAAGTATGCTCGACACCATATTACCCGAAGGGAAATGGGCAAGCAGAAGCCATAACAAGACACTTCTCAGGATTTTAAGCAAGATGGTCGCTGATGATCACAAGAAGTGGGCAGATTCCTTGGGTACGACATTTTGGGCGTATCGCACATCATCAAGAACTCCTACGGGGACCTCCCCATTTTTGCTTTGCTATGGAGCTGAAGCATTTGTGCCCACTGAAGTTAAGGTTAACTCTACGAGACTGGCCTTCAGTTCCTTATATGACAATGAACGCGACCACGACCTCATTTTGCTTTAGAAGAAGCGCGAACAGGCTAAAAGGACGAATACCAAGTACAAGTAGAGAATCTCTCGAGCCTACAACAAGACTGTCTGGCATCGAGACTTCGCGGAAGGAGATCTAGTCCTACGAGCCTCTGGTCATTGCATGCGCGAAGAAGCTCACCCCAAGTACGCTGCCAACTCAGAAGGACCTTTCGAGGTCATTTGACAGTGGCTATTGCACTATTCTACGCTGCCGTGGGACTGCCACGACTACCACCCCGATCAACATGCGATGGCTTAAAAATTAGTATCCCCAGCCTTCTCTTTTTGCTTTCCATCCATATTGTACATTTCTTATATCCTCCCATATGAGGATTCAATTAATGATAATAACTCTCCCATATGAGAGTTCTTTTATCAATTGATGGTTTCATTTTATCGTTACATTGCTTGTTTTGAGACTAATAGTAAATTATTTTGCAAACCTAAAGCCCATATGTCTAGATAGCATCAATGCATGTCTTGTAAGCCTATCTGTCTAGATAGAAATATTTCCTACTAAAGCCTATCTGTCTAGATAGAAGCGTTGTGCGAACTAAGACTATATGTTTAGATAGCAGCGACACAAAGCCTGTCTGTTTAGATAGCAGTCAAACGAAAGCCTATCAGTCCAGATAGCAGCAAAACTAAAGTCTATTTGTTTAGATAGCAGCAAAACTTAAGCCTATATGTTTAGATAGAAATGATACGCGATCTCAAGCCTATCTGTCCAGATAGCAGCAATACTTGATGCTCAAGCTTGTCTAAATGACAACAGACTTAAGCCTATTTATTTAAGATAGCGTGCATTGGTTGTGTGATGCGACTAAAGTTTACTTGTTTATACAGACAGATGTGCTTAACCCAAACCTATCTCTTTAGATAGCAGCAACACACGATTAAGTGCCTATTATGGCAAAAGCAATACTTAAGGCATTCCTTAGTCGAAAAAAAGCAAAATGATGCTTAATATATGCGAAGCAAGAGCAAAGGCAAAAGTTCACGGATAAGATTAAGATGGTACAAAAACCCATACATCCAAAAATCATTGTTTCAAAAGAAATCCAAGCTACTACAATACTACTGGTCTTCTCCAAATATACCCTTGAACAGAGAGTCTTGAGCCCCAAGCTGAATAGAGTTGCCAGCCCACGGATTTATTTTCTTCGTATGATCTTCCTGTTTTGCTTTTGCTTCCTCGTATTTGGCTATGGATTTCTCAATCGCTTCTCTTTGGTCGCGAAGTTGATCGGTCTCCAACTGGTAACTTTCAAACCCAAACCGCAACTTGATGGAGTTGCATATCCTCATCAACCTGTGAATAAGAAAATCGAAGTTGAGGCGGTTGTGTGCCACATGCTGAACACCTTGCACGCTTTTCAGGAAGCGATGCACATTTGTAAGATAAACTTTTGTCGGTGGTTCTGCTTATTTTCTCCATAAGGTCAGATATCTCCGTAAGGAGATCCTTTCTATCCTTAGCACACAGCTCCATGGCTCTGGAAAAGGTCCTGGGAGATGACATCCGCATCTTCATAAGCCACTTCAAGCATGATTGCTTAATCCCTGCATTTTCACAGGACACGCATCAATAGCAAAGAAAATAAGGGTTCATGCCTTGTCATAAGTGCATATATTTTCAACGAAAAAGAAAACCTTACGAGTACCCCCAACTATCAAGCGTAACGAAGGAATAGGAAGCGCTGCTTGGGTACTGTTAGGAGGTTTAGCCTCAGCTAATCGCTGATCAGCGAGAGCTTCATACGCAAAGTATCCCTCAGGGAAGACGTATTCCTCTTTAGTTTTTTTGGCCTCAACAGCTTCAGTAAACCAATCATTCCATGGATTTTTAGCAAAGATAATGTCCAGTTCAAGACTAGATGAATCAGCAACCACGTGAGGAAGTGACAATTTTTCACTAATTCCCTTTGAGGACGAAGCACTTCTTGAGGCATTTGGAGTCAGCACAAGTGGAGCGATTCTTGCTAGCGTCTCGGTCGCGAAAACTTGAGTGTTTGTCTTCGAAGTTGCATCTTGGGTAGGCTCAGCCATGACGCGTCTTCACCCCCTTCTTTTCCTGCTTCGACTACACTTGGTACATACCCTGGAGCTTCTCGCACACTTTCATGTCTTGATCTGCCTCAATATTAAGTTGTGTTCCAGGAGTCGCAGCAATATCAGTCCCAAGGGTTGGTAGTTGAACATCTTCCATGTCTTGATCTAGCACACCAACGCTCGCGTTTGACTCATGTTCAACCCTTCCTTCATTGGATGGCATTGTACCCTCTGGAGCTTCTGGAAATTTTTTGGTATGTGGGGTTTGAAGTCACCAATTCTTAATCAACTACAGCTCGCTCGACTCTTAGAAGAGGGTCCTCGGTTGGCAATGCAGCTGCAGGAGCCATACTCGACGGAACTTCAGGAGTAGCAACTATTTCCCTTTAAGCCTCAGTTTCCTTTTGAGTTTCAGTAGTGGATGCACTTCTCTCAGGGGCGTTACCTCTCTGGGAAGCCTCGCCTGTAGTGTTCAAATAAATTTCAGGAGCAGGGGTGATTCTCTCTTGTTGGGCTAGATCTGGGCTAGCATGTTCAGCACTTCGCTGCTGCTCGTGCTGAAGTTCTTCTTCTTGTTGTTTCACGATGAACTCGAGCATTTCCTCTTCGATTTTGGCACCATTGATCTCTTGAGACTCCCCAGAGGGTTGCCTAGCTGGCTCTATCATTGCTACATCCTCATAGGTCCCAGAGACGCGAACCACAGCGCTCCAGAGCCGGCGCGACCTTCTCATTCATGGTTCAGCGTCTGTTTGAAAGGAAAAGTTCACAGTTACTTCAAGATCAAATAATTACTATAACAAAGCTTATAGATTTGTGATACCCACTCTTTCCACTTTCATATGGGGTATATGCGCAAAGGTTATCATCAATTCCTTTAAAATTTGCATGAGCTGATTAGGTTGGTAATATTTTTATTATATGTCGAACACTATCATCTTCTCTTGAAGAGGGTAAAATGAAGCATGATGGCACTAAAGAGATGAATGTACATGAGAATTATCCACATTGATCCCTTAACCATTTGCGAATATCATTCCTAGACACCCCATGGTATAATGCGAGCAAGATAAGTTCATGGTGTGACAAAGAAAATTTAAAAAGAGTACCTTCTTCATTTTCATCACCGACAAGATCATGGAGGTTCCTTTGGGCCTGCTGCATCTGACCCAAAACTGAGCGCGAAGGTTTATCCTGATCTTTCAGATCTTCAAGACTCCTCTGAACAGCTTCCTTAATTCGGCGATCTTCTTCCTCTTTTTCCTTTCTCTCTCTCTCCTCAGCCATAATCCTAGACTCTGCGATTGCCTCCTCCTCCGTCATTCCTTTCACTCCTTGATCTGGGCTATCGCTACCTGTAACAAATGAAACAATTGAGTGTCAGGACAGAACCTATCATAACTCAAGAAGGGAGAGGAATTGAGTACCTTTTCTTGCAACAAATATTTTCTTCATAGGAGCAAGAGGGACTTGACCCTTCTTCGTAACAGGAGCCTGGACGTTCTTTGCAGCAAGAACTTGACCTTTATTGGCATGTTCCGCGGGATCAGGATCATTCCTTGGGCATTTAGATTGTTGGGTCACCAAATCTCTTGTCCCGGACTCATCAGCAGACCTCTTCTTCTTCAAAGATTTGACAAACGGTGCAAGGAAGGCTTCGAGCGCTTCTGATTCCACCTTCTGGACTTCTAGATCCATTGGCCATGCTGGATCAATACTAACCGCAGGTTTGATCCCCTTCTTTGTGCAGCAGAAATCACTGAAGCCTTCGCTACGGTCCCCAGCCGCGAATCTCCTCAAACAGCGCTGCCATGGGAGGGCAAGTTAGACTTTGCACTATTGATAAAAATAAATGAAATGCGCCTAAGAATACATGTTTGAAGTCATCCGCATACTGAGTCCTTGCCTTGAGGGACTTCTTCTTATTATGGCCGCCTTTTCGTCAAGGATAAATCGAGGGAACAAATGGTGGTCATGGTCCATCAAAAGAATAAAACCCGTATTGTGTCATGTCTAGGGAATATTTCGACTTATATGGATATCCCGTTATCAATAGCGCAGGAGATTTGCTGGCCTGGAGTTGAGCTTGAGATCGCACAAGTCGGTGGATCTGTGAATTCCAAAAGGAAACCCAACTTGGAGTATTCTCTCCTCGCCTCTCTCTAGAGGGTTGAGTCAATGGAAGTTCAGCTGTCAGTAGAGCGTTGCTCTTCCCGTACAGCAACCCATCATAACAGCCCTTGAAAATGTAAGCAGACCATAGAGGTGGCGCGACGGCATCGAATCCTAGATGGGGGCTCACGCGAATCTGATCATAGTGAAGCGTTATGCGTTCATAGCATGGGGTTTCAGGGTTGGCCACAAACTCAGGAAGAGCATGTAAGTATCCCCTCCGGCACCAGTTAACAATCTCCCGTAACGCCTAGCACCCTTGGTGATATACTCAGTCACGTACTAAGTATCTTCCTCTAGATACATGTTTTCTTGGAAAACCATGTTGTCCAATTGGTAGACATAGGGCCTGGACTCAAAGTAACTGATGTCATCACACACCAGAGAGAAGGTACGTCGAGAGACTGTAGTCCTGTACCAACGCCACGCTCGAGGGTAGAGGTCTTCATGTTTGACGTTGGGAACATTCCAAAGCTCTACCTCTGACGGGACAGGAGCATAAGCAGGACACATTTCAAACACCCACGTTGTCAGGAACGCGATGTTGAAAAAGGAGACAACATCGATCCTGCCTTGCGACTGCTCGACGTGTGTTGCAGCTAAATCTAAACGCAGGTACAGAGAGCCCTAGACTAGAGGTCCCAGGGCAACCTGTTACCAAGGGAATGTTTGACTGCGAGTGCGAGCACATGAGTGAAGACCCCATCACGTGGATGCCAATCTATCAATTAGCGCTACAGCCAGACACAAAGAAAACTGCATAAGTTCTAGTCAGCACCCTTCGCATCGAGGGCGATGGTTGCCTCTGGATCTTCCTCTGCCAACTCCTGAGCGACTTTCGGCTTAGAGATATCCCTGAAGAAATACACGATCCATTTCAACCAAATTTTCTTCGCGTCGGAGGACACAGACATGAATGTGTCATAATAGGTAGTGGACTTTGGCTTCTATCTTAAAGCATCCTTCTTCATGTCAGCAATACACCCTTGCATTTGCGTGAAAAGAGTGAGCTCTTCCTCGAAACCCAGAGGGGCTAAGGGGTCAATAGCTACCATACTGGAAAGCAAAAGCAACATCTCTACATCTTCGAGAATGGGTGCAGCCTCGAAGGTAGCAAAATGGAAAGAATGGTTCTTTTTGGAGTACCTTAAGAACATGACTCTTATCATATCATTATCGAGCATGAGGTTGAGCCCCTTTGTCGCGCATATTGCGTGGAAGATCCCAGCTTTTTTCAGCTCCTTATCATAGTTATCGAGGATATACTCTGTCCATTCCTCCATCCAGTCAAGCTTCTCCATAAAATATTGAAAGAGAAGTTATGTGAAAGGGTGCAGACCAGCTTTGAGACCCGTTGCACGTCTATAGTACTCGCCACATCCTAGTCATCCCTTTCGGGTTCAGGTACTAAATTCAAGGAGCCTTCCACGGGAGATGCCTGGAGGGTGGTCCCTTTTATAGTTACCAAGAAGAAATCGTCTCCACCCAGATATGGGGCTTTGAACCAATAATCATTAGAAAGTTCAGGCAAGTCAATCGCTTCTTTCTGGGACTTCTTGGGAGCCATTTCTATAACATAAATTACAAGTGCAAAATAGGATTTGGAGATCAATTTTTTGTTCGAGCATGAAGAAAAGTGAAGAACAGTGAAGAACATGAAGAACAAACATGTGTTCTACACCCATATTGGGTTGCTAATCTGATTCCAAAACATGAAGTGAAGAGAAAGAATCACTAACCTTGCTGCTTTTTGAGTACTTGAACTGCTTGCGTAATACTGTCGAGGATATGATCGAAGATTTGAGCGTCCTGTTGGGATTTCTCCCTCTGGTTCATAAAACTTCGGTAGCAACAATGGTGGAAAAGTTATAATTGTTGTAGCAAAGAGTTTAAATAGGGCTCTGAAGCCTGAAGACTCGCGACTGCTGACATTCGCTGAATCAGCATTACCTTGATAATCGGCAAAATTGACGACTATCAGATCATTTCAAATCATTCTTGACTCGAAAATCGGCGAAAATATGTGGATGGCGTCTGGTTAGCTTCGCAACAGCCACGTCTCATTAAATACTGCTCGACGTTACAGAGCACTATGTAATCACGGCTATATTTGGGGGCTAGGGTTCTCCAAAAATATTTGAACTGTTACATGGATCTGCGTGGGGCCACGCACGGCTGGTTTTACGCGTCCGCATGACGGCGCGCGTCGCATACTCGCAACATGGGGCTAATGTAGATAGTGGATTCTGAGCAAATCAACTACCGTCCATGTGGCAGTCATCGAGCACATCCAATGTTACTTCGTATACACCTTATCACATGCTTATATTCGATCTTATCTACATGGGGGCTGTGAGACAGGGTCACCCGCGATACTAACCGCATGGTAGTTGTAGGGACTTAGTGGTTTGGATGCTAGAGTAAAGTCCGTCGCGCGAGAGCAACCACCACGCTCGCGCGCGACCCTTGGAAATTATCTGAGAGATTTTAATGCCCTATATTCCCATAAATATGGTCGATATCATAACGGTCCCCTACTTATGCGGATGAGTGTGTAATGTGCCCTATATATACGGTTGAACGTGTCGTTACTATTCTTACATTAAGCCTCCATTTATGGGCGCATTAACCCCTCATAACGGTCACTTCCCCACTATATATAGAAACATCAGCCTTCTATGGCAGCTTTCCAATCTCGGGTCACTCTTTAATCTCTTAGCCAATTTGTTATACTGTCTCTCTCTCAAGAACAGTTAACCATTGCTTACGCTTTTACCTATGCCATCCTTAATTTCTATGTGTTCATTCTTGTTCATGTTCATGTTCTTGTCCCCTGTTAGAGGTGCACACTTGGATCTTTTCCCAGGAGTTCCTTGTACACAGCCGCGATGGTGGTGATGATGATGTCCGTTGAGAATAAAGGAGCAGGAAGGGGAAGAAGAAGGACAGTGAAGAGCTGGGTGGTTGGTGTAGTTTAAAAAGTTTAGGGTGTTGTATGTAGTTTAAGAAAGGTAGGTGTGTATTTTTTAATTAGACCGACACTGTAATTTAAAATAAATTTAAATAAAACAATTGGTTAAAAAAATAAAATTAGCTGTTTGTAAAATCGCAATATTCTTGAAAATTTGAGGTTTGAAACTGCTGTAAAGTCAAATACAGCGGACTTAAATTGAAACCTCTATGAAAACTGATATTTCATCAAAAAATATCAATTTTGGGACCTTTTTGAGCGGTTTTAAACCGCTATATTAACCCATTTTTCTAGAATTGAAAGGGTTATCGCAAAACGGTGAGTACGTCATAGCGTGGATAAGTTGATTGCCTCTTGCTCTTATTGTAGAACTTGTCTTCTAATGACGTGTAATCAATTTTGCAGGGGTGTGCACTTGTTCGCATTCTCCGTGTGCGTTTTTTTCTTCAGAGAGGATAGAGATTTCAAAGATGACGTTCTTCTTTTTCGTACTAGGTTTTAGCATAGAGCAGTGTAACACATTACACTTGGAGGGGGAATTGACAGAACTGGTTCGGTCCATTCGGTCACGCAAGATGCGAGTGGTGAAGGAATGGAAGACTTGGTTGTCGTGGTTGATCTGTCAGACGTAGAGGTGGTAGATACGCCTGAAAATGTATTTGATGTTTTAGCCAATGAGGCATCTATAGGTGCATGTGTCGACTCCTTTGGCACCTAAAAAGCATATGTTATGGGTTCCATTCAGACATTAGTCATGAATTGTTTCCTAGCGGCAAGTCCGCGGTTGAGCTCAATGTACCTTCAACTGCACAGGGGTTGACAATTCCTGTTGTATCACCACTGTCAAGTTTAAGCCCGAACGCTGATGTTCTTCTGGTGTCTCCTCTTATTGTTCCAACGCATAATACTTCTTCAACTTGGAAATTCGGAACTTGTATCGTACATCCCCAAATTTCTTCACGAACTCTTTCTTCCATTTTTGCAAATTTCAAGATTTTGGGAAGTTTGGGAAAAAAGAGTGTAGGTGGCGCTTTTCTCCAACGTAGTGATGACATCCCTTAAGATCAGCATGCCCGAGAGATCGATGTAGATGACTCATTTTCTCTAGTCGTGATTCCACAAATGCGATATATTCTAAAGGGTGTTTCTCATAAGAAAAATGGGTGCGCGCTGTTGATTAACACTAGGCATGCACAGCCACTAAATTTTGTGAGTATGCCAGGAACGCGTATTAGTGTCAGATTTTTGACACTTAGTGAGTTTTCTGATGTATTGGAATCACTTCTTTGGGTGGTTCTTTCGAAGACGTCTTCTGAAGAGGTTGATCCGTCTTGAAGAAATTGAGTGTGATTCCAATCGTGCTTTGGACTTTGGCTGGTTATGCTCCAAGTTGGAATCGGTATGTGGCCTTTTTCTAGTGTGATCGAATGTTCAGGATTTTGATGCAGCTGGGTATGAGTTGAAGCCAATTAAATATGAGCTTGCAATCGTGCGTCCGAAGCTTTCGGCATTGCAAAAGAGATGTGGTATTGCGAGTAAGCGAGTTGAAGTTCTTCATGGCGAGATAGCGGCAACAGCAGGGGTTGGGTAAGAGGATTTTGACGAAGTCCTTGATCCCGTGAAGTTTCTCCTTCAACGCTTGCTGATATAATTTTAGGAACCATTTGCGCATTTGTAGGAAATTTAACTTGAATCTCGTCCGGTTTCTTTTTTTTTTCTTTGGCTTTTGTGTATTTCTGACTTTGGCAAATCGATAAATGGTCTTTCTCTTTTCTAAGAGAGTAATGATTTCCAATTATATTTGTAATAAATATATGTGGGACACGTTTCCTTCAAAATGTTGTCTTGATTGATTGAACTTTTAGCAATTGACATGCTTCTTTATTGAAGGTGGATGTAATTAATTCATCCGCCCCCACTGTCTTAATTTCCTTCCCAAATTCTAATTGTTGGGGCTTATTTTTGCTAGATTTGTTCAAAAGTCTCCTCGAATTCCAGCCACCGAACCGCCAATTACTTCCAAGGTATGGGCTATAAAACCACCTTCTTGTTGGAGATCTTGTTTCTTATTCTTGACTTGCATTATAGTCCTCCTCCTTTTTCTTCTCTTTTGTACGTTTGAAAGTAGTTGTTTCCGAGAAATATTTTTGGTGTCATCCGGCCATTTCTTGAGAGGGTATGCATTTTTTTCCTATTTCCTTGGTAGATTCAAGAGATGAAGCATTTTTTTTGCATGAATCCTTCAACGACATACTCAGTGTTGGCTTGAATATGACGGTCAAGGTTTTCTAGTGTTTCCATCCGGCGAAGTATAGTGGTGGTGTCGATGATGCTTGGCGCTATGCTTTTGTTTCATATTTTGAATCTACCAAGGAACAAGTGGTTGGCATGATGTTGGATTTTATGTAACAAACATCTCGCTGTACCACATTTGAAATGACAATGCGATTGCCTCTCGTAGTTGGCTGTCGGTTTCGGCATCAAAACCAACGAGAGATTGATTGCAATCAGAAATACAAGCCCTAAAAATTGCCAATGCTGCTAATTCTGGTGAAATCTTGAAGAACAAGGCTAAGATGATTAGGAAGACTGTGACCTTTCATAAACTTAGAGCTCCGAAAAAGGCGCCTATTAAGAAAAAGGAGGTTTGGAGAGAGAACCAAAGTTCGGAAGCACATCTTTCCATGGGAATGTTCCAAGAAAATTATAATTATTTTGCGCAATTTATGTACTTTAATTATTTAACCTTTTATATGAACTACTTTTTTGCTTTTTTTCATAGAAAAGGTTGCTCTTCATTATTTGTAACCACAATAGGATTATATACTTGTTGCCCTTTTGCGAATAATGGTCTTTATTGTCACTTCAGACTTTGTTGAAGAACATTTAATGTCTTCTTTTTTTGTTGCCATTTGAGAATAATGTGCTTGTTTTAATACCAATGTCATATTGTAGATTGTAGGATATCGTAACTGCAAATGGAATTTTAAGATTCCATTAACTGCGAATGGGCTTTTGAATCACTAGAACCCTTGGCTCCCGTGCAAGGTGATGGAATGCGAGAGACCCTGTCTCAAGGTTCCTCCAGGTGCGAGATAGCATTATATAGTGCTTCTGGAGCACATCGGTGAGGACACATGCATGATGTCGATGGGTCCACGTGGCAGTGTCCCGATGGCTAATTATTGATTGTATACAAATTTAATATGAGAATTCAGGACCACATCGTCTTTTTCACAATCTGCTACCTTTTGTATCCAATTTCCAATTCGATGACCTCATTGCCCATTGAATGAAACCTTCCATAGTAGGCGTGGAAAGGTTCACCTTCAGCTTGACGTGTTTCTTCCCATCAAGTCATCAAGCCTGCTTGACAATTTTATTTCAAAAATAAGTTTCATTCAAGGTTGTCTTGAGAATGTCCCATGTCGCTTTTGTTGTGCGGCAGTCTCTTATCCGATCGTACCCGTTCTTTTGCAAAGCTTCGTGAAGGAAAAAGAGTGCAACGCCATTGGCCTTGAAGCACTTCCTTTGTTCCTCAGTGAGTTCATACCTCATGAGTAGGAGGAGTTTAACCTGTAACACAACATGAACAAGATCCCAGCCATTACGTAACATAAATCCTCCCGTTCAGATTCTCCATCTTGAGTAGTCAATACCATCAAACATGGGAGCACGACCATCAGTACATGAGACCTCTTTTCCTGGAAAGTTTCATGTTATCCAGGATCTTGGATCTTTACACTAGTTCAATTAAATAAATAATAAAACCAAGGTAAGCGGGCTCTGATACCAATTAAAAAAGAAGGAGAGAACATGAGCATAGATAATAGATCACACGAGTACAAGTGTGTATGCTCCTATAAACCCTCAATTCGCAACAACAACGGAAGACTACAATCGTAGAGCCAAACACGAATGGTGCTTGTAGACAACTTGATAGATGGAGTAATTGATAAAGCTATAAGACAAGATCTATGCTACTGCAAAAACTTGCGTAAAGATAAAAACTATGAAGTTGTATAACGTTTAAGAGTAGAACTGATCTAGTAGTTCAAAGTGTTATATGAAAAGTAACAAACACGAGTTTTACTATAGATAAAAGTAGCAGTTAAAACAATTAGATGCAGTTATGTTGTTTTATTCTTGTTTTGGGAGTGGAGAGTATACCAACTTTTCACGATGCAGCCATTTTTATAGAATCAGAGTGCGATATATCGTCTCACCTTTTGCACTATCTCTAATGTTCCTCGCCTCGCGCTGAGATTGTTAAAAATGCCATAACGCTGCTAAATATGCCATGTTAGATATTCATCTCACGTAATCTTATTTTGCTTGTTGTGCTAATTATTCGGACTCTTGTAACTGTTTATGGTGTTGTTTCTATGTCTTGTATCTTAGATCTTGGTCGGTCTGCTGGGTAATGAATCGATACTTCATCATAAAAAAAAGTGTGTAATTGATGAATACCGGCTCGCAATCTAACGGGCGAGTATTGTGCATACCTTCGTAGCATTTGTTGTTGCGGAACTGTCAGAATGGGCTCAAGCATGAGAGGTAGCTAGGGGCACGTGCAATTTCCACCCTTCATGTGATCATCTTCTTACTCGTGCAACCACGTTGGAGTAGGCATGAAGGTTTTTTCGCACGTGAGTGAAGCATCCGAGAAAGACGGTTGAAGGAGCTGTGTAATTATTCTACAGCTGAACCTAACCTAAAATTTGAATCTTTGACCACAGCTAGACAAGCATCATGTCTTTCAGAACCTGAAGCAATCTCAGATGGCATAAATATTTTGATGTTATATGACCTTTATTATCCATGTAGTCACTACAGAAAATTAGGCTTTAGTCACGGGCTCAAAATATGACAAAACCTCGTATTACCGTGGCTAAAAGTATTACCTATTGAAAACACCACGGTAAATAAATGCGACAATAAGGGCTGTGGTTTTTCGGTTTAACCACGGGTAACAACCGTGGCAAAAGTTTTGTCACGGTAAAGCCTGTGGTTATCCGTTTTCTTCTAGTTAACCACGGTAAAATCAAAATCCGCGGCTAAGGTGTTTATTCGCCACGGCCTTTAACCGTGGCTTATATTACTATTTTTCACGCTAGTTAACCGTGGCTATGTTATTAATGGCCACAAATTAAATTGATTTAGCCACATTCATCTAACGTGGCTAATTGAATTAGTGTCACAACAGGATTAATTTTAGATAGAATCAAATTCTACAAACTTTAAAAACTGTAAGTAGTAACAAAACAATAAATTGATGTAATTAACAACTTTTAAATAAATAAAATTAAGACAAATACATTCACAACGTATCGAATGTACGTCAAATGTTCGAAGTCGGATCATATGACACCCAAAAGAAAACCATAACTGAAACCTATAAAGTATTGCTTCTATTTTAAATTCAAGTTCTCACACTTCCGAGAACAAAAAACAGTATCTGCTTCCTCTACCATCTCTCAGGAACTACATGTCCGCAACAAATTCTTCTCTTCACAGCCCTTAGCTGCATCACAAGCCTTCGCCTGCACAGATTAGAGTAAGATCGTCAACAAACATTTAACTTCTTTGCATTGAGCAAAAATAGCAAGTCACGTCAATACATTTGTTTTTCCCCGATCATCACTTTCAGCCAATTTCTAAAAAATGATTGCAGACAACTTTGCGTTGCCAACTCCACTAAATTAGGGCTGCCTGATAAGTTTTCACATATTAGCATAAAAAGAAAGAGTTCGCCAGCTTTCTCATAGGTGGATAACTTCATTTGCTGCTTTTGGGGTATTGTTTTTACTGCTAGAATTCTCAATTTAGGTCATTGTTTCAGGTTTTTTGCATCCAATTAAAGTTTTGTTCTTTCAACTTGTCGTTCTGCACAGCCAAATCACCACATCGGAATCCCTGGTCTAAAGTTACCGACACCCGAACCGATGCAAATCCAAGATTTTTCATGATTGATCTGCCTATATAAACCAATCATTGTGAGTTATTAAAACCTATTACATACTACCACTTTGTTTCTTCTCCTTAGCCTCCTTTCTATTTCGGTACATTCCCTTTCTATCTCCCCTTTTTCTCATTTGGCAAGTTCTTGTTGCAAAAAAGACTGTTCTACCCTCCACAGAATACCACACTTGATTTGTTTACATTATTTTCAATCAGATTGGTTCGTTTTCTCTTACCACTCACTGATTTGTTTATACCCCATCTCTTGGTTTCCTCAAATTTTCTTATACCCCATCTCTTATCTTCACCACTCATCACTCACTGATTTCTTATCTTCTCCTCCTTCTCCCTCGCCACTAACCAACAACACCATCACCTCAACCATCTTCATTAGCACCCACTGACAACCGACACAACCACCTCCACGTCCATCTCCATCAGAGCTGAGAGCGAGAGAGACGCCGACGAACAAAGATGAAGGGTGCTCTCCGGCGATTTTGTCCTCTACGCCGACGAACAGAGCTGAACAGAGATCACCTCCACATCCATCTTCATCACCACTCACTGATTACCGACACCCACTGACCACCGAGATATGTCCTCTCCGGCGATTCAACAGTCGAAGTGCTCTGCTTCTTTCTCTTCCTTTTCCTCTTCTCTCCGGCGATTCAACAGGCGACGGAGGTCTTTGAAGAGGACGAGGACGTCGATCTTGACCTGTATTGTGTAGATCTTCAATATTTGACTCAAGATCTGTTTTTTCGCATATCTCGGCGGCGGCATCGTGGTGATCTTTTGGCGGCGGCTTCTGTGATTTTTCCTCTTATCTTCTTCTTTGATTTTTTTCTTTGATTTGTAAATTTTTGTATGGATCTCTAATTTTATTTTTTGGATTTATACTCTTCGTTGTTGGTGGTGGTGGTTGAAGGGGTGTAGACTGGTGGTGGTGGAGGTCTTGTGGTGGTGGAATCGCGTAATGGGTGGTTCTACTGGTGGTTGTGGTCGTGGTGTTGTTGTTATCAACGAGAGAGAGGGCGGGGGGGGGGGGACAAATTCAGGAGAGAGGGGAAGGGTAACAGAGTCAATTACCCAATTTTCTTAATCCTTGTGCATTTTGAAAATGGGCTAATTTAAAGAAACGGAGTGGTATTCCTTAGCTTGTGTATACTTGAAAACTTGTCACATCATTAATAGAAATAATGGGTGTAGAACAGTCAAACATGGAGTTGGCCAAGTTGAGCATGTTAATACACAGCTTCAACAACAAATGGGTTCAACCTGCCAAACAAATTTGACATCATGACTTTCAAATAGATGGGTTATTATGGGTTGACATGTTCTACTTCGTCTTGGAAATTTACTTCTCCAGGGATCACTGAAAAAAAATTAAAGATAATTATCAAAATGTCAATAAAACTTAGATTCGTATGACATGCCCTTAGCCCTGATCCTTCCCTGAAACAGCAGACACAAATAGGTGGGTTATGATGGGTTGACATGTTCTAGTATTTTGTAAAATTGTTAACACCTTTACAAGTTTGATTCCGTTTCCATGGAATCGGTTTTACGCGACATCTCTATTATGTGAGCCCAGGTTGTGAATTAGTGGCAAGAGATAGAAATGAATATCATGTTTGCTTGCTCCGCCATGAATTTTAGAGACATAGTAAGAAGTACAAAGTGCCTATTTCTGTCTCTACATTATGTTTCAGTGTTTTTCATTAATTGACAGGTCATACATGCATCGAGCACATTTATTATTATTGAAACAAGTTCGAAATCTCAGAGATTTATGCACTCGGTACCATATCATATTTGATCATGGATTAGGAGATATTGTGGCAAAGAAGATCATACATAAGAACTATTAGCATGCCCAAGAGAATAGCGTATGTTTATACAAATTAGACATACAGTTGATGAGTGACAGTTACAGCACAAGTTATTATAATTAGAGCATAATGAAAGACTAGTTTACATATTTACCATTCACATTTATCTGAACAACACATTAATTCTAATCTTATCTTCTTTATCCACTCTTTCACTACTTATGCATATCCATTTAAATAAAGGTTACAAATTTATTCAAACATACATCATGAAGTGCATTCGATACTAAGGCGACTGTTCCGATTAAATTTTGTGGGCTTCCAAATGAGCTCTGCATTAGTAGTTTCCAGTTTTTGGTTCGGGTCTCTGTCTAAGCAAACCCATTGAGTTACATGCTTCAGTGGGTTTCACCTGGTCTGAAACCATTCTCATCCAAAACCTTGTGGTCTTTGATGAAAATTATTTTGAATTTTCGATTTGCTACCGCCAAATAGAATGGTACTTTGTTATGAAGAATGGGTGATTGAAATTGTCACCATCCATGTCAAGAAAATCACGAAGCTGGATGGGAATTAGAAATTTACGTGTTCCTTATATTCACCGTGATCTCTTAACTGGAAATAAAAACAGTACTAGAATAAAGTCAAATCATAATTTCTAATTGGCATATCAATGTTTCAAGAGGATGGAAACATTATAGCTTCCGAAATCAGGGGATTGTTCCTTTCTAATAGACTGTGAAGCATTTTCCAGCGGCAATAAAATGTTCAGATTGAGACGGTGTGCGTTTTATTCACATTACCAAGGTTTAAGTCAATGACAGAAGATAAATCGGAATCACTCACAGCCCCTTTCAGGAAACTATGACGGTGTCATGTGGACAACCAGGGAAGGTGGAGCTGGTTCAACATATTGGGTTGATGAAAAGAGTCAAAATTCTGCCTCCGTTTGATGGATCCGGTCATCACTAGGGCCTGGAATCCGAGAAATTTTTGTTTGCTCTAAGAGCAAAGACACGTGGTGCTCTAATCAATACAGCACATGACACGTCCGGAAGAAAGAGAATGAGTGGCAGACAAAAGAAAATAGATTCCTACATGTTCCTGACGTGTCCTGTGATGTATTGATTAGAGCACCACGTCATATTTGCTCTTGGAGCAAGCAATAATTACTCCTCGAATCCTGCACCATGACCCAAGATCATATCTTGCTGCAGCCACGACTCACGTGGCGCGTACACTACCGCTTGATTTGACGGTTCTGTTCTTAATGGTTTCTATGTTTCCACTGTAGAGAGAGAGAGAGTGAATATGAACTGGGTGGGAGAGAATTTGAGGTGCGCCGAAGTAAGAGGCCGATTTGATTTGATTCTCAGAAGTTGGCCCAATGGGTAAATATGTCAATATTTTTTTCATTGTGCTGTAACTATAATAAGTTGTGCTGTAATTATTAGCTCCCTTACACAGTAAATGTTTTAATTTTACATTAATTGGCATGCCTAATGCATCCAACACATTTATTATTATTGTAACAAGTACGAAAATCTCAGAGCTTTATGCACTCGGTACCATATCATGTTTGATCATGGAATAGGAGATACTATAGCCAAGAAGATCATACATAAGAACTATTAGCATGTCCCAAGAGAATAGCTATTCAAGTTTATACAAACTAGACATACAGTTGATGAGAGAAATAAATGGAAATTTTGGGATCTTGAAGAATTGGGAAAGTTTCTGTGTAATCTTCAATAACCACTATAACTGCTATTAGGGTGTATTTAATAGACCCATCAGCATTTCCCTTCAACTTGAAAACCCACTTACAACAAACCACATTTTGTCGCTGAAGGTGCAGGAACAAGCTCCAAAGTGTGTTGGTGTTGATACTTAAACTCATCACACATATCCTTGAACTGTAGAGGATCATCTTTGCCTTCGACAACTGAAGATGGATCATGTAGTTCTGTAGGTACAAGAGAGAAAATAGGTATGGGTTTGAAAATTTCAGCCTTGGACCTAGTAAACATATGATGGCTAGGCGTTGAAGAAGATGAAGAAGTATGACTAGATACATTACTATGTGTGTGCACAGGTGTGACTGCAGAAGAAGAGATATGAGTAGTGTAACGCCCTGTAATTTTTAAGGAGATCAATTTGTAATAATTTAGTTCTCTTAGTCAATTGTGTGAATATCTTGCTCAGCAATGTTTGGTGACAGCTGAGAAGGGGAAAGTTAGAGATATGCTCTTAAATTTTTAGGGGGGCAGTTATGCAATAAATGTTATGTTGGGGATTTATATGTCATTATCTAAATGTAGAATATCTAACTGTCTTTTACTAACCAGAGATATGCTGGAAGCGGTAGGGGTGCTTATAAGTATTTTAAAGTGTTGGGGTAAGATTGGAAAGTTCATAAACTCCAAGTTTTCCTAATGCTATTTTCTAACCCTAACTTTGTAGTATTGAACATGCACCCCTGTGTGCATGTATACCACTTGGAAAAATCAATTTTCTACCTCATGCATGTGGTGGCAACATCTCATGCAACCAGCTGGAATCTTCTGCAACCCATGACCTTCTTCTTCCCTTTCTGAACAACAAAGAACGACCATGATCATCACCAGCAACCACCAACTTCAATGTTTCACCATTCAACAAACTTCTGTAACTAGAAGCTTTAGGGAGGGGAGGCAATCAAAGCTCTCAATCAATTTCAAGATTGGTGAAGCATCAAGTGAGATAATCGGTAAGAATGCGGAAGAACCCTAACCCGTAGTTTGCCAACTTCAGGCTGCTAGTTGTAATCTAATAAGTTTGATGAACATATTCTTATTCTTGAGGATGTTGCGAGTCCATGGGAGTGTCAGGGAAGCGCTAGCTCGACAGTTGGAGCTACAGTCACCGGATTCTGGGAAAACGTTCACTGGAAACTGCATATATGCGCCGGAGCTTGATAAATTGCTTGTTTCTTGTTAATGTTCCACTATAGTTGCATCAATGTGATCCCTAGGAGGCATAGAACAATAATTTAAGCTTACACATAGCCCAAAACTCCGTTTGGATCATGATTGATCCTTTTTCAATCATTTTCTGGTGGCATAACAGGGCCCTGTCACAGAGGCACCCTCTAACTCACTCACCACTGAGTCTATGAGCAAGCCACTAGTGGCTGCTTACCCTTACTTGGAATTGTGTTTTTCATGTCTTCAGATCATATTAAATCACCTTAAATTTCAATCAAAGTTGCTAGCACAGCTCTCTTAACCCCATAACCTAACATTTTGGCTGACTTTGTACGGACATATCTTTCTCGATATTGGCAGAAATGGTACACTAATTGAATCATTAAGAACCTTGTAGCTATGGATATGACATCTATATGTATCCCTTGATCTGAAACTGTCTTTAATCAAGGCAAAATCAGCTTCAAAATCAGTACCCTGTGGTGGATAAATGATACGATGACGGGTACACCAGTTTCGAGGTCCATAGCAAGAGATCGACCTCAGTGGATGACCAAACGACCCTCTCGATGATTTCATCTCTTAGACATAATGGGGCCTATTTGGATATTTTTTATTACTTTCAGTCATTTACAGTAGTTTTATGTTACTCTTGGGTACAATTGTTCTGTTGATTTGGGAATAGATCAGAAAATTGCTCATCTTCTTCCCCGTTTCTTCTCTTCTCCTTCCGATCTTCTTCTTCTTCGGCTTCTCTTCTCCTTATCTTTTGCTTCAGATTTCTCTAGTTTGCTTGCTACTGGAAACATCCTAGTAACAATTGGTGATTTCAATTGATTCACGCCGGCCGCGACGTGACAAACTCAGATTACCGACCCTCACCCAAACCTAACATGTCTACAGATGCGACTACCACCGGGTTGGATCAACCCTTTTCTGTCACTGATGTAATGGGACTGGTAAAGAACTTGCAACGCCATAAGGGGCGCCTGGAAGCTCGTCTACCGCCTGAAAATCCGCCTCAACAGCAGACCCAACAATAGGTCCACCTTCCGCCGCCGCTGCCCCCAGCCACAGCAACGTGGTTTTCTTGTTGGGCCGCCACAGTGGCCTTATCGTCGTGCACTAGCCCTCCCTCCCGTGCGCAGTACCCCATGTATGCGGGTAGATGCACCCCGCTTTACCGGCGACGATGCTGTTGGCTAGATTTTTAAGATCCAAAAATATTTTGATTAATTTCGCACCATGGAGGACGATCCATTGAACTTGATATCGATTCTGATTGATCACCCGGCATCGAGTGGTTCCGCTATTTTATCGCACACACCGAATCGGCAACCTGGATGGATTTCCTTTATGCAGAGAAACAGCGGTTTCATCTGTAACATTATGTGGACTATTTTGGCCTCCTAGCCAAGTTATAGCAGCACACAACCGTGGCACAGTACCAGACAGAGTTTGAGACATTGCTCAACAAGGTCCACCCTACTGATGAGGGGACATTCGCTCCGGACTGAAACAACCTCTACAGCGCGACCTCGGGCAGCGCTACACCATGTCCTTGGCAGAGGCTTTTGCTCTTGCATGAGAATTATCGGCATCCTACACCTTCAGACTTACACACCGCCACCCCGTCGGAACTGGACAGCTTCTTGGACCCAGCAGCCACCTCCTACTGCCTCGACATCTACAGAACGGGTCACCAGTGAGTTTCCTCCACGCCTGTATACGAGGGAACAATGCGCGGAACGGGCGCGTCAGGGATTATGCTTTAGCTGTGATGAGAAGTGGGACCACAACCATAAGTGTGTTCCCAAGTTTGTGATGCTTTCCGCAGACGACGATTTGGACGACCCGGCTTCAGATTCTCCCAACGACACTGACGTTATTACGGATTCCATTCCGACTCTCAATACACTCTCGGGTAAACTTATTCCTCGCTCTTTAAAGTTCCTTGGATCAATTGCGGCTACTAAGGTGCAGGTGATGATTGATAGCGGGAGTACCCACAATTTCATACACCCGACTATCGTCGAACAGCTCCGTCTCATCCTACAGCCAATCACACCTTTCAGGGTTATGTGGGCAATTGGGCGTCTCTTCGTTGTGCCTACTACTGGCCCCAGGCGGACCTTACCCTTCAGGACCGCACGTTTGCTATTGATTTACATGTTTTGGCTGTCCATGGTCTGGATATTGTTTTGGGTATTGATTGGTTGCAGACGTTGGGCCAAGTTTACAATGATTATGGTCGCATGACGATGGCGTTCACTTGACAGTATCATCTGGTTACTCTTCAGGGGGACACTGTCATTCCGCGGCAGATTTCGTTTCATCACTTGGTTGCTCTCTGCCATCAGGACCCACATGCCGATTTTTACAAGCTGCTAGCTATACCGGTTCATTCAGCCGAGGGGGTGGCCATGTTGGAATAGATGCCCTAGAGGCAATCTAGTTTAGTATGAATTTGTATTTGGCTAGAAAATTCATTTATTATTTATTGGATATTTAATATAATGAAGTCCTTAGATTTACAATCGTGTTGTTTATCTTAAATATCCCTAGTCAAGTATAATGATTAAATGGTACAATCATTTATAGACTAGTATGGGGTTGGATTGATATGGAGATATCACGATCCAACACATAGGTGTGCATTACGGAATGTTGCACGGGATTGACCCATCACCGAGAAGGCTACATACATGTTATGTTGAGTCACAAGTGCTTCTCGGGTACAATGGTATTGTCATCCTTAGACTTGAAGTCACTAGATATTCTAGTTGTGGATCATTGTGATCTTGGTAGCGTTAAACGCTACACCGTAACTGGGTGGTTATAAAGGCGTGTACTGGATACAATGAGAAGCAAGCTTAGAGATCGTAGTGGATGTAGAGAGGATTTTCCCCTCCCACATAACGGGAGCAAATATCCTAGGCCACTCGAAGGATAGTGCTTATAGAATGTCTGGCCAGACTCAAATAAATCAATATATGGGATATTGATGTTATTTGCACGAATAAGGCTATTCCATGGATCGAGAAACTAGGGATTGGATATACGAGTGTGAATTGTATGTCTCGTGTCCAATCCGGATATGGAGGCAAAGGGATGAGACAATTACTTGTACAAGGTTGTCTAGATGACTATTCTATTAGTTGGCTAGAATGGATGTTTTGCTAGAAACCGCTCCATATTAGCAAATAGTTGCTACCAACTAGATAGAACCTATGGGGTCACACGCTACATAGAGTTGTACTAGATTTGGGAATTAATTAATTGGATTAATTAATTAGAAGGATCACTTTGCAAACCCTTGCAAACTTAGTAGGGACTAATTTGCAAGGAAGGGACTAAATTGAATTCTAGTAAGACTAGAATAAGTCCTTTAGGTAGTTAACAAGGAGTTGTTGGACTATATAAAGGACCCTCCTTCCTTCCTTCCTCATATAACTTATGCTCTAAAGAGAACATAACAAGAGTGGGAGAGAACAAAGGAGAGAGAGAGCAAGCAACAAGGAGGCCGACGCCCCCTTGCCGCCGCCCCTCACCCCGTCGGCCAAAAGAAGGGCCGAGCCCCTTTCTTTTTGTCTCGTTTTGTGTGATTCCTTCACCCTCCTCTCATTCCGGGCTAGCACCAAGGAGATTGGAGATCTAGGATCAACTCTAGGCGTGGATCAACTATAGAGAACGTGACACTATTCGCGTTTGAAGTCATCAAGGAGAACCCAAAGGTGTGTTTATGATTTCTTACCTTCACTATCGTTATGCATCTAGACTTGTGATCCTTGGAGGGTTTTGCATGGCTATTGTTTGATTATGCTTCCGTTTGCGCGATCCATGAATCAAAACCCTACAGTGGTATCAGAGCCACGGGTCATAGAGCATAAACGTAGTTTATGTGTTACATTCTTGTTGTTTTACACCTTAAATTGTTGTTTATCGCGCAAAACAAGACAAATCAAGCATGGGATGCAATTTGTCAATAATAAGATCATAACAAGACCCAATTTTGCATTGGATGCATGAATTGGTGAGTTTGAGAAATTTTAGGATCTTAGATCTAGGGTTTGGGCATCCTTGGGGAAGAAGGAGTTCTCCCAAAACAAAGAAACAACCAAACTTGGGCTCCAAGCAAGGAGGTTGTTTTGGAAACAACCTCCATAAGGAGGTTCGGCCCCCTAGGGGACCGCCCCCCTTGCTTGCCGCCCAAGATTGGCGCCCTAAGGGGCCGGGCGGCCCTAACCCGCTGGCCTAGCTTGCGGGTTTTGGGCCGGGCCGGCCCTAGGGCCTTATGGTTCACTTTGTTTGGGCCCGGGCAATTGGATTGTTGGGCCCATGGACCGTTTTAACCCTAGAAATCCTAAAATCAATTAAAATTGACCAAGCGCGTTAAAATTGGATTTTAACTGTTTATGTGCAAATCGCATGGTGATTGGATATGGCCTTAGGATGTGGTTTGATGTGAATGTTTAATTTTGTGTTTTGGTTTTACGGCCTGCGAGCTGATCAATTAATTGTAATAGTTAATTAGGGTTTTGTGGCCTGCGTGCCATTTTTTTCTCAACTTGTGAGATTTATTTTATTTAGTATAGATATTAGCTAGTGCTAGATAAAGTAGATTGTTAGCCAAGATTGAAGAAAAGAAGCCCAAAGCCAAAGAAGCCACAAAAGATGGAGCATGGAGCATGGAGCACACCACATGACTATGAAGAATGGACCGAAAGATCAAGACGCATGGAGATGTGTTTGCTTAGGGTTCATAGATAATTCCATTGGCTTGGAATTATCTTAGTCTAGAAAAGGCCATATCCAAATAACGTTTAATTTCTGTTTTGTGGTTGTTTATTTATTGTCTTATTACTTGTGTGGTTGGTGTATGGATGATGCATGCAATTAGGATAATAATATAATTAGACAACCCGGATCTATTATTTGGAATTGTGCCCAAACTCAAATAGATAGATTAGTTGATATTGATCAAAAAAAAAATTAAGAATTGAATTTAAAATCCTTCAAATTAAAATATTGTGTTCTTGCCTTCTCGTTATTTAAACACTCATTATCATCATTATTTATCAAGTTCGTGCGTGCCAAAGCATGGCGACTTGGTTCATAATGATGGAATGCGATGGCACGTAACAATGTGCAATTGTTTAGATAAGAGGTTGAACACAACTAGGCTATTAATTTGATTAAGAAACCTAGAGGCAATCAATTGGGATTATCCATATGGATGGATAAATAAGGAGTTATTTGCCCGATTGAACCAAGAGTTGCATATGAGATGCAATTGGAATTGTTCCTACCTAAGAAGTAGTCGAATTATGGGTGACTTGCCAAAGCAAGCTCATAAGGAGATGAAAAAGATGGATCTTGGCCCACTAGAAAATATAGTGATATTTTCGCATTAATATCTTGAGGGTTATTAATCCGCAGAAAAATAGTGGGAGCTATATTTAATAAACTAGCCATTATTAAATATAGTCAAAAATTCACAAATACTAAAACTTGCGTATTTTCCTTTTGTAGAATTCCAAATGGCAAACAACTCATCGAGTTCACAACATTCCCTACGATCTGTCCTTGAGAAGGACAAGCTCTCTGGAACCAACTTTCTTGATTGGTACAGAAACTTGAGAATTGTTCTCAAGCAAGAGAAGAAACTGTACGCAATAGAGGAGCAAGTTCCAGAAGGTCCAGAGAACCAAACACCTGCTGCCTTAAAGGCGTATCAAAAGCGTGTTGATGACGCTAATGATGCGGCCTGCCTAATGCTTTGCACCATGACCTCTGAGCTTCAGAAGCAACATGAGAACATGAATGCTGTCGATATGATCGAACATCTAAAGCAGCTCTTCCAAGAGCAGGCGAGGGTAGAGAGGTATGAGGTCTCAAAGGCACTGTTCAAATGTCATCTGGCAGAAGGGAACCCGGTGGGACCCCATGTACTCCGAATGATCGGGTACTTGGAGAATCTCGCCCGGCTTGGGTTCCCGGTCGGCCAAGAGTTGGCAACCGATCTCGTGTTGCAATCGTTGCCTGAGAGTTATGGACAGTTCATTATGAACTATAACATGAACAGATCGTTAAACCACTGCCAGATTTGCTCAACATGTTGAGGACGGCTGAACAGAGCATCAACAAGGGTAAGGGCAAGGCCATTATGATGGTGCATAAAGGAAAGGGCAAAAAGTTTGCCTCTTCCTCCAAAGGCAAAGGCAAGTCAGTTGCCAAGTCCAAGGAACAAGCCCTTAAACCTGTTGGTGGGATTGCCAAGGTCGTGACTACGGGTGAGTGTCACTACTGCAGTCAACCTGGACACTGGAGGAGGAACTGCCCAAAATATCTGGAGGACAAGAGGCTTGGAATAGTGATTCCACCACCACCAGGTATTTTTATTGTAGATGTCAATTTAACTGTCTCTACATCATGGGTATTAGATACTGGATGTGGATCTCAAATTTGTCGAAATATGCAGGATCTAAAGAGAAGTAAAAGATTGGCTAAAGGGGAGGTAGATCTGCGCGTTGGGAATGGAGCAAAGGTTGCTGCGTTGGCCATAGGCGTGTGCGAGCTATCTCTGCCTTCAGGATTAGTTTTAGAATTAAATAATTGCTATTTTGTGCCTGCTATGAGCAGAAACATTATTTCTATTTCTTGTTTGGACAAGGAAGGTTTTATTATTTCAATAAAGAACAATTGTTGTTCCTTTTATTTGAATAATATTCACTATTTTAGTGCGCAATTATTTAATGGACTTTATGTCCTTGATCTAAGCAATCCTGTCTACAACATTAATACCAAGCGGATTAAAATAAATGATTTAAATCCTGCTTATTTATGGCATTGTCGTTTAGGCCATATAAATGAGAAACGTGTATCTAGACTCCATAAGGATGGATTGCTAGACTCATTTGATTTTGAATCATATGAGACATGTGAGGCTTGTTTATTGGGAAAAATGACAAAGTCCCCTTTCAATAAGAAAGGTGAAAGGACTAGTGAGCAATTGGCGCTCATACATACCGATGTGTGTGGGCCATTTGCCACGCCTGCCAGGGGTGGTTATGTCTACTTCATTACATTTACTGATGATTACAGTAGATATGGATTTGTATACCTTATGAGGGCAAAATCCGAATCCTTTGAAGTGTTCAAAGAATTCAAGAATGAAGTAGAGAAGCAACTTGGAAAAAGTATAAAGGCTCTACGATCGGATCGTGGAGGAGAATGCTTGAGCCAAGAGTTTGACGACTATCTTAGAGAGTGTGGGATCGTGTCCCAACTCACTCCACCCGGAACGCCACAATGGAATGGCGTGTCCGAGAGGAGGAATCGAACCCTATTGGATATGGTTCGGTCTATGATGTGTCAAACCGATCTTCCATTATCATTTTGGGGCTACGCTCTATTAAGTGCAGCTTTCACCATTAACCGTGTTCCATCTAAATCAGTCATGAAAACACCATATGAGATGTGGAGTGGGAGGCGTCCCACACTGTCGTTCATGAGGATTTGGGGCTGCGATGTCTATGTAAAACGTTTACAATCAGACAAGCTAAGGCCTAAATCGGATAAGTGTAAATTTGTGGGGTACCCTAAGGAAACTAAGGGATACTACTTCTACAATCCAACCGAGAATAAAGTGTTTGTTGCTCGGACCGGCGTGTTTCTAGAAAGAGAGTTTGTCTCTAAAGAAGCAAGTGGGAGGAATGTAGAACTTGAAGAGGTTCAAGAACCACAAATCACTGAACCGTTTATGGAACATGAACAGGAATCACAAGCAGTTGTGGAGCCACCTGTTCAGGTAACACAAGAGCTTCGTAGATCTAGTAGAGTGCGCCAGGAACCCGAGAGGTACGGACTTCTCGTAACTGATTCCGGTGACACGATGCTCATAGATGATGAGCCTACTACCTATGAGGAGGCCATGAATGGCCCAGACTCGCAGAAGTGGCTTGAAGCCATGAGATCCGAGATGGAATCCATGTATACCAACAAAGTATGGACTTTGGTGGAACCACCTGATGGGGCGCGGCCCATAGGGTGCAAGTGGGTCTTCAAGAAGAAGATCGACATGGATGGTAATGTGATTACCTATAAGGGCCGATTGGTGGCTAAAGGATTCAGACAGATTCATGGTATTGACTATGATGAAACCTTTTCACCAGTCGCTATGACCAAATCCATCCGAATCCTACTTGCAATTGCAGCATACTACAACTATGAGATTTGGCAGATGGATGTCAAAACAGCATTCCTTTATGGGAATCTCCTCGAGGATGTGTATATGATACAGCCGGAGGGTTTTGAGGATCCAAAGCAAGCCAACAAAGTCTGTAAACTGCAACGATCCATTTATGGATTGAAGCAAGCTTCTAGGAGTTGGAATCGACGTTTTGATCAAGTGGTCAAAGAGTTTGGCTTCATCAGAAACGAAGATGAGTCTTGTGTCTACAAAAAGGTTAGTGGGAGCTCTGTAGCTTTTCTGGTCTTGTATGTGGATGACATACTACTCATTGGAAACGACATTCCCATGCTGCAATCTGTGAAAGATTGGCTAGGAAAGTGTTTCTCAATGAAAGACTTAGGGGAAGCAGCCTATATACTCGGTATAAAGATCTATAGAGATAGATCTAAAAGATTGCTAGGCCTAAGTCAAAGTACATATATTGACAAGGTGTTGAAACGGTTCAACATGCAAGATTCCAAGAAGGGATTCTTGCCCATGTCACATGGAATCACTCTTTCGAAGAGTGGTTGTCCTTCCAATGAGATTGAGAAGGAACGCATGAGTAGGATTCCCTATGCCTCGGCCATAGGATCTATCATGTACGCCATGTTATGTACTAGACCAGATGTGTCATATGCCTTGAGTATGACAAGCAGATACCAATCCAATCCGGGTGAGAGTCACTGGATTGCTGTCAAGAACATCCTAAAGTACTTGAGAAGAACTAAGGATGCTTTCTTGATGTTTGGCGGTGAGGAAGAGTTGCGTGTAAGGGGTTACACTGATGCAAGCTTCCAAACCGACATAGATGACTTTAGATCACAGTCGGGATATGTGTTTTGCCTGAATGGAGCAGCGGTGAGCTGGAAGAGTTCCAAGCAAGAGACGGTGGCTGATTCTACAACAAAGGCTGAGTACATTGCTGCAAATGGCGCAGCAAAGGAGGCTGTTTGGATCAGAAATTTTGTTTCTGAACTTGGTGTGGTCCCTAGCATTGCGGATCCAGTGGATTTGTTCTGTGACAACACTGGAGCGATCGCGCAATCAAAGGAACCAAGATCGCACCAGAAGTCCAAGCACGTGCTCAGGAAGTTTCATCTGATTCGAGATATTATCGATAGAGGAGACGTTCGGATATGCAAGATTCCTACAGATGATAATCTGTCAGACCCGCTTACGAAGCCTCTCACGCAGTGGAAGCATGAAGGGCACACTAGGAGTATGGGCATACGAGATGCGCCAGATTGGCTCTAGTGCAAGTGGGAGACTGTTGGAATAGATGCCCTAGAGGCAATCTAGTTTAGTATGAATTTGTATTTGGCTAGAAAATTCATTTATTATTTATTGGATATTTAATATAATGAAGTCCTTAGATTTACAATCGTGTTGTTTATCTTAAATATCCCTAGTCAAGTATAATGATTAAATGGGACAATCATTTATAGACTAGTATGGGGTTGGATTGATATGGAGATATCACGATCCAACACATAGGTGTGCATTACGGAATGTTGCACTGGATTGACCCATCACCGAGAAGGCTACATACATGTTATGTTGAGTCACAAGTGCTTCTCGGGTACAATGGTATTGTCATCCTTAGACTTGAAGTCACTAGATATTCTAGTTGTGGATCATTGTGATCTTGGTAGCGTTAAACGCTACACCATAACTGGGTGGTTATAAAGGCGTGTACTGGATACAATGAGAAGCAAGCTTAGAGATCGTAGTGGACGTAGAGAGGATTTGCCCCTCCCACATAACGGGAGCAAATATCCTAGGCCACTCGAAGGATAGTGCTTATAGAATGTCTGGCCAGACTCAAATAAATCAATATATGGGATATTGATGTTATTTGCACAAATAAGGCTATTCCATGGATCGAGAAACTAGGGATTGGATATACGAGTGTGAATTGTATGTCTCGTGTCCAATCCGGATATGGAGGCAAAGGGATGAGACAATTACTTGTACAAGGTTGTCTAGATGACTATTCTATTAGTTGGCTAGAATGGATGTTTTGCTAGAAACCGCTCCATATTAGCAAATAGTTGCTACCAACTAGATAGAACCTATGGGGTCACACGCTACATAGAGTTGTACTAGATTTGGGAATTAATTAATTGGATTGATTAATTAGAAGGATCACTTTGCAAACCCTTGCAAACTTAGTAGGGACTAATTTGCAAGGAAGGGACTAAATTGAATTCTAGTAAGACTAGAATAAGTCCTTTAGGTAGTTAACACGGAGTTGTTGGACTATATAAAGGACCCTCCTTCCTTCCTTCCTCATATAACTTATGCTCTAAAGAGAACATAACAAGAGTGGGAGAGAACAAAGGAGAGAGAGAGCAAGCAACAAGGAGGCCGACGCCCCCTTGCCGCCGCCCCTCACCCCGTCGGCCAAAAGAAGGGCCGAGCCCCTTTCTTTTTGTCTCGTTTTGCGTGATTCCTTCACCCTCCTCTCATTCCGGTCTAGCACCAAGGAGATTGGAGATCTAGGATCAACTCTAGGCGTGGATCAACTATAGAGAACGTGACACTATTCGCGTTTGAAGTCATCAAGGAGAACCCAAAGGTGTGTTTATGATTTCTTACCTTCACTATCGTTATGCATCTAGACTTTTGATCCTTGGAGGGTTTTGCATGGCTATTGTTTGATTATGCTTCCGTTTGCGCGATCCATGAATCAAAACCCTACAGGCCACTCCGCCGGTTTTTCCCCTGATCTGCCACCGTCAATTTTAGCAGTGCTTCAGGAGCACGCTGCAGTCTTCTCTGTTCCTATGGGCCTGCCCTTGACACGAGACTATGACCATTACATTCATCTTCTCTCAGGTACCACCCCGGTGAACGTGCGCCCTTATCGCTACCCCTACTTTCAGAAGACTGAGATTGAGAAGCAGGTTCGTGAGATGCTTCAGCAGGGGATTATTCAGTCAGTCGTAGTGCGTTCTCTTCACCCGTCTTACTCATGCGCAAGAAGGATGGGACATTTCGCTTCTATGTCGATCATCGCGCTCTTAGTGCGGTAAATATGGCTGACCAGTTTCTAATTTCGACAGAGGACGAGCTTTTTGATGAGTTGGGCACCGCCCGCTTCTTCAAGAAGCTGGATTTACGTTCCGGTTATCATCAGATTCGCATGTACCACTCGGATATTCACAAAACTGCGTTCCGGACCCATGAGGGACACTACGAGTTTCTGGTTATGCCGGTTGGGCTCACCGACGCTCCCTCCACTTTCCAGGCAGCTATGAATCGGATATTTCAGTCATTCCTCCGGCACTTTGTGATTGTCTTATTCGATGGTATCCTCGCCTACACCACCACATTGGAGCAGCATGCTCATCATCTACATCAGGTCCTTGCTCTTCTGATTGCTAATTCCCTTTATGTTATGTTATCCAAATTTTCTTTCAGAAGGGATACCGTTGACTACTTGGGGCATATTGTCTCCTCAGGCGAGCTTCGTACCGATCCTTAGAAGCTGCAGGCTATGTCTTCCTTGCCGACCCCTAATTTCGTCCGTCAGTTACGCGGCTTCCTTTAGTTGACTAGATATTATCAGCGTTTTATTCAGGGGTATGCAGTGCTCGCTTCCCCGCTTACTGATCTCCTCCGACGCGATGCTTTTAGCTGGTTCGAGCAGGCTGAGCGGAGTTTTGCGGCTCTAAAGCAGGCGGTGATTTCCCCACCCGTTCTCAAGTTACCGTATTTCAGCTGGGATTTCGTCATTGAGACGGATGCTTCTAACATTGGTATAGGCGCGGTTTTGCTCTAAGATGGCCACGCGGTGGCCGTCTTTAGCAATAAGTTGGGTCCGCAGCGTCGATCCTATTCTGCTTATCATAAGGACGTGTATGCGATTGTAGAGGTTGTTCAGAAATGGTGACAGTATTTGTTGGGTTGTATGTTTGTCATTCGCACCGATAAGAGAAGCTTAAAGGAGTTTTTGTCCCAGGTTATCCAGACACCGCATCAGCAGTTCTAAATCTGCAAACTCATAGGGTTCAAGTTTCAGATTGAGTATAAAACAGGGGCTTCCAATGGCGTGGTTGATGCTCTTTCTCGCAGCGATGCAGACTGTACTTCCGCGGATTTGACTACCCTAGTTCGCCCTTTGCCGGATTTGTTGGAGCGTATCAGTATCGAGACGGCATCATTAGATGATTTGTGTGCCATTCGGGCTGCGTTGGCATCCGATTCTCCTCAACCCCAGTTTCCTTTGTCGACGGGATTTTGTACTACAAGACTCGCATGTGCATTAGCAAGGAATCTGAAGTGCGCCATGATTTGTTGACCGAGTTTCCCTCGTCCCCAACCGCGGGACACCCTGGTATTGATCGGACTTTGCGCCATTTTGCTGCCACTTTCTATTGGTCTGGGGTGCGTGCGGATGTCGACCGCTTCGTAAGGGCATGTCACATTTGTTAGACGGTGAAGTACTCTACCCAGAAACTTGGTGGATTGTTACAGCCGCTGCCGATTCTGGAACGCATGTGGGATGACGCTTCTATGGATTTTATTACTGGATTGCTAACATCGCAAGGGTATGGCGCCATCATGGTCGTCGTTGATCGTCTGACTAAGTATGCCCATTTCGCCGGATTGCCAGAAGCTTTTGATGCGGCTTGGGTCACACGGACTTCGTTGATACAGTGGTCAAACACCATGGGTTTCCAGATTCCCTGGTTTATGATCGTGATCCTCTGTTCACTAGCTCTTTTTGGAAGAAACTGTTGCGTCTTAGTGGTATTACGCTCAAATTCAGCACGGCGCATCACCATGAGACTGATGGTCAAACTGAGGTAACAAACCGTGGTCTTGAGCAGTATCTTCGCGCTTTTGTGCACGCTCATCCTACTCGGTGGGCCCACTACCTCTCCTGGGCAGAGTTAGCCTTGAACTTTAGCTACAACCAGAGTATTGGGATGTCTCCGTTTCGCGCACTATATGGAAGTGATCCTCCTTCGTTGTTTCCGACGATTCCTTCTAATTCTCGGGCTTCCCAAGTTTCGGACCTTTTACGTGAGCGTCGTATTCTCATTCGCGAGCTGAAGCAGCATTTGCTTGTGATACGTCAATGTATGGAGGCGCAGGCGAAAAAGCATCATCGCGAGGTCAGTTTTTCTGTTGGTAGCTTGGCTTTACTTCGAATGCAGACTTATCGTCAGTATTATGTTGCTCGTCGTTCTTCGGCCATGCTCGCTCCATGCTATTTTGGTTCTTTTGAGGTTCTTGAGCGGAGTGGTGTTGTTTCCTACCGTTTGCGTTTGCCGGATTCCAGTCGTATTCATGATGTATTTCATGTGTCTTTTCTCCGCCCTTATGCTTCGGGTTCATCATCGCCGCCTCACACGGCCACCTTACCAGAAGAGTTGCTGCAGGGAGGGCCTCTTTCAATTCCTCTTCGTGCGACGGGGCAACGCACTGTGTTGGTTAACGGTGTTTCACAGGATCAGCGGTGGATTGAGTGGTCGGATGGTTCGGTTGATACATGGAAGTCGGTCGCTGTTATTGATGAGCATTTTCCTCACATTCACCTTGAGTACAAGGTGGTGTCTAAGGAGGGGGAGTTGATACGATGACGGGTACACAAGTTTCCAAGTCCATAGAAGCAGATCGACTTCAGCAAATGCTCATACGACCCTCTCGTTTGGATGATTTCATCTCTTAGACATAATGGGGCGTATTGGTTATTTTTATTACTTTCAGTCATTTACAGTAGTTTATGTTACTCTTGGGGTACTTTTAGTATTTTACTTTATAATTTGTAGGAGGAGTATTTAAAACAATTGTTCTGTTGATTTGGGAATAGATCAGAAAATTGCTCATCTTCTTCCCCGTTTCTTCTCTTCTCCTTCCGATCTTCTTCTGCTTCTCTTCTCCTTATCTTTTGCTTTCGATTTCTCTGGGCTTCTGATTTCTCTGGTTTGCTTGCTACTGGGAACATCCTAGTAACAATAAAAGATCAAGAACAGTTGCTGAACTTTTCATGCCAACTTCCAATGGCTATATCTCCCTCAAATTCCAAACCATTGGGTTCAAGAAAGGTTCTGGTAGTTCCATAGGCCTAATACTGCAAGACTAGATGAATTCCTTGGCTTGAATTCCCTTCTAACAAACATGTAATCTCTCCTAAACTGGCTGCAAAAATGTACAATTTCAGTCAAAGAACTTCACAACAAGTTGTTGCCAACTTCGGAGTTAAATAAGATCTTAAAAAAACCTCGCATTGGATATTAGTTTGGATCATACTCTCTGAATCTGAATCTATAACTTTTTGAATATGTGAAGTGACAATTCTCCTAAATATTCAATCTCCAGGTAGTTAGGTTAGAGTCTATTTGCATGTTATTGAAAGAAATTCCAATGAATGGAAAACAACTTCCAACTCTGTTTTTCAATCTTCTACAACTCCCTTACTTACTACTAGGTTGGAATGACTCTTGATCCGACGCAAAGATTTCGTTCTAGTAATCCTCTTTATTTCAATTAGAACTCAATCCAACTCCTAATAGATTGGGATATGAAATAACACAGTTGCTATTCTAATCACTTTTAAAGACATAGTTATGAATATAGCCATTACAACTTTTGGACCAGTTACGTAACCTGATTAACACTAATATTCTCATTAAAAGATGAATATGATCATCAATCTCTTCAAATGTCAAAATTGAAATTAAGCTACCAGTTGTTTCTACCAATGTCAAGTTGTTAAGGTTAAAGGGCAAATTGTAATTATATGACCTAAGAGTTCTACACAAAAGATTCTCATAATGAAACTTTAAGTTTACGGGTAATGTTTGACCAGGTTGGAGTATCGGAAAACCCTAATTCAATTGAGCCGTCTTTGTGGGGTAAAACATTAATTTCGTAATTCGCCCAGTTAACCACTCAAATTACGACGCAAGACATAACATTATGGCTATGTAACAGTTTTGGAACATTAGGAATTCAAATTGTTTCCATATGGACATGAATCTGATCAATCAGGCTGAATCAAAGGCTAAAATGCATTTTTTGTCAAATTTAGGGACTTGTGTTTAAACAACCAGAACATGATTTTCAATCCTAAGTGAGTAACTATGTGACTTAGGTGACTTATGAGACTTGTTATTTGGAGCATAATTAAGGGTTCAGGACAAGTGAGGGACTCTACTGATAAAACTAAGTTGCCAAGGGCAAATTGGTAATTTGGGAGCTAGTCAGTCAAGATGACATTTGCATATGCATTTTACATTTTACCTCACTATTGAGGATATGTATTGAATGTGTGTGTATGTGTGTCTTTGTGTGTGAGAGAGTTTATAGAGATTGCCGAAGTAGGGAATCAACATCGGTAATTATGAACTTAGGCTTGATATCAGGAGAGCACACGAGGAATCGTGAATTCGTGTCAAATAGATAAATGAAAGCATCACATATCTATCATTTTTAAAGGTATCATATCATTATAAGCTTTCTCTTTCACATTATCAGTTTCTTTAATTCTTTCTCGTAAAAGAACCATAAGTATTTAACTCCTTTATGGGGCATTTTGTGCCTTTCCGGAGTACACTCTCATGAGTCTGCAGTTCTTCTCGTAGATTTCCCAACGCAGAGGGTGGGGTGTCACTAGTAGGAAGACAACATGATAAAATGAACTTGAAGAAGCACTAGATGATGAACTAGAAGACCCATTTGAACCAAAACTAAAAGAAGAGACACCATAAATGGGTGTGATAAAAACATATTGAGAGGGATTGAGCACATTTGTTGATGTAGTACTCAGATTCTGCAAGTGTGAAGTGGCAGCAATAGATGTCTTAGCTCGGACAGTAGCAGATTGAAAAGGGAACACGTCTTCTTCAAAATATAGAATTCTAGAGAGAAAAACATTGCATGTCATGTTGGAATAGATTCCCTAGAGGCAATCTTATTTAGTATGAACAATACTTTTTTCCTAGAATATTCATTGTATTATTTACGGAGATATTTAATATAATGAACCTTAGATTGAAAATGTGTTGTTTATCTTAAATATCCCAAGTCAATTATACTGATTAATAGGACGATAACTATAGACTAGTATGGGGTTGGATTGATATGGAGATATCACGATCCAACACATGGGTATGCATTCAGGTTAATAGCATAAGGGATTGACCCACAAGGAGGAGGCTACATACTTGTTATGTAAAGTCACAAGTGTTTCTTGTAGTGAAAACGGTATTGTCATCCTTAGATTGGAAGTCACTAGATCCTATAGTTGTGGAATATTGCGTTTTGATATCGTCAAACGCCACACCGTAACTGGGTAGCAATAAAGGCGCATATTGGACACAATAGGAAGCAAGATTAGATATGGTAGTTATTTAGATAGAATTTTTCCCCCTCACATAGCGATAGAAAATATCCACGACCACTCGAGGGATGCTTCTTAATGCCTGGCCAGACTCAGATTAATCAATATGGGATTTTGTTGTTATCTGCATGGATAATACCATTCCCAGGATTGAAAAACTATAGATTGGATATACGAGTGTGACTTGTAAGTCTCTTGTCCAATCCGGATATAGAGGCAAAGGGATGAGACAATACTTACACAAGATTTGTCGGATTACTGACTATTTCTATTAACTGGGTGGCATGGATGTGTTGCTAGACACCGCTCCATGCTAGTAATCATTACTACCAACTAATTAGAACCCTATGGGGTCACACTCCTTATGGATTAAACCGGACTTGGGAATTTATTAATATGATTAATTAAATATAAGGATCAATACGAACCTACTTGCAAACTTAGTAGGACTAATTTGCAAGTTGGACTAATCCATGTATGGACGTGATTAGGATAGGGGCTAATATGTAGCTAACAAGGAGTTGTTAGACTATATAAAGGACACTCCTAGCTTATTTTCTCATTAGAGTGTCATAATTTTTATAACACAAGGAGAGAAAAAGAAAGGAGAGAGACAAGACAAGGAGGGGCGAGCCCTCCTCCCCCCCCCCCCACCCCCCCCCCCCCCCCCCCCCCCCGCGTCCGCCCCTCTACATGTCGGCCTCCAGAGAGGGGTGCGCCCCTCTTTTGCTCCGGTTTTGTGATTCTTCTTTTCCTCCTTCATCCCTAGCCATCACAAAGGTGTGGAGGATCCGGAGACAATCCAAGGAGTGGACTATCTGTAGATAGGTGAACAACATTTCCCGTTTGAATTCATCCAAGGAAACGAACTAGGTATTTGATACTAAATCCCTTACGATCGTTATGTTGTCTATTCATGTGATCCTTTGAGGGTCTTGTGCGGATCTTTGTTTGTTTTATTCCGCTGCGTAATCCGTTACAAAACCCTACAGTGGTATCAGAGCCACAGGTCGTAGAGCATAACGTAGTTTATGTGTTATTTTTTGTTAGTTTTACACCTTAATTGTCGATTATTGCGTAAAACTAGATAATTAAGCATATTGATGCAACCTTGAATATGATTCAACCAAATAAGAAAAAATATTACATAGGATGTAAGGATTAGTGAATTTGGATCACATATGATGTGTAATTTTGGATCTAGAAAACTAGGGTTATGGCACAAATTTGAAAAAGGGGGTTTTCAATTTACAAACAACTAAACTTGGGCAACAAGGAAGAAGGAGTTGTTAACTCCTAAGAGGTTCGGCCCCCATAGGGGACCGCCCCTCTTCTTCCTTGCTGCCCAAGTTAGCCACGGCCAAGGGGTCCCCCCACTGGCTTACCGCCTAGCCGTGTGGTTTAGGGGGACGACCTGCCCAAGGCCATTGTGGCGGTCCTTTGGGGTTCGGCCAAGTGCATTGGTGGGCCTTTGTGGACCGTTTTGACCCTAGTTCTTCCAAAATCAACTGAAATTGACCAAGCACATTATAATTGAATTTTAACTGTATATGTGCTATTTGCATGTTGATTGGATGTGGCCTTACGTGTGGATGTAGTAATTGTTTTATTTTTTGGTTTGTTTTACGGTCAGCGATCCAGTGAATTTAGTGTAATAGTTAATTAGGTTTTACGTTGCGAGAGCCGGTCTTCTTCTCAACTTGTGAGATCTCTCTATTTAGTATAGACTCTAGCCAGTATTATATAGAGTACATGATAAACAAGACACGGAGAAGAAGCCTAAAGAATAGAAGAAACCACAAGATGGCGACATTCCACAAAGCTACGGAGCATGGACTGAAAGATGGAAGCACATGGAGACGAGCTTGCTAATTAAGGGTTCATTGATATTCCCATTGTCTTGGGAATATCTTAGTTTAGAGGCCATATAAATATCACGTTTAATTTTTGCTTGTGGGTGTTTAATTTATTGTCTTGTTATTTATTATTGGTATATGGATGATACAAGCAAAATTGGTAACAAGATATACAACCCGGATCTTTTATTGTGAGTTTTCCCAACTCAAAATAAGTAGATCAGTTGATATGGATCAACAACAAAATTAAAATTTAAGAAAATTCCCTCAAATTTAAATATTGCGTTTTGCCTTCTCGTTACTTAAACACTCATCATGCTCATGCTTTACCAAGCTCGTGTGTGCCAAAGCAGGATGACTTGGTTCATCATGATGTGATGCAATGGCACAAGAAAGTAATGCGCAATTGTTTGAGTAAGAGGTTGGACGCAACTAGGTGATTTTAATAGGATTAAAATCCTAGAGGCAACCAATTGGGATTATCTATGTGATAGATAAATAAGGAGTTATTTTCCCAATTGAACAAATAATTGCATGAGGACTCAAATTGAGTTGTTCCTACCTAAGTAACTGATGTTTGGGTGACTTGCCAAAGCAAGCTAAAAAAGAAGTGAAATATGTATCTTGGCCGCCCTAGAAAATAAAATGATATTTTCCGCATTAATCCGAGAAAAATAGTGGGAGCTATATTTAATAATATAGCCATTATTAAATGTAGTTATTTTTTCACAAAATACTAAAACTTGTATATTTCTCATTTTGTGAAATTCCAATGGCAAACAATTCGTCGGATTCATCATATTCCCAATGATTCGTCCTTGAGAAGGACAAGCTTTCTGCAAAAAAAATTCGAAACTGGTACAAGAACTTGAGAATTTTTCTCAAGCAAGAAAAGAAACTGTACATTTTAGAGGAGCAAGTTCGTGATGGTGCAGAAAACAATTTTGCTGCAGCCATAAAGGCGCATCAAAATATCGTTGACAATGCTAATGATGCAGACTAACTTATGCTTTGCACCATGAACTCTGAGCTTCAGAAGTAACATGAGAACATGGTTGCGTTTGATATGATCATTTAATTGAAGCAGCGCTTCCAAGAGTAGGCAAGGTTTGAGCAGTATGAAGTTTCCAAGGTATTGTTCAAATGTCATCTGCTAGAGGGAAACCCTATGGAGCCTCACGTGCTCCGTATGATCGGGTACCTGGAGAGCCTCACGCGCCTAGGGTTTCCCCTGGGCCAAGAGTTAGCGACTAATCTCATCTTGCAATCGTAGCCTGATAGTTATGGACAATTCATCATGAACTATAATGTATGTTCACAGGTTTCACCAGCTCTGCTATTTCAAGGCCTTGAACAGTTTTTAAAGCCTTAAATCATGTTTCATAGGCTTGAAATAGCAGAGCTACTTGAAATAGCATTGCTATATCAAGGCCTGGAACTGGATTCAAAGCCTTGAAACTGTCTGACATGTATGCATATGCTTAGGGGGAGTTTTTCTGAACTCTTCTGATCTGATTCTATCTCTCTCACCCCCATGCTTGAACTTTTATTATTTGATGATGAAAGACAAACTATTTTGATATATTTAACACAATTTAATCCATCTGTTTGACTCATTTTTGCAGGGAAATATTATTTCCTAGTTTGGAGGATTGGTTTCCTAATATGGATTTTGCAGGAAAGGAAACTTGGAGAGAATGTGATTCTGTGATCAATCAGACACTTTTGACAGCTTCTCGATCTGTTTAAAGACAATATCAGAACAATATCTCCGAATATATTGATCAACTATCAGTTGGATAAGGCTGCTAAAGGAGTCAAAGTTGTTGCCCACAAAACCGGAAGTTGTTGTTGAAAATCTGGGAAGATGTGCAGAGTATTTTAGCTGTATAAATAGAGCTCATTTTGAAGCAACAAGAAACAACACTCAATGGGAAAAAATAGAGAAACATTTCAGGATTTACAAGCATCAAAGAAGCTCATCATTCTCACAATCCAACTCACAGAAGATCACTACATTCTTCACTGCAGTTTTACACTTCAGTGTTCTTCTTACTTGTACTCAATTTGTATATCATTATTATAGTACTTATTTCTATCATTCTCAAGGATTTTTCAAAGTGAACAATAGATAATTATTAGTTAATCAGTTAGCTAGAGCTTGTACTAGATAGGTTAGAGAGAACCACAAGTTGTAGCAGAGTATGGCATATCTTTGTGTTTGAGATCTAAGGCTTAGCTTTTGATTAATAAGAATTGTGTTGAAAACCCTACACGGAGAAGATCCATGAGGTAGAGACGTAGGTCCAAGTAGACTTAAATCTATAAATCATGTGTCTCTTGCATTTACAGTTTCATTTGCATACTTAGTTTTTGCAGCATTCAAACATGTCTGTTTTCAAGGGTTTGAAACTCTTTTCAAGGCCTTGAAAAAGACTTGTCTGTTTTCTTTCAAACTGTATTTCATTCCAAAGGCTTGAAACTGTTTTCAAGGCCTTGAACTTCACTGCTCTTCATAGATACTCTTTTCCTCTACAAGTTTTACAAAAAGTTGGCATACTCTATTCAAACCCCCTCCCCTTCTAGAGTATCTGTGCTGCATTTTTACCAGCCTACTCCCCTTTCAATTGTTATCAGAGGTTGTACCACTGTATAGATTTAACCATCTGGTGAACATGAGTACTGCAGGTGATGGTTGTTTCGGACAGGGAAGAGCTGCTAACAGACCTCCTCTATTTTCTGGAAATAATTTTGCTCACTGGAAAGCTCTGATGAAAATTTCAATCATTGATCAAGACATAGAGCTATGGACCATTATTCAGAATGGACCTCACACTTTCTACACAAAGAAATATGGGATTAACACTCCCAAATCTGAAGACTCTCTTTCTTCATCTGAATTAGAAAAATTCTCTAAGAATTACAAAGCTATTAACATCTTGTATTGTGCTTTGAGTACAGATGAATTCAACAGGATTTCAGGCTGTAAGATTGCCAAGGAGATCTGGGATAAGCTTGTGGTGACATTTCAAGGAACCAGTCAAGTCAAGCAAACCAAGATCAACATCTATCTCAGACAGTATGAGCTATTCAATATGAATGCAGATGAGTCAATCGGAGAGATGTTCAAAAGGTTGACAGACATAGTCAATAACTTTGATTCACTTGGAAACCATATTTCCAATGAAGAAAAGTTGAGGAAGATTCTGAGAAGTCTACCAAAGGAAAAATGGAAACCAAAGACTACTGCAATTGAGGAAGCTCAAGATCTCTCATCACTACAACTTCATGACCTACAAGGGAAGCTTCTGACACATGAAATATCCATGAAAGGAGCAGATGGAGAGCTACCAGAAGGTGTCAAGAACTTAGCACTCAAGGCTAAAGAGAATGAGAAAATTCAAAGCCTTGAAACTGAGGATGATGATGAATATCCATTTGCTTTGATTTCCAAATCCTTGACCAAAATCCTCAAGATGAAGAAAAACTTTGGAAACAAATACTTCAACAGAGAAAGACACAGATCATCCATTAGCAAGGACTAAAAAGGTAAGTCTTCTTCAAAAAGTAAATCAAAATTCATGAACTGCTTTGAGTGTGGTGGTGCAAGACACTTGATAAGAGATTTTCCACACAAGAAACCAAGAATTCTCAGAAGAGAGACCATAACAGGAGAAAGAAAGCTATGATAGCTTCATGGAATGATTCAGATACCTCAAGTGACTTTGAACCTGAAGAAGAACATACCAACCTATGCTTCATGTCCAAGCATGATGAAAGTTCTGAAAAGAACATTGAGGTAATGGTAAACTGTTTGATTTCAAAACCAAAAGAAGCTCTCTCAGATTATCTTAGAACAATGCTTTTAAATGAAGAGGACTATCTGAGAGAGATTAGAGTTTTGAAAGAAAAAGTTCATGAGCAAGAAAAAGAGAATTTTCAAATTATTTGTCTGAATAAAAATCTTTAAATCTCTCAGAAGAAAACTGACAGTGATTTCAAGGCCTTGAAAACCAGTTTCAAAGCCTTAATAACACAAGTCAAGGAAGTAGTCACTGAGAACTCTTTACTGAGTGATAGGCTTGTTAATCTAAGACATCAAGTTGATGAATTAGATAAACAAAAGACTACTCTTACTGAGAAACTTCAAGAATTTGAATCAGTCAAAGTCAAGCTTGCAGGTTCAGAACACAAGTTGAACATAATTCTTGGAGAAAGTTCAAAGTCCGTTCACAAAACTGGTATTGGATACAATCCAAATTTTCCAAGAAAGAATAATACCAGATTTGTGAAAACTGGAAACAAAAATTCTCCTAAATGTCATTTTTGCAATAAAATTTGTCATGTTAAGATGACTTGTCATTTTAGAAGAAGAGACCCTCACATAATGAGGAACACTTTCCCATTTCAACTCAAGGGACAAGTCAGACAAATTTGGATTCCTAAAGGGGCCAGACCACCCAACATGGTTGATCCTGAGTATGAGTCCAAATTCGACACTTGGTCTAAAAGCTAGGTAAGCCAGTGATTGGTGCTTGCAGGTTGACACCAATGTCAAAGAACATAAGTGGTTTATGGACAGTGGTTGCTCAAGACACATGAGTGGAAAGAGATCTCTATTCTTAGAATTGAAAGAGCAATATTTAAGGTTCAATTACACTTGGTGACAAGGGCAAATGCAACATTCTTGGTATTGGCAAAGTTGGTACAGATTCTGAAAACTCAATTTCTTATGTTTATCTAGTTGATAGTGTATCTCAGCTTTGTGACAAGGGAAATAAAGCGATCTTTGACAAAGAGAAGTGTGTGGTGCGAAATGAGAAATCAGGCATTGCATTCTCACAGCCTCTAGATCAAACAATGTTTATACTTTTCAGACTAACAAAGTTGCAGGTAAAACCTTGAAGTGTCTCAAGGCCTTGAAAGAGGATTTATAGCTTTGACACAAAAATCACATTAGCTTGCATACCTTGAACAAATTGATCTCCAAAGATCTGGTAAGAGGATTACCATCTATCAAGTTCAAAGATGATGAAGTATTCAAAGCTTGTGCTCAGGGAAAGCAGACCAAAAGCTCATTCAAGCCAAAGAAATTTGTAAGTACTACTAGACCTATTGAATTACTTCATATGGATCTCTGTGGTCCTATGAGGACTCCAACCCCACAAGGTAAGAGGTATATGCTAGTTGTTGTATATGACTACTCTTTATTTACTTGGGCTATGTTCTAAAAGAAAAATCCGAATCCCTCTCCGAATTTTTAAAGCTTTTCAGAGAACTTCAAACCCTGAAAAACCTACCTATTGCTTCAATCACAAGTTATCATGGTAGAGAATTTGATCAATTATAATTTGATTTGTTCTTTGTAAACTATGGTATCTCTCACAATTTATCTGCTCCTAGAACTCGTCAACAGAATGGATTTGTTGAAAGAAAGGACAGGACTCTTGAAGATATGTCAAGAACAATGCTTTTAGAAAACAAGCTGCCTAAGCACTATTGGGCAGATGCTGTGAATACAACAAATTACATTTTGAACAGGTGCTTGATCAGACCTATCTTGAAGAAGACCCCCTATGAACTTTTAAAAGGGAGAAAGCCAAATATTTCATACTTCCGACCCTTTGGTCGCACATGCTTTGTCCACAACAATGGAAAGGACAACTTGGGTAAATTTGATGCAAGAAGTGATGAAGGTATCTTTCTTGGTTACTCTCTTACTAGCAAAGCTTGTAGAGTTTATAATAAAAGAACCAAGCTGGTTGAAGAAATTAGTCATGTTATTTTTTGATGAAAGCTTTGATGGTTCTTTGTGTGAAAGTTTTGCAGACCTGAATTTAAACAAGCATAAATCAGAAGCTGAGAACTCACTTAGTTTCAAGAAAGGAAACAGAAGGAAACAGAAGCCATTTTCAAGACCTTGAAAATAGGTTTCAAGTCCTTGAAAATAGAGATCAAATACCTGACAAGGATGATCAGAAAGATATGAGTGATCAGGCTACTACTTCAAGACCAGAGAAACAATATAGAGAGCCTGAACCCTGGTCTGCAAGAAAGAGATTCAAATATCTTTCATCTCATCCAGCTGACAACATCATCTCTGATCCAACCATTGTTAAACAAATAAGATCACAATTGAAGAATCTTTGTGCTTTAATCGTTTTATTTCTCTTGTAGAACCCAAAATTGTGAAGGAAGCATTACAAGAAGCAGACTGGATTCTAGCTACGAAAAGTGAACTCAATGAGTTTGAAAGAAACAAGGTGTGGAACCTTGCTCCTCCGACAACAAACTAGTCTGCCATTGGTACCAGATGGGTGTTCAGAAACAAAATAGAAGAGAATGACAAAGTGTTCAGAAACAAAGCAAGGTTAGTTTCTCAAGGTTACAACCAAGAAGAAGGTATTTATTATGAGGAAACTTTTTCTCATGTTGCCAAGTTAGAAATTAGAATTTTACTTGCTTTTTCATCTTACAAGAACATGAAACTATTTCAAATGGATATGAAGTGTGCATTTTTTAATGGTTACCTGCAAGAGGAAGTTTATGTTTCACAACCTCATGGTTTTGAAAGTGATAAGTTTCCAATCATGTTTACAAACATGACAAAGCTCTTTATGGTCTCAAACAAGCTCCAAGAGCTTGGTATGAAAGATTGTCAAAGTTTTTGCTTGAAAATGATTTCAAAAGAGGATTGGTAGACAAGACTCTTTTCATAAAGACTCGTGAGAAAGATTTACTTGTAGTTCAGATTTATGTTGATGATATTCTATTTGGAGATACTAATGATCTTTTATGCAAAGAATTCTCAAGTCTCGTGGTCAGGGAATTTGAAATGAGCATGATGGGAGAGTTAAACTTCTTCCTCGGCTTCAAATACATCAGTTCAAGAAGGGCATCTTTCTACATCAAAGCAACTACACTAGGGACTTGTTGAACAAGTACACTAGGGACTTAGATACGGATGAATATGTTAAGAGTGTTACTGTAAAAGAGTTTAGAGGTATGATTGAATCATTACTATACCTTACTTCCAGTAGACCAGATATCATGTTCAGTGTATGTATGTGTGCAAGATTTCAAGCTGGTCAAAATGAATCACACTTAAGTAATGTGAAGAGAATATTCATATATCTCAATGGTACCAAAGACTTACGGATTTGGTATCCAAGACATTCTAATTTTTCTTGGCATGATTTTTCAGATGCTGACTTTGCAGGTTACAAAGTTGATAGGAAAAGCGCTTCAAGAAATTACCAATTCATTGGATCCTCCTTGATCAGTTGGCACTCCAAGAAACAAAACTATGTTTCTTTATCAACAGCTGAAGCTGAATATATATCTGCTGGAGCTTGTTGTTCACAAGTATTATGGATTGCTCAACAATTGAGAGATCTTGGATTTGATTTTAGAAGTATAGCCATCAAATGTGACAACACCACTGCAATATCAATAACAAAGAATCCAGTTCAGCATTCAAGAACCAAGCATATTGATGTCAGACACCATTTCATCAGAGATCATGCTGAGAAAGGTGATATTGTTCTTGAATTTGTTTCTACTAACACGCAACTTGCAGATAACTTTACTAAACCGTTTACAGATGAAATATTTTCAGCTCTAAGGTTGGGATTAGGCATGCTAAATAAAGATGCATTGGTTTAGGGGGAGCATTAGGTAAGGAAGGTAAGTTATTATGTGTTTCAAAGATTTGAATTGATTTTCAAAGCCTTGAAAAACTTTTCAAAGCTTTGATTTTATATGCTTTAGTATAGCAGCGTTCCGAGACCTTGAAATTATTTTCAAAGCCTTGAAAATCAGTCTGATAACTTGTTAGTCAATAAATCTTGGATCGTTCAGTATTGGGTGCTATCTTTGTAGATATTTGCTCAATATTGTCCCTAGATTTTTCAAAATTATTGTCAGCCAAATATAGTAATAAATTATTGTTTCCAACGGCTTCAAAGATCTGAATCTTCTCTGATCCTTACAAATTTTTTGAGATCCGAAAAAATATTGCAGTTTCCTTTTCAAACCCAAAATATTTTAGTATTTATCTTATTCTCTTCTACTTCACTTCTTATCATTCCTGCCTCTCTCTATTCTTCTCCCAAACCCTAATGAGCACTATAAGAGCCTCTGACAGAATCAAGATGGTCGGAGTTCGAAGCCTAGCACAGAGAAGAAGAGAGAGACAGTTGAGGTTGAAATCCAAACAATCAAGTTCTAGGACTCCCAATGCAGAAGCTGTTAAAGAACTTCCTCCACCAAAGAAGAAAATCAAGAAGGATATGAAACCATCTTCAAAGAAGAAGAAGAAGAAGAAGAAGAAGAAGAAGAAGAAGAAGAAGAAGAAGAAGAAGAAGAAGAAGAAGAAGAAGAAGAAGAAGAAGAAGAAGAAGAAGAAGAAGAAGAAGAAGAAGAAGAAGAAGAAGAAGAAGAAGAAGAAGAAGAAGAAGAAGAAGAAGAAGAAGAAGAAGTAGAAGAAAGAGACGGCTGCTGAAGAAAAGCAACCAGAAACTTCGATATCAAGCCCCAAGAAGTTGAAGAAAAATAAGAAGGCCTCTCAAGCTGAAGAGGGAAAAGAAAAGGTGGCAGAGGAAGAGCCAGAAGACAATGTGGAGAGAGCCTTGCAGATCTATTCTAAGAACATTGCTCCTGATGAATCTTGGTTCATCTCAAATACTTCCAAAGGACAGTGGTTGGATGGTTTCGCCTCTAGGCCTATTGCTTTTTGTAGCTTGATCAGTATGTTGCTTGGAATGAATCTGAATTTCATTACTATGTTAAATAAAAACTCTTTGTGTTTCATGCTAAACCCTCCAGAGCTACCCTACCCAAGACTTACCCGATTCTTCTATCTCAACATGAAGCAACTTAAGAACTCTCCACACTTAGTAATCAAGACTAGAGTTGTTGGTGTTACTATGGACTAGATCATGCTGAATTTGCAACTGTCATATGTTGTGCTAAGAGGTATGACACACAGAACAATCCTCCCAAAAGTGAAGTCTTGAAGTTGGCTAAAGATAAATTCTTTCTACCCAATACTCCTGCCTCATCCAAACAGTTAACAAACTCTGTGTTAAATGTTGAAGCAAAGGTTTTATTCACTATTATGATGATATGTATCTTCCCAAGGGAACATTCCAAGGAGTTGATCAGTGAGAGAGTGCTATACATTATGTATCTGATTATGCATGGGTATGACATTGATCCTCAGATGCTTGTGATGGAACACATGTTGTTTTGCCAAATAGATCAGAGAAAGCATCATTTTCCTTATGCAACTTTTCTCACTCTTTTTTTCCAAAACCTTGAAATTCCAAATGCTGGTGAAGAGTCTATTACTTTTGGGATTAGTTTGCTTAATGAGAAAGCATTTTAGAAGATTGGAGTGGTGCAGACCAAGGCAAAAATTAGGAATTTGTATTTAGATTTGACAGAAGAAGAGCTGAATGCAAGAAGTTTGTTAAACCCAAGACCTTGAACCCTACTTCAAGCCAGGCCTCTCAGCCTCCTGATTTGTCTTCAATTCTTCAGATACTTGATGGTTTAGAGATGGACTCTAGTGAAATCCAAGAGAATCAGCATGGGTTTGAGACTGATCTCAGGCAGGTGAAGTACATGGTGGAGACCATTTTTAGAAGCATGGTTGTGTTTGATGTCCTTGAGGATGAAGAAGGTGTCAAGAAAGATGGTTTTGACAAGAACTTGCCCAGTGAACACTCCAACCAAGAAGAGACTGCTCAAGACAAGGACAAAGGAAAGCATGTGTTCGTTGAACAAGCTTCTCAAGAGGGAGATCAAGTAGACAGTACTGATTCTGATGCCTTGCTGACAAATCTGAAGAAGAAGAAGAAGAAGAAGAAGAAGAAGAAGAAGAAGAAGAAGAAGAAGAAGAAGAAGAAGAAGAAGAAGAAGAAGAAGAAGAAGAAGAAGAAGAAGAAGAAGAAGAAGAAGAAGAAGAAGAAGAAGAAGAAGAAGAAGAAGAAGAAGAAGAAGAAGAAGAAGAAGAAGAAGAAGAAGAAGAAGAAGAAGAAGAAGAAGAAGAAGAAGAAGAAGAAGAAGAAGAAGAAGAAGAAGAAGAGGAAGCCTTGAAACTAGATTCAATATTTTTTGCAGAAACTAAGATTCAAACTGATTGAGGTTTTGTCTTTCATCAAGGGGGAGATTGTAAGTTCACAGGCTTCACAGGCTTGAAATAGCAGGCCTTGAACCAGTATTCAAAGCCTTGAATCAGGTTTCACATGCTTGAAATAGCCTTAATACTGGATTCAAAGCGTTGAAACTGTCGGACCTGTATGCATATGCTTAAGGGGGAGTTTTTCTGAACTCTTCAGATCTTATTCTATCTCTCACAGTCCTATGCTAGATCTTTTATTATTTGATGATAAAAGAAAAACTATTTTGATATATTTAACACAATTTAATCCATCTGTTTTAATAAGTTTTGCAGAGAAATATTATTTCCTAGTTTGCAGGATTGGTTTCCTAATCTGGATTTTGCAGGAAAGGAAACTTGGAGAGAATGTGATTTTGTGATCAATCAGACACTCTTGACAGCTTCTCAATCTGTTTAAAGACAAGATCAGAACAATATCTCGGAAGAATATGATCAACTATCCGTTGGAGAAGGCTGTTAAAAGAGTTAAAGCTGTTGCCTACAAAACAGGAAGTTGTTGCTGAAAATCTAGGAAGATTTGCAGAGTATGTAAGCTGTATAAATAGAACTCATTTTGAAGCAACGAGAGACAACACTCAACGGGCAAAAAGAGAGCCACATTTCAGGATTGACAAGCATCAAATAAGCACATCATTCTCACAATCCAACTCACAGAAGATCACTGCATTCTTCACTGCAGTTTTGCACTTCAGTGTTCTTCTGAATTGTACTCAATTTGTATATCATTCTTATACTACTTCTTTCTCTCATTATCAAGGATTTTTCAAAGTGAACAATAGAGAAGTCTTAGTTAATCAGTTAGCAAGAGCAGGTACTAGATAGGTTAGAGAGAACCACAAGTTGTAACAGAGTAGGCATATCTCTGTGCTTCAGATCAAGGGCTTAGCTTTTGATTAATAATAATTGTGTTGAAAATCCTACTGGGAGAAGATCCCTGAGGTAGACACGTAGGTCCAAGTGGACTGAACTCTATAAATCATGTGTCTCTTGCATTTACAGTTTTATTTGCATACTTAGTTTTTGCAGCATTTAAACTAGTCTGTTTTCAAGGCCTTGAAAAAGACTTGTCTGTTTTCTTTCAAACTGTATTTCATTCCAAAGGCTTGAAACTGTTTTCAGGGCCTGAACTTCACTGCTCTTCATAGAAACTCTTCTCGTGTACAAGATTTGAAAAAAGTCGGCATACTCTATTCAACCCCCCCCTCTAGAGTATATGTGCTGCATTTCTACCTACATACTCCCTTTCATATAACATGAATGAAATCGTCAAGCCTCTGCCACATCTACTCAATATGTTGAGGACATCTGAACAAAGCATCAACAAGGGAAAGGGCAAGGCCATTATGATGGTTAGAAAATAAAAGAGCATAAGGTTTTCTTCTACCTCCAACGGGAAAGGCAAGTGATTTTCCAAACCTAAGGAAGCTTCCTTTAAACTTGATGGTGGTGTTTCCAAGGGCCTGACTAAGGGTGATTGTCACTACTGCAGTCAGCCTGGACACTGGAAGAGAAACTTCCCAAAGTATCTGGAGCATAAGAGGCTTGGAATAATGATTCCACCACCACCAGGTATTTTTTTTTATAAATGTCAATTTAACTATCTCTTCATCTTGAGTATTGGATAGTGGATGTGGATCTCACATTTATCGAGATGTGAAGGATCTAAAGAGAAGTAGAAGATTGGCTAAAGGAGAGATAGATCAGCGCGTTGGGAATTGAGCAGAGGTTGCTGCGGCCATGGGCGTGTACGAGCTATGTTTGCCTTCAAGATTAGTTTTAGAAATAATAACTGCTATTTTGTTCCCTGCTATGAGCGGAAACATTATTTCTATTTCTTGTTTGGACAAGGAATGTTTTGCTATTTCAATAATGGATGATTGTTGCTCCATTTATTTTGATAGAATTCACTATTGTAGTGCGCAATTATTAAATGGATTATATATTCTTGATTTAAGTAATCTCTTTTATAACATAAATACCAAGAGGATGGATTAAAATGAATGATTTAAATCCTTCTTATCTATGGCACCATCGTCTAGGCCATATAAAAGAGAAACATGTATCTAGACTCCATAAAGATGGATTTCTAGAATTATTTGATTTTGAATCGTATGAGACATGTGAGGCTTGTTTATTTGGAAAGATGACAAAGTCTCTTTTCAATAAGAAAGGTGAGAGGACTAGTGTGCAATTGGCGCTTGTGCATAATGATGTATGAGGGCCATTTTCCACGCCTGTCAGGGGTGGTTACGTCTATTTCATTACGTTTACTGATGATTTCAATAGATATGGATTTGTGTACCTTAGGAAGACCAATTCTTAATCCTTTGAAAAATTCAAGAATTCAAGAATTAAGTAGAGAAGCAACTTGGCAAGAGTATCAAGGGTCTCGATAACTCTATATAAGAGTTATATTTCTTATACGTTTGTGTACCGTTTTTGTGTAATTTCCGGGTTGAATATATTAGAAATACACTATGAACTTGAGGAAATTGGATAAGTTTAGCTTTGAGTGATAAATTGTTAATCTGGGCGTTTTTCATATTATTTACATTTACTTTGTCACTTTTGATCGCACGGGGTGTTTTCGTGTTGTATTGGACAGGAAACGGAGCTCATGGATCAAGAGGAGGAGGAAAACGAACTTCGGAACAAATGTGGAATCTTGGGAGAGAAAGAAATTGGAAGAAAAGTGGACAAAGATGGAAAAAGGGGGTTAAAGTTCCATTTTCATAAGTTTTGGTAATGACACTTAACACCCCCAATGAAGAATAGAAGAGAAGACTTAGAAAAATTGAGCGGAAGAAAAAAGGGGAAACTCACTGACTTGCAGAATCAAAAGTTGATCCTAGGATCAGAAGTAGATCGCAGGATCAAAATCTGTGCTGGCACGACGAGGCAGAGGCAGAGGAAAAAAGAAAACCCACTGAAGTGTAAGATCACCTCTGTGATCCTAGGATCAACCCAGATCGCACGATCAGAGAAAGGGGATCGTGCGATCTCCTGAAGTAAAAACACACGGACGGGGAAGAAGAAAACAAAAAATAGAGGCACAGCTTATGCCTTGGGTTCAAAACAACGTACTTTTGTTTTATCTATTTCCTAAACCTAGTTTGGAAGTAAGTAATACAATATAACTACAATTACAGGAGATGAATTGATAGCCATCAACGTGAGAAGGAGACGACGACGAAGATCAAAGCTTCACCATTGGAGCTTCTTTGTGTTTGATTTCTTCTACTCTTCTTACTCAATTTTAATGGAGAAACTCATGAGTATTTAATATTTAACTATGAGTAGCTAAACACTTTTGCTAGGCATATCGATTTGGGAGCCTAGGGTTCATGTAAACGATGAATATTTTCCGGATTAAATCTTTGCTTCATGATTTCTTGATTTCTTATGTTGAATCAATTATTTTTTCTTGTTTATGTTAGTAATCCTAATTCAGTGACACGATTAGGAGATAAACTAGGGTTCAAGAACTAGGGTTTCATGAAATAGTTGATTCATGCTTAAAGTTAGCTTATTTTAATTCAATTTCTCATGTAATGTGCTTAAGACTCAGTGTTAATGGAGTAGCTAACCGGAAACACTGCTTAGTTAGTGAATGCATGATAATGATTCTAACTAACTAGGATGAGACTTGAACATCAATCCCGTATCACTGAGACTGAGAAGAGACGTGTTAGGATTGGCCAAGTGTTGGTAGATTCGGTAGGTGAGATTCGACTGTTTCGTGCAACGGTTGACCGACAGGACCCGTTGCCGTGCATGTCGTTAGACTACTAGAACGGACTGGTAGACACAAGAGACCGATAGGAGATTGTAGTCTACCGTGATGTAGAATGACTTGAGACCAATAGGAGATAGTCAGCGCTGTTACCTGATTTAGTTAGAATATAGTTAACGTGTTGCTCAGATAATTCGGAAATCGTTTACAACCCTAGGTGATTAGCGAGATTTCCTAGTCCTCTCCATTAATTGATTAAGAATTCTTCTTAATTCCAGTTTACTATTAATTTTGTTATTAATCGCAGCCACTTGTTTGAAGGTGGTAACACCACAATTCACACACTTTTTACTCCGGTTACTCAGTGAACTGCGATATTTTGTTAATTATAAATTTGTTGCGAGATTGTCCTCGAGGGTTCGAAAACCCAGAGTCCTAAAAATACTCCACTTTTACTACTTGACCGTGCACTTGCGTAAATATGCGCTAGTAATCCGCGTCAAGTTTTTGGCGCCGTTGCCGGGGACAACGGTCAACAAGTTGTTAGTTAATAATTAGTTTAGTTCGCTTTTATTTGATTTCTCATTTGTTTTCTGATTTTCTGCTATTTCAGGTACTCAGTGCATGCACAGGATCCCAAGAGAGCTTGTGCCCCCACTAGAATACCCATAGCAGTTGTTCAGAGACCAAAGAAAAAGACAAAAACAGAACACCATGGGCGAACAATTAACCAACGCACAACTCAATCAGCGGGTGGAAGAGCTGTCTAAGCAGCTAAATGATCGGAACTACCAGACATCGTACAATAAGTCTGGACAGGCTATTGTGGAGAAGTTTCAGTCGTCCACCTATGGACACAATCCGGCAATTGTAGTGCCAGAGATACAGGCTGAGCACTTTGATCTTAAACCTGCGACAATTCAGACGGTGACCAATCAGTTCCAATTCTATGGGAACAGGGATGAAGACCCCAATGAATTTATTGGGAGGTTCAACGCGTACATAAAGACTACCAAGTACAACTAGCTCACTTTTGACAGGGCATTAATTGAAGAAAACGAAGTTACCAACCTTTTGATAATATGGGCTTGAATATATTTTTCTCTCTCTAGAATCTCGTGCGCTCCATGAATTGTGATACGTCCTTTCCCGATCATGGCCGACCATTCCAGCCGGGGGATGGTGGCGGTGACTCCGGTGACCGACTGCGTTGCAGTCAATCGAATTTTAAGCGTAGATTTGTGGCGAGCTCTTCGTTGTCAGACGAAGAGGAGTATCAATCTCGCTTTCAGAAATTTAGCGAGGCTTTGCTGGGGGTTCCTAAGGGGATCTATATGGAGAAGGATGAATCCATGTATCTGGAGGTCATGGCTGGCTCAGGCGTTCAATCGGAGATCCGTGCTGATGGCAATGTTCATATTCAGATCTCTGGTGCTTCTCTTCGGAAGCTCCATCAGCCCTGGAACAGGGCTCTAATTCTTCATGTGTTAGGCAAGGTTCCTATCTATGGAGTTCTATTCGATCGGATTACAGATCAATGGAATTTACTGAAGGGATTTGAGCTAGTAGATCTCGAAAATGGCTTCTACTGTGCTCGGTTCTATTGTAAGGAGGACTACGATAGGGTGTTACTTGGTGGACCATGGAAGTTTCAGGGTAACTACATCACGATCCAGAAGTGGCGGCCACATTTTGATCAATTTGCTCCGGCGGACTTACGTACGCCGATTTGGATCCGTTTGAAGGGAATCCCAGTGGAGTACTTTGAGAAATATACTGTGATGGATATTGGATCGATTTTTGGTACGGCTCTTAGGGTTGATCCAGTTACCCTAGCGGCGGAGAGAGGTAAGTTTGCCAGAATTTGTGTGGAGGTGGATCTGAATCGTAGTCTGATTCCGACAATTTGGTTGAATGGGACAGAATTCAAGGTGGAGTATGAAGGCTTACGGAGGATCTGTTTTGAGTGCGGTACGTATGGGCACACGAAAGACTCTTGCCCTAAACTGACCCCTCCGGTGGTGGTAGAGACGGCTCCGGCGGACAACGTGGCGGTTGAGAATGATATGGCAGCTGGCGAGTCTGCAACTCCGTCACCGGCGACGGAGAAGAGTCAATTTGGCCCATGGATGATTACCCGATCCAGGCGGCTTAAGGACCGGGCCCGGGGACGGGTCGATAATCCGGGTCAGGAGGTGCCAGGTGGCGTTCCTGGATTGGGCTCTCGTTTCGAAGTTTTGGGTCTTGCTGATCAGGAGGAGGGGGTTGGTGTACCCGGGAGCATGGGATCTCCGCCCCTTGACAACGCGACGGTTAGGATACTAACCAATCCGGTGAGGACACGTCGGCAAGGTGTGTCGAGACCTGCTGATTTGGCCGGTCCTCGTGGTGTTAATCCAGCGGGTCCACGTGGTAGCAATCCAGTGGGTCCGCGTGGAGTGTCGAAGAAAGGGGGAATTAATAGGAACCCTAACCAGCAAGGCCGTACGCCGCTTCAGGCGTTGGATTCAAATCAGCGTCCGGCTACGGCGATGGGAGGAAGGAAAGGGAAGCAAGTAGGCTTCAATGGAGGTGGTTACTCGTCTTATACAGGACATGACTCTGGAGGTGGTCATAAATCAGGACTGTCTTCCTTCGTTTCAGGCGGTCGTAGCCCCAGCTATCGATTCGATCCATTTCTCAATTCAAAAGTGGTTTTCACCGCCGGTGGAACCACGATGGATAACGGAAATCAGTCTCTCCCTGGCTCTACGTCAAAGTTTGGTGGTGCGTATGCTCCGGGAGTTGGAGGAGGTGAATCAAACCCGTCTGGGTTTTGCTCACAGCTGGTCGCCTGGCAACCCTCGTCCTAGTTTTCCGATGAAGATTCTCTGCTGGAACTGTCGGGGGTTTGGTAACCCGGAAACGGTACGATCTCTTCTTGAGCTTTGTCGTCTGTACAATCCCTCTGTGTTTGTGATTGTTGATCCCAGAGTTTCTGGAGAACATGCTCAGGCTTTTTGTCGACGTTCTCAGTTTGATAGGGTTGAGATAGTTGAAGCTGAGGGTTTTTCAGGTGGTATTTGGTTATTTTGGTCATCAGTTGAAGTCACTATTGACATTGTTGCTACTTCCTCTCAAATTGTCTATGGGATTGTGAAGAGGAATAATGAGCCTGATTGGCTTTTCTCGGCCATTTATGCCAGTCCAAATGTTCTCTCTCGTGAAGCTCTCTGGGATCTTCTGAAGTCTATGGCTGTCACTCACACTCTGCCTTGGCTTTTGGCTGGAGACTTCAACCAGGTGGCTCATGCTGGTGAGAAGAAGGGGGGTAGGCCAGCTAACTCAAGTAGATGTGCTAGGATGCTAGATTGCTTCAATATGTGCAATCTGCAAGACATGGGTTTCTTTGGGCCCCTGTATACTTGGTCAAACTCTCAAGGTTGGGGTGCTACTATTAGACAAAGACTGGACGGAGCCCTGTGTAACACTTCTTGGAGGGAGTTGTTTCCAGCTGCCAATGTGAAGCATGTAGTAAAGCTCTGTTCTGATCATCACCCTATTATTGTGGATACATTGTGGCTTTCTCCTCCTCCTCCCAGTCTTAAACCTTTTAGGTTTGAGGCTGCTTGGTTATTAGAAGCTAGTTTCGAGAATGTTGTCAAGGATAAGTGGAAGATGGAGAACTCTCATTCTGTTGCTGCTTGTGTCACTAGCTTTACAGCTTCTCTTAGGGCTTAGAATTGGTCAACCTTTGCGAATATTTTTCAGAGGAAGAGATGGTTGATGGCAAGGCTTAATGGGATTCAAAAAGCTCTAGCTAAAAGAGATAGTCTATTTCTTATGGATCTTGAGGTTAAGTTGCAAGACCAATTGAATAGTCTTCTTCTTCAAGAGGAGGTGTTTTGGTTTCAAAAGGAAAGATTGAATAAACTGTTATTGGAGGACAAGAATACCAGGTTCTTCCATCTGTCTACAGTGGCTAGGAGGGCTAAGAGTAAGATTGGTATGATTAAATTGGAGAATGGGGAGTGGTGTGAAGATCCTGATATTCTTAAAAAGGAAGTTTCTAATTACTTCAAGAAGATTTATGTTGACCCTGCCCCTGTCCTTCATAAGCCTGTGGAGTGGAAAGGGAGTAAAGTTAGTGACTCTGAATTGGCCAGTCTTCTCCTCCCTATTTCTGATATGGAAGTGAGGCAAGCCATGTTCTCTATGGGCCCTTACAAGAGCCCTGGGCCTGATGGGCTTCCCCCTGTGTTTTTTCAGAGTCAATGGGCTTTAGTGGGTGATTCTGTATGTTCCATGGTCCAAGATGCTCTCTGCAGTGGTAAACTTCCTCCTTCTATCAACTCTACTCTCATCACTTTGATTCCCAAGGTGGACAATCCTTCTACTTTTGCTCAGCTCAGGCCTATAAGCTTATGCAATGTGACTCTTAAAGCTATCACTAAAGTAATGACTAGAAGGTTAAGGCCAATTATGCAAAGGATTATACATCCTAATCAGTTCAGTTTTTTTCCTGGTAGACATGCTAGTGACAACCTGGTCATGGCTCAAGAACTCTTTCATTGTTTGAATACAAAGAAGGGGATAAAGGGTGGCTTAGCTATTAAGGCGGACTTAGCTAAAGCATATGATAGGGTTAAGTGGGCCTTGATTGATACTGTTATTGAGCAGATTGGGCTCCCTCTTACTTGGAGGAATCTGATTATGGAGGTGGTCACTTCAGCTGATTTTAGTGTCCTTTGGAATGGGGAGAAGCAGCCACATTTTATTCCTCAAAGAGGGTTAAGGCAGGGGGACCAATTTCCCCCTATTTGTTCTTATTGACTATGGAAGTGTTAGCTCACAAGATTGAAGAAGGTGTTGCTAGCAAAAAGTGGAAGGGTGTCAAATGTTCAAGAGGTGGCACTGCTATAACACATCTGTTTTTTGCAGATGACTTACTTCTCTTTGGAGAGGCTACTCTTACACAAGTTAAAACTATGATGAAAGTCCTTGATGAATTTTTTTTTTATACTGGTCAGGCCATAAGCTTGGAGAAATCTAAGATGTTTGTGGGGCCATCTATTTGTAGAAGGAGAGCTAGAGATTTGAGTCTTCTAGCTGGGATTGGGTTAACTGAGGAATTGGGGTTGCAGTTAGGTATGCCCCTAATTCATAAGAAATTTAGCTTCTGTCAGTTTCAGTTTATTCTTGATAAAGTTCTTAGAAGACTTTCTGGGTGGAAAGCATCACAGCTATCTTTGCCTGGGAGGGCTGTTTTGGTTAATACTGTTTTACAAGCCTTGCCTTCATATGCAATGCAGTCAACTCTTATCCCTTCAGAAATTTTGAATGGAATTGATCAAGCTTGTAGGATCTTTCTGTGGGGCAACACTAGTGAGAAGAAGAAGGTATCTATGATTAGATGGGAAGCTTTTTTCTCTCCTAGAGAGAGTGGTGGTTTCGGTTTTAAAAAGCTGGGCTTGTTCAATTTTGCTATGCTAGCCAAAACTAGGTGGAAATTTATTGGTGGACAGAAGCCTTTATGGGCCAAGGAATTGTTGGTGAAATATGGCAAAGAGGGTGTGCATTCTACTCACCCTTGGCCTCCTCCCCCTAAAAAGCACCATTCTAGGGTGTGGAAGCATATCTACAAGAGTTTTGAGGCTGTGAAATCTGGGGTGGGTGTAAATATTGCAAATGGAAAATCAACACTTTTTTGGATTGATCAAGGGTTGGGCAAATTCAGGCTATTTGATGTGGCTTTGGCTCAAGTCTCCGATGATGATTTATTATTAAAAGTTAGGGATTTGTGGTGTCCTGATAGTGGCTGGAAGTTGGCTCTTTTGGAGGATAAACTCCCTTTGAATATTTTACAACTACTCTCTGGTGTCAGTCTTGATTTGGAGCTTGATGCTGAGGATAGGAGAGTTTGGGTTGCTGATATTCAGGGTACTTATTATGTGGCTTCTGGCTACAAGGAGTTGGCTAAGAATGAAGTTGTTAGTACGTCAAGCAAACAATGGAGGAATCTCTGGAAATGCCAGGGTTATGAGAGATGGAAGACCCTTCTTTTGCTTGCAAAACATGACAGATTAGCCACAAAGAAATTGTTTGCTGCTAGAGGTATCACAGTAGATGCAACTTGTCCTTTTTGTGGGTTTTTTTGTGAGGATTCAGCTCATGCTCTTAGGGATTGTGCTTGGGAACAATCTTTGTGGCTCCAGCTTGTCCCTTCTTCTGATTGGTGCATGTTCTCTCATCTTCCAGTTTCAGACTGGGTGGATTATAATTTGGATGTTAATGTCAGAGGAGCAGGTGTTGTGGAAGGGATGCCTTGGCAAATTTTATTTCTTGTAAGTGTATCTCAAATCTGGCTATGGCATAATAAACGTATCCATGAACCTGGGTTTTCTGTTCCTATCAACATGAGAAGAGTGGTTCTCAGTATTGCAAGAAGGGTGGTTCAAGGTCTAACTATTTCTTCTGAGAGGTTAGCTTTGAAATATGTGGTGGTCACCTGGGTTAGGCCTCCTCCAAATACTCTGAAGCTGAATGTGGATTGTGGGTCAATTCATGTTTCGGGGTTGATGGCTATTGGAGGGGTTTGCAGAAACAGTGTTGGTGGCTGGCTTTGGGGTTTTAACAGGGATATTGGCAAAGTGTGTGTCTTAAATGGTGAACTTTTGGCTGTGCTGGAAGGTCTTACCATTATGAAACAGAAAGGGGTGATGGGTTCTTTGATTGAATCTGATTGCCAAGATGCTGTTGCTTTGATCACTAATGATGATGCCACTTCCCCTTTCTGGCATCTCATCTTGGCTATTCGGGGCCTGCTAGCTGATACTTGCAGATCTCTTAGCAGTATTTGGCGGGAAAGCAATAAAGTGGTTGACTTGTTGGCTTCTCATTGTGAAGAGGATGCTGTGGATTGTGTTTTGATGGTGAATCCTCCTCAGTTTTGTCTGGCAGCTGTTGAAGATGATCAACTAGGCCTTGGTAGCATTAGATTGATTTGTAGTTTGTTTGTTCTTGTCTTTAGTACCAAAAAAATACTACCAAGTACAAGGATGTGACAGCAGAGGCATTGAAGCTAATTCTTTTCCCTTACTGTCTGAAGGGTGCAGTTGAGAAGTGGCTACAGTCAAGAGCTCCTGATTCGATCACTACATGGGCTAAGTGTGTGGATGAGTTCATGGACAGGTTTTATCCAGTTCAGCGGGTGATTGAGCTACAGGGTGATATTCTAGGCTTTCGGCAACAGGCCGATGAAACTGTGGTAGATGCATGGGACCATTTTATGCATTATCAGGAAGTGCCTAAACACGATTTTGGGGATTACATAATTTTGCAGGTCTTCTACTGTGGTTTAGAACATCACAATCAGGAGTTGGTTAACAGAGAAGCTGGAGGAAATTTTCTGTACTCTTTTGACAAGGAAGGAGCCTATGCGCTCAGGAAGCAGCTTGCTAAGCAGGACTCACGACTCTATGATTCCAGGAGATTATCGGCATTGCCTGAACCTAAAGATGATGAATGGAAGACTGGGATCAGCAAGATGGTGTCTGACATAGCCAAGCATGTGTATCGGGATAAGAAGCCAGTTGCAAGAGTAGAGGAGCAGGAATTTGATTCAGCCTTGACCCAGATTGCAAGTGAAGATGTGAACTTTGTGGGGGCACAAGGACAGCGGCAGAATTGGAACCAAGGGAACTACAGACCAGGCACAATAGATCATCCATGTTTCAGGTATGGGGATCATTCTGGAGCTATATACACACCTGGGTTTCAGCACATGCCACAAGCACCAGTTTCGCAGGCTCCACCACCGGCTGCAGTAGCGCCAAACCCAGAGATTTCTATACTTACTAAGGGGTTAACACAACTGAGTAACAACATGAACGATATGACCACGACGGTCAATGCTATGTCTTCTAATTTGCAGGCTACGAAGACTTTTCTTCGTTCACTAGAGGTTCAAGTTGGTCAAATTGCAACGCAACTATCTGCTAGAGCACCTGGCTCTCTACCTTCTGACACAGAGAATGTGCGCCAGGTAAATGCAATTACCACTCGCAGCGGGGTTTCGTTGATTGATCTACCATACCCGAGCCATGCCAGAGGTGAAGCGTCAAAAGCTAAGGAGCATGAGGTCTTCAATTCTAAGGAGACACCTGTCATGGTTCTCCAATCAGAGGGCATGAATCCAGATGGTGAGGAAAAGTCTAACGAGTTATTACCACAACCCACTTCTTCTAAAGAACTGCCTTTTCCATTGAAAACTAGGAAGAAGAAGGATGACTCTGAGGAATACAGGAGATTTCTCAATATTTTCTCCAAATTGCACATCAATATTCCTTTGATTGAGGCACTACAGCGAATGCCTAAGTATGCGCGGTTTAACGAGGATGCAATCTATGGGAGAAAAGCTATAGATAAGTTTCAGACAGTGAAATTGAATGAAAAGGTGTGTTCATGTGTCTTGCATGGGATACCTAAGAAGAAGAAAGATCCAGGTAGTTTTGTGATTGAAGCTACACTTGGCGGGGCATATACAGGCAAGGCTCTATGTGATTTGGGGGCAAGTGTCAACTTGATGCCACTTTCAGTATTTAAAAATCTAGGTGTTGGGGAGCCTAGTAAAACCTGGATCAATCTGCAGTTCGCAGATAAGTCGTCCAAGAAGGCCATTGTGGTGGTAGAAGACTTACTTGTGAGAGTTGGTAGTTTGATCATGCCAGCTGATTTTGTGATCCTTGACATGCCAGTCGGCGACGTTCCGATCATTCTCGCTAGGCCCTTTTTGTCTACCGGTCGGACTTTAACTGATGTGGAGAATGGAGAGTTGATCATGAGGGTCAACGATACTGTGGAGACCTTTCAGGTTTTCAAACCGACTCCTACACTTATGAGGTGAAACCAGACTTGTCATTTCTTGTGAAAGTTGTGCGTGGAATTTCAGAGCTGACAACAGAAGATCTGTCAGATCCTAAGGGTAAAGAATTCAGTGTGCAGGCGCACGAGGTAGTCATGAGTATCTAGCGCCAGAAGTTGGATGCGACACAACCTGCCAAACCACCTTTCTGAGCCTCATGAGGTAACATGGTCGGGCCGTCGACCATAAATTACAAAGCACTGCTTCGGAGGCAACCCAATGTAGAGTAGGATGCTTTCTATTTTTTATTTATTTATGAGTTCTCTATTTTTGACTATGAGGGGTGAGAGAGATTAGACTTATTTTTCCAATCACTGTGCAGGGACACAGGTACAGAAGACGCACCAGATTCCCCCTCTTGATGTACGTGCTAGAGATTGCACGAAATTGTGGAAAGGAAAAGCCCCACAGTAGTATGCATAAAAGATATAGAGAATTTCTGGAGGTCGAGGAGCAATTCCAATTTGTTGAGTGGCACACGCATGAGAGGGATACAGTTCATGTCCTAGACGCACATCGGAATCCGGGGGCGTAGAGAATTCTCCGGAAATTGTCAACGGTTCACAAGACCCTTTCTTGTTGCAATTTCGTGGCAACGGTGCCAATGTAGGTCGGGCACCCAGGTAAATATAACTCTCTCTCGTTTTTATACGTTTTGAACAATAAATGTTGAAATCCACCGCCTGCACATTTAAGCGATGAGTCCTCCTTCATTATCTCTAAATTCGTTGAGGAAAACGAAACGCTTAAGGGGGGGTTGTATCTACTTTTACAGGCCGTGTGTCGTATGCCTAGCCTTGTTACATATAGTTTTGGTAGTGTAGTTTCGTATTTGTGGTTAGTATTGAGTGTTTTGATATATCGTCGTATTGTGAGAGGTTATTTTCTACATTGTTGTGCACTTTTACTTTATCGAGTCCCCTACCCGAAACTTTCGTTTAGTTGAGTTGGCCCAAGCATATAGAGTTAGAAAAAAAAATCAAAAATCATAAAAAAAAAAAAATTGAAAACTTTTGAGAAAGGGCAATCGAAGAGAGTGAATGTGGAGAGGGATTAATGATAGAATTCCTTAGGAGTATGAAAATCTGAGGTGAGGTAGACGCGAGAATCTGGAGTAGGAAGACTTATAGGGCTAATGCACTTTAGAATTGTGAGTAGCTGTCTCTCAGACTAGTTATCCTACTAGCGCTACACCACCGTTACTTAGGTAGTCGTCAACCCTCCTCGTAGTGGCAACAGAACAGCTGTACGAGTGATTTTTATGGGGGCCTCACGTCCCATATCCATCTCCTAGGTCCACTAGTTACCCCTATTGATCCGTTTACCCCTGTTATTCACAGCCTCTAGCCTAGGAAGCCTTTCATTTGTGACTTTCATCACTTGTTAAAATGGCCATGATAGAGGGAGTCAAGTTAGGGAGGTTCAATGAGGGTGTGCGGAATTGATATATGTTACGTGGATTCTCTTACATGTAGTCATTTGAGGGGATGTGAGGGTGAGTTTGAGACGGTAGCACACTTCGGTGTGGCGGTGAGTCGTGTCCTTACACCACCGACGCCTTTCCCTTTTTTGGCATGTTTCGAGGTGGAGTGCCGTAGTGCGTGATATTTTTTCTGCACGATATGGGGTGGGATTGGTTGAGCTTGTAGGAGGTTGTGCTTCAAATTTCATGTATATTCTCTATATCTTAGGTGATGAGGAGGATCAGCTGGAAAAAGCACGTATCACATTTGACTACCGGGTTGCGAGCGATGCTTTACATTGAGTGTGGGGGTGTCGACACATATCTTATTATATCACTTTTGACACATTCCACCCCCACGATATTTGGTACTTCGATCTCCTCGGATATTACTATCATTATTGTTGGCTCCATGGAAGCTGTTAAAAAATATAGAAAGAAAACAAAAACAGAAATTGAAAGTGAAAGGGAATAAGGAGCTGAAAGAGAATTTCTTGAAGACCGAGGAGATTAGCTATGGATCTTGATCACTCTTTCACATTCATGGCCGCGAGAACGGCGTTGCACCAAGATTGAGGGAATTAAGGGCGGAGTAGTGAGATTCGGTGGGGTTCCTTGGATTTTGGTGAGGGAGTGTGAGAATCGGGTTTTTTGTGAGTTATATCATGACGTCTAGGACTACGCTTCTAAATATCCTATCCAACCCGTCCTAAGCCGTCAACAGTTTAACCCGTGGATAAATAGCTCGTAAGGTAAGTGCTAGGGATACGTTTGATGAGTGTGTCGAAGCAACTTATTTTGTGTTCGTGCCCGTACCGTCTAACGAAACTGTACGCAAGTTCTACCGATCACCAAAGTTATAGAACTTCGGAGGGAATATGAGAGCCTTATGACTTGCCGATTTACTTTTCGAGATTTCCCAATCTCTAACTAAAAAGAAAAAATATTTGCGTTGTTAATTCTTGCATTGTTTATAATCGAGTTGCATTATATAGTCATGTAGTTTGCATCGTGTGGTCGAGTTGTTTGTGTCACATGGCTAGTGAAATAGAATGCAATTCGGTGGATTGAAAATCATAGTGTGAGAGATGTTTTTGATTTTGCTCGGGACGCGCAAAAAGGTAGTGTGGGGATTTGATAACTCTATATTAGAGTTATATTTCTTCTATGTTTGTGTAACGTTTTGTGTAATTTTCGGGTTTAATATATTAGAAATACACTATGAACTTGAAGAAATTGGATAAGTTTAGCTTTGAGTGATAAATTGTTAATCTGGGCGTTTTTCATATTATTTACATTTATTTTGTCACTTTTGATTGCACGGGGTGTTTTCGTGTTGTATTGGACAGGAAACGGAGCTCATGGATCAAGAGGAGGAGGAAAACGAACTTCGTAACATATGCAGAAGCTTGGGAGAGAAAGAAATTGAAAGAAAAGTGGACAAAGATGGAAATAGGGGGTTAAAGTGTCATTTTCATAAGTTTGGGTAATGACACTTAACACCCCCAATGAAGAATAGAAGAGAAGACTTAGAAAAATTGAGCGGAAGAAAAAAAGGGGAAACTCACTGACTTGCAGGATCAAAAGTAGATCCTAGGATCAGAAGTAGATCGCTGGATCAAAATCTGTGATCGCACGACCAGGCCAAGGAAGAGGAAAAAAGAAAACCCACTGAAGTGTAAGATCACCTCTGTGATCCTAGGATCAACCCAGATCGCACGATCAGAGAAAGGAGATCGTGCGATCTGCTGATGTAAAAACACACGGACGGGGAAGAAGAAAAAAATAGAGGCACAACTTATGCCTTGGGTTCAAAACTACGTTGTTTTGTTTTATTTATTTCCTAAACCTAGTTTGGAAGTAAGTAATACATTATAACTACAATTACAGGAGATGAATTGATAGCCATCAACGTGAGAAGGAGACGAAGGAGACGGCGACGAAGATCAAAGCTTCACCATTGGAGCTTCTTTGTGTTTGATTTCTTCTACTCTTCTTAGTCAATTTTAATGGAGAAACTCATGAGTATTTCATATTTAACTATGAGTAGCTAAACACTTTTTTCAGGCATCTCGATTTGAGAGTATAGGGTTCATGTAAACGATGAATATTTTCTGGATTTAATCTTTGCTTCATGATTTCTTGATTTCTTCTTTTGAATCAATTCTAGTTTCTTGTTTATGTTAGTAATCCTAATTGAGTGACACGATTAGGAGATAAAATAGGGTTCAAGAACTAGGGTTTCATACAATAGTTGATTCGTGCTTAAAGTTAGCTTATTTTAATCCAATTGCTCATGTACTGTGCTTAATACTCAGTGTTAATGGAGTAGCTAACCGGAAACACTGCTTAGTTAGTGAATGCACGATAGTGATTCTAACTAACTAGGATGAGACTTGAATATCAATCCCGTATCAATGAGACTGAGAAGAGACGTGTTAGGATTGGCCAAGTGTGGGTAGATTCGGTATGTGAGATTCGACTGTTTCGTTCACTGGTGGACCGACAGGACCCGTTGTCGTGCATGTCGTTAGACTACTAGAACGGACCGGTAGACACAAGAGACCGATAGGAGATTGTAGTCTACCGTGAAGTAGAATGACTTGATACCGATAGGAGATAGCCATCGCTGTTACCCGATTTAGTTAGAATATAGTTAACGTGTTGCTCAGATAATTCGGTTATCGTTTACCACCCTAGGCGATCAGCGAGATTGCCTAGTCCTCTCCATTAATTTATTAAGAATTCTTCTTAATTCTAGTTTACTATTAATTTTGTTATTGATCGCAGCCACTTGTTTGGGGGTGGCAACACCACAATTCACACACTTTTTACTCCGGTTACTCAGTGAACTGTGCTATTTTGTTAATGATAAATTTATTGCAAGTTTGTCCTCGAGGGTTCGACAACCCGGAGTCCTAAAAATACTCCACTTTTACTACTTGACCATGCACTTGCGTAATCCGCGCTAGTAATCCGCGTCAGCTCTACGCTCAGATCCTGAAGGAGAATACTTAAGCCAAGAGTTTGATGACTATCTTAGAGAGTGTGGGATCTTGTCTCAACTCACTCCACCCGGAACGCCACAATGGAATGGCTTGTCCGAGCGGAGGAATTAAACACTGTTGGACATGGTTCGATCTATGATGTGTCAAACTGATCTTCCATTATCATTTTTGGGCTATTCTCTATTGTGCAATTTCACCATTAACCGTGTTCCATCTAAATCAATCATGAAGACTCCATATGAGATGTGGAGTAGGAGGCGTCCCACAGTGTCCTCCATGAGGATTTGGGGCTGCAATGTCTATGTAAAAAACGTTTGCCAACAGACAAGCTCGGGCCCAAGTTAGATAAGTGTAAGTTCGTGGGGTACCCTAAGGAAACTAAGGATATTATTTCTACAATCCAAGTGAGAAGAAAGTGATTGTTTCCCAGTCTGGCATGTTTCTAGAAAGAGAGTTTTTCTCTAAAGATGCAAGTTGGAAGACTGTAGAACTTGAAGAAATTCAAGAACCACAAACCATTGATCCTAGTATAGAAGATTAACAGAAACCACAAGATGTTATGGATGAACTTTTTCAACTAACACAAGTGCTTCGTAGGTCGAGTAGAGTGCGCCAGGAGCCAGAGAGGTATGGACTTCTCGTGACTGAGCCTGGTGACGCGTTGGATGAGCCAACTACCTATGGAGAGGCCATGAAAGGGCCGGACTCTAAGAAGTGGCTTAAAGCAATGAAATCCAAGATGGAATCCATATATACCAATAAGGGCCGACATGGATGGTAATGTGATTACCTATAAGGGCCAATTGGTGGAAAAATGATTCAGACAGATTCATGGTATAGACTATGATGAAATATTTTCACCAGTCGCGATGACCAAATCCATTCGAATCCTATTTGCTATTGCAGCTTACTACGACTATGAGATTTGGCATATGGATGTCAAAACAATGTTTCTGTATGGAAACCTCCTCGAGGATGTGTACATGACAAAACTTGAGGTTTTTTTGGATCCAGAGCATGCAAATAAAATATGTAAGTTGCAACTATTAATTTATGGATTGAAGCAAGCTTCTAGGAGTTGGAGTCGAAGTTTTGATGAAGCAATCAAAGAGTTTGACTTCACCAAGAATGAAGATAAATATTGTGTCTACAAGAACGATAATGGGAGCTTTGTTGTATTTCTGGTCTCGTATATGAATGACATACTACTCATTGGAAACGACATTCCTATGATGCAATCTGTGAAAGATTGTCTAAGAAAGTGTTTCTCAATGAAAGAATTATGGGATGCATCTTATAAACTTGGTATCAAGATCTAAAGAGATAGATCGAGGAAGCTGATAGGCCTAAGGCAAAGTAAATATATTGATAAGGTGTAGAATCGGTTCAACATGCAAGATTCCAAGAAGGGATTCTTGCCCATGTCGCATGGAATCACTTTTTCGAAGAATGATTGTCCTTCCAATGAGATTGAGAATGATTAAATGAGTTGGGTTCCCTATGATTAGGCTATAGGGTCCATCATGTACGCCATGTTATGTACTAGACCTGATGTGTCAAACGCGTTGATTATGACACTGGATAGCGGTCAAGAACATCCCCAAGTACTTGAGAAGAACCAAGGATGCGTTCTTGATCTACGGAGGGGAGGAAGATTTGTGTGTAAGGGGTTACACGAATGCAATCTTCCAAACCGACAAAGATGATTTTAGATCGCAGTCGAGATTTGTGTATCGCAGTCGAGATTTGGTGTGGCTCCTCGAATTGTGGATCCGATAGAATTGTATTGTGACAACACTTGAGCGATCGTACAATCAAAGGAACCCAAGTCACTCCAGAAATCCAAACACGTGCTCAGGAAGTTCCATCTTATTTGAGATACGATCGATAGAGGAGATGTGAAGATATGCAACATTCCTACATACGAGAATCTGTCAGATCCTCTCACGAAGCCGCTTGTTCAGTGCAAGCACGAAGGGCACACTAGATATATTGGCATACGAGAAGCCCCAGATTGGCTCTAGTGCAAGTGGGAGGCTGTTGGAATAGATGCCCTAAAGGCAATCTTATTTAGTATGAACATTACTTTTGGCTAGAATATTCATTGTATTATTTATGGAGATATTAATATAATGAAGTCCTTAGATTGAAAATGTGTTGTTTGTCTTAAATATCCCTAGTCAATTATATTGATTAATAGGACGATCAACTATAGACTAGTATGCGGTTGGATTGGTATGTAGATATCACGACCCAACACATGGGTATGCATTAAGGGTAATAGCATACGGATTGACCCACAACGAGGAGGCTACATAAATGTTATGTAAAGTCACAAGTTCTTCTTGTAGTGACAAAGATATTGTCATCCTTATAGTTGAATTCACTAGATCATCTAGTTGTGGAATATTGCATTTTGATATCATCAAACGCCAACCGTAACAGGGTAGCAATAAAGGCTCACATTGGACACAATAGGAAGCAAGCTTAGAGATGGTAGTAATGTAGATAGAATTTTTCCCTCTCACATAACGGGAGAAAATATCCACGGTCACTCGGGGATGGTGCTTGTAGAATGTCTGGCCAAACTCAGATATATCAATATGGGATTTTGATGTTATCTGCATGGATAAGACTATTCCCGGGATCGAGAAACTAGGGTTTGGATATACGAGTGTGACTTGTATGTCTCGTGTCCAATCCAGATATAGAGACAAAGGAATGAGACAATACTTGCACAAGGTTTGTCGGATTACTGACTATTTCTATTAGTTGGCTGGCATGGATGTGTTGCTAGACACCGCTCCACGTTAGTAATCGTTAGTACAAACTAAGTAGAAACTTATGGGGTCAGACTCCCTATGGATTAAGCCGGAATTTGGAATTAATTAAAATTGTTAATTAAATAGAATGATCAATACACAACTACTTGCAAACTTATTAGGACTAATTTAAAAGTTGTACTAATCCGTGTTTGGACATGATTAGGAGAGGGGTTAATATGTAGTTAACAAGGAGTTGTTAGACTATATAAAGAACAGTCCTAGCTTATTTTATCATAAGAGTGTCATAATTTTTATAACACAATGAGAGAAAAATAAAGGAGAGATACAAGACAAGGAGGGCCGAACCCCCCCCCCCCCCCGTCAGCCCCTCTACCCGTCGGCCTCAAGAGAGGTGTGTCACCCCTCTTTTGCTCCGGTTTGCGTGATTCGTCTTCTTCCTTCTTCATCCCTAGCCAGAACAAAGGTGTGGAGGATCCGAAGACAATCTAAGGAGTGGACTATCCGTAGATACGTGAACAATATTTCGCGTTTGAAGGAATCCAAGGAAACCAAAAAGGTATTTGAATGCATTGGCAAGAGGAAACAAACTTCGGGATGCTTGAATGCTCAAGAAATGTGCGTGGAATGGAAGATGGGTGAAGACAATACCAAAGAAGTGAAGAAAAATACGTTATTTTCCCAGACAGGTCACACTGCCACTATACTAGTAGTAAGACCATTCCATACTTAGAATTTCGGGCAAAATCAGTCAAAAATCATCATTTGCTGGTCGTATTTACCACCAGGACACCGATTTTTGGGTTTTTGTGCAATTTTAAAGACTTTTTGTGCAACAAGTGATAGGAATTACTTACTAAATGACCTAGGAGCATGGGGGACGATCATTCACCCTTTTTGGAGGAGAACAGCGGTGGAGATCAAGCTTGGAGGCGGAGAATCATCAAGAATCATCAAGACTTGAAGATTATTCGTTTGATTTCCTCTATCTTTCATTCTATTGTATGATTATGGAGATTTCTTCTATGCTTGACTTTTCTGTGTCTAGCTAAACTCTCTAAGCTAGGCAATCAATGAAGAACTCGGGTTTGATTAGGTTTTTCTGGATTGATGACTTGATTCATGTTTGTGCTTATTTCTAGTTGATGTTCTTGTTAACTTCCTTGTTCTTCTGCTTTTAATATTTAGTATGCTTGGCTTGATCACCCGTAGTATGCTAGTTGTTGAAATAGTTGCACGATAGTGAGCTAATTGAGACTTGTTGAAGAACATATGAGGTATTCTTGTAGTTATCTGAGACTAAGAGGATAAGAGAACTTGAATAACCGTGTGTGGGTTATTCCGGTTGGTATTGGTAGGACTTGGTGAAAATGCTGGACCGACAGGACCCGGTGAGCGAGCCTAGCAAACCAGCTAGAATGTAACAGTAGACGACGGTGGACGGAAAGGATCTGAAATCATCCGATTACGCAAATTCATGTGAGATCGACAGAAGAACATGATGAGTGTAACCCGGTATAACTAAATATCACTAGAGTGTTTCAAGCGTAATCCGGAAAGTGCTAATTTCCCTAGGGATCAACAATTTCTTATCTCTCTCCACAATCGTATCTATCATAATTATTTTCTATTACATTGAAAAACACACAAAAAAAATAATTAGCTTAGTCTGTCTTTTGATTTAAGTCACTTGTTTGAGGGTGACAACCTTTCAACATCAAACCACTTCTTACCGGTTACTTAGGTATCTTGTAAATGATTTTTAAGTAGCTAATAATCTTCTATCTCTCTTAAGTTCGATACTCGGAGTCGTAAAATACTCCACTTACTACTTGATCGTGCGCTTGCGTTAAACGCGTTAGTAAATCGCGTCAATGCCCTAGGGGCAATCTTATTTTAGTATAAACATTGTTTTGGCTAGAATATTCATTTTATTATTTATGGAGATATATAATATAATGAAGTCCTTAGATTACAATTTTTGTTTATCGTAAATATCCATAGTCAAGTTTATTGATTAATAGGAAAATCAATATTAATGGAGACTAGTATGTGGTTAGATTGATATGGAGGTATCGAGTCTAACACAAGGGTATGCATTAGGAGTAATGGCATACGGGATTGACCCACCACGAGAAGTCTATGTAAGAATTATGTTAATGTCACAAGTGCTTATCGTAGTGACAATGGTGTTGTATTCCTTAGACTTGAAGTCACTAGATACTCTAGTTGTGAAATATCTTATTTTTTATATCATCAAAAGTTACACCGTAATTAGGTAACGATAAAGATGATAATCGGACATGATAGGAAGCAACTTTAAAGATGGTAGTGATGTAGATAGGGTTTTTCCCTCCCACATAATGGGAGTAAATATCCACGACCACGTGAGGGGTAAAGCTTATGGAATATCTTGCCAGACTCAGATAAATCAATATGTCATATTGTTGTTATCTTTTCAGATAAGTCTATTCCCAGGATCAAGAAACTTAGGATTTGATATACGAGTGTGACATTTATGTCTCATGTCCAATTCGGATATGTTCAAAAAGGGACATAGACAGTACGGTAACATTGGGCACAAGGTTTGTCAGATCAGTAACTATTTCTATCAGTTGGGTAGCATTGATGTGTTGTTAGACATCGCTCAATGTTTGTAATTGTTACCACCAACTTAATAGAAACCTACAGGGTCACACACCAAAAGGATTAAACTGGATATGGATGTGAATTAATCGGACTAATTGAATATTATATGGATCAAGGATTAAAACGAACCACATGCAAAGTTAGTTGCCCTAAGTTGCAAAGTGGACGTATCCGTGTATGGACAGGATTAGTATTGGGGAAAGTTTTTAGTTAATAAGGAATTGTTAAATATAAAAAGGGATTCCTAACTCTATTATCTCACAATATTTGTCAATGAGTGAAATAACAGAGCAAGGAGAGAGCACCCAAGTGAGGTGCACGGCCCCATACCCGACAGCATAGGCGCGCGGCACCCCCCTCGGCCTTCATTCCCCGTTTTGCGCAATCCCTTGATTCCTTCTTCTATGTTGCTAGAAGAAGGCATGGAGAAGATCCCAGTTCTCAATCCCAAGGTGTGGATACCGGTAAGGATGTGGACATCATTCTGCATTTCATCACACAAACCTACAAGGTAAACATTACTTCTTTTATCAGATTATGAGAGCTTAACATGCGATTCCTGGAGGGCTTTGATCAGGAAATTTTAATTTATTTCCGCTGTGCATCATGCATCAAAACCTACACTACACAGCATAGAGTGTTCCCCTCCGACCCCAGCTGAGGTCTACATGATGCCCCATCCACTGTAATACAAGCCGTCAAAGTGGGAGAAGCTGGATGAAGTCGAAAGGAATGCGCAGAAGCACATCATGCGCTTCGTCGACCTTTTGGGACCATACAGAGGCGACAAAAACATGCGTCTTCACGATTTCTCCAAGTTCCTGGGACCCATGACATACAAGTGGTATAGCCAGCTCGATCCTGGGTTCGTGCAACCCTAGGAGGACATAGTAAGGATGTTCGACGCAAAATTCTTGTAGGTCAAAGAGCAGGTCACCAACATCCATATTTCCCGGATGAACCAGATCACGATGAAGACGGTGTTGCCTTTATCGGGCGTTTTCGAGCAAAATCCCTCCAATGTTCGGAAGAGGTCGCAAAATAGCGCTTCGTAGAAGTTTGTTTGCAGGGAAATTTACTCAAGTACAAGGAGATGATAATGAACCACCAAATGCCTACTTTCTTCAAGCTGCTCAAATGCACACAAAACTTCGAACTAATCATGGAGGAGAAAGGCAAGCAATACTCGTCAACTGTGTCGGAATCAAGGGAGGAAGATGTAGTTTCAAAAGAGGGCCCGATGTTGAGATTCACGCCATATCCGAAATACCAAAACTCCGGAAGGAAGATGAAGGATTTCTACCTCCCCTCCTGTGTTCCACTACATAGGTTATGAGATCGTGCAGAGAAAGTAGAAGAGATGGTATCCAACTTGCGTTACGGAGATCTCCAACGAAAGAGAAACTACAAGATCCTAATTGGTGCTGTAAGTTCACAGGTTTCACAAGTTTGAAATACAGAGCTATTTCAAGGCCTTGAAATAGTTTTCAAAGCCTTGAATCGCAGGTTTCACATGCTTGAAATAGCAGAGCTATTTCAAGGCCTTGAAACAATGTTCAAAGCCTTGAAACTGTCTGACATGTATGAATATTCTAAGGGGGAGTTTTTCTAAGGCTTGAAATAGCACCCCTATAATTGATCTGTTTCTACATGATGATGAAATACAAAATCTTTTGATTCACTTAGACTTCATCTGATTAACCTGTTTGACTTAGTTTTGCAGGGAAAATTCATTTCCTATTTTGCAGGATTGGATTCCTAACCTGGGTTTTGCAAGAAAGGAAATATTGAGAGAATGTGATTCTCTGATCAATCAGACACTCATGATAGCTTCTCAGTACGTTCAAAGACAAGACCAACTTATTATCTTTAAATATTGTGATCAACTATCTGTTGAAAAGACTGTTGGAGAAGTCAAAGATTGTTGCCTAATAAACAAGAAGTTTGTTGCTGATAATCATGAAGATTTGCTGACCATTTGAGCAATATAAGTGAAGCTCAATTTGAAGCATTTGATACAAAACTCAACGGGAAAAACTAGAGACACATTTCAGGATTGACAAGAATCAAAGATGTACATAATTCTCACGGAGTATTACATTCTCCCCCCCCTTAGGATGAGCTTCGTCCTCGAAGCTCACAATCGATCTCACAGAAGATCACTGCACTTTTCACTGCAGTTCCACTTCCAGTGTTCTTTTGTTCTGCACTTAATTTGTATATCATTCTTATACTACTTCTAGCTCTCATTCTCAAGGATTATTCAAATTGAAAAATAGAGAATTCTTAGTTAATCAGTTAGCTAGATCAGGTACTAGATAGGTTAGTGAGAACCACAAGCTGTAACAGAGTAAGTCATATCTCTGGGCTTGAGATCTAGGGCTTAGATTTTGATTAATGAGAATCCTGTTGAAAATCCTGCAGGGAGAAGATCCCTGAGGTAGAGAGGTAGTTCTAAGTGGAATTAACTCTATAAATCATGTGTCTCTTGCATTTATCATTTCACTCTCATACTAGTTTTACACAGCATTCAAACTAGTTTGTTTTCAAGGGTTTGAAACTCTTTTCAAGACCTTGAAAAAGACTTGTCTATTTTTTCACTCATACTGTATTTCACTTCAAAGGCTTGAAACTGTTTTCAAGGCCTTGAACTTCATTACTCTTCACAGAAACTCTCATTTTTTCAAGTTTTACAAACTGTTGGCATACTCTATTCAACCCCCCCCCCTTTCTAGAGTATATGCACTGCATTTATACCTACTTACTCCCCTTTCAAATGGTATCAGAGCTTATATCACAGTATAGATTTAACCATCTGGTGATCATGAGTACTGCAGGTGATGGTGGTTTCTCACGGGTAAGAGCTTTTAAACAGACCTCCTCTATTTTGTTGAGATAATTTTGCTCATTGAGAAGACCAGATGAAAATTTTCTTCATTGATCAAGATATAGAGCTATGGACCATCATTCAGAATAGACCTCACACTTTCTACACAGAGAAATATTGGATTAAAACTCCCAAATCTGAAGACTCTCTTTCTTTATCTGAATAAGAAAAATTCTCTAAAAATTTCAAAGCTATTAATATCTTGTATTGTGCTTCGAGTACAGATGAATTCAACAGGATTTCAGGCTGTAAGACTACCAAGGAGATCTGAGATAAGCTTTTGGTGACATTTGAATGAACCAGTCAAGTCAAGAAAACCAAGATCAACACCTATCTCAGACAATATGAGTTATTCAAGATGAATGCAGATGAGTCAATCAGAGACATGTTCAAAAGGTTCACAGACATTGTCAATAACCTTGATTCACAAAGAAAGCATATTTCCAATGAAGAAAAGGTGAGGAAGATTCTGAGAAGTCCTCCAAAGGAAAAATGGGAACCAAAGACTAGTGCTATTGAGGAAGCTCAAGATCTCTCATCACTCCAACTTGATGACCTACAAGGGAAGCTTCTAACACATGAAATATCCATGAATGAAGCTGATGCAGAGCTACTAGAAGGTGTCAAGAACCTAGCACTCAAGGCCAAAGAGAATGATAAAATTCAAAGCCTTGAAACTGAGGATGATGATGAAGATCCATTTGCTTTGATTTCCAAAGCCTTGACCAAAATCTTTAAGATGAAGAAAAACTTTGGAAACAAAGACTTCAACAGATAAATACCCAGATCATCCAGTAGCAAGGACTACAAAGGTAAGTCTTATTCACAAAATAAATCAAGAGTCATGAATTACTTTGACTGTGGTGATGCAGGACACTTGATTAGAGACTGTCCACACAAGAAAAACAAGAACTTCCAGAAGAAAGATCATGAAAGAATAAAGAAAGCTATGATATCTTCATAGAGTGATTCAGATACCTCAAGTGACTCTGAATCTGAGGAAGAACATGCCAACCTATGCTTTATCGCCAAGCATGATGAATGTTCTGAAAGGGCATGACTCCAGATGGTGAGGAAAAGTCTAACGAGGTATTACCACCACCCACTTCTTCTAAAGAACTGCCTTTTCCATTAAAAACTAGGAAGAAGAAGGATGACTCTGAGGAGTACAGGAGATTTCTCAATATTTTCTCCAAATTGCACATCAATATTCCTTTGATTGAGGCACTACAGCGAATGCCTAAGTATGCGCGATTTAACGAGGATGCAATCTATGGGAGAAAAGCTATAGATAAGTTTCAGACAGTGAAATTGAATGAACAGGTGTGTTCATGTGTCTTGCATGGGCTACCTAAGAAGAAGAAAGATCCAGGTAGTTTTGTGATTGAAGCTACACTTGGCGGGGCATATACAGGCAAGGCTCTATGTGATTTGGGGGCAAGTATCAACTTGATGCCACTTTCAGTATTTAAAAATCTAGGTGTTGGGGAGCCTAGTAAAACCTGGATCAATCCGCAGTTCCTAGATAAGTTGTCCAAGAAGGCCATTGTGGTGGTAGAATACTTACTTGTGAGGGTTGGTAGTTTGATCATGCCAGCTGATTTTGTGATCCTTGACATGCCAGTCGGCGACGTTCCGATCATTCTTGGTAGGCCCTTTTTGTCTACCGGTCGGACTTTAATTGATGTGGAGATTGGAGAGTTGATCATGAGGGTCAACGATACTGTGGAGACCTTTCAGGTTTTCAAACCGACTCCTCAGTACACTTATGAGGTGAAACCAGACTTGCCATTTCTTGTGAAAGTTGTGCGTGGAATTTCAGAGCTGACACAAGAAGATCCGCCAGATCCTAAGGGTAAAGAATCCAGTGTGCAGGCGCACGAGGTAGTCATGAGTATCTAGCGCCAGAAGTTGGATGCGACACGACCTGCCAAACCACCTTTCTGAGCCTCATGAGGTAACATGGTCGGGCCGTCGACCTTAAATTACAAAGCACTGCTTCGGAGGCAACCCAATCTAGAGTAGGATGCTTTCTGTTTTTTATTTATCTATGAGTTCTCTATATTTGACTATGAGGGGTGAGAGAGATTGGACTTATTTTTCCAATCAGTGTGCAGGGACACAGGTTCAGAAGACGCACCAGATTCCCCTTCTTGATGCACGTGCTAGAGATTGCACGAAATTGTGGAAAGGAAAAGCTCCACAGTAGTATGCAGAAAAGATATAGAGAATTTCTCGAGGTCGAGGAGCAATTCCAATATGTTGAGTGCCACACGCATGAGAGGGATACAGTTCATGTCCTAGACGCACATCGGAATCCGGGCGCGTAGAGAATTCTCCGGAAATTGTCAACGGTTCACAAGACCCTTTCTTGTTGCAATTTCGTGGCAACGGGGCCAATGTAGGTCGGGCACCCAGGTACCTATAACTCTCTCTCGTGTTTATACGTTTTGAACAATAAATGTTGAAATCCACTGCCTGCACATTTAAGCGATGAGTCCTCCTTCATTATCTCTAAATTCGTTGAGGATAACGAAACGCTTAAGTGTTGGGGGGTTGTATCTACTTTCACTAGCCGTGTTTCGTATGCCTAGCCTTGTTACATATAGTTTTGGTAGTGTAGTTTCGTATTTGTGGTTAGTATTGAGTGTTTTGATATATCGTCGTATTGTAAGAGGTTATTTTTCTGCATTGTTGTGCACTTTTACTTTATCGAGTCCCCTACCCGAAACTTGCGTTTAGTTGAGTTGGCCCAAGCATATAGAGTTAGAAAAAAAATCAAAAATCATGAAAAAAAATTGAAAACTTTTGAGAAAGGGCAATCGAAGAGATTGAATGTGGAGAGGGATTAATGATAGAATTCCTTAGGAGTATGAAAATCTGAGGTGAGGTAGACGCGAGAATCTGGAGTAGGAAGACTTATAGGGCTAATGCACTTTACAATTGTGAGTAGCTGTCTATCAGACTAGTTATCCTACTAGAGCTACACCACCGTTACTTAGGTAGTCGTGAACCCTCCTCGTAGTGGCAACAGAACAGCTGTACGAGTGATTTTTATGGAGGCCTAACGTCCCGTCTCCATCTCCTAGGTCCAATAGTTACCCCTATTGATCCGTTTACCCCTGTTATTCACAGCCTCTAGCCTAGGAAGCCTTTCATTTGTGACTTTCATCACTTGTTAGAATGGCCCTTTCCTATTCGCCATGATAGAGGGAGTCGAGTTAGGGAGGTTCAATGAGGGCGTGCGGAATTGATATATGTTACGTGGATTCTCTTACATGTAGTCATTTGAGGGGATGTAAGGGTGAGTTTGAGACGGTAGCACACTTAGGTGTGGCGGTGAGTCGTGTCCTTACACCATGATCACAGGTGGAGTGTCGTAGTGCGTGATGTTTAACTGCACGAGATGGGGTGGGATTGGTTGAGCTTGTAGGAGGCTGTGCTTTAAATTTCATGTATATTCTCTATATCTTAGGTGATGAGGAGGATCGGTTGGAAAAAGCACGTATCACATTTGACTACCGGGTTGCGAGAGATCCTTTACATTGAGTGTGGGGGTGTCGACACATATTTTATTATATCACTTTTGACACATTCCACCCCCACGATATTTGATACTTCGATCTCCTCGGATATTACTATCATTATTGTTGGCTCCATGGAAGCTGTTAAAAAATATAGGAAGAAAACAAAAATAGAAATTGAAAGTGAAAGGGAATAAGGAGCTGAAAGAGAATTTCTTGAAGATCGAGGATATTAGCTATGGATCTTGATCACTTTCACATTCATATCCGCGAGAACGGCGTTGCACAAGGATTGAGGGAATGAGGGGCGGAGTAGTGAGATTCGGTGGGGTTCCTTGGATTTTGGTGAGGGAGTGTGAGAATCGGGTTTTTTGTGTGTTATATCATGACGTCTAGGACTACGCTTCTAAATATCCTATCCAACCCGTCCTAAGCCGTCAACAGTTTAACCCGTGGATAAATAGCTCGTAAGGTAAGTGCTAGGGATACGTTTGATGAGTGTGTCGAAGCAACTTATTTTGTGTTTGTGCCCGTTCTGTCTAACGAAACTGTACGCAAGTTCTACCGATCACCAAAGTTATAGAACTTCCGAGGGAATATGAGAGCCTTATGACTTGCCGATTTACTTTTCGAGATTTCCCAATCTCTAACTAAAAAGAACAAATATTTGTGTTGTTAATTCTTGCATTGTTTATAATCGAGTTGCATTATATAGTCATGTAGTTTGCATCGTGTGGTCGAGTTGTTTGTGTCACATGGCTAGTGAAATAGAATGCAATTCGGTGGATTGAAAATCATTGTGTGAGAGATGTTTTTGATTTTTCTCGAGACGCGCAAAAAGGTAGTGTGGGGGATTTGATAACTCTATATTAGATTTATATTTCTTCTATGTTTGTGTAACGTTTTGTGTAATTTTCGGGTTTAATATATTAGAAATACACTATGAACTTGAGGAAATTGGATAAGTTTAGCTTTGAGTGATAAATTGTTAATCTGGGCGTTTTTCAGATTATTTACATTTATTTTGTTACTTTTGATTGCACGGGGTGTTTTCGTGTTGTATTGGACAGGAAATGGAGCTCATGGATCCAGAGGAGGAGGAAAACAAACTTCGTAACATATGCGGAAGCTTGGGAGAGAAAGAAATTGAAAGAAAAGTGGAAAAAGATGGAAAAAGGGGGTTAAAGTGTCATTTTCATAAGTTTGGGTAGTGACACCTAACACCCCCAATGAAGAATAGAAGACAAGACTTAGAAAAATTGAGAGGAAGAAAAAAAGGGGAAACTCACTGACTTGCAGGATCAAAAGTTGATCCTAGGATCAGAAGTAGATCGTAGGATCAAAATATGCGATCGCACGACCAGGCAGAGGCAGAGGAAAAAAGAAAACCCACTGAAGTGTAAGATCACCTCTGTGATCCTAGGATCAACCCAGATCGCACGATCAGAGAAAGGAGATCGTGCGATCTGCTGAAGTAAAAACACACGGACGGGGAAGAAGAAAAAAAATAGAGGCACAACTTATGCCTTGGGTTCAAAACTACGTTGTTTTGTTTTATTTATTTCCTAAACCTAGTTTGGAAGTAAGTAATACCATATAACTACAATTACAGGAGATGAATTGATAGCCATCAACGTGAGAAGGAGACGAAGGAGACGGCGACGAAGATCAAAGCTTCACCATTGGAGCTTCTTTGTGTTTGATTTCTTCTACTCTTCTTAGTCAATATTAATGGAGAAACTCATGATTATTTCATATTTAACTATGAGTAGCTAAACACTTTTTCCAGGCATCTCGATTTGAGAGTATAGGGTTCATGTAAACAATGAATATTTTCCGGATTTAATCTTTGCTTCATGATTTCTTGATTTCTTCTTTTGAATCAATTCTAGTTTCTTGTTTATGTTAGTAATCCTAATTGAGTGACACGATTAGGAGATAAACTAGGGTTCAAGAACTAGGGTTTCATGCAATAGTTGATTCATACTTAAAGTTAGCTTATTTTAATTCAATTGCTCATGTATTGTGCTTAATACTCAGTGTTAATGGAGTAGCTAACCGGAAACACTTCTTAGTTAGTGAATGCACGATAGTGATTCTAACTAACTAGGATGAGACTTGAATATCAATCCCGTATCCATTAGACTGAGAAGAGACGTGTTAGGATTGGCCAAGAGTGGGTAGATTCGGTATGTGAGAATCGACTGTTTCGTTCACTGGTGGACCGACAGGACCAGTTGTCGTGCATGTCGGTAGACTACTAGAACGTACCGGTAGACACAAGAGACGGATAGGAGATTGTAGTCTACCGTGAAGTAGAATGACTTGATACCGATAGGAGATAGTCAGCGCTGTTACCCGATTTAATTAGAATATAGTTAACGTGTTGCTCAGATAATTCGGTAATCGTTTACCACCCTAGGCGATCAGCGAGATTGCCTAGTCCTCTCCATTAATTTATTAAGAATTCTTCTTAATTCCAGTTTACTATTAATTTGTTATTGATCGCAGCCACTTGTTTGGGGGTGGCAACACCACAATTCACACACTTTTTACTCCGGTTACTCAGTGAACTGCGCTATTTTGTTAATTATAAATTTGTTGCAAGATTGTCCTCGAGGGTTCGACAACCCGGAGTCCTAAAAATACTCCACTTTTACTACTTGACCATGCACTTGCGTAATCCGCGTTAGTAATCCGCGTCAGCTCTACGCTCAGATCATGAAGGAGAATACTTAAGGCAAGAGTTTGATGACTATCTTAGAGAGTGTGGGATCTTGTCTCAACTCACTCCACCCGGAACGCCACAATGGAATGGCTTGTCCGAGCGGAGAAATTAAACACTGTTGGACATGGTTCGATCTATGATGTGTCAAACTGATCTTCCATTATCATTTTTGGGCTATGCTCTATTGTGCAATTTCACCATTAACCGTGTTCCATCTAAATCCGTCATGAAGACTCCATATGAGATGTGGAGTGGGAGGCGTCCCACAGTGTCCTCCATGAGGATTTGGGGCTGCAATGTCTATGTAAAAAACGTTTGCCAACAAACAAGCTCGGGCAAGTCAGATAAGTGTAAGTTCGTGGGGTACCCTAAGGAAACTAAGGATATTATTTCTACAATCCAAGTGAGAACAAAGTGTTTGTTTCCCGGTCTGGCATGTTTCTAGAAAGAGAGTTTTTCTCTAAAGATGCAAGTTGGAGGACTGTAGAACTTGAAGAAATTCAAGAACCACAAACCATTGATCCTAGTATAGAAGATGAACAGGAACCACAAGATGTTATGGATGAACTTGTTCAACTAACACAAGTGCTTCGTAGGTCGAGTAGAGTGCGCCAGGAGCCAGAGAGGTATGGACTTCTCGTGACTGAGCCTGGTGACCCGTTGGATGAGCCAACTACCTATGGAGAGGCCATGAAAGGGCCGGACTCTAAGAAGTGGCTTAAAGCAATGGAATCCAAGATGGAATCCATATATACCAATAAGGGCCGACATGGATGGTAATGTGATTACCTATAAGGGCCGATTGGTGGAAAAATGATTCAGACAGATTCATGGTATAGACTATGATGAAATATTTTCACCAGTCGCGATGACCAAATCCATTCGAATCCTATTTGCTATTGCAGCTTACTACGACTATGAGATTTGGCATATGGATGTCAAAACACTGTTTCTGTATGGAAACCTGCTCGAGGATGTGTACATGACAAAACTTGAGGTTTTTTTGGATCCAGAGCATGCAAATAAAATCTGTAAGTTGCAACGATTAATTTATGGATTGAAGCAAGCTTCTAGGAGTTGGAGTCGAAGTTTTGATGAAGCAATCAAAGAGTTTGACTTCACCAAGAATGAAGATGAATCTTGTGTCTACAAGAACGATAATGGGAGCTTTGTTGTATTTCTGGTCTCGTATATGGATGACATACTACTCATTGGAAACGACATTCCTATGCTGCAATCTGTGAAAGATTGGCTAAGAAAGTGTTTCTCAATGAAAGAATTATGGGATGCATCTTATATACTTGGTATCAAGATCTAAAGAGATAGATCGAGGAAGCTGATAGGCCTAAGGCAAAGTAAATATATTGATAAGGTGTAGAATCGGTTCAACATGAAAGATTCCAAGAAGGAATTCTTGCCCATGTCGCATGGAATCACTTTTTCGAAGAATGATTGATCTTCCAATGAGATTGAGAATGATTGCATGAGTCGGGTTCCCTATGATTCGGCTATAGGGTCCATCATGTACGCCATGTTATGTACTAGACCAGATGTGTCAAACGCGTTGAGTATGACAAGCAAATAGTAGTCTAAACGGGTGAGAGACACTGGATAGCGGTCAAGAACATCCCCAAGTACTTGAGAAGAACCAAGGATGCGTTCTTGATCTACGGAGGGGAGGAAGATTTGTGTGTAAGGGGTTACACGGATGCAATCTTCCAAACCGACAAAGATGATTTTAGATCGCAGTCGAGATTTGTGTATTGCCTGAATGGAGGAGCTGTGAGATGGAAGAGTTCCAAGCAAGAGACGGTTGCTGATTCTACAACTGAGGCTGAGTACGTTGCTGCAAGTGGCGCAACAAAGGAAGCTGTTTGGATTACAAATTTCGTTACTGAGTTTGGTGTGGCTCCTCGAACTGTGGATCCGGTAGAATTGTATTGTGACAACACTTGAGCGATCACACAATCAAAGGAACCCAAGTCACACCAGAAATCCAAACACGTGCTCAGGAAGTTCCATCTTATTCGAGATACCATCGATAGAGGAGATGTGAAGATATGGAACATTCCTACTGTGCACAAGAGATTCCGGCGGGGAGACCTCCGTGTACACCGTAAGTAGAGGATCAGAGATAGCACAGGAAGAGTTGGGTTGTGTGTAGGGAGAGAGTAAGGCAGTAGTAATGTCTGAGAGAGAGACAGAGGTTTGGCAGAGCTTCCGCGTATGGCTAGTGTGTCCTCCTTTGTATGGAAAGGTTAACGTCCTATATATAGCAGGGAACGTGACCGTTGTAGTGTGGTTGATGCGTCCATTAATGGCGGATTAATTAGCTTAAACACAACGGCACGTTTGTCCTCATATATAGGGACCGTTACAGCACGTTATGCGCGAATACCGGAACCGTTACGAGGTTGACCGGGTTTGACCGGATTGACTGGGTCTATGGAGCTCGTGCCATAAATCTCTCAAAAGCAGTTACTAAAGGTCGCGTGCGGGCTTGGCTCGCACGCGACAGGGCTTACTCTAGCCTTTAAACCACTAAGTCCCTACAAGTCCCGTGCAGTGGTATGCGAGGGCCCTGTCTCGCAGCCCCCACATGGATCAGCGCGGCTGGTGATCCAGTGTGTGTGGAGCACAATATGGTGTGCTGGATGGTTTCCACGTGGCCAAGATCTGTCAACATAGAAAGCACTATCTACATTAGCCCCCTTTCTGCGCGTGAAGACTCGTAGCTGTATAAACTTCCATGCGCGGAAACCAACATGCGCGTCGCCGCCACGCACCAATTCAAACACGAGTAAATTCAGCCCCCGTGCGTGCCATTATGACCTAAAACCCCTAGAGTCGTGTCATCTGGCCTTTTAGGGTTTTAGGCGTGACGTCAGCTTGTCCTGTGATTGCGCGATTCGACGGTGACGGTTGCGATTCGACTACTAAAAGGACTCAACCCTTCATTATTTTTGGATAAATACTTTGTACTCTCCACTATAGGCTCGATGTTCTTCGTGCATTCGATGAGCTTTGAAAACGTAGGCGTTTGCAGGTTGATGAGCATACCTTTGTATTCGTCTCGCATGCACTGCAGGCATATCTCTACAAGCCGGCTTTCAAGCATCGGATCTTTGCATTCCAAGGACTTCGCCCTGAACTTCTTGATGAAGGTTATCCCGTCCTCCTCGCGCTTCTGATACATCCGCGAGAGGTGGATCATTGTCACCTTTTCTTCCATCTGGAAGAACTTGGTATAGAACTTCTGGACCATGTCGTCCCAAGTCTTCACGGATCCGGCCTCCAACGTTCGGTACCACTTGTACGCTACGTTCCCCAAGGATTTTGGGAACTCTCGCATCAGCAGCTTGGGATCGGCTCCGTATGGCCCCATGACATCGATGAAACGCATGACATGCTCATGAGCGTTTCCGTTGACATCTTCGAACTTGTCCCATTTAGGAGCCTTATACCCCACCGGGTTAGGCATGAGATAGATCTCCCGCGGGATGGGTGGATCGTTGTCTAACTTCGGGATGATGGTATCCACGAATGATTGGTGAGCCAGAATAGTGTCCATGCGCTTCTGCAGAGACGTCATACATTCTGGAATGCTTCCCTCGGTAACAGGAGGAGGGGTTGCCGCAGGCGAAGGCGACACGTATGCCGCCGGAGGATTGGGGACATATTGGCTGTTCGCATTGCCCCAGATCGCCGTTGGAGGAGGCAAGGGATACTCCGACGCCGAATTAGGTACCAAAGCCGAAGGCTGAGGAGTATGAGCAGTGAGAGACAACATCTGAGCTGTTGACCCCTGAATTGAAGGCAGCTGCGTAGTCGCCGGTGGAGTCTGCAGATTAGGGTTGGGAGGTGTGGTTGACACTCCCAGTCCTAGAGCGGTAGGGGATCCTCCTCCTTGAGAGACGGCGGTGGCTGGAGAAGGGTTTGGCGCAAGGGTTCCCAGAACGGCCAGGATCCGTTCTAACTGCGCAGACTGAGCTTTGAGAGCTTTCGCCTGACCTTGGAAGGTGGCGTCCACGGATTCTAGCGTCGGTGCCTCGCTGGGGGTCGTAGGAGTATGGCGGGTCTCCTCTCCCGAGGCAGCTTCGGTGGAAGGCGATCTGTTGCTGATATCATCCTCCTGAGACATGGTTTCTTTTGTTGGTAAGTTCACGTCGGGTTCACCAAAATGTGCACAAGAGATTCCGGCAGGGAGACCTCCGTGTACACCGTAAGTAGAGGATCAGAGATAGCACAGGAAGAGTTGGGTTGTGTGTAGGGAGAGAGTAAGGCAGTAGTAATGTCTGAGAGAGAGACAAAGGTTTGGCAGAGCTTCCGCGTATGGCTAGTGTGTCCTCCTTTGTATGGAAAGGTTAACGTCCTATATATAGCAGGGAACGTGACCGTTGTAGTGTGGTTAATGCGCCCATTAATGGCGGATTAATTAGCTTAACCACAACGGCACGTTTTTCCTCATATATAGGGACCGTTACAGCACGTTATGCGCGAATACCGGAACCGTTACGAGGTTGACCGGGTTTGACCGGATTGACCGGGTTTATGGAGCTCGTGCCATAAATCTCTCAAAAGCAGTTACTAAAGGTCGCGTGCGGGCTTGGCTCGCACGCGACAGGGCTTACTCTAGCCTCCAAACCACTAAGTCCCTACAAGTCCCGTGTAGTGGTATGCGAGGGCCCTGTCTCGCAGCCCCCACATGGATCAGCGCGGCTGGTGATCCAGTGTGTGTGGAGCACAATATGGTGTGTTGGATGGTTGCCACGTGGCCAAGATCTGTCAGCTCAGAAAGCACTATCTACACCTACATACGAGAATCTGTCAGATCCTCTCACGAAGCCGCTTGTTCAGTGCAAGCACGAAGGGCACACTACATATATTGGCATACGAGAAGCACCAGATTGGCTCTAGTGCAAGTGGGAGGCTTTTGGAATAGATGCCCTAGAGGCAATCTTATTTAGTATGAACATTACTTTTGGCTAGAATATTCATTGTATTATTTATGGAGATATTAATATAATGAAGTCCTTAGATTGAAAATGTGTTGTTTATCTAAAATATCCCTAGTCAATTATATTGATTAATAGGACGATCAACTATAGACTAGTATGCGGTTGGATTGGTATGTAGATATCACGACCCAACACATGGGTATGCATTAAGGGTAATAGCATACGGATTGACCCACAACGAGGAGGCTACATACATGTTATCTAAAGTCACAAGTTCTTCTTGTAGTGACAAAGATATTGTCATCCTTATACTTGAATTCACTAGGTCATCTGGTTGTGGAATATTGCATTTTGATATCATCAAACGCCACACCGTAACAGGGTAGCAATAAAGGCTCACATTGGACACAGTAGGAAGCAAGCTTAGAGATGGTAGTAATGTAGATAGAATTTTTCCCTCTCACATAACGGGAGAAAATATCCACGGTCACTCGAGGGATGGTGCTTGTAGAATGTCTGGCCAAACTTAGATATATCAATATGGGATTTTGATGTTATCTGCATGGATAAGACTATTCCCGGGATCGAGAAACTAGGGTTTGGATATACGAGTGTGACTTGTATGTCTCGTGTCCAATCCAGATATAGAGACAAAGGAATTAGACAATACTTGCACAAGGTTTGTCGGATTACTGACTATTTCTATTAGTTGGCTGGCATGGATGTGTTGCTAGACACCGCTCCACGTTAGTAATTGTTAGTACCAACTAAGTAGAAACTTATGGGGTCAGACTCCCTATGGATTAAGCCGGAATTTGGAATTAATTTAAAATGTTAATTAAATAGAATGATCAATACGCAAATACTTGCAAACTTATTAGGACTAATTTAAAAGTTGTACTAATCCGTGTTTGGACATGATTAGGAGAGGGGTTAATATGTAGTTAACAAGGAGTTGCTAGACTATATAAAGAACTGTCCTAGCTTATTTTATCATAAGAGTGTCATAATTTTGATAACACAATGAGAGAAAAATAAAGGAGAGATACAAGACAAGGAGGGCCGAACCCCCCCCCCCCATCAGCCCCTCTACCCGTCGGCCTCAAGAGAGGCGTGTCGCCCCTCTTTTGCCTCCGGTTTGCGTGATTCGTCTTCTTCCTCCTTCATCCCTAGCCAGCACAAAGGTGTGGAGGATCCGAAGACAATCCAAGGAGTGGACTATCCGTAGATACGTGAACAATATTTCGCGTTTGAAGGAATCCAAGGAAACCAAAAAGGTATTTGATACGTGAGCAATATTTCCCGTTTGGTTGGATTTTGATTTTTTGCAATAGGTGAGTGTGGGGGTTTTTGATAACTCCACATTATGAGTTATATTCGTATAAAATACACCACCGTTTTATGTATATCTTGATGCATTTATGTGAGAAATTGACCAATTCTTGTACATTTTGAGCATGCTTGATTATTTGGAATTAAATGTATAATCCGGGCATTTCTTGTGTAATTTTGAGCTATTTTTGTCACATTTAATCTTCCGGTATGTTCCGTGTTGTGCTTTTAAGGAACCGGGAGCTCGGATACGTGCATTGGCAAGAGGAAACAAACTTCGGGAAGCTTGAATGCTCAAGAAATGTGCGTGGAATGGAAGATGGGTGAAGACAAGACCAAATAAGTGAAGAAAAATACGTTATTTTCCCAGACAGGTCACACTGCCACTATACTAGTAGTAAGACCATTCCATACTTAGAATTTTGGGCAAAATCAGTCTAAAAATCATCATTTGCTGGTCGTATTTACCACCAGGACACCGATTTTTGGGTTTTTGTGCAATTTTAAAGACTTTTTGTGCAACAAGTGATAGGAATTACTTACTAAATGACCTAGGAGCATGGGGGACGATCATTCACCCTTTTTGGAGGAGAACAACGGTGGAGATCAAGCTTGGAGGCGGAGAATCATCAAGAATCATCAAGAGTTGAAGATTATTCGTTTGATTTCCTCTCTCTTTCATTCTATTGTATGATTATGGAGATTTCTTCTATGCTTGAATTTTCTGTGTCTAGCTAAACTCTCTAAGCTAGGCAATCAATGAAGAACTCGGGTTTGATTAGGTTTATCTGGATTGATGACTTGATTCATGTTTGTGCTTATTTCTAGTTGATGTTCTTGTTAACTTCCTTGTTCTTCTGCTTTTAATATTTAGTATGCTTGGCTTGATCACCCGTAGTATGCTAGTTGTTGAAATAGTTGCACGATAGTGAGCTAATTGAGACTTGTTAAAGAACATATGAGGTATTCTTGTAGTTATCTGAGACTAAGAGGATAAGAGAACTTGAATAACCGTGTGTGGGTTATTCCGGTTGGTATTGGTAGGACTTAGTGAAAATGCTGGACCGACAGGACCCGGCGAGCGAGCCTAGAAAACCAGCTAGAACGTAACAGTAGACGACGGTGGACGGAAAGGATCTGAAATCATCCGATTACGCAAATTCATGTGAGATCGACAGAAGAACATGATGAGTGTAACCCGGTATAACTAAATATCACTAGAGTGTTTCAAGCGTAATCCGGAAAGTGCTAAGTTCCCTAGGGATCATCAATTTCTTATCTCTCTCCACAATCGCATCTATCATAATTATTTTCCATTACATTGAAAAACACACAAAAAAATAGTTAGCTTAGTCTGTCTTTTGATTTAAGTCACTTGTTTGAGGGTGACAACCTTTCAACATCAAACCACTTCTTACCGGTTACTTAGGTATCTTGTAAATGATTCTTAAGTAGCTAATAATCTTCTATCTCTCTTAAGTTCGATACTCGGAGTCGTAAAATACTCCACTTACTACTTGATCGTGCGCTTGCGTTAAACGCGTTAGTAAATCGCGTCAATGCCCTAGGGGCAATCTTATTTTAGTATAAACATTGTTTTGGCTAGAATATTCATTTTATTATTTATGGAGATATATAATATAATGAATTCCTTAGATTACAATTTTTGTTTATCGTAAATATCCATAGTCAAGTATATTGATTAATAGGACAATCAATATTCATGGAGACTAGTATGTGGTTGGATTGATATGGAGGTATCGAGTCTAACACATGGGTATGCATTAGGAGTAATTGCATACGGGATTGACCCACCACGAGAAGTCTATGTAAGAATTATGTTAATGTCACAAGTGCTTCTCGTAGTGACAATGGTGTTGTATTCCTTAGACTTGAAGTCACCAGATACTCAAGTTGTGAAATATCTTATTTTTTATATCATCAAAAGTTACACCGTAATTAGGTAACGATAAAAATGATAATCGGACATGATAGGAAGCAACATTCGAGATGGTAGTGATGTAGATAGGGTTTTTCCCTCCCACATAATGGGAGTAAATATCCACGACCACATGAGGGGTAAAGATTATGGAATATCTTGCCAGACTCAGATAAATCAATATGTCATATTGTTGTTATCTTTTCAGATAAGTCTATTCCCCGGATCAAGAAACTTAGGATTTGATATACGAGTGTGACATTTATGTCTCTTGTCCAATTCGGATATGTTCAAAAAGGGACATAGACAGTACGGTAACATTGGGCACAAGGTTTGTCAGATCAGTAACTATTTCTATCAGTTGGGTAGCATGATGTGTTGTTAGACATCGCTCAATGTTTGTAATTGTTACCACCAACTTAATAGAAAACTACAGGGTCACACACCAAAAGGATTAAAATGGATATGGATGTTAATTAATCGGACTAATTGAATATTATATGGATCAAGGATCAAAACGAACCACATGCAAAGTTAGTTGCCCTAAGTTGCAAAGTGGACTTATCCGTGTATGGACAGGATTAGTATTGGGGTAAGTTTTTAGTTAATAAGGAATTGTTAACTATAAAAAGGGAGTCCTAACTCTATTATCTCACAATATTTGTCAATGGGTGAAATAACAGAGCAAGGAGAGAGCATCCAAGTGAGGTGCACGGCCCCATACCCGACAGCATAGGCGCGGGGCACCCCCCCTCAGCCTTCATTCCCCGTTTTGCGCAATCGCTTGATTCCTTCTTCCATGTTGCTAGAAGAAGGCGTGGAGAAGATCCCAGTTCTCAATCCCAAGGTGTGGATACCGGTATGGATGTGGACATCATTCTGCATTTCATCACACAAACCTACAAGGTAAACGTTACTTCTTTTATCAGATTATGAGAGCTTAACATGCGATTCCTTGAGGGCTTTGATCAGGAAATTTTAATTTAATTCCGCTGTGCATAATGCATCAAAACCCTACACTACACAGCATAGAGTGTTCCCCTCCGACCTCAGCTGAGGTCTACATGATGCCCCATCCACTGTAATACAAGCCGTCAAAGTGGGAGAAGCTGGATGAAGTCGAAGGGAATGCGCAAAAGCACATCATGCGCTTCGTCGACCTTTTGGGACCATACAGAGGCGAGAGAAACATGCGTCTTCACGATTTCTCCAAGTTCCTGGGACCCATGACATACAAGTGGTATAGCCAGCTCGATCCTGGGTTTGTGCAACCTTAGGAGGACATGGTAAGGAAGTTCTACGCAAAATTCTTGCAGGTCAAAGAGCAAGTCACCAACATCCATATTTCCCGGATGAACCAGATCACGATGAAGACGGTGTTGCCTTTATCGGGCGTTTTTGAGCAAAATCCCTCCAATGTTCGGAAGAGGTCGCAGAATAGCGCTTCGTAGGAGTTTTTTTGCAGGGAAATTTACTCAAGTACAAGGAGATGATAATGAACCACCAGATGCCTACTTTCTTCAAGCTGCTCAAATGCACACAAAACTTCGAACTGATCATGGAGGAGAAAGGCAAGCAATACTCGTCAACTGTGTTGGAATCAAGGGAGGAAGATTTAGTTTCAAAAGAGGGCCCGATGTTGAGATTCACGCCATATCCGAAATACCAAAGCTCCGGAAGGAAGATGAAGGATTTCTACCTCCCCTCCTGTGTTCCACTACATAGGTTATGAGATCGTGCAGAGAAAGTAGAAGAGATGGTATCCAACTTGCGTTACGGAGATCTCCAACGAAAGAGAAACTACAAGATCCTAACTGGTGCTGTAAGTTCACAGGTTTCACAAGCTTGAAATACAGAGCTATTTCAAGGCCTTGAAACAGTTTTCAAAGCCTTGAATCACAGGTTTCACATGCTTGAAATAGCAGAGCTATTTCAAGGCCTTGAAACAATGTTCAAAGCCTTGAAACTGTCTGACATGTATGAATATTCTAAGGGGGAGTTTTTCTAAGGCTTGAAATAGCACCCCTATAATTGATCTGTTATTACTTGATGATGAAATACAAAATCTTTTGATTCACTTAGACTTCATCTGATTAACCTGTTTGACTTAGTTTTGCAGGGAAAAATCATTTCCTATTTTGCAGGATTGGATTCCTAACCTGGGTTTTGCAAGAAAGGAAATATTGAGAGAATGTGATTCTCTGATCAATCAGACACTCATGATAGCTTCTCAGTACGTTCAAAGACAAGACCAACTTATTATCTTTGAAGATTGTGATCAACTATCCGTTGAAAAGACTGTTGGAGAAGTCAAAGATTGTTGCCTAATAAACAAGAAGTTTGTTGCTGAAAATCATGAAGATTTGCTGACCATTTGAGCAGTATAAGTGAAGCTCAATTTGAAGCATTTGAAACAAAACTCAACGGGAAAAACTAGAGACACATTTCAGGATTGACAAGCATCAAAGAAGTACATAATTCTCACAATCGATCTCACAGAAGATCACTGCACTTTTCACTGCAGTTCCACTTCCAGTGTTCTTTTGTTCTGCACTTAATTTGTATATCATTCTTATACTACTTCTAGCTCTCATTCTCAAGGATTATTCAAAATTAAAAATAGAGAATTCTTATTTAATCAGTTAGCTAGAGCAGGTACTAGATAGGTTAGTGAGAACCACAAGCTGTAACAGAGTAAGTCATATCTCTGGGCTTGAGATCTAGGGCTTAGATTTTGATTAATGAGAATCCTGTTGAAAATCCTGCAGGGAGAAGATCCCTGAGGTAGAGAGGCAGTTCTAAGTGGAATTAACTCTATAAATCATGTGTCTCTTTCATTTATCATTTCATTATCATACTAGTTTTACACAGCATTCAAACTAGTTTGTTTTCAAGGGTTTGAAACTTTTTTCAAGACCTTGAAAAAGACTTCTCTATTTTTTCACTCATACTGTATTTCACTTCAAAGGCTTGAAACTGTTTTCAAGGCCTTGAACTTCATTACTCTTCACAGAAACTCTCATCTTTTCAAGTTTTACAAACTGTTGGCATACTCTATTCAACCCCCCCCCCTTTCTAGAGTATATGCACTGCATTTATACCTACTTACTCCCCTTTCAATTGGTATCAGAGCTTGTATCACTGTATAGATTTAACCATCTGGTGATCATGAGTACTGCAGGTGATGGTGGTTTCTCACGGGTAAGAGCATTTAACAGACCTCCTCTATTTTGTGGAGATAATTTTGCTCATTGAGAAGACCAGATGAAAATGTTCTTCATTGATCAAGATATAGAGCTATGGAACATCATTCAAAATAGACCTCACACTTTCTACACAGAGAAATATTGGATTAAAACTCCCAAATATGAAGACTCTCTTTCTTTATCTGAATTAGAAAAATTCTCTAAAAATTTCAAAGCTATTAATATCTTGTATTGTGCTTCGAGTACAGATGAATTCAACAGGATTTCAGGCTGTAAGACTGCCAAGGAGATCTGGGATAAGCTTGTGGTGACATTTGAATGAACCAGTCAAGTCAAGAAAACCACGATCAACACATATCTCAGACAATATGAGTTATTCAAAATGAATGCAGATGAGTCAATCAGAGACATGTTCAGAAGGTTCACAGACATTGTCAATAACCTTGATTCACTAAGAAAGCATATTTCCAATGAAGAAAAGGTGGGGAAGATTCTGAGAAGTCCTCCAAAGGAAAAATGGGAACCAAAGACTAGTGCTATTGAGGAAGCTCAAGATCTCTCATCACTCCAACTTGATGACCTACAAAGGAAGCTTCTAACACATGAAATATCCATGAATGAAGCTGATGGAGAGCTACTAGAAGATTTCAAGAACCTAGCACTCAAGGCCTAAGAGAATGATAAAATTCAAAGCCTTGAAACTGAGGATGATGATGAAGATCCATTTGCTTTGATTTCCAAATCCTTGACCAAAATCTTTAAGATGAAGAAAAACTTTAGAAACAAAGACTTCAACAGAGAAAGACCCAGATCATCCAGTAGCAAGGACTACAAAGGTAAGTCTTATTCACAAAATAAATCAAAAGTCATGAATTGCTTTGACTATGGTGATGCAGGACACTTGATTAGAGACTGTCGACACAAGAAAAACAAGAACTTCCAGAAGAAAGATCATGAAAGAATAAAGAAAGATATGATATCTTCATAGAGTGATTCAGATACATCAAGTGACTCTGAATCTGAGGAAGAACATGCCAACATATGCTTTATCGCCAAGCATGATGAATGTTCTGAAAAGAACATTGAGGTAATTGTAGTTTGTTTAATTTCAAAACCAAAAGAAGTCCTCTCAGATTATCGTAGAGCAATGCTTTTAAATGAAGAGGACTATCTAAAAGAGATTATAGTTTTGAAAGAAAAAGTTCATGAGCAAGCAAAAGAGAATTTACATCTTGTTTGTCTCAGTAAAATCGTAAAATCTCTCAGAAGAAAAATGACAGTGATTTCAAGGCCTTGAACACCAGTTTCAAAGCCTTGAAAACGTAATTCAAGGAAGTAGTCACTGAGAACTCTCTACTGAGTGATAGCCTTGTTAATCTGAGATATCAAGTTGATGAATTAGATAAACAAAAGACTACTCTTTCTGGGAAGCTTCAAGAATCTGAATTAGTCAAAGCCAAGCTTAAAGGCTTAGAACACAAGTTGAACTTGATTCTTGCAGAAAGTTCAAAGTCTGTTCACAAAAATGATAGTGGATACAATCCAAATTTTCCATGAAAGAACAATACCAGATTTGTGAAAGCTTGAAACAAAACTTCTTCTACGTGTCATTTCTGCGATAAAATTGGTCATGTTAGAATGACTTGTCCTTTCAGAAGAAGAGACCCACACATAATGAGGAACACATTCCCATTTCAACTTAAAGGACAAGTCAAACAGATTTGAGTTCCTAAAGGGGTCAGACCACCCAACGTGGTTGATCCTGAGTATGAGTCCAAATTCCACACTTGGTCTAACGGCTGGGTAAGGCAGTGATTGGTGTTTGCAGGTTGTCATCAATGTTAAAGAACAGAAGTGGTTTATGGCCAGTGGTTGCTCAAGACACATGAGTGGAAAGAGATCTCTATTCTAAGAATTGAAAGAGCAATCAGAATGTTCAATTACACTTGGTGACAAAGGCAAATGCAACATTCTTGGTATTGGTAAAGTTGGTACAGATTCTGAAACTTCAATTTCTTATGTATATCTAGTTGATAGACGGAAATTTAATTTGCTTAGTGTATCTCAGCTTTGTGATAATGGTAATAAGGTTACATTTGATAAAGAGAAGTGTGTGGTGTAGAATGAGAAATCAGGAAATTTCATTCTCACAGCCTCTAGATCAAACAATGTTTATACTTTTCAGACTAACAAAGTTGCAGGTAAATTGCCTCAAGGCCTTGAAAGAGGATTCAAAGCTTTGGCACAGAAAGTTTGGTCATATTAGCTTGCATACCTTGAACAAATTGATCTCCAAAGATCTGGTAAGAGGATTGCCATCCATCAAGTTCAAAGATGATGAAGTATGCAAAGCTTGTGCTTATGTTAAGCAAACCATAAGCTCATTCAAGCCAAATAATTTTGTAAGCACTACTAGACCTATTGAATTACTTCACATGGATCTCTGTGGTCCTATGAGGACTACAACTCCAAAAGGTAAGAAGTATACGCTAGTTATTGTAGATGACTATTCTAGATTTACTTGGGTGATGTTTCTTAAAGAAAATTGTGAAGCCCTCTCTGAATGTTCAAAGCTTTGCAGAGAACTTCAAACCTTGAAAAACCTACCTATTGCTTCAATTAGAAGTGATCATGGTAGATATCTTGATCAATTAGAATTTGATTTATTCTGTGTTAAGCATGGTATCTCTCAAAATTTCTATGCTCCTAGAACTCCTCAACAGAATGGAGTTGTTCAAAGAAAGAACAGGACACTTGAATATATGTCAAGAACAATTCTTTTAGAAAGCAAGCTGCCAAAACACTATTAGGCACAAGTTGTGAATACAACAAACTATATTTTGAACAGGTGCTTGATCAGACCTATCGTCAAGAAGACTCCCTATGAACTATTCAAATGAAGAATGCCAAACATTTCATACTTCAAGACCTTTGGATGCACATGTTTTGTCCACAACAATGGAAAGGAGAACTTACGTAAGTTTGATGCAAGAAGTGATGAAGATATCTTTCTTGGTTACTGTCTAACTAGCAAATCTTATAGAATTTATAATAAAATAAACAAGCTGGTTGAAGAAATTATTCATGGCATTTTTGATGAAAGCTATGACGGTTCTTTGAGTGAAAGTTTTGCAGACTTGAATCTGAACAAGCATGAATCAGAAGAAGAAGCTGAAAACAGACTTGGTTTCAAGAAAGGTTCAGAAGGAAACAAAAGTCATTTTCAAGACCTTGAAAATAGGTCTCAAGGCCTTGAAAAAAAATATCAAATCCTTGGAAATGATGATCAGAAAGACGTGAGTGATCAGGATACTACTTCAAGACCAGAGAAGCAATATGGAGAGCCTGAACCCTGGTCTCCAAGGAAAAGATTCAAATATCTTTCATCTCATCCAGTTGACAACATCATCTCTGATCCAACCACTGGTACACAAACAAGATCACAGTTGAAGAACCTTTGTGCTTTTAATGCTTTTATTTCTCTTGTATAACTTAAAATTGTGAAGGAAGCATTACAAGAAGCAGACTGAATTATAGCTATGCAAAGTGAACTCAATGAGTTTTAAAGAAATAAGGTGTGGAACCTAGTTCCCCCACCAACAAACCAGTCTGTCATTGGTACCAGATGGGTGTTCAGAAAAAAATTCGATGAAAGTGGCAAAGTTATCAGAAACAAAGCAAGGTTAGTTTCTCAAGGCTACAACCAAGAAGAAGGTATTGATTATGAGGAAATTTTTGCTCATATTTCCAGGTTAGAAGCTATTATAATTTTACTTGCCTTTGCATCTCACAAGAACATGAAACTGTTTCAGATGGATGTGAAAAGTTCATTTTTGAATGGATACTTGCAAGAGGAAGTTTATGTTGCACAACCTCCTGGTTTTGAAAATGACATGTTTCCAGATCATGTTTATAAAATTGACAAAGCTCTTTATGGTTTGAAACAAGCTCAAAGAGCTTGGTATGAAAGATTGTCAAGTTTTTACTTGAAAATGATTTCAAAAGAGGATTAGTAGACAAGACCCTTTTCATAAAGACTCATGAGAAAGATTTAATTATAGTTCAGATTTATGTTGATGATATTTTATTTGGATCTACTAATGATTTATTGTGCAAAGAATTATCAAGTCTTATGAGCAGGGAATTTGAAATGAGCATGATGGGAGAGTTGAACTTCTTCCTTGGACTTCAAATACATCAGATGAATAAGGGCATCTTTCTACATCAAAGAAATTACACTAGGGACTTGTTGAACAAGTACAGTATGTCTCAATCCAAAGAAATCAAGACCCCTATGAGTTCCACACTGTCCTTAGATAAGGATGAATCTGGTAAGAGTGTCAATGTGAAAGAGTATAGAGGTATGATTGGACCATTACTATACCTTACTGCTAGTAAACCAAATATCATGTTCAGTGTATGTATGTGCAAGATTTCAAGCTGATCCAAAGGAGTCACACTTGACTGCTGTGAAAAGAATCGCCAGATATCTAAATGGTACAAAAGACTTAGGGCTTTGTATCCAAGACATTCTAACTTTTCTTTGTATGGATATTAAGATGCTGACTTTCAGGTTACAAAGTTGATAGGAAAAGCACTTCAGGAACTTGTCAATTCATTGAATCCTCCTTGATCAGTTGGCACTCCAATAAACAAAACTCAATTGCTTTATCAACAGCTGAAGCTGAATACATAGCTGCTAGAGCATTTTTCTCACAAGTATTATGGATTGCTCAACAGTTGAGAGATCTTGGAATTGATTTCAGAGGTACACCTATCCAATGTGACAACACTAGTGCAATATGAATTTAAAAGAATCCAGTTCAGCATTTAAGAACCAAGCATTTTGATGTCAGACACCATTTCATCAGAGATCATGCTGAGAAAGGTGATATTGTTCTTGAATTTGTTTCTACTAACATACAACTTGCAGATATCTTCACTAAACCATTGCCAGATGAAAGATTTTCAACTCTAATACTGGAATTGGGCATGCTAAATAAAAATGCATTTGTTTAGGGGGAGTACAAGGTAAGGAAGGTAAGTTATTATGTGTTTTCAAAGGTTTGAACTGGTCGAATGCTTGAAAATCTTTTCAAAGTTTTGATTTTATTTGTTTCAGTAAAACAACGTTTCAATACCTTGAAATTCTTTTCAAAGCCTTGAAAATAAGTCTAATAACTGTTTAGTCAATAACCCTTGGATCATTCAGTATTTGTAGCTATCTTTGTAGATATTTTCTCAATATAGCCCCTACCTTTTTCAAACTCCTTTTTCAGTCAAATATAGTATTAAAATATTTGTTTCCAACGGCTTCAAAGATTTGAATCTTCTCTGATCATTACAGATCTTTTGAGATCAGAGATAAATTGCAGGTTCCTTTTTAAACTCAAACTCTTTTAGTATTTATCCTCTTCTCTTCTCCTTCTCTCCGTATCAATCCTACTTCTCTCTATTCTTGTCCAAACCCTAATGAGCACAAGAAGAGCCATTGACAGAATCAAGATGGCTGGTGGTTCAAAGCTTAGTGCAGAGAAGAAAAGAAAGAGTGCTGAGGATGAAGTTCAAACAATCAGTGGGGATTCAAGTTCTAGAACTCCCAGTGCAGAAGCAATTGCAGAACTTCCTCCACCAAAGAAGAAAACTAAGAAGTATGTGACACCATCTTCGGAAAAGAAGAAGAAGAAGAAAGAGAAAACTACTACAGAAAAGTAACCAGAAACACAGATCTCAAGTCCCAAGAAGGTGAAGAAAAAGAAGAAGGCCTCTCAAGCTGAAAAGGGAAAAGAAAATGTGACAGTGGAAGAACCAGAAGACAATGTGGAAAGATCCTTGTAGATCTACTCAAATAACTCAGCTCCTGATGAAACTTGGTTCATCACAAACACTTTCAAAGGTCAGTGGTTGGATGGTTTTGCCTCTAGGCCTATTGCTTTTTGTAGCTTGATCAGTCTCCCTATCCTGCTTGGAATGAATCTGAATTGCATCACAATGTTAAAGAAAAGCTCTCTGTGTTTCAAGTTAAACCCTCCTGAGCTAGCCTATCCAAGACTTACCAGATTCTTCTACCTTAACATGAAGCAACTTAAGAACATTGCTCATCTAGTTATTCAAACCAGAGTTGCTGGTGTGAATATGGAGCTAGATCATGCTGAGTTTGCATCTGTTTTAGGTTGTCCTAAGAGGTTTGACACAACCAATCACCCTCCCAAGAGTGAAGCTTTGAAGTTAGATAAAGAAGAGTTCTTTCTTCCCAATACCCCTACCTCATCCAAACAGTTAACCACTATGTGTTAAATGTTGAAGCCAAGGTTTTATTCACTATCTTGATGAGATGTATTTTTCCCAGGGAAAATTCCAAGGAGTTGATCACTAAGAGGGTGGTATATATTTTGTACCTGGTTATGCATGGGTATGACATTGATCTTCAAAAGCATGTAATGGAACACATGCTGCTTAGCCAAACAGATCAGAGAAAGCATCATTTACCTTATGAAAATTTGCTCACACTTTTCTTCCAACACCTTGATATTCCAACTGCTGTGGAAGAGACTATCACTTCTGGGTTTAGTTTGCTTAATGAGAAAGAATTTGAGAAGATTAGAGTGGTGAAGACCAAAGAAAAAACTTGGAATTTGTGTTCAGAGTTGATAGAAGAAGAATTGGGTGCAAAGAAGATTCTTAAGCCCAAGACCTTGACTCCTACTTCAAGCCAGACCTCACAGCCTCCAGATTTGTCCTTAATTGTTCAGAGACTTGATAGTTTAGAGATGGACACTGGTGAAATCAAAGAGAATCAGCATGGGTTTGAGACTGATCTCAGGCAGGTAAAGTACATGGTGGAGACAATCTTCAGGAGCATGACTGTGTGTGATGTCCCAAAGGATGTCTTTCAAGCTGGAGAATGTCTCAAGAAGGATGATTCTGACAAGAAATTGCAAAGTGAACACTCAAACCAGGAAGAGGCTGCTCAAGACGAGGACAAAGGAACGCAGGTGACAGATGAACAAGTTGCTCAAGAGGGAGAAGAAGTAGACAGCCCTGATTCAGATGCATTGCTGATTAACATCAAGAAGAAGAAGAAGAAATCTCAATTCAATCAGTCCAGAAGTTGTTACTACTGAAGATCAAGCTGAAGAAGAAACGGCTGGTGTGAATGAAGAGGTTGCAGAAGAACAGGCAAATGATGAAGACGGTGAGGAAGAAGAAGGAGGACATGAAGGAGATGAAGACCCAACCCCATAAACTCTTGCCTACTCATTCTTGCCCACTCTTTTCTTAAATTTATTTTCAAATTTTTCCAAAGACTCTGATCCAACATTTTCTCATTCTTTTTTATGAAAGTCAAAAAAGGGGAGAAATCTTAGGTTGTTTTTATCTTTTTAGTGACCTGTCTTTTTTTTCAGTAGGAATTATCTGAGACTTATTTGTTTCCTGCTTGAGTTTTCTATTGAATAAGTTTGATCTTTTTGGAACTTATGTGTAATTAGTCTTTATACTGTGTGCTAATGAGTTTTTTTGCCAAAAGTAAGATTCAAACAAATTATGGTGTTGTCTTTCATCAAGGGGGAGATTGTAAGTTCACAGGCTTGAAATACAGAGCTATTTCAAGCCCTTGAAACATTTTTCAAAGCCTTGAATCACAGGTTTCACACGATTGAGCTATTTCAAGGCCTTGAAACAATGTTCAATGCCTTGAAACTGTCTGACATATATGCATATTCTAAGGGGCAGTTTCTCTAAGCCTTTCTGACCTTATTCTAACGCTCTCACCCCTATACTTGATCTGTTATTACTTGATGATGAAATACAAAAGCTTTTGATTCACTTAGACTTCATCTGATTAACCTGTTTGACTTAGTTTTGCAGGGAAAATCCATTTCCTATTTTGCAGGATTGGTTTCTTAACCTTGGTTTTGCAGGAAAGGAAATATTGAGAGAATGTGATTTTTTGATCAATCAGACACTCATGACAGCTTCTCACTACGTTTAAAGACAAGATCAACTTATTATATTTGAAGAATGTGATCAACTATCCGTTGGGAAGACCGTTGGAGAAATGAAAGATTGTTGCCTAATAAACAGGAAGTTTGTTGCTGAAATCAGGAAGATTTGCTGACCATTTGAGCAGTATAAATGGAGCTTAATTTGAAGCATTTGATACAACACTCAACGGTAAAAAAGAGAGACACATTTCAAGATTGACAAGCATCAAAGAAGCACATCATTCTCACAATCCATCTCACAGAAGATCGCTGCACTTTTCACTGCAGTTCCACTTCCAGTGTTCTTCTGTTCGGCACTTAATTTGTATATCATTCGTATACTACTTCTAGCTCTTATTCTCAAGGATTTTTCAAAGTGAACAGTAGAGAATTCTTAGTTAATCAGTTAGCTAGAGCAGGTACTAGATAGGTTAGTGAGAACCACAAGCTGTAACAGAGTAAGGCATATCTCTCTGCTTGAGATTTAGGGCTTAGCTTTTGATTAATAAGAATTGTGTTGAAAATCGTGCAGGGAGAAGATCCATAAGGTAGAGACGTAGGGTTAAGTGGACTGAACTATATAAATCCTTTGTCTCTTGAATTTATCATTTCATTCTCATAATAGTTTTACACAGCATTCAAACTAGTCTATTTTCAAGGGTTTGAAACTCTTTTAAAGGCCTTGAAAAAGACTTGTCTGTTTTTTCACTCATAGTGTATTTCACTTCAAAGGCTTGAAACTGTTTTCAAGACCTTGAACTTCATTACTCTTCACAGAAACTCTCATCTTTGCAAGTTTTACAAAAAGTTGGCATACTCTATTCAACCCCCCCCCTTCTAGAGTATATGTACTGCATTTCTACCTGCTTACTCCCCTTTCAGGTGTGAATGTCACGGTGAGGTATCGCACCCAACCGTGGAATGTAGGAAGTTGAAACATCTCATCAACAAGAAAATGAAGGAAGAAGAATTGTTCATCGAAGAGCCTGAGAAGGATATACGGAAAAAACACTTTCCTGCGCACAACAACAAATCCACTAAGGACAAGGAAGTTGCCCCTGTATGAAAGGCTTCACAAATTTATGACTTCGCAATTTATGAATTCGCATGTTTGACAATTATTCTCGCATGAAGATTTTTATGACCATTTAAAAAAAAAAAATACTTATCGTTCCTCCCGTGTGGAGAAGTTTATCAATAAGATTATGCTTCTTAACATTCTATTTATAACGGATTGGTATTCCACCTCCTATAACAAATTGATAATCCACTTGCTACTTAACGGATTGATAATCCCCCTGCTATTTACAACGGATTGATAAACCACCTGCTGCTTAACGGATTGATAATCCACCTGCTATTTATAAGGGGTTAATAATCCACATGCTGCTTAACGGATTAATAATCAACTAGCTATTTATAGCGGATTGATAATCCACCTGCTGCTCAACGGATTGATAGTCATGCTATTCACAATGTATTGATAGTCCATCTGCTTCTTTACGGGTTGATAATCAGCTTGCTGTTTCATATTGGATTGATAATCCATCTGTTGCTCAACGGATTGATAATCCACATGCTACTCAAAATGGATTGATAATCCATTTGTGCTTTAAGGGTTGATAATCCGATTGCTGTTTCTCAATGGATTGATAATCCATCTGCTGCTGAACAGTTTGATAATCCACATCCTACACTTCGTAGCAGGCTAGAGCTTATTATTAAGTAATGTTTTAACTTGAGATATTATTTCCCATTCAAGCATGCCCCAACTTTGGGCTTCTCATAAATCCAATGTTATTAAAAGAAAATGGAATGTTCACCTTCAATAAATTTGTTTATGACCCACCCTTTAACCCACATGATTTTACCCATAAGAGTTTAAACTAGGACTGCAACTCGGGCGGGCTGGGGGGGTTGACGCGCTTGTCCAAGCCCAAGCCCGGTTTCTGTCAGGATTGCCCAAGCCCAGCCCGGATTGGGAGCATCGCCAACCCGTCCAAGCCCAAATTCGAACAAACCAACTCGGGTTCGGTTTGAATTCGGGCTAGCTCACTAAACTAAATAAATTGACAAAATTATCACATTCTACTCAATTAAAATTTTCTCCCTAAAATTAAGTTAATAACTTACACATAAAAATACATAACGATCATAGACACTTCATTTTCTATTGTTACTTAAGACTAAAAAATAATGACTAGAGAATATGAGATATTTTATGGAAAAAAAATCTATTTTTTTAGAAGTACAAAAAGCAATATATATATATATATATATATTAGTTGTGAACATAAAAATAATTAAATGTATCACTAATAATTAATAGAGAAATAATAGATTCCTGATAAATATGCTATATAACGAACATAGACACTTCATTTTCTTTAGTCCGGGCTGGGTTCGGGTTGGTCGGGTTCAGTCCGTCCAAATTGCACCCCTAGTATAGATCAACACTAGCTCGGATTAAACTACGCAGGTAAAAAAGTCCGACCCGGCCCTCTTGGCCCTGAACACTGAACAGCCCCAACCCAGCCTCTTTCCCTCAACCCACAAGTTTTCAAGGCGGTGCACCACTTCGATAATTCTACTTGTCCAAGTATGAATCAAGGATTATGCGATCCATTTCCATTAAAACAATAAGCTTTCACATTCACAAAAAAACCGAGGACTTCCCATGTCGATGAGCCTGGTGTCACCGTTGAAACATTAATGTCTGTCTTCCCGAATTACAGTCTTACAGTACCACAAAGGTAGATGCAAGCAAGCATGTGACCCTCCAATTTTTAACTATTTTCTCTCCATCAATCATGTACTCCTACTACTGTTGCGACTACTGGTATCAAATCACGCTCAATATAATAAAATTAAAATATCAATTTCTCCACCCTCCATTTCTCTCATCAAAACCCCCCTCACCACTTTCAGCCTCTCCACCATCGCTCTCTCCTTTTCTCTCTGTATCTCAGTTCTAACTCTCACACTCACTCATGGAAACCGCAAAGCTCTTAATCGACGGCTACTTCGATCACAGAACCGCCGACAACTACCACCTCACTGTCGACGACTTACTCGATTTCCCCAAAGAAGAACAGGTCATGAACGACGCATTCTTCGCCGGAAACTCCTCCAATTCGTCCCCGTACGGCGTCGATAGCTCCAATTTCTCCGGCTCCGGCAGCGACCCTCAGTTCTCCGGCGACTTCTCCACCGACAATCATTTCCCCAGCGAACTCTGCATTCCGGTAAAATTCCTCACACACCCATGTCAAAATCGCTACTAATTTTATGAAACTGTGGTCTGAACCCGAAATTCTGTGTACAGTATGACGATTTGGGTGATCTGGACTGGATCCCAAACTTCGCCACCGACGATTTCCACAGCCTCGAAGTAATCACCGGCGCCGACACCTCATCATCCGAAACGGGGCACGAAATTCATGACTCTGTCACAGCTCACACCTCGGTGTATGGGTCGTATGTGTCAGTCCCAACGAAATCGCGTAGCAAACTCTCACGCGCTGCTCCTCGCGAGTGGTCTTCACGCCTCCAGGTTTTCTCTCCGGCATCCACCGTCGCCGCAACTAAGAAGGAAGCCGGTAGTGCTCCGGGCCGGAAGTGCTTGCACTGTGGGTCCGATAAGACGCCGCAGTGGCGGGCCGGTCCTATGGGTCCGAAAACACTTTGTAACGCTTGCGGAGTCCGGTATAATTCCGGTCGTTTGGTGCCGGAGTACCGACCCGCCGCGAGCCCAACCTTCGTGCCGGAGAAGCATTCGAACTCCCACCGGAAGGTAGTTGAGCTCAGGAGACAGATGGAGGAGAAAAGGTATTATCGGAGGCAGTAGTAGTATCACTTGATGAAGTCAAAGTTACGGTTGTCGGCGGATCGGACGGTGATGGAATAGTTTATCAAACCATTGGAAACTGGGACATGATTACAGTGACCATGATGTAGTGTATGCGGGAACAGGATACGAGCGTGGAACCTCAGTGTTCAACGTTTGTTTGATTGAAGGTTTAATTGGAGTAGTAGCAATTTAGCAGAAGGTGGGAGAAGACTGTTGCTGTGTATCTGTGATCTTGTAATTTAGAATCCTTACAAGAAATTCTTTCTTATTTTGTGAAATTTGTTTTTGCAATTGAAAATAAAAGTTTTGTTAATTAATTTTTATTTTTGTTTCGAGTTTGACATGTGCACATGGAGAGCTCGTGCCATCAACGGCACATTGTCATCAAGAAAATGCATTAAAAATGTAATGAATTACCAAGTCCAACATGACTGATTTAAGAGGCCCAAATTGTATATTGGAAGAGGTGACATTTAAATTTATTTTGTTTTCATATTTATGCAATCACACCGACAACATGTCTGTTCAACAAATGCAAACGAAAATGCTCTATCATACTTTCTTTATAGGTGTGGTGGGTGTGAGAATGACATTTATTTCTCCCCTTGAAGCAAAGTTAAAAGAGTAATGTTGCAATTATGTGTTGGCTCAGTGATGGAGCGTTGTGTTCAAGCCTCCTGTGTGGTATTTCAAATTCGAATCCGGCTGTATGATGTAATTCTCAAAAGTTTTCTAAAAATGTTATGAGTAAAAGTTATTGTCTCAACATTATCTATGAAGATAAACTCACCAATCAAAGTCAGATCTTTTTTGCCATTGGGTGTTAACTCAGTAGTAGAGCGTCAAAAAGTCCTTCCATAAAGTCGGCCAAATCTTTTGCCAGCTGAAACTCCAGATTGATCAAAAAACCGACATGAGACCTAAGTAGTCAAAAATTAAATATGTTTCAAATTATCGAGGAAAATCGACATCATGTTATATAAATTTATGAATTAAACTGGACACTCTCGTCACATTCCCTTCTTTTAATTATAAAACAGCTTCTCAAACATTTTTCACTAAAACTACCAAATAAGTTAAAATGTGATTTCCTGGACACAACCATGTCATGGGAACATAAAAAAGGTTGTTTCGTTACTCACAAAAAGGGTTGCTTCTATGTAATCGAGTTATTGAAATTTATCTATGCGCAATCCTGGGCAATGAAATTATTAAATCCAGAATTGTGTTTGACATTAGGGATGATGTTGAGGTGTCTTGAATTGTGAAAGTCAAACGCGGTGAAAACAAATTGGACCAAGGGTTTAAATTATGGTCAAAGGCAGTAGGGTAGCTAAGAAAATAAAGTGGGGCGCTGGAGTGTATTTGTCCCACATTGTCAAGTGAGGTGATTATCACCTCCTCACTAGTACTATATAAAGGAGCTAGTAGACTCTCTACTAGATATGCAAATAAGAGTGTAATTATTCCTCTTAAGTGAATAAAGGGTTCTTTTTCGCCGTGGACGTAGTTAGCGAATTTCTTCGCTAGCAAACCACGTAAAATTCCATGTTCTTCTTTTATTCGTTCATTGTTCGTGAGGTGGTTTGTCATCACAAAGTGGCATCAGAGCGAAGGTTGGCTGTGTTTCAAGATCAAGATCAAGGCGGAGCAAAGCAAGGGTTTCACAATTTGGTGAAATCAAAGCTAGGGTTTTGCGATCTAGGTGGAGCACGCGACTAGGGTTCAAGATCCACCAAGAACGATGTCCGGATCGATGTTGAAGATCGACAGGTTCACAGGAGGGAACAACTTCAATCTGTGGAAGATAAAGATGGAGACTTTGCTTAAATCGCAAGGCTTGTGGGCACCTTTGACTGCGGACAAGGGAGGCATGAATGTTGCATCATCGGAGTTCAAGGTATTGGAGGAGAAGGCACAAGCAACAATTATGTTGTGCTAATCGGATGACGTGCTCATCGAGATCGCAGATCAGAAGGAAGCAGCGAACCACCTAATGAGAAGGGTCTCGAAAATGAAGAAGTCGAGGAAACACCGTCTTTTTTGACATTTTCTTCTTTTATTAAAAGAACCTCTGGCTCAAGTTGGAGAGTCTCTACATGACGAAGAGTCACACTAGCAAGTTGATGCTAAATCAACGACTCTTCACTTTGCGGATGCTCGAAGGTACGACTTTCAAGGACCATATTGATCAATTAAATACAATTCTTTTAGACTTGTGTAATATTGGCGAGAAGGTGGGCGATGAGGATGCCGCACTCTTGTTATTGATCTCGTTACCTCCATCATACGAGAACTTTGTTCAGTCGTTCATTGTAAACAAGGACGACTTAACCCTAGAGGAGGTCAGATCGGCGCTCCATGCTAGGGAACTGCGCCATAAGGGTGCAGGCATATGTACAGAGGACCATGCTTCCGGGCTGATGGCAACGGGAGGAAGCAAGAAGGGTAAGAAGGACAAGAAGAAGCAGCTCTCGGTTCCAAGTTACCCAAGGATGTCTGTACCTTTTGTAAGGAAAAGGGGCACTGGAAGAGAGATTGCCCGAAACGAGGTCAACAGGGGCAGAATGGATCCGCAGCCATAGCAGAACAAGGTAACTCATCCGAGGATGATTATGTTCTAATCGCGGATGTTGTCACGCACTCTCAAGCTGTGTGGGTCCTTGATTCCGGAGCTTCCTATCATATTTGCTATAACAGGGAGCTATTCTCGACGTATGACCAAACGGATGGAGGGTCTGTCTTCATGGATAACGAAGCCGTTTTTAAGGTGATTGGGAGCGGCTCAGTTAGATTGAAGACGAATGAAGGAAGTTATGTACCTTGGAGCAGGTCAGACATGTACCACTTATTAAGAAGAATCTGATCTCCTTGAGTCTACTCGACAGCAAGGGATACAGTTTCAAAGGTGATGGTGGAGATCTACAAGTCTGCAAGGGTTCTAAGGTGATTCTCAGGGGAGTCAAGAGTGGGACTTTGCACATGTTGCAAGGTTTGACGATCACAAGTTCTACTGGAGTTGTCTCAGCCGAGATTAAGGAAGATGATCTAACTAAGTTGTGGCATATGAGGCTCGGTCATATGAGTGAACGTGGAATGCAGGAACTTCACAGGAAGGGATATCTCACCGAGCATGCGCCCAAGAGCCCAGGTTTTTGTGAGAACTGTGTGTATGGGAAGCTACAACGTAGAAAGTTCCCTAAGGCGATTCATAGAACGAAAGGTACTCTTGATTATATCCATTCGGATTGCTGGGGTCCATCTCGAGTTGAGGCGATTGGCGGGTACAGGTATTTTCTAAGCATCATAGACGACTACTTCAGGATGACTTGGATATTCGTGTTGAAGCACAAGAGTGAAGCCTTCGCAAGATTCAAGGAGTGGAAGACACTAGTAGAGAATCAGGTGGGAAAGAAGGTGATGCGCACGGAAAACAGCTTAGAGTTCTGTTCATTAGAGTTTGATGGATTCTGCAAGGATCAGGGAATAGCACGCCATCGCACCGTTCGACACACACCGCAGCAGAACGGTGTATCCGAGAGAATGAATCAGGCACTTTTAGCGAGAGCAAGGTTCATGCTTTCGAATGCAGGTTTTTCTAAAGGTTTCTGGGGAGAGGCAGTTTCCATGGCATGCTATCTCATAAATCGGAGCCCGCACACAGGTATATGATGCAAGATTCCTATGGAATTCTAGTCCGGTAATGCAGTGGATTACTCGGATTTGAGAGTTTTTGGTTGTGTTGCCTATTATCACGTTGATGATGGCAAAGTAGAACCAAGAGCTAAGAAGGGAGTATTCATGGGTTTCAGAAACAGGTGTGAAGGGATACAAGATATGGGTAGACAACAAGATTATACTTAGCAGAAGTGTAATCTTTGATGAGACTCATATGTTGAATAACTCCGTGGAGGTGGAGCTTGGAGGTGCAAAGAATAAGGTGGAGGGAGAGTCGGATCCTACTTATCCTAAGGTTTCCGAAATCCCTACACCGCCGCCAGAAGCAGAAGAGGAAGAAGCAGAAGAGTCTGATAGTGAAGATGCGTCTACACCAGAGGAACCGGTTCATCAAAGTATTGCTGAAGGAAGACCAAGGAGAGTTATAAAGCCTCCGGCGAGATACAAAGATGATGGTATGGTGGGATATGCATTACACGTTGCGGACGAGGTAGAGGACGAGCCATCCTCCTACAAGGCCGCTATATCTAGTTCTGAGTCAGCATAATGAATTGCCGCGATGAGAGAAGAGATGGAGTCTCTTAGCAAGAACTCGACTTGGGAGCTTGTTAAATTTCCAGTGGGAAGGAAGATAGTCAGTTGCAAGTGGGTATTCAGAAGAAAGGAAAGAACTACAGCTGGGGAGGGCATCAAGTATAAGGCAAGGCTAGTTGCAAGAGGGTTCAGTCAGAAAAAGGAAGTTGACTACAACGAGATCTTCTCACCGGTGGTCAGACATACTTCTATCCGGGTGTTACTAGCTTTAGTGGCACACCACGACCTAGAGCTTGAGCAATTGGATGTCAAGACAGCTTTCCTGCACGGAGAGTTGGAGGAGGAAATATACATGAGCCAACCGGAAGTGTTCCAAGTTCCCGAAAAAGAAGAATATGTGTGCAAGCTGAAAATATCTCTCTACGGACTTAAGCAGTCGCCAAGGCAATGGTACAAGAGGTTTGACAACTTCATGTTGAAGATTGGTTACCACAAGTGCGAGTATGATCGTTGCGTGTATCACAAGTTGTTGCGAAGTGGATCACGTATCTACCTAGTTCTATATGTGGATGATATTTTGATCGCAACTCAAAATATCAAGAACATTAGAGAACTGAAGAGGTCTCTCAGTGAGGAATTTGAAATGAAGGATCTAGGAGCTGCTCGGAAGATATTGGGAGTTGAGATCTATAGAGAAACGAAGAAGAAGAAGCTTTTCTAGTCACAACAGGGATACTCAAGAAGATCCTGAGCAGATTTGGGATGTTATCAGCTAAAGCTATAGATACTCCTATGGCGACTAACAGCAAGTTAGAATGTACACCGTTCAGACTGAGGAGGAGAAGGAGTACATGTCCAAGGTTCCATATGCTAGCGCAGTTGGAAGCCTCATGTATCATATGGTCTGTACTCGACCGGACATAGCATTCGCTGTTAGTGTGGTTAGTCGTTTTATGGCTCATCCAGGGAAAAACCATTGGCAGTCGGTGAAGCGCATATTCAGGTACCTTAAGGGTACGTCATACATTGTACTATGTTATGGGGCTAATAAAGACATCTTGGTAGCTGGTTTCTCGGATGCGGACTATGCAGGGGATGTTGATAGTAGAAGATCAATGACGGGCTATGTATTTGCTCTCGGAGCATCTGTTGTGAGTTGGAAGGCGACGCTACAGCCGACGGTGACTTTGTCGAAGACGGAGGCGGAGTACATGGCTCTAACAGAAGCAACAAAGGAGGCAATATGGCTTAAAGGTATGGTCAATGATCTAGTCCTACTTCAAGATCAAGCGATAGTCAACTGTAATAGCTTGAGTGCGATTTTCTTGACTAAGGACCGGACTCATCGTGAAAGGACCAAGCATATCGACGTCAGATATCATTTTCTGAGAAACGAGAGAAGGATCAAGGTGAAGAAGGTAGTGACACCTGACAACCCCGTGGATATGTTCACCAAGCCGGTTCCGAAGAGCAAGTTTCAGCATTGTCTAGAATTGCTCAACATCTTGAGCCGGTGAGGCCCTTATGGGCATGTCAGACCCGATAGCGTCCAGTGGGTCTCTGTGACGAGAGACATAGGGTGGGGAGAAGACATAGCTTTATTTACGAGAAGAGGATCAGCTGCTGTTGATGGAGAATTCAAGTCAAGGTGGAGATTTGTTTAGGTGCCTTGAACTGTGAAAGTCAAAGGCGGTGAAAAAAAATTGGACCAAGGGTTTGAATTATGGTCAAGGGCAGTAGGGTAGCTAAGGAAACAAAGTTGGACGGTGGAGTGTATTTGTCCGACATTGTCAAGTGAGGTGATTCTCACCTCCTCACTAGTATTATATAAAGGAGCTAGTAGGCTCTCTACTAGATATGCAAATAAGAGTGTAATTGTTCCTCTTAAGTAAATAAAGTGTGTTTTTTCTCCGCGGACGTAGTTAGCGAATTTCTTCGCTAGCGAACCACGTAAAATCCCGTGTTCTTCTTTTATTCGTTCATTGTTCGTGAGGTGGTTTGTCATAACAAATGAGAATATAGTCTGGTCCGATTCGAGATCCGAGTAATTTGATTTGAATGGATCAGGTCCGAATTCGATCCTACTTAAAATGGATTGAATATGGATCATGAATGCAATATCCTAACGAATATGGATTATAGTGCTGATCCGTTGGATACCCAATCCCACATGATCCGAGTACTTGTTATTTTAAAAAAAAACTCGGAAGCGTTATATTTAATATTAAGTATTGTATAAAATGATAAACTCAAGTTCGTCCACAGTGCTACTAACTCTAGCATTACAGAATTACTGACATTGTCAATAATGCATAATGAGTTATGGAAAACTTTCTTGCGTGTTAGTTTTTGGTAAATTGTGGATGGAGTGTTGTAGTAAAGTTTTTGTGAGTTTACACTTTCTATTTGTGGATTAGAAGTCGTAAAGTCGTTGATTTGGATCTCAATTATGTCATGGCGTTATCATGATCTCTTATGTTTTTTAATTTATTCTTTATTTTCGAATCTTGCGGAAATCCGACTCGAATCCAACTCTATTTTTTTTTGGCGGATCTGCAGATTGAATACGGATATGGAACTTCATATCCGATTCAAATTTGATACGAATTGGATGAATATTGGATATGAATGTCCCTTTCTTATTAGGATATACATATAATTATAAATGGATCATATCTGAATCTGACTCATTGCCATACCTATTTGGCGTGCCAAAAATGTTTAGCAATTAGTGTTAAAGCACCTGCAACTGAAATCCTTGAATGAAACCATAGGAACTTTTTGATATCCGCTTACAAGAAGAAACTAGAGGCTCAAAAAGTATTTGTATATATGTCTTTTATTGGCAGTCTCAACTATAGAAAAATACACCAACAACAACTTAGTAAAAATAGCTAACTAAACCCCCTTTGCTTTAATGAAGACTTAATTGGTTTTTTATATCCTCTTACAAGAAGAAACTATAAGCTCAAAAAGTGTGTGTATATATATCTTTTAATGGCAGTCTCAAATATAGAAAAACTAAAAAGTGACCCGTACTCGCAGGGCACTATAGATATAGGCATATAGTTGTATAAATTGAAATTGAAGACAGATATATCTGACATATATTTTCATTTTTGTAGTAAATAAAACAATACTTTTGGTGAACGCTACTTTAAATACCTTTTAAGTTATTTACTTAAACATATATAAGTTGTGTACAAAAATATAAATAATGAAAATTGTCTTCGAATAAGTAGTTAGATAAGTGGGGAATTTCCGAATATTTAAAAGTATCTTATCCATGTTATTTAGGGGTGTAAGCGCTTCGGTTTGGTGCGATTTTTGCTAAAACCATAAACCGAATCGAATACATCGGTTTACTAATTTTGTAACCAAACCAAACCATTTGAAAGGATGAACCGAACCAAACTAAACTGAAAAATATCGGTGTGGGTCGGTTCAGTGCGGTCGATTTGTGTAAAAATTATCGAATGAATATTACAATACTACTTTGTCAACGAATTTCAACTTTTAAGTGAAAAATAAACTAAGTAAACTTAAAAATATATGAAGAACTAGCGTTTTAGAGAAAAAATATTATGAAACGTGAGAGAAATGGAGAATATTAAGATTAATATAATCATTTTTATTGAATCCATCTACTCGTGTTTCTCGTTTCTAGATTACCTATCGTACTTTACGCAATATGCATTGAAGTAAAAGTACGTTAAGTACAAATTGGTTTGGTTTGGTGCGGTGTGATATTATTACAAATCAAAACCAAATCGAATAAACCGATTTGTGAAAAATTGAACCGTTGATAAACCGAACATCCAAAAAAACCATTCAAAACCAAGTATTTCGGTTTGGTTCAGTCGGTTTGACCGGTTTATTCGGTTTTCCTTACAACCCTAATGTTATTAGTTGTAACTAAAAAAACTATTTAGTAATTTGTGTTTTAAAAAAAGAGATTTGTTAATCAACGGATCAAAATGTCTCGAGACAGTTCTAACAATTGGACGGTTATAATCTTTCCATGGACACTTTTTGGAGAGAAATATCTAGCTGATTTATTATATAGATATACCAAAAACAAATCAGAAAAAATAAGATAACTAAACTTCTTTGATTTAATTAAGACTTAATTTGTGATTGCGTACACTTAGTATACCATAATTACTAGATTGCAACCCCTAATTCTAAATTTTTGAATGCAATCCATTTGTTATAGTAGTAGCTTATTCAAAATTGAAAAGTAAATCATCCGAACACATATAGGTGTTTAGAGGGTAGATTATGCATCAAAAATCATATTATTAAAAAAAATACAATAAAATAGATAAGTTAGAGAAAAAAAGAAATTTTTTTACTCTCTGCCTCTATCTCGACATATTGCACATTTGCCTCTCTCTCCAAATCTTTGCTTGTCTCTCCAGTTCTCCCTCGATCTTATTTTGTTCGGTTTCTCTCGATCTTCTTTGCATAACTGCCTATTTCACGATTGAACTCTATATGCGATAGGTGAAATTAGTTTGTTTTATGCATTGATTAATACATTTTTTTGGATATAATCGCTTAGTATGGTTGTTGATGTTATCTTGAGAGGAACATATGTTAACTGGTTGCTAGGAGCCATGATACAAACTTTGGAAACACTAGGAGCTCAAGCGGATTGAAGAACAACCTAGTTAGGGAAGCCAAGAGTGACCAGTCTGCTCTTTTATGATAACACGAGAAGTACAAGTAATTTTGGAGTGAGTTAGGTGGAAAATGAAGGTATATTTAAAGAGTTTTCCTACGATAATTCTGGATGAAGAAGTAATGGTCTGGAGAAATTAAGAGTGCAAAACAGCTCGCAAGAGATGAAATCCATCTAGCACACACGAGCTATAAAGGAGTTCGTACATGCTACTTTAAGGGTGGACATTTAGTTTGGGAAATAGTGTAATTTTGAAGAGTTTCAACCTAAAAAACGACGGGGCTTGATAAAAAAATAACCCAGGAGGTTCAAAAAATATTTATTTTGGATCATTCATCATTCTTGGACGTACAGAAGCGGCTTGGATCCATTGGAGAAGACGAATTCAACGTCGGATCAAGGAATATTACGTTTGATCTTTCTATCTTTCTTTTTAAATATTGGTTATGGAATACTTGTGCTTATCTCTTGTTATTATGGGTAGTTAAACAGCATACTAGGTTCTATGGTGAACATAGAGTTTTAAATACCTTCTTAAAATTTAAATATTGTTTGTGTTTGGGATTCATTGGATGCTCTTTTTTTATCTTGGATTTTCAATTCTAATGCTAGGTTATTGACAAACCTAGTTGATAAGGAGCTTGACTTAAGAGATTAGAGATTTGAATTCATTGAATGCATACATGAATGTTTACTTTACTACATTTTGTATCTACTGCTATCTATGCTTTATTCTATGCATGTCGAGAAGTAATTACCTTCAACTGCTAGAAGACTTAGAACTTTTATTGAGAAACACAAACCTAGGTTAGGATAAGATAAAAAGAGTATTCCCGAATTATGAAGAACCAACATCGAACGTTTAAATAATTAATCTATGCGATTAGTGACTTGAAGTTAGGACGTTTTATCGCGACATGTGCAGTCGATCGATAGGAACCGATTACTAGTAGAATTGTGGAATGGACTTGAATAAAGTCGGTAGGTACCGGTGGACTGAAAGGCCCGGTGGTTAATGATTTCGAATGATGTGAGCTACTTAGAGGGGTTTACATCAATTAATTGGTGTGACATACTTCAATAGTTGGTAGCGCTATATGAACGATATCTGGAAGTGTCAACAAACCCTAGGGAATCCATATAACACCTTGTCTTACCATTACCTTGACATATCTCCTTCAATTAAAAAATATGAACAATATTGTCTTTACTCCCACGTTGCTTGTTAATGAACAAAGCTATCAAGCCAACAATTATTCCTCCCGGTTACTTTAAGAACTTCAAAATAGTTCTTAAGTTAACTAATTACAACTTGTCCTCGTGGATTGATAATTCGGGGTTGAAATTCTTCACTTTGAATTACGTGATTAGTGCACTTGCAAATAGACGTTAAAAAACCACATCATATTTGCATATATTAATGGGGGTTATTGGAGAGACGAAGACATTGGGTTAGCAACGATGATTAGGTACATGATTTGAATATGTTTATAACAATGATGGTGGTGTTGTATATCGAGGGTGTTTTTCTGGAGTCTGGGATTGTTCGAACTTGGAGGATTTGGTTGAAAGGGTTGGGTCACTGAATTTTGCGGCGATGGGTGTCAGTATGGTAATTGGTTTGAACAGAATACAAGTGTGAGAGATTTCGGGGCTGCGATTGGTTATTGGGTTGGTGGGATGTGATGGCAGTTGAAGAGATTGATTATGGGTTTTGTGTTATTGAATTGGGAGGGCATAGATTTTGAGTCTTGTGTTATTCGACTTGGAGGGATGAGAGAGTGGAGGTTGTTCGTGGTTTGACCTGGGATTTCAAGGAATTTATGGTGGCGTGGAGGGTGGTGTGATAGCTCTCCACTATGAGTTATCTTTGAACTTTATTTGAGGGGTAAATGTGTCAAGAATGAATGTTTTAGCCAGATTTCAACCCTGATTAGCCTCAGATTTTATGACTGAGTGTTTTGAGCTTCTTCATGCATTACTTTATTTCATGCATTTCTAGATATGATCACGGGGTTTGTTCATGTTGTCTATGCAAGAACATGGCTTGTGAAATAGTGGGGAATAGAGAAGGAAAGCATGAGGAGGAGCTGAGAAGGCAGATGAAGAAGTAGAAATAGAGCATACAAGGCTGTGGTCCGTGTATGGGCAGCATATCCGAGCCAAATAAGCAGGCAATATGCAGCCCGAGGGTCAGGGGATCAGAAATTGGCTAAGTCTGGAAATTGATGGTTTTTGCCTGCGTATTGGCTGTGTATCTGAGTTTGATGCGCAGGGAATACGTAGCCCGAGAGAAAGAGAGGAGAAAAAACGCTAGAAAAAGAAGGCCAGGAGGTTCGACGTGCGTATTGGCTGCGGATCCGAGCCAAATACGCAGGAAATAGGCAGACAATGAGAAATTTTGAGGCGGTTTGGCCAGTGGCAGTTTCATAAATTCAGACAGTTTTTCCAGAAGCTTCTCATCACAATATAAAGGAACGTCCATAGCTCATTGTTGAGACAGAACACACCCTAGGAGAATTCTAAGAATCCTCAGAGTGCACGAAATCGCGAATCCAGAATCCAAGACACTCGTTTGATTTTAATCTCTCTTTATTTCACAAACGTTATTAGTTAATTATGTTGTTCAGTAGCTAAACTCTTTACCTAGGTTCTCAATGAACCTATGGTTTCGTATCCAATACTTAGTTCTGTTTTGACTATGGATTTATGATCTTGTGATCTTAATATCAGCAACTTTATTTTTTATTCTTTCTTTGATTTTACTATTCATGCATGCTCGCATTGATTACCCAGAATTGCTACAGACTCATCCCGATAAACGAGAGTGACTTGTTAGGGTTAGGAAGAGAAGACATAATATAGCAGCTTACCCTAATAGACTTAAAATTGAAAGAGATATAGGACTACCCTGAGCGTTTGACCAACTGTTAGCAGTTTTGACCGAAGCCTACAGGATAAGTCGGAAACCCAAGCAGCCTTGAATGAGACTGCAGATTTAGGTGAGCCGACATGACCCGACAATATAGAGAATTGTTATAGTGTGTAGGAGTTGAGAGGGGACTAAACCAAAGGTTACGTGGCACAAATAAAGTAATTGTTGTGTGTTTTCATAACCAGAAAAACTAGATAAACCCGATGGGATCTTGGAATCTAGTATCTCAAACCCTAGATTTACAACACTCAAGATTATTCAGAAAACTCTCACAAAAAGATTTATTTTTTAGTTATTTACTTTCACCTTTTATTTTGTAATCAAAATCTCAAACCATTCATCCTTTTACACTCTTCTTCCATATTACTTGATTCATATACTTGAGAATAGCACGCTAAATTGCGCATCTAGTTTTTGGCGCCGTTGCCGTGGAATTTTTAACGGTCTATTTAGTAGTCAGAATTAATTTTCAGAGTTTTTCCTTTTATTTCTATTTTTCTTTTATCTACTATTGAAATCTCCATTTTTCAGGAACTTCTAGTGTATGCTCAGAATACCCAGCGAACTGATGCAGCCACACGATGATCCAGAAAAAAATTTCAAAGATCAGAGATGTAGACACCACAAAAGCAAGATGTCATGTTTACCACCCGCCCCAGAGGAACGCACTCCAACTTAGATGGCTCAGTACATCGACGAGCTGAGAACAGCAGGCTTTGTTTCCCGGAACAAAAGAGGACATACAACAGATGTGGAAAAACTTTGGTGGAAAACTTTGAAGTCCCTACGGGAGGACATGAGCTAACCATAGTAGTGCCTCATATTAGTGCTGAGCACTTTGATCTTCATTCCTCCACCATACAGACTGTTCAGACTCAGTTTCCGTTACACGATAGAGCCGATGAAGACACGAATGACTTTATCGGGAAATTTGAGGACTACTGCAACAAACTTTGGTATAAGGGATTCGGTGCATAGGAACTCAATATTATCATATTACCATAATTCCTGTACGGAACAGCCTAGGACTGGCTCGAATCTTGAGCACCTAGATCCATCACTACATGGGAGGGATGTGTTGCATATTTTCAGGAAAACTTATACCCGCCTCTCGAGTTATTTAGTTGCAGATCCAGATTATATCATTCAAATAGAATATGGGAGAGAGTGGTAGATTCATAGGACACACTGATGAGATTGGTGAAAAGGTTTCCTAAGAATGGCAGAGAAGCTGGAGGCAACTTTTTGTACCATGTGGACAAGGACGGAGCCTATGAGTTGATGAAGCAGTTAGCCAAGTAGGACACTCGGTTATTTGATGACCACATACTCACTTCCCAGGCCGATCCAGTAGTTAATGATCGAATTGAGAATCTGACCAAAGTTGTTATAGATTTAATCAAGAAGGTCTACGATGAAAAGAAGAATGTTGCAGTTGTAGAAGAACCATAGTTGGATGCAACTATCAACGAGCTAAGAGCCGAGGATGCTAGCTATGTGCAGCAACAGTGGGATCCAACCGTTATAGACCAGGAACATGGGACCATCCTGGGTTCAAGTACGAAAATCCTAATTCTGCAATTTATGCACCAGGATTCCAGCACAAGACACAGGCACAGCAGGAAGCATTAGTCCGGCAGCCAAGAAACGAGATGGAAGAAGTCAAATCCATGTTACAAAACATGATCACATGTTTTAATATCGGATTCAATCAGATCGAAAAACCTGTCAACACCTTAACAGCAGATCTCCACTCAACAAAAACTGCACATCGCACATTGGAGGTGCATGTTGGGAAATTGGCACAGAAGCAAGCTGAAAGAGTGCGAGGGAACTTATCCTCAAACATAATTAAAAACCCCACATGCTCAGATTAATCCCATCACCACTCGAAGTGGATTAGCACTCAGGATCCGTCGAATCTGATCCACACTCGTGCAGAAAATTCTAAAAATATCGAACATAGAGTTTTTGACTCGGATGACAATCCAACTGTTAGCCCCCAGCTGAAGGGTCCGGTCGGACAGGATACAGTGCAGAATGAGAAGAATGAACCTCAAACGGTACTTGTCTTCAAAGAGGTTCCATATCCTTTGAAGATACGGAAGAGGGATGATAGCAAGGGCTATGCTTGATTTCTCGAGATACTCAAATAGCTGCAGATCAACATTCCATTTGCTGAGGCTTTGGAAAAGATGCCCACTTATCCCAAATTCGTCAAGGACATTCTGTATGGAAGGAGGCAGATGAGAGAATTTGAGACTATAAATCTTACGGAAGAAGTGAGCAACTGTGTGAAGAATTGGCTACCAAGGAAGAGGAAGGACCCTGGCGATATTTTCGTCCCGGTGACCCTAGGTAATTCTTACATAGGAAAGGCTCTGTGTGACCTAGGAGGCAGTATCAAATTGATGCCTTATAGATTTTTAAAAATTTGAAAGTTGATGAACCTAGGTCCACCATAATCATGCTCCAGATGGAGGACATGTCCGTAAAACAAGCATATGGAGTCATTGAAGATATTCTGGTGAAAGTATGAGAGTTAATTTTTTTCGGCAAATTTTGTAATTCTAGACATGGAGGCAGGAGATGTACCACTCATTCTGGCGACGGGATAGGCCATGATAAAACTGCAAAAGTGGAGAACTGACCATGCAGATTAATGAGGACAAGGTGAAATTCAACATCTTCAAATCTCTCCAGCTTCAAAATTATTGCGAACATGAAGACTGCTTCGCTGTGGAGGTATTCAAAGATGGACTGGAAAATGAGGAATTAGACGATCTATGGGCAGAAATTGACAGAATAAATAATAATGACGAGGAGAGGTTCCAGGAAGAGCAGACCAAGAAAGCTGAACACTGGAAAACTTTACATCTAGATTAAGAAGGTGGAAAAAAATTAGCCATGGTCCACTCAAGGAGCCACCAAATCTGGCACTAAACTCCACCAGAGCCATAATAGTCTAGCAGGAGATATGAGAAAAATGGCTCTACTTGAACTGGAGGAATTTCGTGAGACGACATGTGAGAGCGCCAATAATTATACGGAGAAGACGAAGAACTGGCAAGATCAAAGAATCTTGCCAAAACAGCTTTCAGTAGTGCAGAAAGTACTTCTCTACAACTCTCATATGCAATTCTTTCCAGGAAAATTGAGATCCAGGTGGTTAGGACCGTTCATCATCAAAGAGACACTATTATGGGGTGCGGCTGAACTGAGGAATCTACAAGACAATTCAACTTTCAGGGTGAACGTAAACCAGGTCAAGCCATATTTTGACCGAAGCAGTTGTCATGGTAGACTGTTTTGACGACCCTTGATCAAACCTGAGGTAATTAAGTCAGACCGTCGACCTTAAATTACAAGCGCTTTTTGTGAGGCAACCCAACTTAGGATTAGTTTAATTTATATACTTGTTTTTTTAAATAGATGTGAGATGAGTGTGATCTAATATTTATGCGAGAGTGTGCAGACAAACAGGTGAAGAAATTGCAGAAACTGAAGAAGAAATCACGTAACAAGCCTGCAGGCTGAGGAGAAGCCAGCGCAGAATTTTGCAGAAAATAGCTGTCGTCTGTGTATACGCAGCCGGATACGCAGCCCAAGGAGATTTTTTTGACAGAAAGTGAAGAAAAAAAATAGCATTGTCTGCGTAATTACTGTTCATAATACGCAGAAAATACGCAGGCAGAGTAAGAAAAATTTACTGTGAATTCAGCATTCACCACCCACTCTTAGAAATAAGAAATTCACAACGAGCAAGAGTGGGGGTGAAAGCCAGGCCAAGGTTTTCACGGAGAAAATCTCAGACCTGCGACGTTCAGGAAAGATTTCGTAAAAGGCGAAGAAGGTAAAAGCTACAGCCGGTTCAAAGTTTTTTCCGACAACTTTTTCGGTGACATTTTCCGGTGATCGGTCGGGGTCCATCTTGCCGGAAACTGCAAACTAAACCCGTAAGACTTGCTCCGGGTGCACATGTCCAAAATCCCTTACTTCTCTTTATTTTCAGTTTTATGCACGAACCCGTATTCATGTCGAGATTTTCTACATTTTTCTTGGTTTTCGTGCTGTGATTGGTAGAACCCATGGTAGCTTTTAGGTGATTATTTGCTGAGACGCACAACTCATGCACACGATTTATTTTGGCACATTTTCTCTGTCTTTTCTGTGCCTTCATATTCCACTGAGTACTCTACCAGCCTGTCAGAGGAGGCTGAGTCGAGTCAGCCTGCCAGTGACCCAGCTCCACAGCAGTCTGACAGCCGGTCTTGTACTCAGTCACGTCGGTCGTCGAGCTCACGTTTGCGCCAAACTACCAGTGCACAGACCGGTACCAGCAGCAGTTCCACCAGCAGTATAACTAGAACTACTGATTCAGTTTCAGACATGACTTATGCGCCAGATTAGTTTGTGCCCTGAGGGCATGACACCTCTTAGTGTGGGGACGGGAGTCGTGTTTGCATTAAATTCTTTCATATTTATTTGAAGTTTTACTTTGATTTTTTGAGTCTGCACGTTTTCTTTATTTTGAGTCGACCCACCACTCTTTCCGACCTTGCGTTGTAGATACTTATAAATAAAAAAATTTAAAATTAAAAATTAGAAAATTCCAAAAAATCCTAAAAAATATATGAAAATTTTCTAAAATCCAAAAATATGAGAAATCATAAAATTTGAGAAAGGGAAATTAAAATAACAGAACTGGGGAAAGATCAATGATAGTCCTCTGATAGGAAAAAAAAACCACACTAGAGGTGTCGTAGATTGAGCTTCTATACGGTTTAGTTAGAGCCAGTGCGCATCGGAATCCGCAAGTAGTTATCTCCTGAGCTAAGAATCTAACTAGTTGCCACACCACCGTCACATAGGTCGTCGACAACCCGCCTACGGGCGCCGTCATGGTCACCAAATCTTTTGGTGGAGCGATTGGCTCATAACGGAATCACTACCCTGTTTCTTAACCGTAGGTCCAACTAGTTATCCCTACTTGATATGAGGGGTAAATGTGTTTGATAATTCTCCACTAAGATTTATCTTTGAACTTGATATGAGGGGTAAATGTGTCAAAAAATGAGTGTATTAGCCATATTTCAGGCCTTATTCGCCTCGGATGTTATGGCTGAGTGTTTTGATATTCTTCATGCATTACTTTATTTCATACATTTATAGATATGATCACGGGGTTTGTTCATGTTTTCCATGCAGGAACAGAGATTGTGAGAAAGTGGGAATAGAGTAGGAAGGCATGAGGAGGAGCTGAGAAGGCTAATGAAGCAGAACAGAGAAAATAAGGCTACGGCCTGCCTGGCTGCATATCTGAGCCAAATACGTAGGGAATACACAGCCCGAGGGTCATGGGATCAAAATTCGGCTAAGTCTGGGCAGTGTTGGTTGCTGCCTGCGTATAAGCATTGTATCTAAGTCATATACGCATGGAATACGCAGACCGAGAGAAAGAGAGGAGGAAAAACGCAGAAAAAGAAGGCAATGAGGTTCGACCTGTGTTTTGGCTGCGTATTTGAGCCAAATACGCATGAAATACGCAGACAGTGGGAAATTCTGACGCAGTTTGGCCAGTGGTAGTTTCGTACATTCATGCAGCTTTTGTGGAAGCTTCGCGGCACTATATAAAGGAACGTCCAGAGCTCATTTTTACACATAACACAACCAAGGAGAATTCTAAGCATCCTCGGAGAGCACAGAAGCGCGATTCCAGAATCCAAGACACTCGTTTAATCTTAATCTCTCTTTATTTTAGAAACGTCGTTAGTTAATTATGTCGTACACTAGCTAAACTCTTTACCTAGGTTCTCGGTGAACCTAGAGTTTTGTATCCAGTACTTAGTTTGGTTTTGACTATGGATTTAGATCTCAGGCTCGTACTATCTATTGCTTTATTTATTATTATGTCTTTGATTTTACTGTTCGTGCACGCTTTGATTGATTACCAAGAATTGCTAAGACTCCACTCATTACACGAGAGTGACTGTTAGGGTTAGGAAGAGAAGAAAAAATTTAGCACCTTACCTTGATGGACCTAACAGAGAAAGGGAGATATGACTAGCCTGAGCGTTTGACAAACTCTTAGCGGTTTCAACCAAAGCCGACATGATAAATCGTAAACCCTAACAGCTTTAGAATGAGACTGCCGATAGTCCAGACAATATGCAGAATTGTGACACTAAGTAGGATTTGAGAAGGGAACCAAAGGTGACTTGGCAAAAATAATGTAATTGCTGTGTGTTTTCATAACCATAAGAACGAAAAACATACATTAATTGGAATCTAGTATCTAAAACCCTAGATTACAACACTCAAGATTATTCAGAAAACTCTCAAAAAATATTTATTTTTCGATTATTTACATTCAGTACTTAGTTCGTAATGAAAATCTCAAACCACTTTTCCTTTCTACACGCTGCTTCTAAAATCCGATTACTTGCAAGAACCTGGAAATGTCCTCGTGATAATCTGAGTTGAAAATATTCTCTATATTACTTGATTCGTATACTTGCCAACAGCACGCTTAAATTTCGCATCATGGTGGTCGGAGGCAATTGGCTCACTTGAATTGATAGCTGACCGGCCATTGTGGCTGGAATATGTGTTTCTTCTAACGGTGTTCGAGTGGTGGTTGTGGTAATTGCTGCAGTTATGATGTAGCTGGTATGTATATCTGGCTGTAGTTGTATGTGAACCTGGCGGTTATATTAAAAGTGTTCTTTACTGGCACGGAGATAACTATATTACCCTCACAAATTAGGACACATGAAAACTAACATAAATTTTTAAAACATGATTGACGGTGATTTTTTTTCTAGTTTGAATATGTTAGTAACATTGCAAGTGGGGGTTGGAATCCGTCAATTTAATAACTGAGAATTTCAATAAGACAATTATAATATACTATCAACGTACTAGTGTATACAGGGAAGAGTCTAGGCTGGATCCTTGCGTGTACGTGCACAAATTAGTACTACATACGATACACAAAGAATTTTTAAGGGCATGAGGGGTGTAAGAGAGAGTAAGGGGCGAGGGTAAGTCGCGTATTTTACTCAACAAAGAGACAATAAAGGAATAGGATTGAGAATCATAAAAAGATCCAAACCTCTATGGAGATTGTAAAGTCACAGGTTTCATGGACTTGAAATACTAAGTTATTTCAAGGCCTTGAACCAATTTTCAAAGCCTTGAATTAGGTTTCACAGGCTTGAACTATTTCAAGGCCTTGAACCAGGATTCAATGCCTTGAAACTGTTTGACCTGTATGCATGTTCTAAGGGGGAGTTTTTCTAAATCTTCTGTTTTGTTTCTATCTCTATCATTTCTGTGCTTGATGTGCTATTATTTGATCATTAAAGACAGACTGTTTTGATATTTCTAACATCATTTAATCCATCTGTTTGACTCAATTTTGCATGGAGATTTTATTTCCTAAGTTTGCTGGTTTCCTAATCTGGCTTTTGCAGGAAAGGAAACATTAAGAGAAGATGATTATGTGATCAACCAGACACTCATGACAGCTTCTCAATTTGTTTAAAGACAAGATCACAACACTATATCTGAAGATTATGATCAGCTATCCGTTGGAGAAGGCACTTAAGAGAGTCAAAGTTGTTTCCTACAAAACAAGAAGTTGTTGCTGAAAATATGGGAAGATTTGCAGAGCCTCAAAGCTGCATAAATAGAGCTCATTTTGAAGCAACAATACACAACACTCAACGGGCAAAAAGATAGTCAAATTTCTGGATTGACAAGCATCAAATAAGTTCATTATTCTCACAATCCATCTCACAGAAGATCAGTGCATTCTTCACTGTAGTTTTATACTTCAGTGTTCTTCTGTCTTGTTCTTTATTTGTAGATCATTCTTGTATTACCTCTATCTCCCATTTTCAAGGATTGTTCAAAGTTAACAATAGAGAATTCTTAGTTAATCAATTAGCTTGAGCAGGTACTAGATAGGTTACCGAGAACCACAAGCTGTAACAGAGTAAGGCATATCTCCATGCTTGAGATCTAGGGTTTAGCTTTTGATTAATAAGAATTGTGTTGAAAATCCTGCAGGGAGAAGATCCCTGAGGTAGAGATTTAGGTCCAAGTGGACTGAACTCTATAAATCACTTGTCTCTTGCATTTACAGTTTCTTTTACATACTTGGTTCTTACAGCATTGAAACTAGTCTGTTTTCAAGGGTTTGAAACTCTTTTCAAGGCCTTGAAAAAAAACTTCTATGTTTTACTTTAAACAGTATTTCATTTCAAAGGCTTGAAATTGTTTTCAAGGCCTTGAACAACATTGCACTTCATAGAAACTCTTCTCCTCCACAATTTTTGCAAAAAGTTGGCATACTCTATTCAACCCCCCCCCCTTCTAGAGTATCTGTGTTGCATCTCTATCTGCATACTCCCATTTCAATTGGTATCAGAGCTTGTATCACTGTATAAGATTTAACCATCTGGTGATCATGAGTATTGTAGGTGAAGGTAGTTTCTCACAAGGAAGAGCTGCTACCAGACCTCCTCTATTATGTGGAGATAATTTTGCTCACTGGAAAGCTCCGATGAAAATGTTCATCATTGATCAAGACATAGAGCTATGGACCATTACTCAGAATGGACCTCGCACTTTCTACACAGAGAAAGATGGGATCAGAACTCCCAAATCTGAAGACTCTCTTTCTTCATCTGAATTAGAACAATTCTCTAAGAATTACAAAGCGATTAACATATTGTATTGTGCTTTGAGTACAGATGAATTCAACATGATTTCAGGCTGCAAGACTGCAAAAGAAACCTGGATAAGCTTGTGGTGACATTTGAAGGAACCAGTCAAGTCAAGCAAACGAAGATCAACATCTATCTCAGACAATATGAGCTATTCAAGATGAATGCAGATGAGTCAATCAGAGAAATGTTCAAAAGATTCACAGACATAGTCAATAACCTTGATTCACTTGGAAAACATATTTCCAATGAAGAAAATGTGAGGAAGATTCTGAGAAGTCTACCAAAGGCAAAATGGGAACCAAAGACTACTGCAATTGAGGAAGCTCAAGATCTCTCATCACTTCAACTTGATGACCTACAAGGGAAGCTTCTGACACATGAAATATCCGTGAATGAAGCTCATGGAGAACTACCTGAAGGTGTTAATAATTTAGCACTCAAGGCCAAAGAGAATGTGAAAAATAAAAGCCTTGAAACAGAAGATGATGATGAAGATCCATTTTCTTTGATTTCCAAAGCTTTAACCAGAATCCTCAAGATGAAGAAAACTTTGGAAACAAAGACTTCAACAAAGAAAAACACAGATCATCCAATAGAAATGACTACAAATGTAAGTCTTCTTCACAAATTAAATCAAAATCATGAACTGCTTTGAGTGTGGTGATGCAGGACACTTGATAGGAGATTGTCCACACAAGAAAAGCAAGAACTTTCAGAAGAAAGATCATGACAGGAGAAAGAAATCTATGATAGCTTCATGGAGTGATTCTGATACCTCAAATGACTCTGAATCTGAAGAAGAACATGCCAAACTATGCTTCATGGCCAAGAATGATAAAAGTTCTGAGAAGAATATTGAGGTAAGGTAAACTGTTTGATTTCAAAACAAATAGAAGCTCCCTGAGATTACCTCAGAACAATGCTCTTAAATGAAGAGGACTATTTGAAAGAGATTAGAGTTTTGAAAGAAAAAGTCCATGAGCAAGCAAAAGATAATTTACAACTTTTTTGTCTGAATCAGAATCTTGAAATCTCTCAGAAGAAAACTAAAAGTGATTTCAAGGCCTTGAAAACCAGTTTCAAAGCCTTGAACACACAAGTCAAGGAAGTAGTCACTGAGAACTCTTCACTGAGTAACAACCTTGTTAATCTGAGACATCAAGTTGATGAATTAGATAAACAAATACTACTCTTACTGAGAAACTTCAAGAATCTGAATTAGTCAAATTCAAGCTTGCAAGCTCAGAACACAAGTTGAACTTGATTCTTGGAGAAAGCTCAAAGTCTATTCACAAAACTTGTATTGGATATAATCTAAATTTTCCAAGAAAGAACAATACCATATTTGTGAAAGCTGGAAAAAAAACTTCTCCTAAGTGTAATTTTTGCAATAAAATTGGTCATGTGAAGATGAATTGTCCTTTCAGAAGAAGAGACCCACACATAATGAGGAACACATTTCCATTTCAACTCAAAGGAAGTGTGAGACGAATTTGGGTACCTAAAGGGGTCAGACCTCCCAATATGGTTGATCCTGAGTATGAGTCCAAATTCCACACTTGGTCTAATAGCTGGGTAAAGCAGTGATTGGTGCTTGCAGGTTGTCACCAATGTGAAAGAACAGAAGTGGTTTATGGACAGTGGTTGCTCAAGACACATGAGTGGAAAGAGATCTCTATTCTCATAATTGAAAGAGCAATCTGAAGGTTCAATTTGTAATACCCCGATATTTTAGGGGGTATTTTAGGGAGTTTAACGAATTTTTCGGGCCCTTATTTGAAGTATAAAAGTTGTTTTTCATTATTATTATTATTATTATTATTATTATTATTATTATTATTATTATTATTATTATTATTATTATTATTATTATTATTGTTATTATTATTATTGTTATTTTATCAAAAGTTTTCTTTTATATTTTTTTTTTAAGATGTAAATTTTTATAGTTAGTTGGGTGTAAATTATTGGGTGAAGTGTAGTGGGTCGTGTAACGTTGTAGCGTGACCAAAGCGTGTCTTTTAATAACTTTTACGTGACCAACCACCGCGTAGAAGGGTATACCCGCCACACCATAACACTTCTCCTTCATCTTCCCCAAACCTGCATTTGGTAACCAGTGATGTTCTTCCCCAATTTCCGGCGACCACCATGGCAAGGGCCAATATTTTGACCTCCCCTCTCCTAATCCCCGCCATGATTTCCGCCAATCAAAGTCAAAGATGAAATCTTGCATCAATTTCACTGATTGAACATCCAATTTTTTTTGCTCCGATTGGGTTTACAGTACACCCAATCTCAATCCCTCTCTCACCCTCTTTCTCTCTCTCTCGCCCCTGTCTCTTCCTCTCTCGCGATCCCTCTCCCTCACCTCTGTCTCTCTCCCTCGCCATCTCCCTCTTCTCTCTGTTGGCGCCGAGCGAAGACCCAGGCCGAAGCCCAGAACCGCCCGACGCCGTCGCCCCTCTGCGTCGCCGAACCGCCCGCCGCCGCCCGCTGCGCCGTCGCCCCTCTGCGTCGCCAAGACCCCCGACGCCGGTTCCCTCTGTTTCGCCGCCATCACCACCACCGTCCGCTCGCCTCTCTGTCCCGGCGAACCCCAAGCAGCGGCAGGAACAAATCACCGCCGCCGCCACTTTTCCCCTCCGTGCTTTTCAATCGGTAAACACCAGTCAAATGTTGTGCTACTATCAATTGAATTCTTGGTTGTTCATGTGAGTTGTGGAGTGATTGTGGAGGAACAAATGTTGCAGATGGGTTTTGTTGGAGAATAAACTGGGTGTGTTTGCTTGTGAATCAGGGGGGGTGTGAAAGTGTCTTTTTACAAAAAATGGGGGTAGGCTTGTGTATGAAGTGAAACTGTTTAGGGGGCTGATTGTATATCAACTTATTGTAATTTAAGTTATTCTTTATCATAATATAAATTAGTATTTCTTATTTGTATATATATTTTATCAATTGTAAGTTAATTATCCTTTTCAAAAAAATAAATATGCAACTTTATAATCAAATTAAAATAGTATTTTATAAGTTTATATTATTTATACTATATTTTCTTAAACAACTAAATAATCATGTTTTCGATTTTATCGCAAAATAAATTATTTTCACTTATAACATGGTTTTCGCTAATATAACTTTATAATAAAAATAGTTAAGCTTTAGCTTTAGTTTAAGCTCCCATTTTTCATTTATCTAAACTTTAAAATTTATATAGCCATCTTTGTGTATATAATTTCACCTTAGTAATTTAAATAAATATTCTAGAACATCTAATCAAGTCTTCTTTACCTCAAATATTACTTTTATAATTATAAGTCACTATTTTTCTTATTTAAACGTAAATTTTATAGCTAGTGTAATATATTTTGTTTGGGGAATTAATTGGGGATTTCACTTGCATTTCATATAGGACAATTTAATTGCAATTTGTTGTGTGATGTATATGTGTTAATATAGGATTATGTGATTATTGTAGATACCGAGTTCGTAGGAGGCGAGTTCATCGAGGACCCCTACTACTAGTTCAGTGCTAGCTTGTGTGTGTGAAGTTCTCACCTCATTCCAGGTAAGTTTATGCGCACAATACTTTAACTATCAAAATGTTTCTTGGCGTGTGTATTTGTGTTTCAAACAACGGTTTAAAGTCTTGAAATTTGAGAATCTCTATTGCAAATATTCTTTTGAAAGATATGTGGTTACTTCTGAATTTCGAACCGATGTTTCTAAAATGATCTTGTGGAATATAAATGAACGATAAATGATATGGGGCGATGTACAGAGGATGTGTGTGAAGGCTATGGCCGGAGGCGCACGTGAGACGACCTCCTAGGGTTTCATACCCTACCCTATACGGGTTTATAAAATTGTGAAAGCTATAGAGTACTACCTATGCATGTGTGGGTCACAACTGTATAGGGGTGTCGACACTTAAGGTCCTTTAGCTATGTGATGGGCGGGGTAGTGTCGGGCTACCTACAAACGCCCTGGGTGAATTGGGATGGACTGTGATATCCCAAGAGGTACCTGTGTGATGATATTATTGCATCGTGACCTCTCTGTGGGCAATCGTTACCCGCTGGGCTCTAATACGCCTCAGCTCAACTAATAAGTTAAATGTGGAATCTCTTCAGTTACATTCTTTTCATTATTTCAGCCAAAAACTCTGTTTTACATATTGTGGTATATTCTTACTCAGTTTTCACTGACAAATGTTTTTCTGCGTCGGCTTTTGCCATTTGAAAACCCGCAGGTTATGAATAAAGGTGGGGGAACGCGCACACGCATTTGAAGGCGAATAAGAAGCTAGGAGTCACCTAGTTAAATTGTTAACTTTTAGTTGAACTTTGAGAATTCAAACTTTGTCATCGCTGTTTCCTTTAAAACTTTGTAAGGGGGGTTTCTCCTTTACTTTTATGTTAATAAAGCACTCTTGGATATCGTTAAGTTGTACTAGCAAGGAACCGTAGGTTCCGGGTTGTTTCAGTTGGTATCAGAGCCGACGGTTCCAACGCTAGTACGACTTTTCGATTTCCACTAAATAAAGATTCAAAATAACTGGAAGCTTTTCAAAAATTTAAAATGGATATAGGATAACTAAAACCGGAAATAAAATTTGAACAAGCCGGGGTTGTGGGATAGTACAATAGGGTTCCTTGTTATTTGTGATTCCTTTGCTACTTGGATGTGAAATTCGTTATGTGCTACATGTATACCTCAATGTGTGTCATTACTGGATAATTGTTCTACGCATGTGATTTCTTGATTACTTAGATTATTTGAAATTAGTTCCGTTGAGATTATGAGTGTATACGCGGTCTAGTACACTTCCGAGACTCCTTTTCTCTTCTTTCTGAACATGGACTTGGACGAGGACCAAGGATATGGGCAAGACCAAGTTGAAAACCAAGATGAGGACGCATAGGAGGAGCTTATAGATTGGGATGCCGATATGGATGAGATCGATGAGATTGACGAGAAGGAACATGAAGGAAACCATGAGGCGGAAGAGATTAGATCGACGCTGCTGATAGCGAGCTCATGCTCCCCACTGATGACGAAGAGTAGTTCCACACCCATCCCACCCTTACGATTATCATCTACTGCATCTCTTTTATCACGAGAGCGAACGTTTAGCTTACTTTAGGAGTTACTATTTACTTTATAGAATTGAGTAGCTCCTTACCATTTAAATGTTTATGTGGATTATTTGATGGATGGATAAATGTATGCGTAATTATTGAAACTTATAGGCTGCATGTATGTGAACTAGAAGTAGAATTCTTTTCGACCTATATTAAGTAAGATTATATATTTAAACAAAGGTACAATGCAATATTATACCAGGAGACGTGCAAGAGAAGTAGGAACAATGAACCAGGGAGGTCAGCAAACCCATGGCGGCCAAGTTCCACCCGTCGACCCCATTGAATTTCAGGAGATGCGCCAGGCAACTTTAACCCTCACCCAAATTCTACAGAATACCCACAATGGAGGGGGAAATGTTATGAGTAGGGTAGCTGAACTCCGCCCTGACTTCTTTTATGGGACGGATGACCCCACCACCTTGGAAAACTGGATTAGGGACTTTGGAAAAGTCCTAGTATCTGCGCGCTGCCCTGAAGATCAGCGTGTCGAAGTAGCCCTCTACTACTTCAAGAAGGAGGCTGACAACTGGTGGTCAGCCAAGGGAGAAGAACTTCTCGCTCAGCAGGGATTTGGCTGGGAACAGCTGAAAGCAGCGCTACGAGAACGTTTCTATCCTGAACATGTCAAGGATAGGAAGTTCAAGGAATTCATGAACTTGAAACAGGGAAGTGACAACCCTTATGATTATCATCAGAAATACATGGAGTTGATGAGGTTTGGAAGGGAACTGGTGCCGACTGAGGCAAAGAAGATCAAGAGGTTTATAGGAGGTTTAAACTTCCAACTCCGAATGGCTTTGATTGCAACTCGATTTGACACACTTATGGACGCTTATGGGGCAGCTCAGGACGCCCAGAATTTGATTGATGAGAATAATGAAGAAATTAAGAAGAGGAAGTCTGAGGCACTGGCAGGGACAGGTTTCCAGAATCGTGGTTCGGGAAATAATAGCGGAGATAAAAGGTTTCGTCCCAACCCAGCCCCCACCAATCAATTTGGAAACCAAGGCCAGGTACGAATCTACAACTGCAAGCAATGCGGCATGAACCATCCAGGAGTGGACTGTCGGGGGAACAAAGTTAACTGCCTCAATTGTGGTAAGCTAGGCCATCGAAGGTTTGAATGTCGTTCAAGGCCCTCAGGGAACAACAGCGGTGGAAGCTTCAACAACAACAACTTCAATAACTTCGGGAATAACAATGGTGGAGGATATGGAGGAAACAATGTGAACCGCCAAGGGGGAAATGGAGGATACAATCGTGGAGGAAACAACTACGGAGGGAATAACAACGGTTATAATCAGGGAGGCAATAACAACCGTGGAAATCAGTATGGGGGAAACAACAACAATGCCGGCAACAGAAACAACAATGGAGGAGGCTATAACCGAGGTAACAACTGGCATGGAGGAAATGGTTACAACAACCGACCCCAAGGAAACAACAATGCTACTTCAGCAACCACAGTTGCAGGCGCACCTGCACCCGCAGCCACAGCACGCAGCGCAGCTGGAACTATCAATGTGATGAATCAGACTCAGGCAGCACAGGCCAACGTGGTGACTGGTACATTCCTAATCCATTCCACCCCTGCTTTTGTGTTATTTGATTCTGGAGCCACATTCTCTTTCATATCATCTACTTTTGCTAAGAAATTAGACTTACCAAATCCTACCCCAATATCTATCTCAATCTCTACCCCTACTGGAGAAGTCACACCCTGCAATACCATGTACCCTGGAGTCAACCTAGAAATCTTAGGAGCCAAGCTACCTTCTGACCTGATTCCTTTTGATCTCGGCAACCTAGACGTCATCTTAGGTATGGATTGGCTTAGCAAATACAAAGCAACAATAGAGTGTGCCACCCAAAAGGTTAGGTTTCGTGGACCAAAAGGCGAGCGCCTATCCTATAGGGGTATAACTAGAGAACCCAAAATCCAAATCGTGTCAGCCCTAACCATCCTCTCCGATGTGAAGAAAGGGCATAGGGCATACCTCTGTACGATCCATGATCAAGAGAAAGAAGGGGAGAAATTAGAGGATATTCCAGTTGTGAATGAATTTCCCGATGTCTTTCCGGAAGAGCTTCCAGGAATGCCACCTAAGAGAGCCGTGGACTTTGCGATAGACTTAGTACCAGGTACTGGACCAATCTCGAAGGCACCATATAGGATGGCACCAGCCGAGTTAAAGGAGCTTCAAGAGCAACTGAAGGAGTTAATGGACAAGGGTTTCATTAGACCTAGTGTTTCACCATGGGGAGCACCTGTTTTGTTCGTGAAGAAGAAGGATGGTAGCCTAAGACTTTGCATTGACTACCGTGAATTGAATGGAGTAACCGTTAAGAATAAGTACCCAATTCCCAGGATCGACGACTTATTCGACCAGCTACAAGGAGCCGATACCTTTTCGAAGATCGATTTAAGGTCTGGATATCATCAGCTTAGGATAGCTGAAAAGGATATTCCTAAAACGGCATTTCGAACTCGCTATGGCCACTACGAGTTTACGGTAATGCCGTTCGGTCTCACTAATGCTCCAGCAGCATTCATGGAGTTGATGAACCGCGTTCTCCAGAAGTACCTAGATAAGTTTGTTGTCGTTTTCATCGATGACATCCTAATCTACTCGAAAGGGAAGGAAGAACATGCACAGCATTTGAGAGAAGTATTGGAAACCCTAAGGGAAGAGAAGTTGTATGGGAAGTTGTCAAAGTGCGAGTTTTGGTTGGATAGAGTTCCTTTCCTAGGGCATATTATATCCAAAGAAGGTGTGTCTGTAGACCCTGGAAAGATATCGGCGGTAAAGGACTGGCCCACACCAAAGAGCGTAACGGAGATAAGAAGCTTCCTAGGATTGGCGGGTTACTATCGACGATTCGTGAAGGATTTCTCCAAGATCGCGAAACCCATGACAACGTTAATGAAGAAGACAAGCAAGTACGTATGGGACAAGAATTGTGAGGAAGCATTCCAAACCCTAAAAGATAGGTTAACGTCGGCACCTGTGTTAACGTTACCTACTGAAGGAGGAGAATTTGAAGTCTACAGTGATGCGTCTAAGCACGGGTTAGGATGTGTTTTGATGCAAGATGGCAAAGTGATTGCGTATGCTTCAAGGCAATTAAAGTCCTACGAGGAGAATTACCCCACTCACGATTTGGAGTTGGCGGCCATAGTGTTTGCATTAAAGATATGGAGGCATTATCTTTACGGTACGACGTGCAAGATCTTTACCGAGCACAAGAGACCAGGTGGGATGTTGCAACCATTGGAGATACCGGTATGGAAATGGGATTCCATCTCAATGGATTTTGTTACGGCCTTACCTGTTTCAACTAATGGGCTGAACCAGATTTGGGTGGTAGTCGATAGATTGACCAAGACGGCAAGATTCATTCCCATGAAGGACACGTGGGACATGGAAAAGAGGGCGGATGCATACATCAAGAATGTAGTAAGACTACACGGAGTACCTAGCTCGATTATTTCAGATAGGGATCCAAACTTCTTATCACACTTCTGGAAGGAGCTACAAAAAGCCATGGGCACTGAGCTTAGGTTCAGCACAGCATTTCACCCAGCTACGGATGGCCAGACTGAGAGAACGATTCAAACACCGGAGGACATGCTAAGGGCTTGCATTCTGGACTTTGGAGGTTCATGGGTGGATAAGTTACCACTTATCGAATTCTCTTATAACAACAGCTACCATGCTAGCATAGGGATGGCACCCTACGAAGCACTGTATGGGAGGAAGTGCAGGACACCACTGTGTTGGAGCGACATCAGCGAGACGATCATTCTTGGACCACAAATGATCGAGGACTCGACAAACCAGATTCGAATGATTCAGCAAAGGATGAAGGCGGCCCAGGATCGACAAAAGTCTTACGCGGATTTGAAGAGAAGGCCATTGGAATTCAAAGTTGGTGACAAAGTGTTCTTAAGGGTTTCACCTACAAAGGGGGTTATGCGTTTCAATCAGAAAGGAAAATTAAGCCCCAAGTTCATTGGACCCTACGAAGTACTTGATCGTATAGGAGAGGTAGCCTATCGCCTGAATCTTCCTAACAGCCTAGGTAGAGTCCATAACGTCTTTCATGTGTCCCAACTCAAAGCTTATGTACCCGACCCGAGCCATATCATTGATCCCGAGCCTGTTGAACTCAATCCCTCTCTTACCTTTGAACAACAACCAATCAAAATCCTTGATACAAAGACCAGGAACACCCGTACCAAGTCCACCACGCTGGTCAAGGTTCTTTGGTCAAACCACCAAACGGAAGAGGAAACTTGGGAAGCCGAGGCAGACATGAGGAAACGTTACCCACACCTCTTCGACCAGGTATGAGCCGAGTGACGGGGACGTCACTCCTTTTTAAGGGAGATGTGATTTAACAACCGTATATTTAATTACCTGTCTTGTCTTGTTATTATGTGCACATTAGAACTGCATACCACATACTTGCATTGGGAGATTCGATTTACTTTAAGCTTCGGGGACGAAGCTTTGTTTTAAGGGAGATGTGATGTAATACCCCGATATTTTAGGGGGTATTTTAGGGAGTTTAACGAATTTTTCGGGCCCTTATTTGAAGTATAAAAGTTGTTTTTCATTATTATTATCATTATTATTATTATTATTATTATTATTATTATTATTATTATTATTATTATTGTTATTATTATTATTGTTATTTTATCAAAAGTTTTCTTTTATATTTTTTTTTTTAAGATGTAAATTTTTATAGTTAGTTGGGTGTAAATTATTGGGTGAAGTGTAGTGGGTCGTGTAACGTTGTAGCGTGACCAAAGCGTGTCTTTTAATAACTTTTACGTGACCAACCACCGCGTAGAAGGGTATACCCGCCACACCATAACACTTCTCCTTCATCTTCCCCAAACCTGCATTTGGTAACCAGTGATGTTCTTCCCCAATTTCCGGCGACCACCATGGCAAGGGCCAATATTTTGACCTCCCCTCTCCTAATCCCCGCCATGATTTCCGCCAATCAAAGTCAAAGATGAAATCTTGCATCAATTTCACTGATTGAACATCCAATTTTTTTTGCTCCGATTGGGTTTACAGTACACCCAATCTCAATCCCTCTCTCACCCTCTTTCTCTCTCTCTCGCCCCTGTCTCTTCCTCTCTCGCTATCCCTCTCCCTCACCTCTGTCTCTCTCCCTCGCCATCTCCCTCTTCTCTCTGTTGGCGCCGAGCGAAGACCCAGGCCGAAGCCCAGAACCGCCCGACGCCGTCGCCCCTCTGCGTCGCCGAACCGCCCGCCGCCGCCCGCTGCGCCGTCGCCCCTCTGCGTCGCCAAGACCCCCGACGCCGGTTCCCTCTGTTTCGCCGCCATCACCACCACCGTCCGCTCGCCTCTCTGTCCCGGCGAACCCCAAGCAGCGGCAGGAACAAATCACCGCCGCCGCCACTTTTCCCCTCCGTGCTTTTCAATCGGTAAACACCAGTCAAATGTTGTGCTACTATCAATTGAATTCTTGGTTGTTCATGTGAGTTGTGGAGTGATTGTGGAGGAACAAATGTTGCAGATGGGTTTTGTTGGAGAATAAACTGGGTGTGTTTGCTTGTGAATCAGGGGGGGTGTGAAAGTGTCTTTTTACAAAAAATGGGGGTAGGCTTGTGTATGAAGTGAAACTGTTTAGGGGGCTGATTGTATATCAACTTATTGTAATTTAAGTTATTCTTTATCATAATATAAATTAGTATTTCTTATTTGTATATATATTTTATCAATTGTAAGTTAATTATCCTTTTCAAAAAAATAAATATGCAACTTTATAATCAAATTAAAATAGTATTTTATAAGTTTATATTATTTATACTATATTTTCTTAAACAACTAAATAATCATGTTTTCGATTTTATCGCAAAATAAATTATTTTCACTTATAACATGGTTTTCGCTAATATAACTTTATAATAAAAATAGTTAAGCTTTAGCTTTAGTTTAAGCTCCCATTTTTCATTTATCTAAACTTTAAAATTTGTATAGCCATCTTTGTGTATATAATTTCACCTTAGTAATTTAAATAAATATTCTAGAACATCTAATCAAGTCTTCTTTACCTCAAATATTACTTTTATAATTATAAGTCACTATTTTTCTTATTTAAACGTAAATTTTATAGCTAGTGTAATATATTTTGTTTGGGGAATTAATTGGGGATTTCACTTGCATTTCATATAGGACAATTTAATTGCAATTTGTTGTGTGATGTATATGTGTTAATATAGGATTATGTGATTATTGTAGATACCGAGTTCGTAGGAGGCGAGTTCATCGAGGACCCCTACTACTAGTTCAGTGCTAGCTTGTGTGTGTGAAGTTCTCACCTCATTCCAGGTAAGTTTATGCGCACAATACTTTAACTATCAAAATGTTTCTTGGCGTGTGTATTTGTGTTTCAAACAACGGTTTAAAGTCTTGAAATTTGAGAATCTCTATTGCAAATATTCTTTTGAAAGATATGTGGTTACTTCTGAATTTCGAACCGATGTTTCTAAAATGATCTTGTGGAATATAAATGAACGATAAATGATATGGGGCGATGTACAGAGGATGTGTGTGAAGGCTATGGCCGGAGGCGCACGTGAGACGACCTCCTAGGGTTTCATACCCTACCCTATACGGGTTTATAAAATTGTGAAAGCTATAGAGTACTACCTATGCATGTGTGGGTCACAACTGTATAGGGGTGTCGACACTTAAGGTCCTTTAGCTATGTGATGGGCGGGGTAGTGTCGGGCTACCTACAAACGCCCTGGGTGAATTGGGATGGACTGTGATATCCCAAGAGGTACCTGTGTGATGATATTATTGCATCGTGACCTCTCTGTGGGCAATCGTTACCCGCTGGGCTCTAATACGCCTCAGCTCAACTAATAAGTTAAATGTGGAATCTCTTCAGTTACATTCTTTTCATTATTTCAGCCAAAAACTCTGTTTTACATATTGTGGTATATTCTTACTCAGTTTTCACTGACAAATGTTTTTCTGCGTCGGCTTTTGCCATTTGAAAACCCGCAGGTTATGAATAAAGGTGGGGGAACGCGCACACGCATTTGAAGGCGAATAAGAAGCTAGGAGTCACCTAGTTAAATTGTTAACTTTTAGTTGAACTTTGAGAATTCAAACTTTGTCATCGCTGTTTCCTTTAAAACTTTGTAAGGGGGGTTTCTCCTTTACTTTTATGTTAATAAAGCACTCTTGGATATCGTTAAGTTGTACTAGCAAGGAACCGTAGGTTCCGGGTTGTTTCACAATTACTCTTGGTGAAAAAGGCAAATGCAACATTCTTGGTATTGGTAAAGTTGGTACATATTCTGAAAACTCTATTTCTGATGTATATCTAGTTGATGGCTTGAAATTTAACTTGCTTAGTGTATCTCAGTTTTGTGATCATGTCAATAAGGTTATCTTTGGTAAAGAGAAGTGTGTGGTGCAAAATGAGAGATCAAGCAATTGCATTCTCACAGCTTCTAGATCATACAATGTTTATACTTTTCAGACTAACAAAGTTGCAGGTAAAAGCTTAAAGTGTCTCAAGGCCTTGAAAGAGGATTCAAAGCTTTGGTACAGAAAACTTGGTCACATTAGCTTGCATACCTTGAACAAGTTGATCTCCAAAGATCTGTTAAGAGGATTACCATCTATCAAGTCCAAAGATGATGAAGTATGCAAAGCTTATGCTCAGGGTAAGCATACCAGAAGCTCATTAAAGAAAAGAAATTTTTAAGTACTACTAGACCTATTGAACTACTTCACATGGATCTCTGTGGTTGTTCCTATGAGGACTCCAACTCCAAAAGGTAAGAGGTATATGCTAGTTATTGTTGATGATTATTCTAGATATACTTGTGTTATGTTTCTCAAAGAAAAATCTGAAGCACTCTCTGAATTTTCAAAGCCTTGCAGAGAACTTCAAACCTTGAAAAACCTACCTATTGTTTCTATTAGAAGTGATCATGGTAGAGAGTTTGATCAATTAGAGTTTGATTTGTTTTGTGTTAAGCATGGTATCTCTCACAATTTCTCTGCTCCTATAACTCCTCAACAGAATGGATTTGTTGAAAGAAAGAACATAACTCTTGAAGACATGTCAAGAACAATGCTCTTAGAGAACAAGCTGCCAAAACATTATTGAGCAGAAGTTGTGAATACAGCAAATTATATTTTGAACAAGTTCTTGATGAGACCTATCCTGAAGAATACCCCCCTATGAATTATTCAAAGGGAGAAAGCAAACATTTCATATTTTAAGTCCTTTGGATGCACTTGTTTTGTCCACAACAATGGAAAGGACAACTTGGGTAAGTTTGATGCAAGAAGTGATGAAGGTATATTTATTGGATACTCTCTGACTAGCAAAGCTGATAGAGTTTATAATAAAAGAACAAAGTTGGTTGAAGAAAGTATTTATGTTATCTTTGATGAAAGCTATGATGGTTCTTTGAGTGAAAGTTTTGCAGACTTGAATTTGAACAAGCATGAGTCAGAAGAAGAAGCTGAAACTCACTTGGTTTCAAGAAAGATTCAGAAGGAAGTAGAAGCCACTTTCAAGACCTTGAAAATAGGTCTCAAGGCCTTGAAAATAAAGATCAAATCCTTGATAAGGTTGAATAGAAAGACATGAATGATCATGTCACTACTTCAAGACCAGAGAAGCAATATGGAGAACCTGAACCCTGGTCTCCATGAAAGAGATTCAAATATCTTTCATCTCATCTAGTTGACAACATCATTTCTAATCCAGCCACTGGTACACAAACAAGATCACAGCTGAAGAATCTTTGAGCTTTTAATGCTTTTATCTCTTTTGTAGAACCAAAGACTGTGAAGGAAGCATTACAAGAAGCAGACTGGATTATAGCTACGCAAAGTGAAATCAATGAGTTTGAAAGTAACAAGGTGTGGAACATAGTTCCTCCACCAAAAAATCAGTCTGTCATTGGTACCAGATGGTTGTTCAGAAACACGTTGGATGAAAATGGCAAAGTGATCAGAAACAAAGCAAGGTTAGTTTCTCAAGGTTACAACCAAGAAGAAGGTATTGATTATGAGGAAACTTTTGCTCCAGTTGCTAGTCTTATGAGCAGGGAATTTTAAATGAGCACGATGGGAGAGTTGAACTTCTTCCTTGGACTTCAAATACATCAATTTAAGGAGGGCATCTTTCTGGATCAAAGCAAGTACACTAGGGACTTGTTAAACAAGTACAACATGTATCAATCCAAAGAAATCAAGAATCCTATGAGTTTTACACTGTCCTTAGATAAGGATAAATTTGGTAAGAGTGTCAATTTGAAAGAATATAGAGGTATGATTGGATCATTACTTTATCTTACTGCTAGTAGACCAGATATCATGTTCAGTGTGTGTATGTGTGCAAGATTTCAAGCTGATCCAAAGGAATCACACTTAACTATTGTGGAGAGAATATTCTGATATCCCAATGGTACCAAAGACTTAGGACTTTGGTATCCAAGACACTCTAACTTCTCTTTGCATGGATTTTCAGATGCTAACTTTGCAGGTTACAAAGTTGATAGGAAAAGAACTTCTGGAACTTGCCAATTCATTGGATCCACCCTGATCAGTTGGCATTCCAAGAAACAAAACTCAGTTGCTTTATCAACAGCTGAAGCTGAATATATATCTGTTGGAGCATGTTGTTCACAAGTATTGTGGATTTCTCAACAGTTGAGGGATCTTTGATTTGATTTCAAAAGTATACCAATCTAATGCGACAATACCAATGTAATATCAATTACAAAAAATCCAGTTCAGCATTCAAGAACCAAGCATATTGATGTTAGACACCATTTCATCAGAGATCATGTTGAGAAAGGTGATATTTTTCTAGAATTTATTTCTACTAACATGCAACTTGCAGATATCTTCACTAAACCATTGCCAGATGAAAGATTTTCAGCTCTAAGACTGGAATTAGGCATGCTAAATAAAGATGCATTGGTTTAGGGGGAGTACAAGGTAAGGAAGGTAAGTTATTATGTGTTTCAAAGATTTGAACTGATTTTCAAAACCTTGAAAATCCTTTCAAAGCTTTGATTTTATTTGTTTCTGCATAGCAGCGTTTCAAGACCTTGAAACTATTTTCAAAGCCTTGAAAATAAGTCTGATAACTGGTTAGTTAATAATTCTTGGATCATTCAGTATTGGGTGCTATCTTTGTAGATATTTGCTCAATATTGCCCATACCTTTTTCAAAATTATTTTTCAGCCAAATATAGTATTAAATTATTTATTTCCAACGGCTTCAAAGATTTGAATGTTCTTAGATCATTAAAGATCTTTTGAGATCAAAGAGATTGCAGTTTCCTTTTCAAACTCAAACTCTTTCAATATGTATCTTCTTATTTTCTACTTCACTCCGTATCAAATTTACCTCTCTCTATTCTTCTCCCAAAACATAATGAGCACTAGAAGAGCCTCTGATATAATCAAGATGGTCGGAGGTTCAACACCTAGTTCTGAGGAGAAGAGAAAGACAGTTGAAGATGAAGTTCAGATAATCAGTGGGGACTCCAGCTCTAGGACTCCCAGTGAAGAAGCTTTTGAAGAACTTCTTCCACCAAATAAGAAGACTAAGAAGGATGTGACACCTTCTTCAGACAAGAAGAAGAAGAAGAAGAAGAAGAAAGAGAAGGCTGCTGCAGAAAAGCAACCAGAAACAGAGATCTCAAGCCCCAAGAAGTTGAAGAAAAAAAAGAAAGCCTCTCAACCTGAAAAGGGAAAACAGAAGGTGACAGAGGAAGAACCAGAAGACAATGTGGAGAGAGGCTTACATATATACTCAAAGAACACTGCTCCTGATGAATCTTTGTTCATCTCAAACACTTCCAAAGGTCAGTGGCTGGATGATTTTGCCTCTAGGAAAATTGCTTTTTGTAGCTTGATCAGTATGCTTATGTTGACTGGAATGAATCTGAATTTCATTACCATGTTAAAGAAAAGATCTCTGTGGTTCATGCTAAACCCTCCTGAGGTAGTCTACCCATGACTTACCAGACTTTTCTATCTCAACATGAAGCAACTTAAGAACTCCCCACAATTAGTTATCAAGACTAGAGTTGCTGGTGTTACTATGGAATTAGATCACGCTGAGTTTGCATCTGTCCTAGGTTTTCCTAAGAGATATGATACACAGAACCATCCTCCCAAAACTGAAGCTTTGAAGTTCGCCAGAGAAGAATCTTTCTTCCAAATGTTCCTGCCTCATCCAAACAGTTAACACACTCTATGTTAAATGTTGAAGCCAAAGTCTTATTCACTATCTTGATGAGATGTATCTTTCCAAGGGAACATTCCAAGGAGTTGGTCACTGAGAGAGTGCTATACATTATTTATTTGATTATGCATGGCTATGACATTGATCTTCAGAAGCATGTAATGGAACACATGCTGTTTAGCCAAACAGATAAGAGAAAGCATCCTTTTCCTTATGCAAACTTGCTCACTCTGTTCTTCCAACACCTTGAAATTCCAACTGCTGGTGAAGAGTCTAGCACTTCTGGGATTGGTGTGCTAAATTAGAAAGCTGTTGAGAAGATTGGAGTGGTAAAAACCAAGGAAAAAATTTGGAAGTTGTATTCAGATTTGACTGAAGAAGAGCTGAATGCAAATAAATTTCTTAAGCCCAAGGCCTTGACCCCTACTTCAATCCAGACCTCTCAGCCTTCTGATTTGTCTTCAATCCTTCAGATACTTGATGGTCTAGAGATGGAAAATAGTGAAATCAAAGAAAATCAGCATGGGTTTGAGACTGATCTCAAACAGGTTAAATACATGGTGGAAACCATCTTTAGAAGCATGAATGTGTTTGATGTTCCTGAGTATAAAGAAAGTGACAAGAAAGATGGCTCTGAAAAGAACTTACCTAGTGAACACTCCAACCAGGAAGAGGCTGCTCAAGTCAAGGATAAAGGAAAGCAGGTGGTAGTTGAACAAGCTGCTCAAGAGGGAGATGAAGTAGACAGTCCTGATTCAGATGACTTGCTGATAAACCTGAAGAAGAAGAAGAAATCTCCAAAGACTGCTACTAAAGACAAGACTGAAGTAGAGAATGCTGGTGTGAATGAAGAGGAACAAGAAGAACATGACAATGATGAAGAGAGTGAGGAAGAAGAGGGAGATCAGGATGGAGATGAAGACCCAACCTCATAATCTTGCCTATTCTTTCTTTCCCATCAAGACAGTATGAGCTTTATGTGATAATTACTATCGGATCAGGTGAGTTACATGCTTAGTCTTGCGTGCCTAGCTTCCTTCGGGTCATAACGCGATTTTATACTTGTCTCAAAATTGTATTATTATGTGTTTATACTTGTCAAATTTGGAATTGTTGGCTACTGTTCTTTCAAAACTCTCATGCGGTAATTATTAATCTGTTAATAACGTAGAGTGAAAGATTCACATGTACCGGAACAAGCTATGTTACTTATATTAGGTTTGGATCCCTTGGGCTCAGGTTACTAAAATGCAGGACTCCGCATGCCCCTCAGGTTTCGATCCCTTGGGTTTCAGTCCCTAAAATGCGGGACTGCGTGTGCCCCTCAGGTTTCGATCCCTTGGGCTCAGGTCCCTAAAATGCGGGACTCCGGTGCCCCTCAGGTTTCGATCCCTTGAGTTTTAGTCCCTAATATGCGGGACTCCGTGTGCTTCTCAGTTTTCGATCCCTTGGGTTTTAGTCCCTAAATGCGGGACTCCGTGTGCCCCTCAAGTTTCGATCCCTTGGGTTGTAGTCCCTAAAATGCGGGACTCTTTGTGCCCCTCAGGTTTTGATCCCTTGGGTTTTGGTCCATACCACTCATTTGATTGACGCTCTTAGGGGGGCGTTGCAACCAAAGTTTTAAAAACCGGACCGGCCATCGAAGCGGTGAGGCACCGGTTCATGGTCGGACCGGTCGGACCGGTGGTCGGACCGGTTCAATTGCACGTTTATTTAATTATATATATTTATTATTTTATATACAGAAATAGTAAAACTTATGGAAAATAGCCAAAAATATACATGATTTTTTTTTTATTTGAAGCTTATTTAGAACGTAGACTTATATTTGCGAACGATAAATATTTTTGAACATTTTGATACTAAAAAGTTATATTTTGTAAATTGATTTTTATTATGGGATGGGATAAATAAACATCTATCATTGTCAAATATAGATATAAATACTTAACTTCAAATATGTGATAGGGTATGCAAAACATAACACTCCTATTATATTTACAATATATTTATTAAATAAAAATAAGAGAACTTATAAAAAAAGCTGATAATGTTTAGAAAGGAAACTTGCTGAAATGATATTAAGTATATTGATACCTCCTTGCAAGACATGTAAGCGTCTCTGGCATGGTGGTGAGTCTCCTGCATTGCAATCAAGAGGTAGGGGCTGATTGGTATTTGACCCATACTCAGGGGTGGTTTTTGTTTTTTACCCTTTTTTTTAAATATCAATAGTTATCTGTACGGAAATGACACGTGTTATATATTTCTGTCACTTTACCCTCTCACAGCAAGTTCACAGTTGATTTTACCAAACAAAAATTACTATATCAATATCTCGCAATAGCTTTTACGCAATATTTGCCAAACAACATTTTATCTAGAATTCAAAACAGCTTTCCTACAGTGTTTTTCACACCGCAGCTTCTAGCACCGCCATAACATTTCCAAACTAGCCCTTAAAACCTTAACTCCCGAGTATGCCATGATTGTATGCGAGAGGGCCCTATCTCACTGCCCCTATACATGATGTTAATATATAACTGTTCTTATACAATGCATATGGAGTAGTGACATTCATACATGCAGATGCCACACGGATAAGTATTAGTACAACTAGATTAAGGCATCTCCAACTGGAAATATGCAATCAACAATTAAGTCATAAATTGAAGACATTATGCTTGAGCAGAACTTTTTCAAAAACACGGCTACTATTGTTATATATGGGTAAACACATATACAGGTGTATTTGTTTAAGAAGTAAACAAGGAACATTCAACGAAGGATATAAAACAAAGAAGATCGAGCATCCGTCCACTTGCATGCAAGTACCTCAAAGTACAAAGAATATATGCACATTAGACCAAGAAAGATGCATGTGAGTTTGTGAGCAAAGACACATGAGAAAATGAGAGGTAGAATCTCAAGTGCTCTAGAATCAACATGTCATCATAAACTCGCACTATTGCTTCTTGAACAAATGCCTTTGATTCTTCTCTTCGTGGATGATATTTTCCTCACTAATTGATGGGTTACGTGCAAAAAACTTCTTGAAGTTTGACATTTTAGGTACTTAGACTTCTACGTTTCAGACGCTTGACTACATGTACTTCCTGGATTTGAGACAATCAATAACTTACTTCATATGTCGTGATTAAATTTCACTAAATAAAGGCACATAGGTAGATGTACTATATAAATTCAGTAAATTTTCGATTCGGACATTTCTGAAAGTTGGATTATGAGCAAGCTAGTGCTTATCCGTGAAAATTTAGTCACACCATACGGAAAAATGTTTCTTTTTCTCAGGAAAATGATCTTAATTGTCCCATATTCGTGAAATAATATGTTACTAATTTTCATGAGTGATGAATTCGATATCAGTGAAAATGTAGAACTAACGGAAATATTGAGTTTGTAATAAAATAAAATGGTCGACTTTATTGGTGAGATATGAGAAGACAAGTTGCATGTGGGAGATGGTGAGAGGCACATGCAACAGTACGTGATCAATGTGCATTTCTTTCTGGACCTGTTTAATTCCATAATTTAATTAAATATTAAATGTTTTTATTCCATACTATTGTGTACAGTGCTAGCTAGTGGTACTAAGTGCATGTTTGGTTAGAGATTAAAATCTCATTTGAGATTAAAATCTGCCAAAAAATTTAATCTCGTTTGTTTCGTAGATTTTTTAAGTCAGATTTTAATTTAAGTTGACCAATAATCTGCAGATTATATAATCTCCGATTTTGGAGATTTTTTAGGTTTAACGTCAGAAATACCATACTCTATCATCTCGTTAATGCATGAATTGTTAATTTGTGCAAACAAGTAACATCTTAGACGTATCATAAGTTCAAATAAAGACATTTATAATAAATTTGATAGTAAAAGCTACAGGTGTTGCCAAACGCAATTAAATTTTAATCACAGATTTTCAACGCATGCCAAACAATTTTCAAATTATAATTTCATCCAGCTTATTCACTCCAGATTATTTTCATCAGATTATTGAGATTTTAAGCTGGAACCAAACAGGCTCTAAGGGGGTACTAGTATGTGTCTACAAAATCTGACCGTGGTTAATCAAGTTGGTGTGGTCTGTTCATGCCTAGGTAAGGAGGTATCTTTCCATGTTCTTTGGCTGGAATTAAGATGTATGCAATCATTCTTGTCCCCTCCCTCCCATAACACAACTACCATACTCACATTTGCGATCTTAATCTTTCAGATGAATGTTATAGAATAAATTTTTGTGAGGGTAATTTATTATGTATATATATACCACTTTGTTCCATCGTCCCCAATTTAACTTTTACCACTACTCAGTAAGTCAGTTTGACCTGTTAATTTGAATAGTAAAACGATGCAATTTTTTGACAACCAAATCACCGGATCAAAGTGACCCAGTTACGGATAAAAAATTAAGGCTTAATTACTTAATGCATACCCCCAGTATAGCGAAACTATCACATTGCAATACCCAGTATCAAAACTTGCTGATAATATACCCCATTTGCAATAAACTAGTCAATTTGAAATTGGGAAAATTTTCCATCCAAACATCATCTCCACAAGAAGGGTATATTCGTCAATGCAAAACTAATAAATTAATATTAAAAAACTGAAATGGAAAGAAAAAGAAAAAGAAATAAAAGATAAAGATGAGATGAAGAAGATTCAATCCAGATGAACGTCTCTCTCTCTCACTCCATCTCCATCTCCGCCGAAAACCTCTCCGCCTCACTCAAACACAGCAACAATCATGGTTCTCGTCGTCCCTCCCCACGCACTCCGCCGGTGGTAGGGATGGCAATATGGTCCGAACCGATCTGTGATCCGAGCGATCCGGGCCGAATGGATCGGATCCGAATCCGATCCAATTGAAAATGGATCGGATTTGGATCTGGAAAGCCAGATCCGATCGGATTTGGATCTGGATTTGGATCTAAGGGCAGATCCACCGGGTTCCGACCCGATCCGATCCGACGTATACGTGTGCTTTACAAATATATTCATATTCCTCCCCACTTTCACTTCCAAGAAGAATACATTAGTAATTCCAACCTACAAAGCTATTTATGTTGTGTTTTAGGCTTCAAAACTTGCGAACATGCCTTAGCGTATGAAATACTGTTTATTTCTTATGTTATTTTTTGTATTTTATTGCAAACCCAAGTCGGATCCGATCCGAATCCGATCCGACCACGTATTATATGGATCTACGGATCGGATTTGGATCAGCTGGATGAAACCCGATCCGATCTGATCCGAATCCGGTGATGATCCGAATGGATCTGGATCGGATCTGGATCCCATTTCTCCTAGTCGGATCTGGATCGGATCTAGCCTGATCCGATCCGGATCTGACCCGTTGCCATCCCTAGCCGGTGGTTGCCTCGAAGCCCAACATCATCACCAATTGAAGCATTCTGCCGGTGGTTTGGGGTTCAATTTTTTGGTCCAAAGTTGGGATTTTCATCCGATTACCCGATTTTTCTCCTTGATTTTATGGATTGATGTTAAGGTCTACGGTGGTTTCTAGTTTCCATTTAGGGTAAGATACTTGCCTCTGTTCTCTCTCTTGTTTCAATCTCTCAATCAATTTCTCTCTATCCCTCTCGATCTTATCTCTCAGTCAATTTCTTTGTCGGTGTAATTGGTTCAATTCGTTCATCTCCTTGGTCGATTCGGGTAGTCCATAGGTTTTAGGCGGTGGATTAAAGGTTTAGGGTGTTTGGATAATTTGAGGTGTTCGAATTTCATGGAGGTTGGGGAGGTTGAAAATGGGGGTTCTGAAGGTGGGTGGTCGATTGAGATTGATTTTCGAGGAACTTTTGTTAATTGAGTGGATTGGGTTTGAAGTCGGCTTCAATTGGGTTGATGATGTTCAGGGAGAAATAGAGAAGAAGATAGAATGGCTACCGGAATCTGGGTAGGGTGTAGCGGTGCTGGTGGTGGCAGGGTGGCTGTCCGGTGGTGTTTTTTTTATCAAACTGACGATTCTACCCTTCTTACAAAAGGACTTGTTTGTAAACTAACGGAGCAATCTGTTATGTAGTGGACGGAATTTTTTTACCGGTTTGAAATTGACTAGTTTTCTGCAAATGGGGTACATTTTCAGCAAGTTTTAAAAATGGGTATTGCAAAATGATAGTTTCGCTATACTGGAGGTATGCATTAAGTAATTAAGCCAAAAATTAAACTGATTATAAAAGAGGGAACGGAGTAGTATGTACCATGTAATAACAGTAAAAATGTTATTTGTAATTATATTGAGTATCTCTGATAAGTATCATACGGTAAGTAAATAAAGTGTGTTAATTCACAGTAAAAAATAGCAATTGTGGATACTTTAGTTTATTATTATTATGAGAGTGAAGAACATCATACTAGAATCGCGCACAATACTGCGAAACCACTATCAAATAGTTGTACATCCGGTTCTCTTTCGATATTTCATGCCTCGGGAAAATAACTACTACTACTTTACTTTAACTCGCAACCTTTGTCAAGGGAAAGGCAATAAGAACCTTTACCAGTTTGCTTCAACAAGCTAGTGCTTTAATGTTTTGAATTTATGATATCTAGCACCACGGAATAACACTATCACAATGCCAACTTTCCCATTCTACAAACTTGCACTGGGATGCTGGTTCAGCATTTTTTATATCGTGTTTTAACTTGAGTTGCTTTAGCTCAAAAGAGTAGGATGGGGGTTATATATAACTTATAACGGCTTATTTTTACCTTTGTACTACCTTGCTGTACACGTGTAATAGCTTTATTGATTATAACTATCTAGTAATTTAGTTGATATAATTTTTTTTATTTTCTAAGCCAATTGGAGGTACATACTATTGTGCAAATAACTGAGTAATGTTGATGAAGTCAGCGATTTTGTTTCCCACTTAATGTCACCGCTTTGTATCGTTTTATTAGTCAAATTATCCCGTGAAAATTCGTTAGAAGTTAAACATAACTAATAAATTTAGATATGGAATATCCCGTAAGAAATAAATAGAAGTATTGTACTTCTGCTAAATATACTACTAAATCTTGACTAATTTTTATTCTTTAAGATAATTCTTATACTTAATCTACAAAATAATTTTTATTTGCAGAAATAATCATTCTGAAGATACCAATTAATCATTTTTTACATAATGTGGTTAGGCTCAGCTTCATCATTGAGCTAGGTGGTTTACGATATGGTAGGTGACTCGTGGGCCTCCAGCTATGTAGTGCCTTTACTTCTAAGTTCAACATCAAAGTTCAAAATGATGCTTTGCGGTGGAGGCCTTTAGAACTTTGACCATGTTCGAAATGACATATCCCCTAAAACCTTATAATAGCCACTTAGCCAGCTTCATCTTGTCTAATGTTGCATTAACCTTACACTTTGTTTGTTTTTCTGTGAACATTCCCCAATAAAATAATTTCCTAAACAAATAAATTAATTTGGTTTGGTGCCGTTTACATCGCTCCATCACATCACGTGGTTGATTTAATTCCTCTACCTAAGGGTGTTTGACACAATGTTACAGCAGAACGGAATGGCTGAGCAAGTGCAGAAGGTTCATGGCATGCGTTGCAGTGAAAAAACGCAAAGCATATGGAAAGAGGTGACATGTACCATCGGATCAAAGTATTCTATGTGGGGGATGACATGATGGTTTTCCAGCCAAAGAAGAGGTTTTCAGTTGGTAGTTATTGCAAGTTGAAGTAAAAAAATCAAAGTTTAAAAAATGGACCGGTCATCGAACCGGTGGGAGCACTAATTTGCGGTTGAACTGGTCAGATCGGTAATTCAATCGATTTCACCGCTAACTTTTTATTATATATAATAATACATTTATATGTAAATATGTAATAAATTTAATGAAAAAATGGCCTTGAAACGTAAATGTGACCAACATGTTGATCAAATCTTAATAATAATAATATAACCAAAGTGATTAGAATATGTGATTTTAATGATTTTAAAGTTAACATTTGATTAAATTAACACACAATTACATCCTCAAAAGTAATTTAGAAGTGTGATGAAAAACAACTTAACTCTATATATTTTTTCACATGGACTTATATTCTTAGAAGATACCATTTAAACATTGGATATCATAGTTCATTATGTACAACTTTAATAATATTTGGGCACACGAGCATTGTAATATGAGTTTGGTTTATTTTCAAAAGTACATTTTAGAGTTTCAAATTTTAAGTGTTTTCTCATTTAATGTCTCTTAGTATGCTTAAAAGAATAAATAATTTCTTCTAAAAAAAGAATAAAAAAAGAAAACAAACAAAATGTAATTTGATAATTATAAAATCTGTGAATTTTATGTATAAATACAAAAATGTAAATTCAGTAAACGATTATGTTACCTGCCCAGCAGTAAGGTATTTGGTTTTCACCCTCAGCGAGTCAAGTTTTATTCCCACTGTGACCAACATTTTTAGAATGAATTGAAAACCGGTCGGTTTATATCCGGTTTATACCGTTTGAATGCATGTTCGATCCTATATAGCAGAACCGGACTAGTCAAAGTACCGGTCACCGGTCCGACCGGTCGAACCTACCGATCCGTGCTGGGTCCATACCCAAAAGCCCATGTGAGTGAGGCGGTCAAATTTGTGGGTGCGTAGGCTTGGTGTTAACGACATAAAATTTCATGTTTTAGTATGTTAATGAACTCTTAATAACTTGCTAATATGTGTAATATATCTATTTTATCTCTCTTTCTAGACTTATGCTTGTCTTCGTAGTTTTGGTTGTTATAATCTTGTTTTGTAGGCAAATGCATGCTTTACACAAGAAGCTAGCAAGGGGAGAGCTTGAATGTTGAATTGAGACGCTTTGGAGGGGCCAAGAGACATGAAGAAAGGGCTTGGAGGACTTAATTGGAAGAATATTTGAAGATAGAGGCCAAAAAGTAAAGTTTAAGAAGTCAAGGGACTAATTCGAGAGGCCAAAGCTACATCAGAGGGTTTATTTGAAGTCATTTTAACGGAAGGGGGCGCTAAGTGATGTTTTCTAAACGTTCAAAGGACTGCAATGAAGAGTATTTGATGGGATGGGGGTTTAAATGCCGTTTTCTGAACTTTTTAAGAAGGGTTGGGTGCCTTTTATAGCCCCCAACAAACAAAGGGGGGCCAATCTGCAATATTTGAAAACAGCTCACTACCAGTTCTCATTTTCTCTCTCCCCGACGACGTCTGAACAAGAACAGAGCAGACTACAATTGCCAACGACCGAAGCTCCAATTGTAATACCCTGTATATTTAACCAGGGTAATTTGGTAATTGGAGACGAGATAATTCGGTTTTAAGATCCGAGAAGTGATTTAAGAAATTATTTGAAATTTGCGAGGCAACTTTATTTGTTGAGAAACTCGCGTGAGAACTTCAAAAGCTGAATAATACTTAACTTGTGATAAAATAGAATTCGGTTAAGTATCGTATTTTGGTATTTGAGTAGATGATTAGTAAACTATTTTAGCAACAAATTAATTTTAAGCAAATGTTATCTATATTGATAAAATGTTACACCAGAAAAATGATACTTTTTTTTGAGGAAGAAAAATTTCATTAAGAATGGGATGTCACTCCCAGCAAATCATTGTTCAAAACATTCTCAGCCCACGCAGGGGGATTATAGTAAAAAGACATGTCATCTTCCCAGTAGCCTCGTTGAGCAAAAGTATGTGCAACCTCGTTTCCTGACCTTCCTAGATGAAGAAAAGAGTAATCCTGAAAGCTTTCAAGCATCCTCTTGCTGGCGTCCAGAGTCTTTCTCATCTCTGCCAAGGCCGTGGTTGCAAGCATTTTACCATTAACTCCATCTCGTAGAAGCCTCATCGCCGCCATGCTGTCCGTCTCTATTTCAAGTTTCCAGACATTTAACTCGCCGGGAAACCGTAACCCTTCTTCAATAGCAACCAATTCTGCAATTAGGGGGCTTCTTATACAAGGGAATCTGAGGTGTCTCCCTGCTTGAAAACTTCCATTGTCATCACGTAGAACCACGCCTAACCCAGTGGCAACTCCTTCCTCCCGCCAAGAAGCATCACTATTAAGTTTGAGGAAACCAACCCTGGGTGTCGTCCACTGAGCTACCATATTGCCATTGGGATACATATCTTCCCCCAAATGGCCCTTCAGCGCCGCTTCTTTGAACCATCGCAGGTAGTCACAGCCCAGATTGGCTAGATCATGAGGGCTCTTTTTTAAACCTTCAAAATGTAATAAATTTCTTCCACGCCAAATAGCCCATATAGTAGCAACAAAATACTCACAAACATTTGAATCTTGATTAAAAAGGACATTGATAATCCAGTTACGCATACCTTCAACATAAGTGTTTAAAAATTCCTCTCCCATGGCAGCTCTCCAAATATGGCGACTAAAATCACACTTGGCAAAGAGATGCTCCTCAGTCTCGATTTCCTTTTCACATTATTGGCAGCATAGTTGAACTTCCAGACCCCGTTCTTTAATTTTTGTCGCTACTGGCAGCGATGATAGCCACAAACGCCATGTCGTAAAAATCAATTTCTTTGGAACTTTTAACTTCCAAAGCTTTTGAAGTAGACTCCTATTAACATGCCCGTCTGAGGTTGATGGATCACCTGTCGAAATCTTCTGCTGGACTTGATAACCCGTGGAAACCGAATAAACCCCATCATCCGAATGTTGCCAATAGAATTTGTCCTCGTTGTCGACATGCACTGGAATAGTCCCTATTATCTCCACGTCCACTGGAAGCAAAAGAGCCGAAAGTTTATTATAGTCCCAAGTACCTGTCGTTGGGTCTATAAGAGATTCAACTTTAGTGTTTTCTTGACCTTGGGGACAGCTTGTTATTACCTTATATGTACTCATGCGGGGCAACCACCTATCTTTAAAAACCTTCACTGTTTTCCCATCTCCAATATTCCAAAACAGTCCAGTTTTGAGTAAATCACGTCCATCCAATATGCTACGGAAAGCATAAGATATTTGGCTTTGAGGAGTTGCTACATAATCAAGAATACTCGAATTTCTAAAATATTGTGCTCTGAGCATCCGACAAATCAAGCTTTCCGGGTTCTTCAACAACCTCCAAGTTTGCTTTGCTAGCATTGCTTTGTTAAAGTCCATGAAATCGCGGAGCCCAATTCCCCCATCTTGTTTATGTTTCTTGATTTTATCCCAGGCTACCCAATGCATCTTCCGTTTTTCTTCATCTCCTCCCCACCAAAATTGTCTCACCAGTCTCTCCAAATCATTACAAATTTTCCTGGGCAATAAGAAGCAACCCATAGCATAGTTGGGAATAGATTGTATAACAGACTTGATAAGTACCTCTTTTCCTGCAACTGAAAGTTCCTTCCCTTTCCAACCTTTTAGCTTCCTTTGCACTCGCTCAGGGAGATAAGCAAAAGCAAGTGTCCTTCTCCTTCCAATAGAAATCGGTAGACCCAGATAGCTATCAAATTCATCCACCAAAGTCACACCACAAGCCTAGGCGAGAACTTCCTTTTCATTCTGACTGACATTGTCTGAAAATAATACAGAGGACTTTTGCAGGTTCAATACCTGACCTGAAGCTACTTCGTATTCATTAAGAATTGTGCGCAAATTATGTATCTCTTCCTGTGTTGCTTCGGTGAATAGCAGACTATCATCTGCGAAAAATAAATGTGAGATGACAGGACCTCCTCTCGAGGCCGCCAGTCCAGATAATCGTCCGTCCTGCACAGCTAGAGTTAAACTTCGTGAGAGAGTTTCACTGACTAATAAGAAAAGATAGGGAGATAAGGGGCATCCTTGACGCAATCCCCTCTCAGGAACTATATTTCCTTTAACTTCACCATTAACTATCAAGCTGTAGGACACTGTAGAGATGCATTTCATCACCAATTCAATCCATCTGAAACTGAAACCCATTCGCTCCATAACAGCTCGAAGAAAATCCCATTCCACTCTATCTTTTAGAAAACCCTTTTTTCCTTTAGAAAAATGATACTGTGTTATATTTAAAATAAATATAAATTGTAATTAGTGAAAAACAATATTAAGTAAACTATTGAGTTTTAAATGTATGAGATTATAAAGGACGATACGTTGATAACCGAAGTTAATACGTAAATATTTTGTTATTTTAGTTATTGTCGCGTGTACGTCCACCGCGAGGTTTAGTGTGAGTGACACACCCAATCAGTTTACACCTTGGTGTGCCACCCACACCTTAACTTTTTCTCCCAATCCTCATCACCTTCAATTCATCTTGTTCGGCAAGATTTTTGCCCTCACCTTCTCCAGCAAGATTTTACAACCCTTCCACCAGAAGCCTCCTTCTCCCTCAATATATAAGCAACTCTCTTCTCACACAAGCTGATCACCATCATCACTTTCATCCCCTTCTTCTTCCCAGCCACACCAACACCACACCGCCAACAACACCACCATGACCACCATTCACCTCCATCTCCCTCTGTTTCTCCCTCTCCATCTCTCTCTGTCTCCTACTCTTTTCTGGACAGAACAGAGCAAAACAGCAGCAGCAGCAAGTGGCAAGCCCAGCCATCAACCACCGCCGCTGCCACCGTCGGGGAAGCAACCCGAGAGGCCACCATCACCACCTCTGTTCTTTTCTCTCTCTCCCTTTCCTCTCTCGCACCTCTTTATGCTCAGACCCAGAAGAAAAGAGAGAGGAGAAGACGGAAACAGTAGCAGCAGAGCCATCTCCGCCACCACCGTCGACCATTAAAACCGGCGGGAGCTTCGGGTGAACTCCACCCAAACGAAACAGAGCCACCCACCCCAATTTCTCCATCTCTCTGGCCTCTAAGAGGTCCGACCAAGCCATTAGGAGCATCAACCGGAGCTGGGTAAGCCCCAATCGCCGGCGTCGAGCTCCAACTCCGGCGAGCTTTTCGGCGACTCGACCCGACTCAATTCTCGACCAATTCTCGCGATTCTTGGGCTAGGTATGCTCCAAATCGTCCTCTGAATTATTTTAGATAGTCAAAATCCAAAGTTGAATGCTTGAATCCATGTTTTGATTGATGAATTCGAATGTTCATGTTTGGGGGGCTAGGTGTATTTTACAGAAGTTGTTTTCAAAGCTTAGGGGGGGGGGGGTGTGGTTGTCTTTTAATGAAACTATAGGTGACTGATTGTAGTATATATATTATGATATTATCAATATTCACATAGTTTTAGCTATTAAGTTAATAGTTGATTAATTTATATTTCAACTAAATAAATAGATTAAATACTTTGTGAAAAGTTATATTTGTTTGAAGGAAATTGTTATAATAAATTATCTTGTTAGCAAAACGATCTAGTAAAGTATTTGTGTATGTGTATATATGCATATAAATATATATATATATATATATATATATATATATTAGTTTAAATATAATATGTGCATAAAATTTGTCTACAAAGTTTATTTCAAATGCATAAATAATTGAATGAATGTATATTTAGAAGTGGTTATAATAAATATTTTTCTTGAAAAATAAGCTATAAAAGTATTAAATTTGTTTATATGAAAAATACTATTTGGCACATTATCTTTATTTAAATTAGCATTGAATTTTCAATAATTATACACTAATATTTTATCAATAAATATAAATATTTATTTAAAGCTAAAATAACTATTTAGTAAGTATTATTGTTCTTTTTATTACTAGTAGTTGTGATATTAAATAATTTTAGATGTTCATCACTTAATTTAAATATGAACTCGTAAAGAAAGTTGTTTTGATTATTCAAGTTATTTCAAGTATATTTCCTTATATACAAGTATATATAAGTGTATAACTTAAATACGAGCTTTATAGGGGAATCGTAAAAGATGTAGTTAGTACTCGACGTAATCGAACATTGGTATATATAAGGCTAATGCATTTGCATAATCAGAAATAACACCGTTGTGACTAGCTATTTGTAAACTGTAGGCGACGGATTTGTGGACATAGGCTTCGTCGACCATTCTACTTACTAGCTGCTAAGTCGTCTTCAGGTGAGTTCACATGCTTAGCCTAGTTAGCCGAGTCCTTTCGTGTCAATATGTGACTTTTATGATTTGTCTCAAGATATACTTGTGAGTTACATGCCTAGATTAGCTGACCTAGCTTTGTTCGTGTCAGGTTGTGTTATTTGTGGTTCTAGTCTCAAAATACTTTTGAATATACATGCGTAGCTCACTTCGTGTCAAGAATTTGGTTTCTATTTCATGTCTCAAAAGATATTTGAGTTATTTGTGATCTGTCTCAAGACATACTTGTGAGTTATATGCTTGGCCTTGTATGCCTGTCATCTTTCGTATCATAACATGATTTATATCTTGCCTCAAAGTGTGTTCTGTGAATCACATGCTTTTGCGTGAACTTGATTGAGTTTCGGAAAGATTGTCTTGACATGTCGAGGCCGTAAAGTGGATTGCACATACTGGAATCTGTTACTAACAAGGAGGTCCTCTGTTGACCATTACTATCTAGGAGGTCATCTGTTGACCATTACTATCAAGGAGGTCCTCTGTTGACCATTACTACAAGGAGGTCCTTTGTTGACCACTAATCAAGGAGGTCCTCTGTTGACCATTACTACAAGGAGGTCCTTTGTTGACCACTAATCAAGGAGGTCCCTAGTTGACCGTTAACATTTGGAGGTCCTTTTGTTGACCACTACCTGTTCACTGAGCATGATAGTTGGATCTTTGATTCCATATTTGGAAACTTGCACTGGTAAATGATTTAATCGGGAATGCTTAAAGCGTTGTATGTTGTCATTCAACTATGTGTTTTTAAGGCTGCAAACTCTGACATTTCTTACTCATACTCTTCCAAAGTTTTAATAACTCTGAGAAATATCAAGCTATATATCCTTTCCTGTTTTACACGCTAAGGTGTACCTCACTCAGCATTTCAAGCTGATTTTGGAAACTGCGGTTCTTGTTTTCCTTCCCACCGCAGGTCTTGGAGCAGGGATTTTAAGATAGAAGGGGCGCGAGACTCGTGTAGACTATGGACGTCACTTGTAGTGTTATTTAAAGATGATAGATAAGCGTTGTGTAATAGTAATCAGCTTGTGTATCAGACTGGCTGTTGTTGTTTATATAATAAGAGTTTTGGATTGTAATGCTTATGATCTCCGCCGCTTCTATTAAGCATCGCCCTCCCGGTCTTGTCATGAGCCAGATAAGGGGTTTGTTGCAGGTGGTATTAGAGCAGTTCCTTCCAAACAGGGAATTAAACCTGTAGGGTAATTTAAAATGAACATAGGGCAAGATAACTTAAAATTGGAAAAGCCGGTGGGGTTTCGGGTAGCCTAAGTATGAGTCTTAGTTGTTCCCGCCCGCCCTCATCCTGTCTCATGAAGTATTGTGTGCTATAGTCTTATATGTTCTGGTTTGATTTGAGATGCAGTTAATTGATTGTGAATGCTCCTTACGTTCATGATGACACGATAGATGAAAATAGAATCCGAGTTTCTACATGATATACCATTCTAGTTGCGAACATGAGTTATATGTATTCTACGGTGAAAACTGTTACGTGATGCATGTTTAGCTACTACTTTATGTGGTAATTGTGTTAGGAGAATCAAATATAATATTATGGGGATAGTTGGTTAAGATTTATGCGACCATAACCAAGGATACCATAGGGTGTGACTAATAGCCCACTACGATATCACTTAGGAAAGTTTGACCGAGACCGATGTCTGAGAACGTCAGCATGGAACAATTCTTCGCACAAATGAGTCAGATGATGAACAACGGAAGTCAGACATGGACTAATTGGGCCAAAAAGGTGTCAGACATGAAACCCATGGAATTCACAGGAAAAGAGGATCCTGTTGAATTGGAAGATTGGATCGTGGAAATGGATAAGATCCTCGAGGTGGTAGAGTGCCCTGATGAACGAAAAGTTAACTGTGCGGCCTTTTATCTGAAGAGTGAAGCGAACCTCTGGTGGAGGAATGCCCGAGAGACTCTATTGGCCAAACCCAATTTCAACTGGGAAGCTCTTCAAGCTGCTCTTCGATCGCGTTTCTACCCTCACCATGTGAAGAGGAGCAAGGAAATGGAATTCCAGAACCTACAGCAAGGAAACGACTCTGTGACTGAGTATTTCCGCAAGTTTACGGAGTTGACACGGTTTGTAGGTAATATGGTGCCTGATGAAGACTCTAAGATTTCCAAGTTTATCGCTGGATTGGATGAAAGGCTAGAGGAGTCCCTGTTAAGCAGAACCTATCCTACTCTCCACGAAGCCTATGACAGAGCTGCTGACATCTGGCGTGTGCGTGTAGTTCAAGACGAAAAGCGAAAGAAACGCAAGCTAGAAGAGGTAGGAGGAAGCAACAACAACTCCGCAAAGGGAAATCAGAAGTTCAAACCTAACAATGAAGGAGGTAACCAGGTGACAAAGCAGAGTCGTCACTACTATTGTAAGAAGTGAAATGGGGACCATCCAGGAGTTAAGTGTGATGGGAACAAGGTGACATGCGACTATTGTGGAATAAAGGGCCACAGGATGTACGAATGCCATAAGAGAAGTGGAGAAGGATATCAACAAGGTAACAACAGGGGATACAATCAGCCTCGCTGGAATGGAGGAAACCAGAATGGGAATCAGAACAATGAGCGAGATTACCAAGGGAATCGACAGAATCAGAATGGAAATGGATTTCAGAACAACCGGAATGGAGGGAATCAACCTCGTAACAACAACAGTGGAAATGGAAATAGGAATGGAGGACAAAACAGAGATGCAGTCAATAATGGAAACAACGAGGCTGGCAATAATGGGAACAGAAATGGAAACAACCAGAGGTCGCATGGACAAGTCTTTGTGATGAGAGAGGCGGAAGAACGAGCAGCAAACAACGAAGAAGGTAAGCATTATGACATTAATATTAGTGCATCTAATTTAGGAAATCACTGAGACTCTGGAAACCTGTCCAAGCTTCGAGGACGAAGCTATCTTCAAGGGGGGAAGAATTTAATACCCCGTATATTTAACCAGGGTAATTTGGTAATTGGAGACGAGATAATTCGGTTTTAAGATCCGAGAAGTGATTTGAGAAATTATTTGAAATTTGCGAGGCAAATTTATTTGTTGAGAAACCTGCGTGAGAACTTCAAAAGCTGAATAATACTTAACTTGTGATAAAATAGAATTCGGTTAAGTATCGTATTTTGGTATTTGAGTAGATGATTAGTAAACTATTTTAGCAACAAATTCATTTTAAGCAAATTTTATCTATATTGATAAAATGTTACACCAGAAAAATGATACTGTGTTATATTTAAAATAAGTATAAATTGTAATTAGTGAAAAACAATATTAAGTAAACTATTGAGTTTTAAATGTATGAGATTATAAAGGACGATACGTTGATAACCGAAGCTAATACGTAAATATTTTGTTATTTTAGTTATTGTCGCGTGTACGTCCACCGCGAGGTTTAGTGTGAGTGGCACACCCAATCAGTTTACACCTTGGTGTGCCACCCACACCTTAACTTTTTCTCCCAATCCTCATCACCTTCAATTCATCTTGTTCGGCAAGACTTTTGCCCTCACCTTCTCCAGCAAGATTTTACAACCCTTCCACCAGAAGCCTCCTTCTCCCTCAATATATAAGCAACTCTCTTCTCACACAAGCTGATCACCATCATCACTTTCATCCCCTTCTTCTTCCCAGCCACACCAACACCACACCGCCAACAACACCACCGTGACCACCATTCACCTCCATCTCCCTCTGTTTCTCCCTCTCCATCTCTCTCTGTCTCCCACTCTTTTCTGGACAGAACAGAGCAAAACAGCAGCAGCAGCAAGTGGCAAGCCCAGCCATCAACCACCGCCGCTGCCACCGTCGGGGAAGCAACCCGAGAGGCCACCATCACCACCTCTGTTCTTTTCTCTCTCTCCCTTTCCTCTCTCGCACCTCTTTCTGCTCAGACCCAGAAGAAAAGAGAGAGGAGAAGACGGAAACAGTAGCAGCAGAGCCATCTCCGCCACCACCGTCGGCCAATAAAACCGGCGGGAGCTTCGGGTGAACTCTACCCGAACGAAACAGAGCCACCCACCCCAATTTCTCCATATCTCTGGCCTCTAAGAGGTCCGACCAAGCCATTAGGAGCATCAACTGGAGCTGGGTAAGCCCCAATCGCCGGCGTCGAGCTCCAACTCCGGCGAGCTTTTCGGCGACTCGACCCGACTCAATTCTCGACCAATTCTCGCGATTCTTGGGCTAGGTATGCTCCAAATCGTCCTCTGAATTGTTTTAGATAGTCAAAATCCAATGTTGAATGCTTGAATCCATGTTTTGATTGATGAATTCGAATTTTCATGTTTGGGGGGCTAGGTGTATTTTACAGAAGTTGTTTTTAAAGCTTAGGGGGGGGGTGTGGTTGTCTTTTAATGAAACTATAGTTGACTGATTGTAGTATATATATTCTGATATTATCAATATTCACATAGTTTTAGCTATTAAGTTAATAGTTGATTAATTTATATTTCAACTAAATAAATAAATTAAATACTTTGTGAAAAGTTATATTTGTTTGAACGAAATTGTTATAATAAATTATCTTGTTAGCAAAACGATCTATTAAAGTATTTGTGTATGTGTATATATGCATATATATATATATATATATATATATATATATATATATATATATATATATATATATATATATTAGTTTAAATATATTATGTGCATAAAATTTGTCTACAAAGTTTATTTCAAATGCATAAATAATTGAATGAATGTATATTTAGAAGTGGTTATAATAAATATTTTTCTTGAAAAATAAGCTACAAAAGTATTATATTTGTTTATATGAAAAATACTATTTGGCACATTATCTTTATTTAAATTAGCATTGAATTATACACTAATATTTTATCAATAAATATAAATATTTATTTAAAGCTAAAATAACTATTTAGTAAGTATTATTGTTCTTTTCATTACTAGTGGTTGTGATATTAAATAATTTTAGATGTTCATCACTTAATTTAAATATGAACTCGTAAAGAAAGTTGTTTTGATTATTCAAGTTATTTCAAGTATATTTCCTTATATACAAGTATATATAAGTGTATAACTTAAATACGAGCTTTATAGGGGAATCGTAAAAGATGTAGTTAGTACTCGACGTAATCGAACATTGGTATATATAAGGCTAATGCATTTGCATAATCAGAAATAACACCGTTGTGACTAGCTATTTGTAAACTGTAGGCGACGGATTTGTGGACATAGGCTTCGTCGACCATTCTACTTACTAGCTGCTAAGTCGTCTTCAGGTGAGTTCACATGCTTAGCCTAGTTAGCCGAGTCCTTTCGTGTCAATATGTGACTTTTATGATTTGTCTCAAGATATACTTGTGAGTTACATGCCTAGATTAGCTGACCTAGCTTTGTTCGTGTCAGGTTGTGTTATTTGTGGTTCTAGTCTCAAAATACTTTTGAATATACATGCGTAGCTCACTTCGTGTCAAGAATTTGGTTTCTATTTCATGTCTCAAAATATATTTGAGTTATTTGTGATCTGTCTCAAGACATACTTGTGAGTTATATGCTTGGCCTTGTATGCCTGTCATCTTTCGTATCATAACATGATTTATATCTTGCCTCAAAGTGTGTTCTGTGAATCACATGCTTTTGCGTGAACTTGATTGAGTTTCGGAAAGATTGTCTTGACATGTTGAGGCCGTAAAGTGGATTGCACATACTGGAATCTGTTACTAACAAGGAGGTCCTTTGTTGACCATTACTATCTAGGAGGTCCTCTGTTGACCGTTACTATCAAGGAGGTCCTCTGTTGACCATTACTACAAGGAGGTCCTTTGTTGACCACTAATCAAGGAGGTCCTCTGTTGACCATTACTACAAGGAGGTCCTTTGTTGACCACTAATCAAGGAGGTCCCTAGTTGACCGTTAACATTTGGAGGTCCTTTTGTTGGCCACTACCTGTTCACTGAGCATGATAGTTGGATCTTTGATTCCATATTTGGAAACTTGCACTGGTAAATGATTTAATCGGGAATGCTTAAAGCGTTGTATGTTGTCATTCAACTATGTGTTTTTAAGGCTGCAAACTCTGACATTTCTTACTCATATCTTCCAAAGTTTTAATAACTCTGAGAAATATCAAGCTATATATCCTTTCATGTTTTACACGCTAAGGTGTACCTCACTCAGCATTTCAAGCTGATTTTGGAAACTGCGGTTCTTGTTTTCCTTCCCACCGCATGTCTAGGAGCAGGGATTGTAAGATAGAAGGGGCGCGAGACTCGTGTAGACTATGGACGTCACCAGTAGTGTTATCTAAAGATGATAGATAAGCGTTGTGTAATAGTAATCAGCTTATGTATCAGACTGGCTGTTGTTGTTTAATAATATAATAAGAGTTTTGGATTGTAATGCTTATGATCTCCGCCGCTTCTATTAAGCATCGCCCTCCCGGTTTTGTCCCGAGCCGGATAACGGGGTTGTTGCACCAATCCACCCCCAAAATCAACCCTAGCCTTCACCAAATCGACTCAAATTGGTCCCAATCAACTCCCTAGCCCATCCTCTATCTCCTACTCCAATCAATTCGGCCCAAAACTTAGCGAAGAGAAAAGCCCTAATTCATAGGGTTCTTAAAGACGAAGTATAGGTCGAAGACAGAGATGATATGAGATGAATTGGAAGGCTAGGATCAGTTCTTGGAGGCCAAGGCACCTAGAAGAAGCGTCCATATATAGCTGAATCGAAGAATTGAAGCTGACCTCTCTCTCACACCCGTCAGTTCTACACACAGTGCTCAACAATACTCTGCTTTTTCTCCTCTCTCTCTCTCTGATTTCGCCTTAACCATGGGCTGTTCTTGAGCTATAATATAGAAAGAGGAAGAGAGGGATAGAGTAGTATGGACTTGGAGCAATTTCAGTCGAATTCAAGCCAGTTTCAGGGCTGTTCTTTGGCTCTGTTTTTGCTCTGTTCTAGGCTCTGCTGCTGCGTGTTCTTGCTGTGTTCATCACTGTAGCAGCAGTAGCAGCAGCTGAGTTCATCAAACTCTGGTCATTTTGATAGCTTAGTATCATTTTTTGGTGATGTTATGCTAGAATTTGTAGTTTTGGAATCAAAGTGGTTGGTTAGTTCTTCTATTTGTGTAGTTGAATCAAGTTGTTGGGATTGAATTAGTAGCAAGTGTATTGATACTTTGAAGTGTGAATTCAAGTTTTTATTATTGAAAGTTAAATTTCTCTCAATCTCTCTTGAATTCTCTATTATGTCTTGCTAATTCAATTTCTTGGGTTTTTTGTGACATTCTAGTGCCTCAATCTTCATATTGATTCAAGTTGAACTTCAAGGATGAATGAGTTGAATTGGGTTCACTTGAATGCTTAATGCAATGGTTGGATTTCTCTAGTTGAAGAGTTAGATGCATTGAATAGGTAGATGTGTGAATACTCTCGACTTGTTTGATTTGAAGTTGCACTTGAGTGAGAGTAACTCGTCAATCTTAACTTTGAGAAATCGAGTTCTAGTTAGGTGATTTGAGTGAGAATTTACAAATCTCATTTGTTGCTTGATCTTTCATGTGAAAACACCTACGTGTGTTTACATATGGTTGATGCTTGAAACACTTGAAATTTGGGGAATCTCATTTGAATAGCCTCTTTAGAGCTTGATTAGCGTGTTCGATTTACAGACTTCTCTTGTCGCGAGTTGGATTGAATGAGCAATCACTTCTTGAGATACTTGTCTTGTGGATTGCTACATGTAATTTGAGACCGGGCTTGAACCCAATAGGGGGATTGGTCACTAGAGAAACCGATGATCCCTAGCCCCTCTATACTTGTATTTCACTCATTTCTTAGTTATGTAGTTTAGCAAACTCTTAAATCTCAACTTGCTCCATCAATTTATTAATGGTGGATTTGATAGCTTGACAAGCTCTAAAGTCATTGAGAAATTTGCATTACTTGCTTTAGTTAGTAGCTTAATTCGTCGTTTTCTACTCGCTATTCTAGTTTAGCAAGTTATTTTCTAACCCTCATCTCCTTGTGGATTCGACTACGTACTTCGGATATTATTACTTGAGACGATATCCTATACTTGAGATTAATTTTCGTCGAACAAGTTTTTGGCGCCGTTGCCGGGGAGAGGCTAGGATTGATTTGCTTTACTTTCTTAGTATTTTTCTTGACATTTTTTGTAGTTGCTTGTGGTTAGTTAAGCTTGTGAGATTCATCAAGTACCTCTCATCTACTTGCTTGGAAAAAAAATGTCTCATGAACATTTTGGACTTGGTGAGAGGCCTAACGTTCCTTCACATCTTTACTACTATGCATTTACTAGTCATGAAAATCATTCTAGGGAATCAATGCGTTCCATACGTGAGCGTGCTTACAATATGGTGATTTTTTTTTCTAAGAATGATTATTCTTGGCATGATAGTAGGATACTAGATGACACATCTCATGCTTCTTTTGCACAATCACCTCCCTCAAACACGTACATGTTTTTGAATTTTCATGATTCTTGCACTTATCAATATAATGATATGATGTGTGAATCAAGAGGAGTTAATCATTTTGAGAGGGAATCACTTGTGAATGATGAGCTAAATACGCCTATAAGTGATTCTCTAGAGGAGACACTTCAAAAATATCTCCAAGGCGCAAAAGAACTAAGTGATTCATTAAGAGAATTAAGAGAATCACAAAGTGAACTTGAATGATCATTTAGAGAAGTAGAAGGATCGTTTTGTCGCTTGATTGATAGAGTGGAATCCTCTTATTCACAATCTCATGATAATGAGTCTCTTGCATATAGTTCTCACTTTTCACAAGACTCACCATCACACAAGTCTCAAGTTCGTATTCACACACATCACGAGCTTGCTCAAGATTAAATTTTGGATGATGTGTTTGATGATGGAGTTGTTGCCACTATGATAGGTGATTGTATTCATTTCTCATTTGTACATTCAAAAGAAGCATGTGATAGTGATATTGGTAGTGTGATTGATATTTTTGATGATGGCTCTTTAACCCATGACATGAGTGAAACTATTTTGGATGACTCACATAGTGACACATGTGAGGAGGATTCATAAAATGAAAATCACTCATGTGATGAGTTAGAAGTCAAATTGGATGCTACCATTCATGAAGGAAATATTGTCTTGTCTAGTGCTCATGAAGAGCCCAATATTTAGCATCGTTCCAATGATCATGAGCATTACTTATTTTGTGATGACTTAGAGGATACTCTAGAAGAACACCCTCCACTAGAAATTGTGGAAGTACCTTCAAGTAAGTTGGGAGGTTCATGTGTTGATACTCCGATTCATATTAACTCTTTTAATACATCTTCTAAAGAATTAGATGAGCTTACATGGGAGGAAATATAATTTTTGTATGATAGTGAAGCTTCCCACTCATCTCTTCTCATAGAAGATGCAATTAACTTGGATGAAGAGGAGAGAGTATTGGCTCAACTTGACCAAGTCAATGACCAAAATCATGTGCCTAAGGGTTTGGATGAGGCTTCAAGTTCTCAAATTATTTTAACTCCCACTTGTGAAGCCCCATCCCCAAATCAATATGACTTATTTAAAAGTGATGAGATTGAGGATTCACAAGTTTCCGCCATCTCTCAAGTTTTGATTTCAAGTAAAAATTTGGCAACTTATGAAGGCCCATTCTATGATTCAATTCATTTGAGGATTTCAAACCCTTTTCTTAAGATGATGCATGATATAACCACTTCCTCTAGCTTAATTGTTAGATTTTGCTTGCATCTCTTATTCATCTTTTGTGCTTTGCCCCTACTTCTCCTTTCTATTCTAATTGACGAATCAATTTTTTTAAAGGAGAAGTACTTTTCTAAGAATGAAGTAGGGGCATGGCATGGAAAGAAGTTTCCAAGATTGGGGGTGGGATAGCATCATTTTCTTTGTTCCACCTCTCTAGTTGTAAATAAATAAATTAGTTTATCTCTATTTCTTGCATTTTTTCTTTTTCTATTACCATTTTGTAGGTTGCTCTTTGAGGAGGACTTGTGCTTGGTGGAAAATAAAGCTAAAATGAGGTCTCTTCTATCCCTTAACTCTTGCTAAAATTTGTATGCTCTTCCATTGTTCTCACACATTGAGGACAATGTGACATTTTAGTTGGGGGGGGGGGGTGGGAAGTAGATATATTACTTGGTTTAAATGGTCTATAGCATGATTTTTCTTTCATTAGTGATTTACATGAAAAATACAAAAAAATGAAAAATTTGAAAAAAATCATAAAAAAATGAAAAAAATGAAAACTTTGAAAAAAAATGTGTGAACCTTTCATGAGAGGCATCACTCTTTCGCCGTGTCAAACCATATATTTTTTTTCTTCTTTCTTTGGTAGTTTTATTTATTTTAACCTTTCATCTTGAGTCTAGATTTTATTGATAGATTTATTGAGTCTTAGAGAGTTATAATTGAGTCGCTTATTTGAAAAAAAATGATGAAAAATTGAAAAATGAATAAAAAAAGAATGAGAAAAGTGAAAAGGGGGAATTTTAGGAAACTAGATGTTTTCAAAGAATGAAATCTCTTAGTCCACGTTCTTTTTATTTTTATTTTAAAAAGGAATTCTTTGCTTATACTCAATACATCTACACCAATATCCCACATTCCGCGATCTCATGCGTTCTCACAAAGCGACACATTAAATTTACGTTTCATGTTTAAGTCCTTCAAGCTAAGTTGATCACATAAACTTTGACGTCTTACTAATTTTGATAAAGGGTGCATTTCTAAAGCTATTTGAACTCTACAAAAAGGATTTAATTCTAATCGCTTTTGCGGTGGAAACTTGTAGCCCATTGGAGCGGTGGTTACCAATGACACCCATGCGATGACTAAGAAATAGAGGGGTGTCCGGGGATATTGTTACGTCACCACCTAGATAGCTCCCTTGGTTTAGCTTAAAAAGCCCACTCGCTTGTATATTACTCTATTTTATTGTGGGTCTTGGAGAGCCTTGGATTGGAGGTGATAAAAAAATGTGTTAATGCTATAAATCTAAAAAAAAAAAAAAAAAAATTTGATAAATCACACCACCTCCCAAAAATCCACAAAGGATCATACAAGCCCACAACCACATCCCCCATTCTAAAACTTGTTTTTGTTCAAAGCTTTGGAGGTCCATCCTACATGGGTGCTTTTGAATAAGTATGAGAATGTCTAGTTTAATGGGATCCTTATTTTTGAAGGCATACTTTCTTACGAATTGGACTTAATTTAACAAGTTTTGTGGTTCGCATGAGTCACCTTCTATCAAACACCGCCCACATTTGTATGAGTATATGCCTAGACGTCCATAGGTTTCTTTCTCAATCTTCTTGGACTTTGAGAATTTATTTGAGGAAATATTTGTGCATTCTTCTTTTTCCCCCACAAAAAAAAAAAAATTAAAATTAACTAGTAACTCTTAGTATTTTATTTTCTTTGGGTTCTCACATAGGATAGATAATGTGTGAGTGTCTTTGTAAATATTTGAGTCTAGTTTAGGATTGATTTAAGCCTTGTCTAGTGAGTGTGTGTCTCTCATGATTGGTTTTTCACTAAATTTCTACTCATATCGCTCTCTTTGCCCGAGGACTAGCAAAAGGCTAGTTGGGAGGTGTGTTAACGACATAAAATTGCATGTTTCAGTATAGTAATGAACTCTTCATAACTTGCTAATATGTGTAATCTATCTATTTTATCTCTCTTTCTAGACTTATGCTTGTCTTCGTAGTTTTGGTTGTTTTATCTTGTTTTGTAGGCAAAGGCATGCTTTACACAAGAAGCTAGCTAGGGGAGAGCTTGAATGTTGAATTGAGACGCTTTCGAGGGGCCAAGAGACATGAAGAAATGGCTTGGAGGACTAATTTGGAAGAATATTTGAAGATAGAGGCCAAAAAGTAAAGTTTAAGAAGTCAAAGGACTAATTCGAGAGGCCAAAGCTACATCGGAGGGTTTATTTGAAGTCATTTTAACGGAAGCGGGCGCTAAGTGATGTTTTCTAAACGTTCAAAGGACTGCAATGAAGAGTATTCAATGGGATGGGGGTTTAAATACCATTTTCAGAACTTATTAAGAAGGGCTGGGGGCCTTTTAAAATCCCCTAGCAAACAAAGGGGGGCCAATCTGCAATATTCGGAAAACAGCTCACTACCAACTCTCATTTTTTCTCTCCCCGACGACGTCTGAACAAGAACAGAGCAGACCACCATTGCCAACGACCGAAGCTCCAAGCCACCCCCAAAATCAACCCTAGCATTCACCAAATCGACTCAAATTGGTCCCAATCAACTCCCTAGCCCATCCTCAATCTCCTACTCCAATCAATTCGGAGCGTAGGGTTCTTAAGGACGAAGTATTGGTTGACGAAAGAGATGATAGGAGATGAATTGGAAGGATAGGATCAGTTCTTCGAGGCCAAGGAACCAAGAAGAAGCGTCTATATATAGCTGAATCGAAGAATTGAAGCGGACCTCTCTCTCACACTCGTCGTTTCTACACACAGTGCTCAAAAATACTGTGTTTTTCTCCCCTCTCTCTCTGATTTCGCCCTAACAATGGGTTGTTCTTGAGCTAGAACATAGGACGAGGAAGAGAGGGAGAGAGGAGTATCGACTTGGAGCAATGTCAGTCGAATTCAAGGCAGTTTCAGGGCTGTTCTTTGGCTCTGTTTTTGCTCTGTTCTAGGCTCTGCTGCTGTGTGTTCTTGCTATGTTCTTCACTGTAGCAGCAGTAGCAGCAGCTGAGTTCATCAAACACTGGTCATTTTGATAGCTTAGTATCATGTTTTGGTGATGGTTTGCTAGAATTTGTAGTTTTGGAATAACAGTGGTTGGTTAGTTCTTCTATTTGTGTAGTTGAATCAAGTTGTTGGGATTGAATTAGTAGCAAGTGTATTGATACTTTGAAGTGTGAATTCAAGTTTTGATTATTGAAAGTTAAATTTCTCTCAGTCTCTCTTGAATTCTCTATTATGTTTTGCTAATTCAATTGCTTGGGTGATTTGGGACTATCTAGTGCCTCAATCTTCCTATTGATTCAAGTTGAACTTCAAGGATGAATGAGTTGAATTGGGTTCACTTGAATGCTTAATGCAATGGTTGGATTTCTCTAGTTGAAGTGTTTGATGCATTGAATAGGTAGATGTGCGAATACTCTCGACTTGTTTGATTTGAAGTTGCACTTGAGTGAAAGGAACTCGTCAATCTTAACTTTGAGAAATCGAGTTCTAGTTAGGTGATTTGAGTGAGAATTTACAAATCTCATGTGTTGATTGATCTTTCATGTGGAAACACCTACGTGTGTTTACATATGGTTGATGCTTGAAACACTTGAAATTTGGGGAATCTCATTTGTATAGCCTCTTTAGTGCTTGATTAGCTTGTTGGATTTACACACTTCTCTTGTCGCGAGTTGGATTGAATGAGCAATCACTTATTGAGATACTTGTCTTGTGGATTTCTACATGTAGTTTGAGAAGCGGGCTTGAACCCAATAGGGGGATTGGTCACTAGAGAAACCAATGATCCCTAGCCCCTCTATACTTGTTTTTCACTCATTTCTTAGTTATTTAGTTTAGCAAACTCTCAAATCTCAACTTGCTCCATCAATTTATTTTGGATGATTTGATAGCTTGACAAGCTCTAAAGCCATTGAGAAATTTGTATTACTTGCTTTAGTTAGTAGATTCGTCGTTTTCTACTCGCTATTCTAGTTTAGCAAGTTATTGTCTAACCCTCCTCTCCTTGTGGATTCGACTCCGGACTTCCGGATATTATTACTTGAGACGATATCCTATACTTGGGATTAATTTTCATCGAACACTTGGCTTCCAAGCTAACAACTCCCTTTTGTTTTTGTAATTTTTCTCCACCGCCTCCAGTAGCCTATAAAAAGGTAGTGAGTGTTTTGAGGAAAAAGACGACAGAGAGCATTGTGAGGTCTCTCAATTGAATTCCCTCAATTATTAGTTTGTGTCAGTGAGTGCTCTTAAGAGCCACGTCCCTGGGTCTTCGACACAAGCAAGCATTCCTCGCCTTTGTTGACGCGAGACGGTGAGGTGGAGTACAACGACATGATCGTTCGCGACGACGAAGATTTCAGGAGCTAATTCCGAGTAATTTGTTAGCAATTAGTTTGCTTGGTTTCCGCCTAGCGTCTAGGGTTTTTTTTACCCGTTTATTATTTTTTAGCTTGTTTACCCACATTCGTTGTGGAATATTGTCTACCCATTGTAATTTTTATAGTGGATGTTTTGTGGGTTTTTTTGTTCCTCTCGATTAGATGATTTTTCCTACGTTTAAAACTTGTGTCCTACATATTTTAATTTTCCGCACTTTTTCGTGTTGGCATTGTTTGCGCGTTCTAGTCCGTCTGATTCAGACCTGTGACCCAACAAAAGTTGTATCTGAGCCATGTTCAATGGGGGAGTCAACGGGTTCCATGATCAAATTGACAGCTACCAATTAACTACTTGATATAGAAGCCTAGGATGCAAGACTTGCTTTATTGCAGGGATTTGATGGACCCAATTCTTGCGAAAGGGGTCAAGCCAGCTGAAGTTAAAGATGATGAGTGGACCAAGATGAATATGAAGACGATTGTTCATATCCGCCAGTGGATTGACAATTCGGTGTTCCACCATGTTGCTAAAGAGTCGGATGCCTACCAATTAAGTTGGAGAGCATGTATGAGAGGAAGACTGCCATGAACAAAGCGTTGCTGATGAGATCGTTTGTGAACTTGAAGTACAGAGATGGTCAACAAATTGGTGAGCACTTGAGTGAGTTTCAGAGTCTCATAAACCAATTGGCTACCGTCAAGATCGATTGGGATGATCAGACACAAACCCCGTTGTTGCTTAGCTCCCTACCAACCTCGTGGGAGACGTTGGTCGTTTCATTGAGCAATTCTGCCCCTGATGGAAAGTTATCCATGAGTATGGTCAAGGACGCAATGTTCCACGAGGAGGAAAGGAGGAAGGAGATGGGCTCTGACATCGCGTATGCTCTTGTCACGGAACAAAGACAAGAACAAGGATCGAGGGTGAAGCTAAACAAGGAACAAGAATATAGGTCGCAACAATTCCAGGAATGGAGATTCTCAGCCAAGATCCAAGGTCAAGTGCTACAACTGTGGAAGGCATGGTCACATGGAAAGATCGTGCCAATTCCCGAAGAATGATCAGAACCAAGGCGACAATAGAATGAACCAGAAGAATGATAAGAGTGAGGAGGATGATACAAATGCCACAATCTCTCAAGACCTTGTGGTACTCTCATTCGGGGAAGAAGAATGCCTTCACGGTGCAGCGAATCAGGAAACTGAGTGGGTAATACAAAGCTGGAGAATTTGGCACCGTGAAGATGGGTAATACGAGTACCTCGAAGATCGCAGGGATTGGAGATATTTGCATCCAACCCAATTTTGGGTGCAAGATGGTGTTGAAAGATGTACGCCATATTCCTGAGTTGCGACTAAACCTACTCTCTGGTATTGCTCTAGATTGCCAAGGATATGAATGCTACTTTGGTAGTGGTAAGTAGAAGCTGACCAATGGATCACTGGTCGTGGCTAGAGGAGAAGCTTGCTGCACACTCTACAAGACTCATGTGAAGATACTTGGTGATAGCCTGAATGCACTTGAGGATGCAGCATCGCCAAAATTGTGCCACAAGAGGCTTGCTCACAAGAGTGAAAAATGATTGAAGATTCTGGCAAGGAAGTCTCTAATTCCTTTTGCCAAAGGTACACCACTGAATCCTTGTGATTATTGTTTACTTGGAAAACATCACATGATTAAGTTTAGTTCCTCTGCTAAAAGAAAGTCGAAGATACTAGAGTTAGTGCACTCTGATGTGTGTGTTCCCATAGAGGTGGAGTCTATTGGCTGTCGCAGATATTTTGTGACCTTTATTGATGATGCTTCACGTAAGGTGTGGGTGTATTTCCTGAAGACTAAGGATGAAGTATTTGAGTACTTTAAGAAGTTCCATGCCATGGTTGAAAGAGAGTCAGGCAATCCTTTGAAGCGTCTACGTACAGATAATGGTGGTGAATATACTTCAAAGGAGTTCGAAGCCTATTGTGATGCCCACAATATTCGACATGAGATGACGGTTCCAGGTACCCCACGACACAACGGCTTTGCCGAGAGGATGAACCGAAATATTTTTGAGAGAGCTTGATGTATGCTTAGAATGGCAAAGCTGCCAGAGACATTCTGGGGTGATGCAGTTTGTACCACGTGTTATGTGACCATCTGCTCCTTCGGGTTTTGAGATTCCAAATAAGGTATGGAACGGTAGCGAAGTTTCATACTCTCATATGAAGGTATTTGGCTGCAAGGCGTTCACGAACATACCCAAGGAGAAACGACTTAAGCTTGATGACAAAGCCAATCCATGTGTTTTTGTGGGCTATGAAGATGCGGAGTTTGGCTACAGGCTATGGGATCCTGTGAACAAGAAGCTGATAAGAAGCAGGGATGTGGTTTTTTATGAGAACCAGGACATTGAAGATATCGAGATGTCTTCAAAGTCGAAGGAAGTCGTCGCTCCCAACCTCAGTCCAAATACCTCCCCTAGTACTACAGGTGGAGAAGATATTCCTGGAGATGTTCCAGAGATAGAGATTCCAGAGATGGAAGATGGCGATGATGATTCCGACGAAGAGGGTGTTGAGCAGGGAAAGAAGCCCCCTCCACCACAGAACGAAGGACCTCAGCTGAGAAGGTCCACCAGGAATTCGCAACCATCTGACATGTACCCATCGTCTGAGTATATTTTAGTCACCGATGAGGGGGAGCCAAAAAGTTTTTGGGAGGCGCAATCTCATAAAGATATGTCCAGCTGGATGAAGGCTATGTAAGAAGAGATGAGTTCCTTGCAAAAGGAGGATACTTATGAGTTATTAAAGCTACCGAAGGGAAGAAAAGCACTGAAGAACAAGTGGGTGTTCAAGCTAAAAAAGGATAACGATGGGAAGCTAGTGAAGTAGAAGGCGCGATTGGTGGTCAAAGGATTCGGCCAAGAGAAAGGTATTGACTTTGATCATATCTTTTCGCCAGTTGTTAAGATGACCTCAATTCGGGTTGCCTTAGGGCCAGTAGCTAGCAGGGACCTTGAGCTTGAACAACTTGTGGGAAGCCTGCCTTTCTCCATGGTGACTTGGAGGAAGAGATCTACGTGGAGCAGCCTGAAGGAGTTGAAGTGAAAGGGAAGGAGAACATGGTTTGCAAACTGAAGAAGAGTCTATATGGCCTTAAGAAAGCGCCAAGACAATGGTACAAGAAGTTCGACTCATTCATGGTGAGTCATGGGGACATGAGAACACATGCAGACCAATGTGTTTACATAAAATAGATTCCCCGATGGTAACTTCATCCTATTATTGTTGTATGTCGATGATACGTTAGTTATGATAAGAGTTCGGAGATGATTGGCAAGCTGAAGAAGGAGTTATTCAAGTATTTCGACATGAAGGACTTAGGTTCCACTCAACATATATTGGGCATGAAGATTGTTCGTGACAAGAAAGCAGGGAAGCTTTGTTTGTCGCAAGAGAAGTACGTTGAACGCGTGATCGAAAAGTTCAACAGGAGAGGTGCTAAGCCTACTAGCACTCCACTTTCCAGTCACTTAAAGATGAGTAAGATATTGTGTCCCTCTAGCGATGCAGCTAGAGATGGTATGGAAGCTATTCCCTACTCCTCTGCAGTAGGAAGTTTGATGTATGCTATGGTTTGCACCCGGCCAGACATCGCTCATGCCGTTGGGGTAGTGAGCAGACTCTCTAACCCTGGGAGAGAACATTGGGAAGCAGCCAAGTGGATTCTAAGGTATTTGAATGGGACTTCCAATTGGTGCTTGTGCTTTGGTGGTTCCAAACCAGTACTCGAAGGATTTACAGACGCCGGTATGTCATGTGACCTCGATAGTCGAAAGAGAACTTCAGGATACTTGTTTACTTTTGCAGGGGGAGCTGTATCATGGCAGTCCAGACTACAAAAGTGCGTTGCTTTATCAACTACCGAGGCTGAGTACATTGCTGAAGTGGAAGCTGGCAAAGAGATGTTATGGTTAAAGCGATTTCTTCAAGAGTTGGGTTTGAAGAAAACGTGTATGTGGTTAACTGATAGTCAAAGCAATTTGGACTTGAGCAAGAATTACATGTACCATTTTCGCACGAAGCACATTTATGTTTGCTATCATTGGATATGCAAAGTGATAGAGAAGCAATTGATGCAACTCAAGAAAATTCACACTGATCAGAATCCGTCGGACATGCAGACAATGGTGGTGACCAGGAAGAAGTTCGAGTTCTGCATAGGCTGGGCTAGGATGGACTCCGAGTGAAGAGTCATAGCGGCGTTCCCTCCTCCAGTTGGGCTTGGGAGGGGAGATTTGTTGGGTCCAAACCCAAAAGCCCATGTGAGTGAGGTGGTTAAATTCGTGGGTGCGTAGGCTTGGCTTCCAAGCTAACAACTCCCTTTTGTTATGGTAACGTTTCTCCATCGCCTCCACTAGCCTATATAAAGGCAGTGAGTGTTTTGAGGAAAAAGACAGAGAGCATTGTTAGGTCTCTCAATTGAATTCCCTCAATTATTAGCTTGTGTCAGTGGGTGCTCTTAGGAGCCACGTCCCTGGGTCTTCGACAAAAGCAAGCATTCCTCGCCTTTGTTAACGCGAGACGGAGAGGAGGAGTACTGCGACGTGATCGTTCGTGACGAAGACGAAGATTTCAGGAGCTAATTGCGGTTAATTCATTAGAAATTAGTTTTCTTGGTTTCCGCCTACCGGCGAGGGTTTGTTTTACCCTGTTATTAGTTTTTAGCTTGTTTATCCACATTCGTTTTGGAAGATTGTCTACCCATTGTAATTGTTATAGTGGAAGTTTTGTGAGTTTTTTTGTCCCTCTCGATTAGAGGGTTTTTCCTATGTTGAAATCTTGTGTCCTACATCTTCTAATTTTTCGCACTTGTTCGTTTTGGCGTTGTTTGCGCGTTCTAGTCCGTCTGATTCAGCCCCGTGACCCAACAATTCGGTCGGATTTTTGAAATTATGCAGAAAAGTCAGGACTTACAAGATGATGAAGATTAATGAATATCCTTACATTGTCGATCTCTCAGAAAGTATGGGCGATTCAATGAGCTTGAATGTGGTTGACATATTATAGGTGTATCATAACATGCCACTTTATTCATAAAATAGCTCGGGGCAAGCTCTTTCCCAGAAGGGGCGATTGATTAATGACAAAACAGCAATGAGAGATGATTTCCATTGCCAGAATTTGTTCGTCTCTAATGAAAACCCATGGTTACGTGTTGCAGAAGGCCCTATCATGAGCAAAATCGCTTGACGTACATGGATCTTTATTCGTAAAGGTGAAGGATGTTTCCTTAATTCCGCCTTTCGCTAACTTTTTTTTGAGGAGAAAAACTGCTTCTTATTAAACTGAAATAGAGGGGGTGTAATCCCCTAATACATCATTATGAAGCAGTTTGGTTGCCCAACTTGGGGTAATAACTAACCAAATATGTTTATTCAGAGCAGAGAGAACGAATTTAGCAAATTCATGGGTACACTATTAGATGAACGCTGTCTGAAAATGAAGGTTACAGATTGAAATCTTCTCGCCATGGTCTTGATTACCCGGATGGTGACACCGAATTCAGAGATATCTCTTCTACCTCCATATTGTTTATTTAAACCATAAAAAACCTTCTTTGCGTCCGTTTCCAGCTCTATGTGTGTGTACCCTGCATCCAACACTAGCCGAAGTCCTTCACTAGCTGCAATTGCTTCTACTTCAAGAGGGGATGAAGCCGTTGGTAATGGTGATGAAACACCCACAATGAAGTTTCCTTCGTGGTCTCGTATCACCGCACCGCAAGCTGCCTTCCCTTCTGTCGGCCTCTAAGCTCCGTCCGTGTTAACTTTGCATGTTCCCGGTTCGGGTGGTCTCAAACAAGCCATCAATGGCACTCTTTCTCTCCTAGCAGCGTTTCCTTCCAGATCATGTAGCATACCGGCAATCATGACAACTGTTTCATCGGGTTATCTCCCTTTGTTTTCAAAGACTAATATGTTACGGTTGGTCTAGAGAGTCCACATAGTCATATAAAAAGCCTTTTGTTCTTGAGGCGTTGTGGAGAGGAGAACCTCTGGTATCCATCTGCTAATGTCCCCAACCCGAGTATTGAGAAAAGCAGGACCCATTATTGCGCTCCAAATATTCAAAGAGTAACAACACTCCATAAACATATGAGTGGCCGATTCAATACCTGAGTGACAAAAAGGGCAGACCGTATCAATGGTAGGATTGATGTTTCGAATTTTATTCCTTGTAGGAAGCGAGTTCTTGGAAGCTCTCCAAACCATGTAACAGACTTTTGGTTGGACTTTAACCTTCCACAACACCTTCAACAACTCCCGAGCAGGCCCCATCGATGTTTGGAGGGGTGATTGGGATTTCACACGCCTTAGGAGATCGTAGCCGGAAGCTACTGTATAATTACCATCCTCCGAGAAGTGCCACAGTATCTCATCCGAGCTGCTCGGGGCCCCGATTTTAACCTTTAAAATCTCGTCCACTTCAATTCTAACCCCTTCTCCTTCAGCAGCTCCACATCCCAAGTGTACTCGGATGTTATTAAATCTAAAACTTTCATCTCTTCGGCAGCCAGTGTAAAACAAATAGGACGGAAGCTCGGAGGCCGTTTTATCCATGGATCGCACAAGACCCGGATATTTGTTCCATCGCCAACCTTCCATCGAATACCCTTCTGTATAAGCGATTTAGAGCTAAGTATTGACCGCCAGGCATACGAACAATTGTTTTGAGCCGTAGCATTCAGTAGATCCCCATTGGGGTAGTATTTGTGTTTTAACACGCTTCTAGCTAATGAGTTCGAAGTAAGGAGCCTCCATAGCAAAGCGGTGTTGAAGTCTTCTAAATCTCTAAAATCAATTCCTCATTCGTCTTTGGTTTTCTTGAGAGTATCCCAAGCAATCCAGTGCCCCCCTCGTCGAGCTTATTGTTTACCCCAAAAGAATTTGCACGTCATAGATTCCAACTACTCGCAAAGTGTTTTCGGAATTCTAAAACAGCCCATAGTGTAAACAGAGGCTGACTGTGCCACCACTTTGATTAAGATTTCACGACCGGCAAAAGAAAGATGATTAAGCTTCCTAACCTTCATTTTGTTTCCTACCTTTTCCCCTAAGTTGCAAAAGGTTGGTAACCTCTTCTTTCCGATCATCGTAGGAAGCCCTAGGTATCTTTCATGACTGGCCTCTTCTTTAATGCCAAACAGATTACATAACCCTGGACGTTCAGACGAAGGCACATTAGAAGAAAAAATAACTGCTGATTTAGACAAATTTACCTTCTGACCCGAATCCTCCTCATATCGTTGGAGAATTTGGTGGAGGAATGTAATCTATTAGATGGTAGCTTTCGCAAACAACATACTATCATCTGCGAAAAAGATGTGAGAAATGATCACCCCCTGGAAGCCGTAACCCCTGAAATGGCACCTTCCTGGACTGAAACAGTAAGAGCACGAGAGAGGTTTCACATAAGAAGGGAAATAGATACAGGCTGAGGGTACATCCTTGCCGCAGCCCCCGGTCAGGGATAATACGCCCCTTACACTCACCGTGCACTGCAAGAGAGAACGAAGCTGGAGAGATACATTCATGTATGATCCGAATCCAGCGCTGACTGAAACCCATCTTTGCCATAGTGGCTTCAAGGAAGGCCCACTCAACTCTATCGTAGGCCTTCGCCATATCAAGCTTGATAGCCATATACCCGAGCTTTCCCTTCTTCCTCGTTCTCATAGAGTGTAACTGTTCAAAAGCCACAAGAATGTTGTCAGATATAATTCTGCCTGGCACAAAGGCACTTTGATATTCCGAAATACAAGCATTAAGCACTTGTTTCAAATGGTTAACTATAGTCTTTGCAATCAGTTTAAAACCACTGAACATAGAATAATAGGGCAAAGATCACTAGGAGCACGCACCTGTTTGACTTTGGGGATCAAACCAATCACCGTGTTGTTGAAGAGCGCCAAAATTTTGTTGTTGTTGAGGATTTCGAGGCAGGTATTGACCACTTCCGTCCCTACAAGATCCCAAGTTTCCTAAAAAAATATTGCCGGAAAGCCGTCTGGACCTCGTGCCTTTGTAGGACCCATCTGACTGAGTGCGATTTCGATCTCTTCCCTCTTGAACAGTTCATCAAGTGTCCTCCTTTGGTTTACAGTAATAATCGGCTGGACAAAGGCCGTCATAGCTTCAATATCTTCAACCGAAGGCTTGGAGGAGGTGAAAACCGATCGGAAGTGTCTCTCAAGTATTGAGGCAATATCATCCGGTCCGGTTTTCCTAACTTGGCCCTCGTCTTCTAGTCCTGCAATGTAATTTCTCGCTTCACGAATTGACGCTCTACGATGGAAGAAACCCGTGTTACAATCACCCTCTTTTAGCCACATAACTTCTTCATTCGCTAACAGAGCGTTCAGTTCCTTCTTACACATACTGATTTTTTCAAAAACATCATCAAAAACATCCCTTGCTTGTAGCACCTGAATCTTGTTCCTGATGAAACCGATCTTCCTTCTCACACTTCCAAATACCTCTGGATCCCACTTCTTTAACTATGTCCCGGTGTTCTTCAATTTCCTATCCAAATCCACGTAGTGCATTTCTTCCCATTTTGACCGAATAAATGCCTTGCAGTCCTCATGTTTCAGCCACATAGCCTCGAAATTAAATCGAGGAGTTTTCTGTCACATTGGGATCCAGCACAACTCAATGGGTACATGATTAGACACCGCTGCTGTAAGATGGTTAACCTTGGCCCCTCCGAAGATATCAAGACAAGCTGGGTTGGCCACAAACCTATCAATTCGTTCTCTGATCCTTCGTCCGTTATGCGGATTGCTTATCCAAGTGAACTTGCTCCCGTTGGAGCCAAGATCGAATAACTCATTAGAGGATAATGCAAATCTGAAATATTCCATAAGTCGTGGGTCTGCCGGACGTCCTCCCTGCTTTTCATCGCCTGAAACAAAAGCATTAAAATCTCCCATAACACACCAAGGAGCACCATTGGGATCTTTCAACCTCCCCAAAAGCTCCCAAGGGTTCCTTCTTTCACTAGCTTCCGGATTTCCATAGAAGCCTGTCAGAAACCACTGAATTTGCATAGTATGATCAAGAACCAAACAATGGATGAAATACCTGGATTTCTCGAGAATCCTGATATCAAGGCTGTCTTGCCAGAGGAGAGCAAGCCCTCCACTTCTACCCACACTATCAACATAACAACCGTAACTAAACCCCAGCCGAGTAGTGATCCTTGTCATCTCTTCTGAATGAAGACGAGTCTCAATTAAGAACACAATCTTGGGGGACATTCCTCTTACGAGGTTATGAAGCTCTAGAATGTTGCGGAGGTTCCCAAGCCCCCGCACGTTCCAGCTGAATGCATTCATTGCGATTGGCGGGACTGTGTAGCACTCGCCGCCATTAACATATAGGAGTTGTTTGAGGCCACTCCCTCCCCGTGTTGGTCCGTTCCTTCCTTTATTGCTTCGCTTAATCCACTAGATTTTACACCAAAAATGTCAAAACTCAATCGACGAACACGTACCTTCTCTTTCGGATTGGGACTCAAAACAATCGGACCCGTCTTCCTCTTCTCCTTCAAATCTTTATCACTAGTTGGGAGATTGGGGACTGTTGCATTGCTTTGATTTCCTTTCATCATAACAGACACAGGCTTCTTCATATTAGCTATACCTTCATCTCCTATGTGATCAGCCAGCGGTTCAGTGAAGGTTTTGACTCTGTCTGAGTTCCTTGATTTTGGCGTGCCCAAAGATGCTTCAGTCTCCATATCAGAGCCGGACTGGGGGGATGTCCTTCCTCTAGGTGACTCAGTTCCCGACACTTCACCCTCTGGCCCGCGATCATCAGTTGATGCATGCTGCTTTGGGGAGTTATTTTTGTCAGCGATTACCGGTGGGGATGCATCCTGTTCATCGTTGTTTCTTGGGCGAGATATCTTCTTCTTCGCCGGAGGTTTGAACGTCATCCAATTGCCGAAGCCTTCCTCCTCCCTATCCTTTTTAGCTTGCGTCTTATATTTTCACTAATCATTGTAATGGGTGAATAGACCATACCATGCACAAATTGAGGGGATTCGTTCATACACATAATCTAGCCAAATCCTCTCGTCAAGGACTTTGATGCATCCTCCCCTCCGCAAAGGTTTAGATACGTCAATCTTGACACTGACCCTTCTATACTCACCCCCCGGACCTTTAAAGATCCTGTCGTTGATCTTAGGGAGTTCACCCATACTCCCGATTGCCTTCTTGATGTCCGCATCCGCATAGAGGTAGATATGAAGATTTTTCACATGCACCCATACATCGACCGTATTAAACACTGCGATTTCTGGGTTGACACCCATATCCCAGGGTTTGAGGACCAAGATGTTGCCATCAAAGATCCAAGGCCCTCCTTCCAATACTTTTCCATCAAAGCTTTTGACGGGAACCGAAAGATGAACCTGTTTTGGATCGGTTCATGGATGGAGACTCCTTCACCTTCGAACCAAGTCTTCCTAAATAGGTTCTTCATGGCCCAAACGTTTACTCTTGATGGGAGGAGAAACTTGCCAATCAAACAGGGACCAAGATCCTGAATATCTTCGAGAAAATAGTCTGAATCAAACTCGATAACCTCTTCTTCTTACGGTGTAAGTGTGGGTTTAAGCTTCCCTGTTTCCATGGTAGTCGGCGATGATGTTCCAGTACGGTGGGGTTGAAACCCTAGCTTTCGTGTCGCACTTTTCGTCGTCCGAAAACCTCGGACCAAAACAGAAACTCTCGACCGACGTAACACAACTAAAAAAAAAGTGTTTTGCTAACTTTTAGGAAGTCAAACCGCTATAATAGTGTTTTCTTTACTATGTTTTTGTAAAAATTGTGGACTTGATAGTTGGGATTTGAGACACTAATTTACAATTACGTAAATTGGGCTAGTCTTTTAAATGTGGTTCTTTATTAGGAGTGTGATATTTGTTCTTTTATTTTTCACTACTATTAGCAGCATTTCAAGTTCAGAGTTTTGGGATATTATTTAAATGTTTTGAAACCTACATGAAGGATAATCAGTTCACTCATAATTATCTTTTCGAGTTTCTCTTCCCTTGAGATCTCTTTACCCTTTAAAGCTATATCCTTCTTTTTTCTTCAACTTGCTTGTAGAATGTGTCAGGTGGTATCAGAACAAGGAATTACCTTTCTCAATGCTCATAAACAAAGATTGTAGCAGCCCCTAGTAAAGTTGTTCACAAGTTGGGCTCCTTGGAGATATAGTAATTTAGCAGAGCAATCAAGGAGATCAAGCAATTACTCCCACGACTTCGTATCCTTATGCCTGCAACAGAACATGTTGACATGAACAACGTTCGAGGGGCTATCCCGCAAATATCTTGTTAAACTTAGTGCGACGGAAGACCGTGGGAGAGGACGATACCTACTGTACTCAACAAAGAGCCATATCTATCAAATGAAGACTTCCATGAGCTCGATGATGAAAATTTCCGCAACAATTTTCTTCAAGACCACCAGATGGGTATTGACGTTGTTAATGATAAACTGCAAGTAGAGGACTTCATTAATTAGATCTCGGGGGTGAAGAAGTTTCAAAACATGATGGAGGTTCCAAGATAGAAGATGGTTTGACTTGTAGCCTTAGAGATGAAGGGAGGCGTTGTTGTTCGGTGAGATCAACTATAGACAAAGTAAGCTCGCTGCGCAAGGCTCCACTTAAGAAATGAAGGAGAATGAAGTAATTTTTGCTCGAACGGTTTCTTTCCAAAGATTACGAGTAGTACCCGTGTTTCAATTTTACCAAAATTTTGTTTAGGGAGGCATGTCTACTTCTTTTGTATACGTCTAACTTTAATCACTTATCTGGTCAAAAAAAGTTGGACAAAGGTGTGTGACAATAGGTTCCTAGGTATATGAGCGACCCTTAATGCAACACCTTGTATTCTCAAGCCATTATGCTTTTCGAGTAACCCGAGCTAGAGAGTGCCTCCACTAAAACTTTGGGAACACCCAAAGCAAGGAGTAAATGCACATAACCAATTGTATTTAGAAAAAAAATATGATTGTAACAATCTAATTATATTATATCAAAATATAGTATTTATATAATTGTAACACCCTGGTTTCTGGTGAAAGCTGGAGACCGAGGCAATGTCTCCATTACAAGGAATTAGCCGTTCGTACAAGCATTAGTAGTAACGGATATATGAATATAACAAATCCATTACTAATTTGATAATTCAAAAGTTATAAGTGTATACAACTGGGTCCAAACCTTAAACATGATGTTTCCGAATGTGTTCAATCAAGGATCTCACATTGTTTCTTAGTATATGCTAGTTTAGGAACAAAATAACTCAGATCATGTAGGGCATTGTATAAGAATATTATAAATGATCATGTCGTGCATTGTATAAGAAGTTTCTGAGTCATTCATAGGTCTAGGATAATTCAATCGACGTGTCTTGGGACTAAAATACCAACATTTCAAAAGAGAAGAACCAAAGAGCGGAAGGTACTCCGCTGCAAGCCTGCTGACCATCTCTTCTCTAGTCTTCTTGAAACCCAATCCCTGAACATATGTCCCTATTATTCGTGGGAAATCCTTGGATTTGTGGAGAAGACTGCATTCAATGGGTTAGAGGGAGCTATGGAAGCTACAAAAAACCATAGAGGGACAAGATACAGAGATTCACGCCTATCAGAGACTGCCGATTAGTATAAGGAAGAGGTCAATACTTTCTTTTAAAGGCGTTTCAAGGGTTCCTAGGTTTAATAAATGGAAAAAACCTAAATCTCTAGGTGTTTGGATATGATTCTAATACTTTTTTGATTAGATTTGGTAGTCTCGATCTTAAAATTTAGTATTAAACTAATTAGGAGACCAAATCTAGGAAGAAATATAGAGTTTTTGTACCACTAGGAAAGAGAATATAGGAAGTAATATATTCCAAAAAGTAAAAAAGGGCTTGCCCCATAGAGGAGGCTGAAATACTCATGTAAATAGTGGGAAAAAATTGTTTAACTGAGAAAAAGCTTGAAAATTGTAAAAAAGACCCATATATGTGACAACCAAGAACAAAGAACTTTCCCCTCTTTCTACTCGTCTATTTGGTCTCAAGAACGTTGCTGTTAATACTGAGCGATTTGCCCTTCTACGACCCTTACCGCCAAACCTAATAGCCGAAAACTAATGTGTTCCACTTTCCTAGAATTGAACAATTTGTGACGAAAAACAGTCGCCCTAGCTAAAATAAATTCATGAAAGGTGCTAGAGAGTGACCAAAAAAAAGTTTACTGAAAATCTCTCAAACAACACACTTTGAAAACAAATCTTCTTCAATAAAAGTTCTCCGAGAACAAGAAATATTCAACCGAGGAAAATTATTTTTGTGAAGATGATGGAGATTTTTCACCGCTTTATTGATGTCACTATTACGATAGATGATGTAGAATTTTCTTGGAGGTTTACAGGCTTTTACGGAGATCCAATCAGAGAGGACATACTTCACTCCTAAAACTACTTAGACGAATTTCGCGAAAACAAGCTTTTCCGTGGTGCGTCACCGGTGATTCAATGCGGTGGCGAATTTTGTAGACAAAGAAGGAGGTTAGGGTCCAAGTTATAGTCAGTTATCTTAGTTTCGTTCTGTTCTTAATGATTTAGATCTCTTTGATCTTGGTTTTTCTGGGAATCCATTAACTTATACTAACAACCAGGTTAAAGAACAGAGCATCAGATAGAGAATTGACAGAGTCGTGGCAAATCCTCTCTGGATGGACATGTTTCAGGGAGCCCGAGTACAACATTTATGTGACCCGAATTCGGATTATCTCCTGATCTTACTGGAATAGACTCATAGATTCTCTGCTGGTAAACACTGGTTCCTTTTGGAGAAGATGTGGGCTACCCACTCAGATTTTGAGGACATTATTAAAGACAGCTGGTCCACCCAAGCTTATGAGCCTACGACCCAAGTCCTAAGCACCAGTGCGGAACAATACTTAGGGCGGGACAAAGATGTGTTCAAGAATGTAAAGAGGAGATTAAATCATATTATACAGAGAAATGATTTGATTCAGCAAAGGCCCCAAACTAGAGAGGGTCAAATAGAGCTAGATTATCTGAATAAAGAGTTTAATGAGATGCTGAGAAGGGAAGAAATTATGTGGCCGCAGAGGTCTCGAAGTGACTGGCTGAAGTATGTGGATCCAAATACCAGTTTTTTTCATCATAAAGCAACAATTCGAAGAGCCAGAAATAATTTTCAAGGAATTGAAGACAATACTGGAGCATGGATTATGGATCAACAGGAAGTTACCAAGGTATTTGAACAACACTTCTCATTAATTTTCACGTCTATTAATCCTACTCAACATGACATTGATGTAGTCCTTAGTAGTATGGAGTCATCAGTTTCGACTGAAGATTGTGCTATGATGGAGCAGCCCTATACGACCCTTGAAGTCAAGACTACGCTTTTCAGATGACTCCGGATAAAGCGTCGGGGGCGGATAGTTTTAATGCATGGTTCTCTCAGAGATATTGGGATATTGTTGGAGAAAAGAAATACTTAACGAGGGAGTTGATTTGAAAGAGCTCAAATTTATTCTCGTTGCCCTTATTCCTAAGACTAAGCAGCGAAGGAAGCCAAGTGAGTACCGACTTCTAAATCTTTTTTCAGTCATGTAAAAGATAGCTGCGAAAGCGGCTGTAAATAGGCTCAAGAAACTTCTCCCAGAGTTCATAGCGAAAAATAAAAGTTCTTTCGTGCCAGGACGGTTGATAACAGACAAAATTCTTACTGATTTTGAGGTTATTTATTCACTCAAACCCAGAAAAAAAAGAAAGAAGGGCCATGTAGCGCTTACAGTGGATATTAGTAAGGCGTATGACAGAGTTGAGTGGAGTTTCATCAAGGCAGCCTTGTTAAAACTGGGGTACGGTCCAAACTTCATCTCTCTGATTATTAACTGTATCTCTACGGTCAGTTACTCCTTCAATCGCAATGGTTCAACGGTTGGTAAGGTATCACCTGAAAGAGGGTTAAGACAAGGCTGTCCTATTCTCCCTATATTTTCTTGATGTGTTGTGAGTTCTTATCGAGATCAGTCTTGCTGGCAGTTAGGGGGGTTGGTTGGAAGGGGTTTCAGTGTCGAGGGGAGTACATGTGGTCTCCCAATAACTTTTTTCTAATGATTATATGTTTTTACAGGTGCGTCACTGGATAAAATTAATTATTTTCTAAAGATTATTGCAGATTTTGACAGAGCATCTAGCCAAAAAATCAACTTGGAGAAGTTTGCTATTATTTTATTTTCTGGAGTACCAGCCGAAATTAGAATTGCACTGTTGGAAGTTAATGGCGTGCAAGAAGTTGAAAAATATGACAAATACTTGGAACTCCCTACAACAATGTGGAGTAAAAAAATATATTACTTTCAGCTCTCTGATCAATAAGCTAATCAACAAGCTAAAAGGATTGAAAAAGAAGACACTTTCAATTTAAAGAAAGGAATTTATAGTCAAGGTTGTTGTGCAAAAAATATCGACGTACACGATGACAGGTTTTAAGTTACCAGATAGGGTATGCGACAGAATGAAAGCTCTTATCAGACAGCTTGGTGGTCCATGCAAGATAAAGAAAGGGGTATTAGCTGACGCGGTTGGGACAAGATGCAGGAACCGAGAAGCAGAGGAGGACTTGGTTTCAAGAAGATGAAAGAATTTGTACAAAAAATGATGTAGGATTCTTCAAAAACTAATTCCTTACTCAGTAGAGTACTCAAACAGAAGTATTTCGCGAACTCTCATCTTTGGAATTCTGAGCTTGGTCATGCAACCTCTTTCGGTTGGAGAAACATCCTATTTGGCAGAGAATTACTAGAGCCCGATGGAGTATTGGTGATTGGAGTCTAGCCTCTCCTGCGGACGTGTGGATGCCTACTCATTTAGATTTTAAGGTAATTACTCTTAATATTACTTTTGGACCTCCTGTTGGTAGCTTCATAAATAAGGATCGATCATGGAACTTAGAGTATCTTAAGAATTTTGTATGGGACGTGGACTTTAATTCTATAGAAAATATTCCTATCCTGGCAATTCCAAGGCCGGATAGGATTATTTGGCACTATGAAGACAAAGACAATTGCACGTTAATGTCCGGATACGCGATTGCAATGATGAAATGAGGATAATAAAATCAAGTTTGTCTAATGAGCATTGGGCTAGAATTTTTCGAGATGCTTACACTTTATTTGGCGAGGTTTCCATGAAAACTGCCAACTGCAAAAAACTTTCGCGAAGAGGAATCCAGGTTCAAAATCATTGTGTATTGTGTGGAGATTATGGTGAGACGGAGGTACATATATTTTCACAGTGCTCTAGGACGAAGAAGTTATGGAGTAGCATGGGGTTCAACCCTCAGTTGCTCCATATTGAACTGGGGTTTAAATTCTGGCTTGCTAATCTTCTACACAAAGCTTCGGGTACTGAAAGACGAAGGATATGTATCTTGCTCTGTGAGATATGTAATGACATAAGTCCATACCTCTCTGGCTCCTGTTGCACCCTACTGGATCTACGAACTTCTTGTGTTACTTGAACAGGTTTCTCCACAACGGCTTGTGGTTCCTGTTCATGTTCCATTGTTGGATCAGTGGTTTGTGGTTCTTGAATTTCTTCTAGTTGTAAAGTCCTCTCACTGGCCTCTTTAGAGAAAAATTATCTTTCTAGAAACACACCGGTCCGAAAAACAAAAACTTTGTTCTCGGATGTATTGTATAAATAAAATACCTTAGTTTCCTTAGGGTTTCACACAAACTTACACTTATCCGACTTGGGACCTAGCTTTTCTGTTTGTAAACGTTTTACATAGAAATCGCAGCCCCAAATCCTCATAAAAGACACTGTGGGACGCCTCCCACTCCACATCTCATATGGAGTCTCAATTACAGATTTGGATGGAACACGGTTAAGGGTAAAAGGTGCACATAATAGAACATGTCCCCAAAATGATAATGGAAGATTAGTTTGACACATCATAGATCGAACCATGTCAAAAAGAGTTCGATTCCTCCTCTCAGACATGTCATTCCACAGTGGCGTTCCGGGTGGAGTTAGTTGGGAAAAGATCCACACTCTCTAAGATAGTCATCAAACTCTTGGCTTAAGTATTCTCCTCCACGATCTGATCGTAGGGCCTTAATAATTTTGTCAAGTTGCTTTTCTACTTCATTCTTCAATACTTTGAACTTTTCAAAGGGTTCGGGTTTGGCCTTCATAAGGTATAGAAATCCATATATACTGAAATCATCAGTAATTGTAAAGATAATCACCTCTGGAAGGCGTGGAAAATGGCCCACATACATCAGTATGCACAAGAGCCAATTGCTCATTAGTCCTCTCACCTTTCTTGTTCAAAGGGAACTTTGTCGTTTTTCCTAATAAAGAAGCGTCACATGTCTCATATGATTCATACTCAAATGAGTCTAGGAATCCATTCTTATGGAGTCTAGATTTGCGTTTCTCGTTTATATGGCCTAAATGACAATGCCATAAATAAATAGGATTTAAATCATTAGTTTTAATCCTCTTGGTACTGAAGTTATAGAATGAGTTATCTAGATCAAGGATATATAATCCATTAGACAATAAAGCATTAAAATAATGCAAACCATCAAAATAAATGGAGCAAAATTTGTCATTAGTTTTAATAGAAAGACCTTTCTTGTCCATGTAAGAAATAAAAATAATGTTTCTGCACATAGCGCACAAAATAACAATTGTCTAGTTCTAAGATAAGTCCAAAAGGTAAAGATAACTCATAAACGCCTACGGCCAATGCAGCAAGTCTTGCTCCATTCACTACGCGCAAGTTTATCTCTCCTTTAGCCAGTCTTCTGATTCTCTTTAGATCCCGCACATTTCGACTAATGTGAGATCCACATCCAGTATCCAATACCCAAGATGAAGAGAAAGACAGATTGACATCTATAATAAAAATACCAGGTGAAGGTGGAATCACTATTCCAAGCCTTTTATCTTCCAGTTATTTTGGGCAGTTCCTTTTCCAGTGTCCAAGTTGACTACAGTAGTGAACTCACCCTTAGTCATGCCCCCAGAGGGATTTAAGGCAGTTTCCTTGGATTTTGAACTTTCTTACTCTTTCCTTTATTGACCATCATTATGGCCTTGCCTTTCCCTTTATTGATGCTTTGTTAAGCTATCCTCAACACTTTTACCAAATATGGCAGAGGCTTACTGATCTCATTCATGTTATAGCTCATGATGAACTGGCTATAACTGTCAGGCAACGATTGCAAGATGAAATCAGTAGCCAACTCATGACCCACCGGGAACCCCAGACGCGTGAGACTCTTAAAGTACCCGATCATGCGCACTACATGAGGCCCCATCGGGTTTCCCTCTGACAGATTTCATTTGAAAAATGCCTTGGAAACCTCATACTGCTTACAAGTGTATTATCATATCATATGAAGCCATGTTCTCATGTTGCTTCTGAATCACATAGTTCATGGTGCAAAACATAAGGCAGGACACATCATTAGCATCGTCAACAATCTCCTGATGTTTCTTTATGGCTGCAACAATGTTATTTTCTGGTCCTTCAGGAACTTGTTCTTCTAGAATGTACAATGTTTTTTCTTGCTTGAGAACGATTCTAAAATTTATGTACCAGTACATAAAGTTAAATCTAGAAAGCTCTTCCTTCTCAAGGACTGATCGTAGGAACTGTGATGAATTCGATGAATCGTTTGCCATTGGAATTCTACAAAATGAGGAATATTAAAGTTTTAGTATTTTGTGAACATGTGACTACATTTAATAACTAGATTGTTAAACATAACTCCCACTATTTTTCTCAGATTAATAACCCTCTCTATTAATGTGGAAAATATCATGTATATGTGTTAGTGGGCCAAGATCTATATTTCACTTTTTCTCGAGCTTGCTTTGGCAAGTCACCCAAGAATCAGTTATTTAGGTAGGAACGAATTCGAATTGCATCTCATGCAACTCTTGGTTAAATTGGGAAAATAACTCCTTATTTATCTATCCCATAGATAATCCGAATTGCCTTGCGTCTAGGATTTTCAATCCTATTCAAGTAGCCTACTTGCGTCCAACTCTTAATTTAACACTTGCACATTACTTGCTTGTGCCATCGCGTCAACCTATAAAGAATCAAATCGCCTTTCTTTGGAAAGCCCGAATTGAATACATTAAAGTTTTGATGAGTGTTAAGTAACGGAAAGGCAAAAACGCAATATTTCATTTGAGGGATTTTACCTTTTAGTATTAATTGTTTTGTTGATCTACATCAAGTGATCTACTTATTTAGGTTGGGCAATCCCAAAATAAAATATCCGGGTTTTAATTATTATCTTGTCAGAATTTGCATGCATCAACCATACACCAAAAGTAAACACAAAACAATAATTTAAACAACCACAAACAATAAATGAACGTGATGTGGATGAGGCCTCCTAAAACTAAGATGTTCCCAAGCCAATGAGAATATCTATAAGCCCTAAAAACAGCAAGCTCATCTCCATGTGCCTCCATCTTTAGTCCATGCGCCTTAGCTTGTGGAATGATATCTCCTTGTGGTTTCTTCAATTCTTTAAGCTTCTTCTCCATTAATTGACTATCATCTACCTATCTAATACTAGCTAGCATCTATACAATATAGAGAGACCTCACAAGTTGAGAAGAAGACGACACGCATGCCGTAAAACTTAATTAATTACATTGATTATAATAAAATCAAACAACAAAAATAAACATCCACAACATCCACATCTAAGTCCACATCCAATCACCATGCAAAAGCACACAATACAGTTAAAATTCAATTTTAACGCGCTTGGTCAATTTTAAGTTGAATTTGGATTTTCTAGGGTCAAAACGGTCCAAGGGGCCCACCAAACCCATTTGGCCGAACCCCACAAGGACCGCCAAAAGGCCTTGGGCCGGTCGGCCCTAGCCCGTACGGACAAATCGCTAGCTAGGTCGGCCCGGACCTTGGCCAAACCCTAGGGTTATTTCCTTCCTTCCTTCCTTTCCAAGTTTTCCTATTTCTAATTTTAAGAAAAACACATTTTTCCATTATATTGTGCCCAAACCCTAGATTTCAAAACCCAAAAAGACACATCATATGTGAACGAAATTAGCCAATTTTTATACGAAGATATTAATTAGCTCAATATCTATCGAATCATATTCAATTTTGCATCATTATGCCAATTTCAGTTTTTTCGCTAAAAAGTGTAAAACAATGAAAAACTAACAAAACAGTAACACATAAACCACCTTATGCGCAATGACCTGTGGCTCTGATACCATTGTAAGGTTTTGATACGGATTGCACAACAGAATAAAAATAAGTAGATTGCGTTCAAGACCCTCCACGAATCGCAGATCAAGCATCATAAACGATGGTAAGGGATATTAGAATCGTGTACCTTGTTTGTCTGAGTTTTATCACTTTACGTGGAAAAGCGTCCACGTCTCTATGAGTATCCACACCTAGGATTGCTCTGGATTCCTTCTTGCGCCTTGTGCTAGCAACGGAAGAAGGATGATGAAGAAGATCACGAAAAACGTGGCTCTTGGAGCCGTGCGTCAAACGAGGCCGAAGGCGAGGAGGGGCTGACGGGTGAGGGCTTGCGCCCTTGCTCGGTCTCTCTCTCCTTGCTTTGTTCTTCCTCAATCGTGAAAAAAAACTTATGAGAAAATAAGCTAGGAGTGCCTTTATATAGTTAATAACTCCTTATTAACTATATATTTGGCTCGGCACTAATCGTGTCCATACACGGATTAGTCCTCCTTGCAAATTAGTCCTACTAAGTTTGCACGTGGTTGCGTATTGATCCTTTTATTTAATTAGTCCTACTAAAATCCCAAAGTCTGGTTTAATCCATAGGGTGTGTGACCCCATAGGTTTCTACTTAGTTCGTAGTAACAATTACTAACATAGAGCGGTGTGTAGCAACACATCTATGCCCCCTCCCAACTAATATAAATAGTCAGTGATCCGAAAAACCTTGTGACCATTGTTACCGCATTGTATTATCCCTTTCATATTCGGATTAGACACGAGACATACAAGTCGCACTCGTATATCCAATCCATAGTTTCTCGATCATGGGAATAGTCTTATCTATGCAGATAACATCAACATCCCATATTGATTTATCTAAGTCTGGCCAGACAATCTATAAGCACTATACCCTCGAGCGGCCGTCGATATATGCTCGCTTATGTGGGAGGGACAAATCCTCTCTACATCACTACAACCTCTAAGCTTGCTTCCTATTATGCCCGATAAACATCTTTATTACTACCCTGTCAGGGTGTAGTGTTTGACGATATCAAAGCATAATATTTCACAACTAGAGAATTTAGTGAAATCAAGTCTAAGGACCACAATACCATTGTCACAACGAGAAGCACTTGTGACTTTAACATAATTAATGTAGCCTTCTCGTGGCCGGTCAATCCAGTATGCTATTACCCGTAAATAATCATTGCATTATATATCTCCATAAATAATGCAATGATTATTCTAGCCACAATAATGTTCATACTAAATAAGGTTGCCTCTAGGGCATCTATCCCAACGCTCTTTTGAGAGAGCACGTAATTTCTGAAAAGTCCCACACTGCGGACATGATCAATGAAGTAAAAGTGTTAGCTGAAGAATTACAAGAAGTTTTCATTCGATGGATACCGCAGATGTAACCAGGTGGCAAGTTTACAAGCTTCTACATCAAAGAATAGAGATGCTTATGAGATGTGGATCGGTAGAGGACCAGTTTGCCTCCAAAACTTGTTATCTATCGACGTACTTGATGATCCTATTTAATCTATGAAGAATCCTTTCCCCTATAAAAGTTCCTTAAATTTTCACAAAGAATAAAAAGGGAAAATGTTAAAAAGCCTTTATCCAAACGAAAATTTAAAGAATGCACAAAAATATGGAAATTTTGTTTTAGAGATGCTGATCCTTTGCAGATAGACACTAAGTATTCCGTTCTAAAAAATGCTTTAAACTTTAAAGAAAAAAATAAAACAAAAAATTTCATCCCTCCTTAGGGGACGTTATACACTTTAGAGGGTCTAACTGGAAGCTAGGAGAAACATATCTAGAGTTCTTTTAACTTTATGAGTTTTCTTTATGATAGAACATTTGAGATTCCATATGAAGAGCATTTGACCCTGCTTTTACCTGGACAATTTAGTAAATGAGACTCATTTATTATATGCTTTTGACATGGCTCTGATTGTATCGAATAAAAATTCTCCTTCTAAAGAGATGCACATTGTAGTTACTAACCGTGGGGTAGAGCTATGTAGTGTGGGATTCTTAAGATTTTCTGTTTAGACCAACACACTTGCACTAGAGAACAGTGTGGCAATGCCCCATCATTTCACTTAGGTCTCTGCAATCGCGCCGACATTGAGCAATCTCAAAACCAAAGCCTAACCTGGATCTAAACAGTCTACAAGTTTCCACAAAATCATATATAAACAAGGACACTCTGGGAACTCCTTATAGTAAGCACTTTTGAGGAATGCATATATACCCTTCTTAGACACTTAGTGCAAAAAAACAGGAATTTGAGGAAACTGTAGAATAGTTCCTTGGCCTTAGCATAAGTCAACATATGATGTTCCTAAAAAAAAAATTCAACATATGATGTAGCGGAAGTAATGGATTGTAGAAAGGAACATTATAACTATGGAAATTCCTAAGAGTAAAGAAAGGAGAAAAAGAACTTCTATTGATGAAATCCCGAGTTTTAAGTTATCTTTCAAATTCTTCAATTATTTTTCGTTTTCAAAAACAATATTAGACATACCTCAATTGATCCAATAAGAGTTTACAACAACTTTTATGAAGAATCATAGTAGAAGGAAGTTGAAGGGCCGATGCACTAGGACTGAAAGTCGAACCGTCGGTTAGAGGGAGCTGAATCGTCAGCCATGAACTCCTACTGCTGATGATGGCCGAACACGGAATAGCTCTCTTTCTCTCGCTCATGTGTATACGGAGGCTAACCTAGATTCTGTATAATTTCAGCTCAATTTTCACTCAACTTTAGCTCTATATTAATTGAAGAGATTACAAGACTTCCGTGCAAGAGAGTTCTAAAGAAGATCAATTATGAATATAGACTTATAAAATTGACTTAAAGTCCAACTATTATTTATAAAATAATCAAATAATATCAATAGAATTTTACTTATAAAGAAAACCTATTCATTCTTAGTTTCCAATTCAAAGTAAAGTAAATAGTATGAAAGAAAGAATCGTTTTAGAAATTAAAATTCAAATTACTTGGAATATAAATTGAGCTGCTAAGTATTATGCTTTAATAATTATGTATACATTTTTAATCAATATAAATTAAATTATCAAAATATAATTTCGGATAACAGAATATTATTATCAAAATATAAATATGGCCAGATCTTTCTGAAGAAATATTGTTGCTATATTCGTTTTCATTTATACTGCAACTCTTCAATTTAACTTTAAATAGAAAAGTGATCAAGTTCATAACAGAGTTCTAATAGAAAAATACATCTTATGATGATTATTATCACCAAATGTATTATTTTCATAACAGATATATTTTATTTGTAATTAAACTCTCGTAAAGAACCTCCAAGAAGAATAAAGGACTGAATGAAATAGCCAAACTAGCTAAACAAACATATAGAGAGCTTGCAAAACCAAAATTTGCAAGCCCTAGGCGCTAGAGGAAGATTTTGCTGCTCTTTTGTCTTTTTCTCTTTTCCAATGTTGGCCGTTTAGTCCAAAGACATTCTACAAGAGTAATCCTAGACCTAATAAAGACTCAAAATATTATAGGAAAATACTTGAAACAGAAGGATCACAATACTGATGATATCTGATGATTTCTTGTGTGACTAGATTCACAAGCCTGAATTGTATACAATAACATAGTTTAACATCACAGAGTATCTAAATAAAGGGACTCGGATCATGTATATTCCTATATAATGTGTAGCACCATGAAATTCCTACAGGTGTTAAGTTTTGATAAAATAAAATTTTGAGTAGTTGTGTAATTTTTCTTGCTCAGCAGTGTTTGCTGATTTCTATGTAGCAGGTATAATGTAAAATCAAACTAGGGAAAATTGGACAAATACTGAAAATGCTGGGGCAAGTAATTAATTTCCAACAAGTTGAACTTTGAAGTTGGACATTCTGAGATTACCGAGAATCGTCTCGACTCTTATTGAATATCATATAATATTGGGACCATATTGGAATTTTAATAAACTAGGAGTTGTGCCTAAATTCTAAACCTACCCTGAAAGTTTGGAAACTTAAACTTCCACCCCTAGTGCATGTGTGCCACATGTCCACGCACTCAATAAGGTGGCACTACCTCACTTCTCCTCTCCACCAATACATGTGAGCCACCACCATCATCTTCATCCTCAAGCTTCTTAACCACCATGAACTCAACCACCCTCGCCACCAAGCAACCACCACCAAATCATCACAACTTCCGAACATGGTACTTATGTAGCTTCCCTACCTCATGGTAAAGCTACCTCATGGAGACCATTAGCCTCTTATTGATTCGCAGAAACAAGGAGAAAGAAAGAGAAATCGAAATTTGAAAGGTATGAACCCTAAAACTATTCTTTGCCAAATTCTCTCTGATCGTTGAAAATTAGGAGCTCTGATTAGTACTTCTTTGATCCTGAGATCAAAGAAAACCCAGCGGTACAAAATATTGGCCTTAATTCCTTGTTCACAGCTAGTGTCGCCGGAAACTGGACTGCATTCACTGGATTATGGATTCACTTCACCAGATCCGCGGTAAAGCACACAATTCTCGTTGGTCTTAAATTTTAAACACTTTCCGGCAACCCCTAGACGATGTAGAACAAAAATGGAGGATTATAACTAGCCCATAACACCATTTAATCCCTGTATGTTTTGTCCATTGCCATTTTTCTGGCACAGTTGGGAGCCTCGTTTCAGTCCCTGCATTTATGATCAAGCCACTTTTGGCTACTGATTCTTCACATCCAATACCACAACTCTGATGTCTTGGGATCAAACAGATACAACATCTAACTTCCCTTAAATCTATCTCGAAGTTTTGGGTTCAAAACATAAATCCTAAAACTACAGCTTTTGCTAACTTTGTGATGACACAAATAGCTGCTCAGAGATTGTTTTGACTTACCAGTTGATCATGTGGGTTGTCGGCAGCATTGGCCACAACTTCATGCCCGATTCACCATCAGATTTCATCTCTAGAAGGTTGATTTCATTCTTAAACTCAGCTCTACGTTAAGAGCACAAACTCAAGAGCAGTGACAATACATTTTCAGTCATTTTTCATTGATGATAACTTCATCAAATCGGGAGATAATGTGTCGGGGATTTCGTATGGGTATTCTTGGGAGTCAACTCCGCACTTGATGTATTGATTTTATGATCAGAAACATCTATAAACCCCTAAAATTTTGTCATGAACAAACAACTTAGTATTACAGGAAGAACATTACCTGAACACTTGCGGCCAATTTCTAGCTGGAGCATATCCAGTAGTGGTAGCTAAAAGTTATTTATATTTGGGTAATTGACACTAAACCTACCTGCAAGATGCATTTTGGGACAGAAAACCCCGTGCACTTTCAATTTCCCACCACAACCCCCTGCAATTTACCAATGGGGACACATAACCCCAAATTGATAACGGTGTTAAAAAACCTAACGGAACTTAATCACTTGCTGTCCACGTGAGGCGCTATACTGTCCAAACACACAATTTATTAAGGGTAAATTTGTATTTGCCTTGTCTTATCCTTCCATGATTAAGATAAGGGGGATTCTTTGATAGTTCTCATCTTCGTACAAGTTTCTGATAGTTCTCAACTCCAAACCTTCGTACAGGTTTTCATCTTACCGTCTCCGAAATAGCAGATGAGATCGGGCTATTAGGTGGAATTAGGTATTTTTTTTTTCTTTCTTCGTACAGGTTCATCTTCTTCGATGCATCGGTATTGCAGCAACAGGTGACAGTTGTTGTCATAGACTCACGACTACTTAAGGAAGCGATTGTTGCTGGATTTCGCAGAAAAGAGAGGAGACAGAGATTCGGGAGACTACTGATGTAGAGTTGAGCACGCTCGATTCACCGAGGGATCCGCAGTTTGGTTGAGGAATTCGCAGAGATTGATAAAGGGCTTCGTTTGTGTTGATTGAGAAAAAATGGCTTCTAGGTTAAGCCGATGTGGATTTGCGGCTAAATTGAAGTCGTGTTAGAAAGCAGAAAACCCGGGTAGACATTCTACGGATGCGCAACTTGGCAACACTAAGTAGCTTCGCGGGTTCATTTTTCTTATGTTATTGATTACATTAACAGATTGCTTGTGTTCTGAAAAACATTGGCTAATTGACCTTGATGTAGGGTGGTGGCGGCTGTGGATATTTCGTGTGGTTTGTTCAAGGAGCATTCAAATTAACCCGGACTTTTGAGGAGGATAAACAAGATTGAAAATATTGCTCGAACCCGTTTGATTATGTGTTGGATTTTGTTTGCTGTGCTTTTGATGATGGTGGCTGTAGTTATATTTGCTTAGGTTGTTGTTGGAACGAGCGATGTATCGTTGTGGTTGTTTTTAGCTTATCGTGTTCATTTGAAGTGTTTTGTTGAACAACGGTTTCGTGATATGATATGAACTGATCTCCTTTTCAGTAAACTGGTACTACGTTCATTGTGTCGTTTCATTATTAGTCATTATGGTTCCTAAGCTTCATTCATGGATATGTGGTTCCCGGGTAGACGATTCCACGGATATACGCAGGAATCCGAAGGGAGAAGCCAGCCTAAGCATCCTTGTCAGCGGCCTTATATGCTTTCATGTATGTTGACACTAGGTAGTAGTCACTAATATAGTCTTCCGGAGAATGCATTTTGTGGTAGATGGCGGATATTGCATGACTGCAAGGAATACCTGTGAGTTGCCATTTCCTACATCCACATGTTCTGTCATTCAGATCAACTCTGAGTAACCCTCCATCTATTACTACAATCTGGTAAATACCATCTGCAGCTTCTTTAGGAGTACATTTTCCTGCTTCAATCATCAATTTCTCAAGAATTTCTTGAATGTTGGGACATATCTTACCAAAATACTTGGACATGAAGACTCTTCTCTCATTAAGTCTCTCCATTAGCAACTCCCTTATGCTCTCTAGCAAGGTGAGAATTGCCTTTTCCCTGGCATCTTTAATAGCACCATTCAGACTCTCACAATTGTTGTTTATCTGCAAGTCTGTTTTGCAATATGTATTGAAAAATGCCCTGCACCAGTGTGATGGATCCTTCTCATTAAGCCATTCAAACGCTCCTTTGGATGCGGCCTTAATCTCATACATAACACTCTCAAACTCTGGTTCAGTAGTTGCTTGAGCAGCTTTATAAAACAACAACTTCAACATTAATCCCTTGTTCTCAGTCATGAAGTTTGAGTACATATTCTTCACACAAAATATGTGCTCTGAGTTAGGGAAGTCTTCAGCCAATGCAGGGATTAACCCCTGCCAGAAATGACACAATTACAACAATAAGAGAAAGGAGAGAACGGAAAATAAAATTGGATCATGCAATTTAAATTGACATACCTTTTGTTTATCTGAAATGAATGTCCAATGGTGGGAATTCTGTATTTCCAAATCCTCTTTAACAAATGCTAGAAACCATTTCCAAGTTTCCTTTGTCTCACCTTCAACAATGGCATAAGCAAATGGGTAGCTTTGGTTGTTACCATCTAAACCCACGGCTATTAAAACTTGTCCAGTGTGAGTTCCCCTCAAGTGTGCACCATCAAGCCCAATAATAGGTCTACATCCTTCTTTCATACCCTTCTTCAGTGCTCCAAGACATACATACAATCTTTGAAAGATTGGCTCTCCGTTGTCTCCATCCACAGTCTTGATAAATGCGGTTGTACCAGGGTTTGATGTCACAACTTCATTTAAGTAGTCATACAACCTACCATATTGCTCCTTATCACACCCTTCTATCATCTCTCTTGCCTTCCTCCTTGCTCTAAATAACTGTTTTCTAGAAGGACATACTACCCAATCTACTTGTATTTTATCTTTCAATGTCTCAATGGGGATTTTGGGGTTGGATCTCACCTCTTGTAGATACTTGCTAGCAATCCAAGTTGAGGTGGCTAGCTTGTTACGGAAGACTCTGTGACACGTGTGAGCATCATTGAGGTACTTGACTTGCATAGTGCTCTCATCATGCATTCTTGACACATAAATTTCCCAATTACAGCCCTCTGCACAACCAGCCCTCAGTTTTGGCCCATCATTTTTTATCCATCTGATTTGCTTTCCATTCTTGATTGCATAGTCTCTCAATGCACATCTGAATTCATTGGGGCTTGAGAACAACATTCCTGTCTTGAATTTAATCTCCTTCATGTCAACTTTAGGGTTAAACTGAGTGTATTTAACCTGCACAACAAATAATTGCATTCCAACATTAGATACTATCACTTTAGGGCATACACAATATTTGCTTTAACCAATGCAATTCATACATGCGACTCCTCATCAGAAGAATCAATGAAGTCACTACAATTCTCATCAATTGAACCCCCATGGTCACTCTCCAAATGATTCACGTCTTTGAAATCACCAACCCCAAGTGGATCATCTTTGGGAACTTCAGTTAGTACACCACCCCACTCTACCTCCCTGTCAATGGCTTCTTCATATACATCGTCGTCATCCCCATCAGCACTGGATTCTTCACCTTCGTAGAAACTCTCACTTTTGGAATCAGATTCTGCATGTACAACCTCCACTTCTTCTAAGTCATCCAAGATTATATTGTTGACCGCATCTACACAAAAAAGGAAAAATACTTAATAAGTAATCCAATCAGAACATGTAATATAATATGCATAACGTAATACAAAACAATAAACTAAACGAAAATCAGAAATCCAGAAGCGGCATTCCATTAATTTTGTTTAAACAATAAAACACATTGACAATACAAGAAGTTTAATAAGATAAACAAAAATCAGAAATCCAAGATTCGTCCCTATTAATTGTTATTAAACAATAACAAACATTAAGATAAAACAATGCCTCCAAAATCATGGACCAATTCCAGAACATAGTACATTGAGATAACACAGATGCCTGAAACCCTTTGTTACTAATCCCTATTATATACTCAAAAAACTTACAGGTGGCCTTAACCAAGAAATTAAAATATCCTAAGCACCAGACCTTCAAAATGGTTGCTTTTAGAAGCATCAACGAGGTTAAGGAATTAAAAAAATACTGAGCATCATACCTTCAAAATTGTTGCTTTTAGAAGCATCTAGGAATTGATAGTAATTCTGAAGAGAAATTACATTGGAAAACCTCTTCATTATACGAGCAAAGAAGAAAACTGACCCGTACTATTGCCGACTTGAATTCGCGTACGAGACTCATCTTCTGCCGCTACTTCTGACCGATTTCCACCCAAACCATCTGATTCTACAATCGAACTTGACCTCGGACCAAAGACACTTCGCCTCCACATCTCAATCGATCTCTGTGTTCTTCTATTTTGATACCACTCGGCGTTCGAAATCGTCGTGAGTGCCCTAGCTCCTCCCTGCTTTGATAAAAACGAATAATGTGGTTATTAAAACACACAATAGATAGGAGTGTTGTTTTAATAAAAAATAAGAGTGTTTTGATCAAATCTAATCTGGGTTGGACGTTATTGCCCATCACGTGGACAGCAAGTGATTAAGTACCGTTATATTTTTTAACACCGTTATCAATTTGGGGTTATGTGTCCCACATTGGTATATTGCAGGGGGTTGTGGTGGGAAATTGAAAGTGCAGGGGATTTTCTGTCCCAAAATGCATCTTGCAGGTAGGTTTAGTGTCAATTACCCTTTATATTTTGATGAAAATCAAACATTTTTATTTTAGATATTGTAAAATTTTAGTAAATGCTCCAATAATGTTAGTTAAATGCTTAGCTAAAGAACACATGTCACATTCTAAATATTTCTTGCAAGAGAATTTCAATGAATTTATGACATAACCGCTAAGAACGTAACATGGTCAATGAAAGTATGAATTTATTGATCCGACTCTTCAAATATAGTGAGCGGGATAACTATCCGCTAAAATAAAGAGCGGAGTAGAGAGCCTATTGGATGTAACATTTATCTCATCTTATTTATATTTTAAAGATAACCGCTATATAGATGACATTTTAGAGATGTTCTTGATTTCTTAGATTTTGTTTGGACCTGAACACTCCTTGTACTCAATACCACAGGGTCCATTTTGGTATTGTGAATCCAAAACTCCTCAAACTCAGCTCACATTAAGCTCCAAAATGGTAGGTTGAACCCAATATTAGAGATGCTGAGAATATTATGGATTATAGGGTTCCAACCACCTGCTTCTCTTTTCCATATTTTAATAATCTGTTGTTGGGTTCCAATGATATCTGGCACTAGCGTAGTTCACTATAATACTCTAAAAGCTTCAAATGGAACTCCATTCAATTCCTTAGGGATTGGGAGTTAATGCATAACAAAGATATTAGTTATATTTAAAAAAAAACATGAAATAAGAGCATAAGTTCTATCTTAGACCAACTATCCCTAATTCCTCAATTGATGAATCCAGGGTTTAACAACTAATTTTAGAGCTGTTAGCATGTGGCTACTAGGCAGAGGAATCACTTTCCGAAAATTCTTCAATTTGGCTAAGAGTTTTCACAAAAAGGACATTGTAAGCTAATTTCATTAGCATTCTAGTTTCCAAACTTTGGTCAATCAGATGACTAGACCGGCTCAGTCACTCTCAATAATTAACTATACAATAAATAATTTCCCAAAAGTTGGGCTGACTTGCAGACTACTCAATTAACCAAGTGCTTACTGTGTAAGATGGAACAAAATAGTAATTTCACATAAAATTTGCATGAGGAATATGATTGATATTTTGGAGAAATTTAACATGTACTATAACATGGATATTTGGAGTCTTAATAAGCTATTTTAGGTTATGGTTGACCAAGTTACCTATTCGGGGCTTTCTACAAGTTTACTTAACTTCACGGGCTTAAGTGTAATAATTAAAAGTTGTACTTTTCATCTCTATCACTACCTGAGAGTATTAGAAAAGTGATTTCATACTCTTGAGCATATTTGACTTGTCCGGGGGTTATGCTTAGTTAGGGGCTAAAGTGCAATCTAATCAAACATTAGGAACTTGAGTATAAATAATCAAAACATGAGATTCAATCCTAAGTACCACTCTGTCCCATCACATTTGCACCATTTACACTTTTTTACCTGTAACTGAGTCACTTTGACCAGGTGATTTTAATTGTAAAACTATGCAATTTTTTGATAATCTTTTTATGGTCTTGTAGAATAAGAGTTACTCTACAATACTACGAAAAAATTATCGAAAATTTACGAAGTTTTGCTATCCAAATGACCCAGTAGATAATGGTAAAAAACCAAATTGTGCAAAAGATGCGGGACAGAGTGGTAGAAAACTATGTGGCTTAGGATACTAATGAGACTTGCCAATTGGGCATAAATAAGGGTTCATCAACAACTAGGAAGTGTCTTGATAAGAGCGAGATGTCAGGGGTCAAGTTGTAATTATGGGCTAGTCAGCCAGAATAGCATATGTTGGGTTTTTGGCAATCAAACTCAGCGGAAGTAACAAAAATTGTATACCAAAACCTACAGAGGACCCACGTGATCTACGATATCCACTCGAATAGACCTGAACTGGACTTATTCTCCTGCGGTGCTAGCTACTGTAGGAAGAAGGAGGATATTTTCACAAAATATGAACAAATTTGGACGTGCAGACGACAAGGTCCAACCCAACCCGCAGAGACGGAGGGGGGGGGGGGGTTCCCTTGGTGGCGAATCCTAGGAGAAAATTTATCCTTTTTCTCTTTTCTCTCTAGCTCTCTAGTGTATGTGTAGGAGCATGAATCAGTTAAGACTGAATTTCATACCCTATGAATCCTATTTATAGGCTAGACAATTCATCTCCGCCCTTTAATCCTAATACTTAAGGCTTAGTTTCCACTCTAGTCCACAATTGCTCTTTTGTCCAACTGATGAGCAAATTTTTTTTACTTTAGTCCACTATTCATTATTCCTCTTTAGTCCAACTAATGACCAACTAGTTCCAGTTTGATCAATTCTTGTGTGTGACCCTGTAGGTTCTTAATTACGTTGGAAGTAGTAATAATTCCAAACATTGAGCGACATCTAGAAATACATCAATGCTACCCAAGTAGTAGGAATGTTAGTGATCTGACTAACCTCTGTGACCAATGTTACCGCGTTGTATAATCCCTTTGTCTCTTCTATCTAGATTGCACACAAGACATGGAGTGTCAAACTTGTATATCTAATCTATAGTTTCTCAATCTGGGACTAGATTTAGACTAACAAATGACATCAATATCTCATATTGATTCATTTGAGCATGCCCATGCATTCGAGTGGCCGTGGATATTTATTCCCGTTATGGAGGAGGGACAAGTCCTATCTACATCACTAACGCCTCTCAGCATGTTTCATAGCATGTCCAATTATCACTTTTATAATCACCTTGTTACGACGTGACGTTTAACGACATCAAAACATGATAACACACCTAGAGAATGCAGGGACTTCAAGTCTAAGGATTACAATAGTCACTAAGAGAAGCACTGGTGACATTCACATATCTCCCATGTAGCCTTATTATGGTGGGTCATCCAGTACGCCATTACTGCAAATGTGTACCCATGTGTTAGACTTGATATCTCCATATCAATCTAGCCACATACTAGCCTTGATGCATTATAGTCGTCCTATTTAAATGTAATAATCGACTATGGATATTTAAGAATATATTATTTGTATTCTAAGGACTTCATTTATGTAACATATCCCCATATCAACAACAAAGTTAATAGTAAGTCAATATAAATGTCACGATAGATAGATTGCCTTTAGGGCATATTCCAACAACATATGCATGTGCACTTTACCTCACTATTGAGGACATGTAATTATATATGTACATTTGTATGTGTATAGATTGACAGAATAGAGATCAGTATCTTTGATCAGCAATACTTGGCAGGCTACCAGGCAAGCGTGTGTGAATGCTTGATTTTCTATTGAGGAATGCCGAAACAAATGTATACATCCATGAGTATGAAATACGGAAAACTAGGAATAACAGTGTGTGTGTGTGTATCTCTTCACATGAAACATGTGAATATGGGTATGATTCATGCACGTCTTTGAATACTTGGTTGGTAATTGATTTTTGTTTACTGTAGACCATTGCATGGTCATTACCGCCTCCGGACATCTGACAGCTGTGGTAAAAGAAACACACATGACTTGGTCAATGGGCTTTTAGTCAGGACGTAGCTAGCCCCCAACTGTAGGAAGCTAGTACTACTATCTGAACTGACGATCCAATAGGGTGTGTGCACACGTAAGCTCTATAATGGATATTTGATGAGGGAAATTGAATTTAGTTTTCCTTCCTTCTCGGAAGTGAATCTGGTCCTCACAACCCTCTGGAGTGGGATTTGGAATCCTATGGATAAGGTTGGTTTACTAATAACTCTGCATTGATGTGAAATCTTAGCGTGTACCAGTTCGTCCCAGCTCTTTCTTCCCATCTGACTTTTTTGACTCGTATCTGGGTCACTTTTGACCGGGTGATTTGGATAGCAAAATAATACGAATTTTTTGATAATTTTTTCACCATATTATAGAGCAACTTTTACTCTACAACACTATGAAAAAATTATCAAAAAATTACATCGGTTTTCTATTCAAATCACCGGATCAAAGTGACCCAGTGAATAGTGAAAAAAGTCAAATTGGGAAGAAAGAGCATGGACAGACTGGTATAACGCAAACATGCGGTCCAGTAGTAAATGGATAATTTTAACTAAAATTAGCTAATATGAATTAATTAAGAGATACTTAAGTAACCGTGAGGATTTGTGTGTGATTTTTGAAGTTCTTCACCCATAAACAAGTGACATAAATTTAGTGACATGCTAACTAATTGTTTTCGTTATTTTCGGAAAAAATAAATTATGATTGTAGAAGAAATATAGTTCTGGAAAAGACTAAGCAGTCTATGGTCCCTAGAACACTTAGCTATTTCAAGATAATGATTTCAAATACTCTACTTACGTCTAGTTACACCGGGTTACACTCATTATGCTCTTATGTCGATCTGACGTAAATTTGTGTACCAGTTTACTTTGGGTCATGTCGATCCACCTCCGTCTACCGTACGTTCTAGTTGGCTAGCCAATTTTGCTCACAAGGTTCTTTCAATCCACGAACTAAAGTTTTAACCGAATTCAACCGAAAAAACCACACTCGGTCGCACAGTTTTTCAAATTGGACCGGACCGGCCGGTTCAACCGGTCGAATCGGTTAACCGGTCCCTCACCGGTCCGGTCGAGCTTCGGGACCGCTTATGCAAGCAGACCAGTAAAAACCGGTAAAAACCGGCGGTTTATGGTCGAACTAGTAAACCGGCCGGTTTTAGCCGGTTTGACTGGTTTTTGTAAATCAACTCAAGAAGGAAACAAGCTCTGTTAAACTCGAAAATCCTTAACATCCAGTTCCATAGTCAGTTAAAAATGACTGAATCAAGAAATTGACTTCCCGTCGACATGTCGACATGACCCACTCAGTTTATCATTTCCGCACTTCGTATTGAGAAGACTTGCAAGGAATCGGTGGAACGAAATCAATTCAGTCGAGTTAGTTTCCCCACGGTCTGGAACGGAGAAGGAGGGCAAGCGCATAAAGATGGTGTGAGATCAGAGAGAGGTGGGAGAGAGAATGAGAGGATAATAAAGTCCGTTCCAACTCTTTCTTCCCATATGACTTTTTTGACTCGTATGTGGGTCACTTTGACCGGGTGATTTGGATAGCAAAATAATACAATTTTTTGTGAACTTTTTCACCATATATAGATCAACTTTTACTCTACAACTGTATGAAAAAATTATCAAAAAATTACACCGATTTGCTATTCAAATCACCGGGTCAAAGTGACCCAGTGAATAAGGACAAAAGTCAAATTGGGAAGAAAGAGTTGTGGGACAGACTGGTAAGAGAGAAATGGGTGAAACAGATAAGGAGGTTGAAGAGAGGGAGAGAGAACGAGAGGATGTGGATGGATAAGAAAAGGATAATGAAGGAAGAGGTGAAAATTGTTGACCACAAGTTGAAAAGTGTATGCCAGCTCATGTCAGTTAATAAGTCCATCAAGTTCCATCAGTGAAAATTTGTTAGTTTGTAATTTTCTTTAAGGGGAGTCATTTGTAAACAAAATTGTTTGCCACTGTCATTTGTATCAAGAATTTTTTTGAAGGGATTGTAAACAAGAATTTTTATATTAAATAATTTGATCAAAATTCCAGTTATTTTGAGGTTTGATTTTTCTGCTACTTAATTTTCTGATTTATTATATATTATTCAAGTGTCCTGCATCACCACACTCAGAGAAATTCATAACTTTATGTTTATTATCTTGTGAAGAAACTTTACCTTTGTAGTCTTTGCTGCTGGATGATCTGTGTCTATCTCTGTTGAAGACCTTTTTTCCAAAGTTCTTCTTCATTTTAAGAATTCTGTTCAGGGCTTTTCAAATCAAAGCAATTGGATATTCTTCATCATCTTAAGTTTCAAGGCTTTGAAATGTCTCATTTCCTTAGCCTTGAGATCCAAGTTCTTGACACCTTCAGGTAGTTCTCCATCAACTTCAGTCATCGATATCTCATGTGTAAGGAGCTTCCCTTGCAGGTCATAGAGTTGGAGTGATGAGAGATCTTGAGCTTCCTCGATAGTAGTAGTCTTTGGTTACCATTTTGCCTTTGGAAGACTTCTTAAAATCTTCCTCACTTTTTCTGCATTGGAAATATGCGTTCGTTAACAATGTTAGTGAACCTTATGAACATGTCTCTAGAAGGGGGGGGGGGGGTTTGAATAGAGTATGTAGACTTTTGCTAAACTTTGCAAGAGTAGTGGTTTCAAAAGATTTGTAAAGAGATTCAAGGTATTAAAATGAGTTTAAAGCCCTTTGAATAACACAATTATAGTAAAAAAAGAATAAGTCTATTTCAAGGCCTTGAAATGAGTTTCAAACCCTTGAAATGAAACTATTTTGAATGCGGAAAAAGTTCTAAGTTTGTAACTGAAAAGAAGTTTGGAAAAAAAAAAACTGAAAAGAAGATGTAAGAGACAGAAGATATATAGATTTGAGTCCACTTGGACCTACGTCTCTACCTCAGGGATCTTCTCCCTGTAGGATTTTCAACTCAATTCTTATTAATCAACAGCTAAGCCCTAGATCTCAAGCAAAGAGAGATTCCTTACTCTGGTACAACTTGTGGTTCTCACTATCCTATCTAGTATCTGCTCTAGCTATCTGATTAACTAAGAATTCTCTATTGTTCACCTTGAAAAATCCTTGAGAATATAAACAAAAGTAGTATAAGAGTGATATACAAATAGAGTTTAGAAATGAAGAACACAGAGAGTGAGACTGCAATGAAAGTGCAGTGTTCTTCAAATGCTTCGATTGGGAGAGAATGATCTGCTTCTTTGTTGCTTGGCAATCCTTGAATGTATTTTTTGTCTCTATAGCTTTTTTCCCATTGTGTTCTATGTCAAATGCTTCAAACTGAAATCCTTATATACAGCTCATCTTATCTGCAAATCTTCAAGATCTTCAGCAACAAAATTTCCTATTTTGTAGGCAACAGCTTTGACTTCTGTAACAGTCTTCTTTAACGGATAGTTTCTCAGTATCTTCAGGGATACTTATTTCATCTAGTTCATAATCATGTTGAGAAGATGTTACAATCGTTAGATTGATTACAAAATCAAATCAACCTAGAATTTCCTTCCCTGCAAAACTCCAGTTAGGAAATAAATCCTGCAGAATAGGAAATAAATTCTCCCTGCAAAACTAAGTCAAACAGTTGAATTAGATAGTGTTAAATATGTCAAAACACTCTGTCTTTCATCATCAAGTAATAATAGATCAAGGACATTGGTTCAGGAGTTCAAACAGAACCAGAAACTCCCGTAAGTTCATGCATGTAATTCTCTGTCAGTTTCAAGGCTTTGAAAGCTGTTTCAAGGCATTGGAAAAGACTACCTATTTCAAGTCTTTGAAACATTGAAGCTGCTTTGAACTTACAGATTGGATTAAAAAATTAATTCTCAAAGCTAAACTTCGAAGTTTTCTCTACAATCATAGTGTAAAACTAAGATTATCAACCTAGAAAATCACGCAAAATGATGTAAATCGCTCAAGAAATATAAATCTAACACAGAGTTATCAAATCCACCTCACTACCTTTTTTCGTAAATTGAGTTAAATCAAGTCTAATACTACGTTAACTCCACTGAATCGTATATACCTCTACTAGCCATGTGACAAAAACAGCACACACACCTAATCTAATCGACATGACTATAAAAAGGCAACTCGATTTTAAACAATGCAAGTTTTTCTTTTCCCTATGAGAATGGGCAATCTCCATACAATGAACCGGTAAGCCTTCGAGCTCTCAAATTACTTTAGAGATTAGACAACTACAAATGTTCGGAAGAGTTCGCGGCGAGTAGGGAAACCAGAACAAGCACTAACACTAATACTATGCTTTTGCACACTCATAGGACATATCCCTAGCACTTACCATCCGACCTTTTATTACTCGGGTTTAAACTGCTGTGGCATAGGACATGTAGGATAGCATATTAGAAGCGTAGTCCTAAACTTCTTGATACAACTCACAAAACTCGATTCCTCTCACCGCCGCACCAAAATCCAATGAACCCCACCGAATCTCACTTCCTCAGGGCCCTCATTCCCTTAATTCCGGTGAAAGGCCGTTCTTGCGGCCAAAAATGTGAAAGAGTGTCCGACAATAACAAGCAAATCCCCTCCTACTTGTAAGAGTTTCGAAACAAACTCCCTTATTCCTTTGAAACTTTCACTTTCACTTTTTTTTTTTTCTTTTCTTTTACTTATTTGTTTTCAACTTTTCCATGGAGCAACAATGTAATGGAACAAGTATGACTGATGATATAACAATGACAAAACAGATAAGCGGGGTGGAACGTATCAAATTTATGAATACTGATTTTATATGTCGACAACCACACAATCATTGTAAACCAAATTTCTAAAACCCGGTAGTCCATGTAACACGTGCTTAAAACTAACCGATCCTCCTAATCACCTAAGATATAGAGAATAATCATGAACATCGAGCATGTCCTCCTATAAAATCAATCAAACCTACCCCATATCGTGCACAAAGAATGTCACCGCACTATGATACTCCACCTGTGATCCAGTGTAAGGACACGACTCACCACCACACCGAAATGTCCAACCGTCTCTAACTCACCCTCACATCCCCTCGTAAAATGAAACATGTAAGAGAATCCACGTTGGAACATAAATAAGTGTGCTCCCTCATCAAACCTCCCTAAATCAAATGCCTCTATCATGATGCATAGGAAATGCCATTCTAACGAGTGATGAAAGTCACAATGAAGGGCTTCCTAGGCTAGAGGCTGTGAATAACAGGGGTAAACGGATTAAAGGGAGTAATTAGTGGACCTAAAAGTTTGAGACATGACAAGTGAGCCCCAAAAATATATCACCTGACACGAACTCTTACGCGTATGAGCAAGTGCACGGTCAAGTAATATATGGTGGTATTTCAACCCCGAGTCGTCGGTCCCACGAGGACAGTC